>CM067349.1:66775941-66824385 GCA_034190875.2 Urechis unicinctus | reverse complement strand
ATGATGTATGGACATCATGTTTGGTCAGCTCTCGCTTAACTGCGTAGAACAGCTTGACTCATTTGTCCAAAATGAAGCCCGCTAAGACTGCAAGAATCCTCCTTGACATATCATCAGGCCCTTAAGATAGGTTACTGATTACCGGGGGATAAACAATGTTTTAGTTCACTGAAGATAACCTAACGTTGAATGTTGGAATTGTGAGTCCCCCATTAGACAAACATGCACTGCATTTAAAACTTCTGCGTCATAGGCGTATTCGATATTTTATGCCTTCAACCCACACAAGTGAGTATTCAGCACAGGTTTTGGTGCAATTTCATCACGTGACTGCTTTGGGCACTGTATTGATCGAACTACGAGAAGGATCTCTGGTGTCGTTAATAAAAGATGTAATATAAACGACTAACGTTACGTTCAACATTGTGCATACGACATGATGATATCGGCTGGGAGGCTTTATCGATATGTAAATGCAACTACTTGCACGGTAGCTTTAATAGTTGCCTAGAATTTTGATATTTACTCGTAACCATATTTGCACACAAGGGATATTTTGTGCAGATCTCATTTTACTTGTTTACTTTTATATAAGCTCATTTTTCCTAACAAAGGAAGACAAACTCTGCTCACGCGGTAATCACAGGGCCAATATTCAGTTGCTCGTATCTAAGAATGACCACGACAAACAGAGTTGTTCAATAGCAGTTGCTTGGGTCAATGCAAATAGTTGGCTGTAGAATATAAACGACTTACGTAACGGTCAACATTGTGCATACGACATGATGACATCGGCTGGGAGGCTTTATCGATATGTAAATGCAACTACTTCTACTGCAGGACAGCAACTAGGCGGTGATTATTTACGTATAATCAATAACCAGACCACATGTGCGTAATACTTTAATTGATCTGACTCGGTGGATTATGAAATGATAGAATAATTCATTGTATTTGTCGTTATTTGGTGTTTCCAGCATCATAGCGCGTGCTCCTTTGGAACAGCTTCATGGCGACCACATAAACCTGATCAAATCTCTAGAAAGCCCAATGATTCACAGTTTATATGATCACTTATGCAATGAGCCGTCAGTCGGTCTTTCTGAATAATTGTCCTGATTTCGTATTTATAAAGATATATGTGACCTGTGTATACGCAGAACATGGAGTGAAGCCTGGTGTGTTTAATGTACAATATATGTTGCTGAGAGTATTCCATAGATTACTTGTAATCATTATTGAAGCTTGTCCAATGGCGTGCCCTACACATTTGGTATCGTCTTCACACCCTCAGCTTTATTGATAGTCCTGCCGGTGTTCATTTTCATAAACTCTTACCCTGCATTGAGGCTGCGAAGATATACACGATGAGATACTACTGAATGTCAACGGCTACCTGATGATTACAGTTTTGTTTCATCAACATTGTTAAAAACAGACATATATCACCCTTTTCTATCCCAACACGTGCATGTTCTAAGGCACATATGTCGATTGCACCATTTTCGTCGCATTCAGCCCTATCCTTAACACGTGTGCAAGTAAGACATAATACTCTCCCCGAACAGTTGTGAAAAAGCGACGCATCAACTGCAAAACGTAACAGATACGTGCAACGAAGTTTTCATTGCTGCCTAATCTCACTAATGACCTGCACAATTTGGATATAAGTATCTTATCTTATCTTATCTTGTCACTCAGACTAGGGGTCTTATTTAACACTTCTTTGAATGAGTTCAGAGCAAAAATATTTTCTACACAATTACTTTGAATCATCAAATAAGTCGATAACAGTTGGCAAGTTAAATTATCTTTTGTCGTGTTATTTGACATAAATAAATTGATAAGGTAGACGAGGATGACAAAGAAATTTATAGATATGCATATCCACTTCTTCAAATGGCGTAATTGGATGAAAAGATGTAATATATGTATAACACTAACTCTCCTACGTCTGTACCCACACCTGACCTGCAATCATTATATCCGTATCGCCACATGCGCTGGTGTAGAGCCACACATTTAAAACCTATCAATCAAGTATTGACACCATTCGTGGTCAGTTCTCGTTTATTTGTATTGAATGGCATGGCTCATCGGTCGATAGAAATCCCTTTTGCGATGACTCCACGAAAGCCATCTAGTTCTAGAGAGAAGCCCGCCTAGACTACAATAACTCTCTTCTTTTGGTTCGCAAAAGGCAACCTAATTTTGAATGTTCGAATCGTAAGTCCTCCGCTTGACAAAAACGCACAGCATTTCAAGCGACCTTCACCGTGCAACAGCGTCAGAGCCATGTGTGAACAATGCACAGCAAGAGGGTCATCAGCCTTTACTCTGATATATAAATAACTAGATACGTCCTCGCTTCTGCGTCATAGGCGTATTCGATATTGTATGTCTTCAACCCGCACAAGAGAGTATTCAACACGGGTTTGGTTGCAATTTCATCACGTGACTGCTTTGATCGAACTACGGGAAGGACCTCTGGTGTCGTCAATAAAAGTTAATGGAGAGATCCCTCTACAAGGATATAAAGCATCGAACTGGCTTGAAAAAGAGTCCATGTCTATGATGGTTTTATTTATGAGAGATGAATACTTATTGTGCTTGATGAAACAACTTCGCTTGATTAAGGACAGATCCGGACTATAAAGCTTAAGCATGCCGCCTATCCCATTAGACGTTCCTATTGAGGTAAGGACAACACCAGAGCAAATGGAAGAGGACGGGATTCAGCATCGTGACCTGGCTAAAAATGGAAGAGGACGAGATTCAGCATCGTGACCTGGCTAAAAATGGAAGAGGACGAGATTCAGCATCGTGACCTGGGCTAAAAATGGAAGAGGACGAGATTCAGCATCGTGACCTGGCTAAAAATGGAAGAGGACGAGATTCAGCATCGTGACCTGGCTAAAAATGGAAGAGGACGAGATTCAGCATCGTGACCTGGCTAAAAATGGAAGAGGACGAGATTCAGCATCGTGACCTGGCTAAAAATGGAAGAGGACGAGATTCAGCATCGTGACCTGGCTAAAAATGGAAGAGGACGAGATTCAGCATCGTGACCTGGCTAAAAATGGAAGAGGACGAGATTCAGCATCGTGACCTGGCTAAAAATGGAAGAGGACGAGATTCAGCATCGTGACCTGGCTAAAAATAGAAGAGGACGAGATTCAGCATCGTGACCTGGCTAAAAATGGAAGAGGACGAGATTCAGCATCGTGACCTGGCTAAAAATGAAATAATGAGTGCGACGTAAATTGAGTGAAATGAATCATGATCATAATCGATAAAATGAAATATGACTGAAATTCAAAATAAAATATTTCTGTTGATTAAAAGATGAACTTTTGATAGTCCAAGCCAACAAAGCATTAATCGCATACTGTATTCACCCCATTTGTTTCCCACCCGACATTCATATGTCTCGCTATGAATTTCCATACTATGCACTCAACTTTTGTCAACCAGTCATTGTTAGTTACCCCATGTCGATAATTAATTGATTTTCGCACCATAATCCCTTTTATGTGGTGCATGTATTTGTGCTCCAGCGTTAACTATGCAGACAATGACGTCACGCAAAGGTTGTTGGCATCTTTTCTATACACTGCAGATGGCTTAAATGAGGTTTACGTAGGAATGGGTTTAGACGCAAAATGTTTATGCATGCTGCATATGTACACTACCATATTGTCATGTACATAACGACCAATCTAAGGGTCTGGTATACAGTAATATATCTATGCATTTTGCCACCCTCGGAGCAATCAAGATGATTAAACCTTTCAAAATGATACATATCGTATACCTTGTGTTTTAGTGACCAATTAAGGTGTACAAAGAAACTGAATTGGAGCGACAGTACATTATAAACATTATTGACAGGCGCGAGACACATCCACTCAAATGAAAAGCCATAGTTTGTCTATTGCCGCATTTGTCGAAACTCTTTGCACCCACTTGTGCACTTAATGACTCTTTCTGCAATTAGGTGTTGCGGAAAGGTTAGTTTTGGATGCACGTTTCCAGTGTGGTCAATCGCCACTATGCAAATAAATCTTAACCAGCTTGTGTCCCAATGGGTTCAGCAATCATATACTACAAATCGGATACTACATCATAAAGCCAAACCTTGAATAGATTGACGTGATCCTATTATTCACGGCTAATTTTCTCATTCAGGTTCATTTCCCAGGGATAACGGCATCGAAGGTTTTTAGTTTTAATCAGGCATTCGGACGGACGGGATAGACGTTACAAATGTTAGGCATGTACCGATGGCAAAATTGTGCCATTGACACCTTAAATATGATTTTGTTTTGCGTTTACTGAACGAATCGATGCGGATCGAAAAGTGTTGAAATCTTTGGCCTCCGACAAATAATAAAAGAAAAATTTGACGTTCTTTGGAGCGAAGCGGTATTTCGTGCGCAAACCTATGTCAACCGGAAATGACGCATATGGATGAACCCAGGTTCAGCCGCACAAATCAGCTTCCAAAGAAACCATGTTGTCAACCGTGAATTTATAACTTGTTTAGTCTGGATCAGTCTTGCCGAAGCGCTGTGTGTTTTGAATTGTTCGAAATTAATAATATAGGATATAATTTTTAATAAGATCTAGCGCATATTCAAGCATTGTAAACCAGGCGCGCAGTGTAGTGTCAACCCCACCGGAAATGGAAAATTGGTGTTGGACAAGTGGCTCTCCATCCTCGACCACATAAAAAAATGTCATTCTGGGTTCGATGGTCTATTGTCCTGCGTTCATGGGCCTTCGACTGGTCGTGAGAGACGCTTGGATCAAGCCACCCACCATTTTAGAATATAGACTAAAAAAACCAAAGAGCGCCTTCTTTCTGCAATTAGGTGTTGCAATGGAAAGGAAAGTTTTGGATGCACGTTTAGGGAAATGTGGTCATTAAGCAATGCCACTATGCAATATAAATCTTAACCAGCTTGTGTCCCACTTATCACAAAACATCTGATGAATCAAACATGAAAAGCACACACAAACACCACCAACAAAGAATAACAGCGTGGGGTTAGGATATGTACATCCTCCACTACCCCAAACACAATGGAGGGAGGTGCTGGATGATTGTTCCTAAATTTCTCTTTTATATGAAAAGTATAATTTGTACTTTCAAATCAACTACTAACAACATATTTACAACATAGGCTATGTAGAAGATCTTTTAGCAACAACAATCAACATATCCAAGGCCAGTGATATAAATGATGAGGATATGGAAGCACTAGAAATCCTGACCAATCTGAACTCCACCTTCGATATCCCAGAAAAGCGCCTAGCTCACGCTCGTACTTATCTAAGTGTTAGTTTCATCCGCATATCCCACATTAATGTGTTCCGGAAAACTGATGTCACACAGGATTGTCTGGGTACCCGATTTCTCTTTCCAAGACAATGGTAGCACCATTGGATGAACTGCCTGTATCCAGTGTAAAGTTTCCAGCTGTAATGTATATATATAATGTTATACTCATATAAACACCTTTTCATGTGTTCTATGAATTGATAATTCAGTCTGAATTGAAAATATCAATCATTTGAATAAAATCATAAATTGACTACTCGGTGTTTGTAGTCTGTAAGTACTTACTTGTTTCTCTTGTATGGTCCATGATGCTGCTTGTAGTCATAGCACGCAGTCTCCGATACGTCTTCATTAAGACATACAGCATCAAAATTTGTCACACATTGAATTTCTGGTAATTTTGCTATTTTTACCATCTTCTGCTCTACACAGCAGTCGCACCCTGGCAGTTGACTCTGTTGAAGACTAAGATCTACCGGAGTTCATAAGTTTGTTGGATTAAACTAGGCAATGCACTCGCCCCTGGTGTTGTGATGACCTTCTACTGCGCGGACTTGAGAGATCGAAAGTAGTAAACAGCGCGGACGCTGTTAGAGGCGAAGTTTCTTTTCTTAGGATTAAACGTGCTAGGTCAGAGGTGCTTGATTTAGTCAAATCGATGAGAATTGCCCACAATCAAAAGGTAAGATAGTTACGTGCAGTAATTACAATTGCAATAGGACTCACCAATAAATGTATAGAAGACGGTCTATGTTCCGATTATCGGAACACGAGAATCAATCAGGTCACTGCTAGATTCGCTTGCTCTGTTTTCGGACATGGGTTCAAATCTGTACGGCACAATACCAGCTACATTCTTTGGATTGGAATGCTCCTGCATTTTAGACTCTTCCTACCAAAAATCCATCGTCCAACTCAAATACATCGCTCTCCGAAACTTCAACATTTGCCATTGTTTACTATCAAAATTGTGGATCTGTCAGTGACGAGTTCATCGAGTGACGTCACGAGATGCCGGACCGAAAAATTGGAAAATGGCGGCGGGTGTCAAACATCGACTTTATATTTCAATTAACGCTATGTTCGGGTGACTTGTTCGAAAATTGAACCACAAAAATCGAATAAATGCAGCCTTATCTTTCATTCGGTTTCATAAAAAGTAATATGGAAAATTGATGTCATAGGAACTTTAAGATAGTGCGCGGATACAGCTGCAGACGATTGATCCAACTCTGTCAGTTAGTTGATTATGAAATAATTGAATAATTGGTAATATTGTTCGTCAGTTGGCTTTCCAATAATCACAGCAAGGGCTACTTTGGTGCAGCTTCTTGACAATCACATGTATTTCATTAGATGCAAGCGTGGCGCATACATAAACTGTTACATTAGGGCAAGGAAGTACATTCTGCCAGAAAGCTGATAATGTAATGCATAAAATGTACGATTTATGTTCCACAGTACCAGCAATGTCCATGGATAGAAATGCGTGGTTTTAGAAGATTTTTTTTTTAATTTTACCTAACGTGCATCTACCATGCTCATTTTTAATTTGTTTCAAATCCAAAAATATGCCAACTACTGATAGTCAGCTGCAACTTGATGAAAACTAAAACTGTTTGCATGCATTCTTTTCAATAAAAGAAATATTCATCGTTAACCAGCCCTTACTCCAGACGGCAATGCGATCCCTGTGGTAAAATGAATGAAGTTTTTGGAATATATTTGTACAGGAATATCAATTTTAAGTTCCACATTTCTTACCCCCGTAAGTAATATCCAAGAGCCCTAAATCTTATAAAGATGGTGTCGAATATAGATTTGCGTGTTGACCGTAAACAATTCCGTTTGCGAAACTGTTCCTTGTTCAGTCCATCTTCACCCTAAAGGCAATTTTAAGTTGGCTGTATATAAAACATTGACCTCTTCCTCATACCTGAAAACTGGTTATTATTTCCTTAGGTTTATCAATATGTTGATTTCCGAGATTAATGTCTATATATGTATGTACTTAATCTTCCCAAAACTGTCAGATTGAAGTTTCTTCATCATCCATAGTAAAGTAGTACTACTAGTGCTAGCTTGGTAGCATAGTCTATGTATAGTTGTGATTTTCATTTGTTTGATATAGGGTGGCAGTGAAACATTATTATGCTGGGAATAGCTTGAGTTATGTTATGCATTGAAATGAGTGATGATTGGTGTTGCTTTCAACAATCGAAGGCATGCCTGAGTAGTCAGCAAGCTGTATGCTGCCGAGACTTCAGGCTTCCAAACCGAGTTGATGAACAGACTTATTCTACAAAGACTCGATCATTCTGTGAGGGTTGGCATGGAGGTTCCTTGACCTGATCTCCCCAGCAATCTAGGATAAATGCACAGAGCAAACCCAACAAAGCAGGATGCTGTTGCAGATTTCGGTTCTAGATTCAATGACTTTTTTAGACTAATCTTTCAGTCGCTGATCTGATCGAATTCTTGTCATATTGTACATTGTTACGATGATATATTTATCAATATGAGTTCACAACAGTTTAGATTTAAGCAATTCACAGGCATGTGTTGTGCAGTTAAAAAAAGGAATCCATTTGTTTAGAGGTCCGTTTGTGGTGAGTGTCTGTGGTGAGTGAATCTATTTGGCGGGAGATGAAGTTGCGTGAGTTTCTTAATACCACCTGACGTTTGAAGAGCATAGCCAGAAGCTACGGGGGCCAAAATGATCCCTCACATACCCCCACTTTTTTCACTCATATCCCGCAACTTGTAGCTACTTGCTACATTTAGATTTGGGAGAGTATGTGTTTATAAGTGAGTGGGGTGTTGATCTTTATTATGCCAAGTTGTGCAAGGTAGATGTAGGGTGCGTTAATATTCCATTGACCATGTGATGCGAGTAAGCCTGTAAGTGTATATAGATTTGTGTGTGACAGAGCGGGCATTTTTAATAATGATTTTCTTTTTCAGCAAGGTAATTTAATGCTATCATTGTGTTAAATTGTTATCTATGTGGCATGGAAGAGTAATGAAGTCATGACACGTGTGTATATAGTATTTATGAGTGACTGAAAGAGTGAGTATGTGAGTTGATTATCTTTAAGTTTGCTAAGTACTAGCATAATTATGTTGGGGTGACATGATTCAATAGAACAACTTACCTCTTACCCTTGAATAAATGCATAAAAAAATCACCAACGTTACTTGAATCACAAACGATTGTCATATAATTGCATGTCTTGAGCATGATAAATAATTCGTAAATCAACCATATGATATAAGGAACTCAATAACAAGTATTATATTATATTGTTACACTACCATTGCACCCCTCTAGTTAAGTACCCTGGCTTGAGTATCAGCCTTGACGTGCTGCCAGGGCTCAGCTCGGTACTCATGATATTGGTGTTGCATATCGAGTAATAATATTGAACACATCTAACGTTTTGGCAAGGCGAGGTAAAATTGTATCATTCACTTTGCTTGCCATTGCTTGTATGCAATCATTAGATTATTTGCTAAGAGATGTCTTTAAATAGAAGAATAAATGTTACTGTCTGTCAGCAAAATGTGAGCATCAATTTTTCATGATAAAAGGAATTCCCCGCACAGATTCTCAACAATTTATAATTGGCATTTTTTTTAAAGTTTATTACATATTCTTACATTGAGTAAGAATCATTTAGTGATTTGATCTTGGTTCGGGTTTCTTAAAACATCCGTATTGTCCGGATGGCTCAGGGAATGTGTGTCGTATAGTGGAAACGACACAGGAAGGGATAACCCGTCAAACTTATTTTCCAAGTTTCCCATCAATCCAGTGGGTGAATTGTTTATATGCTTGGAGTCCCATGATGTTGCAATAAAAGTTATATATTTCATTCATTTGGTGTTATGAATTACTTCATTGTTATGGTTACCAAAGAAAGTGAAATTAGAAGTATAGAGTAACTATAATAAGTAGAATTACTCCTTTTTTTAAAATTTACTAGATGTATTGGTTATGCATGTGAATAACATATTTGTATATCACAAATACTTAATTTTCAACTGATACATACTTATTTGTCAAAATCCCTACTCTGTTCTGCTCCTACTCTGCCCCTTGATATGTCGTTTCTTGCTTCAAGTGCAGTCCTCAGTAAAGCAGATGTGAGACAAAGTGCTCTGAAGTCTGGGTGATCATCTCTTGGCAACAAAGATTCTATAGAATCGTTGGCAGTCTTTTTCAGCGTGTAAAAGAGCACCACACTAAGTTATCCAATAGCCACCCTTCATTTTCGACGTCTCTCCTGTCCCATGGGCTATCGTCGTCACTACCACCTTCATTCGCCATTCGTTTTCGTTTTTTTTCGAACCAATTGTCGGCTTCTTTGGTTCCTGCCGCTCGCTCAACTAGGAATAGGTTGCTGATCGACGACACACTTCTAGTATACAGCAAGGCCACACGCTGGCGATGTTGGATCAAATGACGTCACACCACAAAAATGGCGGCGACTGTGATATCAAAAAAGAGGAAAACTATCAAAACTACAGATCTCGCCGACTTTAACACATGCAATTATTCATTAAATGAGTTAGGTCTATGATTATATAATCTCGTTCTGTTGGCTGGATTATCACTTTAACACCAAGCACATTGTCAAAACCCAACCTGCAACACACACGATGCAACACTACACGTGACATAACACGTCTCAGGATGGCCATGGACGTTATACTGGGATGGGTGATGAAGAGAGGTATGTCTAGGGCGTGGTCCAGCATCATGGGCGTGTCAGTCCCAAATAACACACCACTGGCTAAATAGTCAATATTCTTTGCACAATCCCCAAGCTCTCTTAATGTCAACCAGATAGCAGCATAATAATTAATGAACGTGATTGTGTTTTACCTGCCCATCTAGTGTGGCAAAATCACCCAGAACAATGCACTACGTGGCTTATGAATTCCTAGCTGATCCACTAAGCTGTCACAAAGCTAGGTCCAGGTGACAATCAATATTAAATTGCACATGATCATTCAATATTACTTCATGCATGTATAATCATTTCATCCTAACTGGACTATTTTTGCACTGTAGAACTGACAAAAGTGAGCCTAAAAATGCGTATCAAGAACTATAATGATTCCTTCCTTTGGGGCGTAGGAGGTGAAGTCGCTGTCGGAGGGCGGCGGCAGGACACTGGGCAGGGCCGGTACCACGGTTGTTGCCGATGACCAGGCTTCCTGTTAGTGTTCCCCCGGACTTTGGGACAAGAGCAGAGCAGGAGCAGAATAGAGTAGGAAGCAAAATAGGCTGCAGAGCAGGAGCAGAACAGAGTAGGAAGCAAAACAGGCCGCAGAGTAGAAGCAGAACAGAGTAGGGAGCAAAACAGGCCGCAGAGCAGGAGACGAACAGAGTAGGAAGCAAAACAGGCCGCAGAGTAGGAGCAAAACAGAGTAGGAAGCAAAACAGGCCGCAGAGCAGGAGACGAACAGAGTAGGAAGCAAAACAGGTCACAGAGCAGGAGCAGAACAGAGTAGGAAGTAAAACAGGTCGCAGAGCAGGAGACGAACAGAGTAGGAAGCAAAACAGGCCGCAGAGCAGGAGACGAACAGAGTAGGAAGCAAAACAGGCCGCAGAGTAGGAGCAGAACAGAGTAGGGAGCAAAACAGGCCGCAGAGCAGGAGACGAACAGAGTAGGAAGCAAAACAGGCCGTAGAGCAGGAGACGAACAAAGTAGGAAGCAAAACAGGCCGCAGAGCAGGAGCAGAACAGAGTAGGGAGCAAAACAGGCCGCAGAGCAGGAGCAGAACAGATTAGGAAGCAAAACAGGCCGCAGAGCAGAAGCAAAACAGAGTAGAAAGCAAAACAGGCCGCAGACCATAGTAGGAAGCAAAACAGGCCACATAGCAGGAGCAGAACAGAGTAGCAAGCAAAACAGGCCGCAGAGCAGAAGCAGAACAGAGTAGAAAGCAAAACAGGCCGCAGAACATAGTAGGAAGCAAAACAGGCCGCAGAACATAGTAGGAAGCAAAACAGGCCGCAGAGCAGAAGCAAAACAGAGTAGAAAGCAAAACAGGCCGCAGAACATAGTAGGAAGCAAAACAGGCCACATAGCAGGAGCAGAACAGAGAGTAGGAAGCAAAACAGGCCGCAGAGCAGGAGCAGAACAGAGTAGAAAGCAAAACAGGCCGCAGAACATAGTAGGAAGCAAAACAGGCCGCAGAACATAGTAGCAAACAGGAAACATAGTAGGAAGCAAAACAGGCCGCAGAACAGGAGCAGGAGCAGAACACAGTAGTAGGAAGCAAAACAGGCCGCAGAGCAGGAGATGAACAGAGTAGGGAGCAAAACAGGCCGCAGAGTAGGAGCAGAACAGAGTTGTGAGCAAAACAGGCCACATAGCACCCTGTTTGGTGGGTTGGTTGGTTGGTATGTTGGTTTTGCGTAAAGATAACATAGCATGATTGTCTAGACTGGTTACGGTGGTCTACTATCAGCATGGACATTTATTATCACAATGCGGTTCAACTGACGCTAATTCAGATGCTACATTAGTGCAAATGACAAAACCAAAATAATAAGGACAATCACTTAATAAATGCGGAAGTGAAAATGGATCACAATAGCCACCTCTTGTAGGACCATGAGGTCCACCTCATGCATGGCAGTGACATATGTTTTAAGTTGGTGACCATCACGTCGTTCATGCGCCCACATGCAGTGATCCACAAACGCCTCGCAAGCTGGGGCGATTTGACTGACTGACACCGGGGTGAAGGATCATAGGTGTTAATGGGTGGGGGGATGTCTAGGGTGCCAGGCTTCTCGAAGAAGATGCGCATGCGGACAGTCGTGTCAATGATCATGCTTGGGACTATTGGGGTACACGCGACTGGATCCATCACAAGAAGGCACAGACCGTAGTAGATTATGACGTAGAGGTTTTCGGAGCAGGCCGTGATTAGGGTACTTTGGAGGCTTTGGAGGCTACCAGCCCAGCTCCCAGCATCCAGCCCAGCTCCCAGCTCTGCAACCAGCCCTTCTCTCAACTCTGCAACCATCCCAGCTCCCAGCTCCGCTACCAGCCCAGCTCCCAGCTCCGCTACCAGCCCTGCTCCCAGCTCCGCTACCAGCCTCGCTCCCAGCTCTGCTACCAGCCCAGCTCCCATGTGAGCAGCTCGGCTACCAGCCCAGCTCCCATGTGAGCAGCTCGGCTACCAGCCCAGCTCGGCTTCTATCCATCCCACTAATCTCGGGTGCTGCCCGGGCCGGCATTCTACGAGTGTTGCAGGAAGTTTTCGGCACGCGGGTTCTGTGTCTGCTGGAGCGATGTTCTGTTTTGCTGTTTGTGTTCGATTTCTGTGGCCGATGTGTGCTTTGGTTGCAGGTGAAAGTCTGTAAGGTGGGCTTGTAAGTTGGGACAGGGAAGAGAGAGAAAGACTGGCGGACCGACGGTGGCTGGTCTTGGGCATGGTGAGCGGCATACAGCGCTATCTGCGCAGCAGGTCGGGATGTGGGGGGCATACAGCGCTATCCGTGCAGCAGGTCGGGACATGGGCGCCATACAGTGCTATCCGTGCAGCAGGGCGGGACGTTGGCGTCATACAGCGCTATGCGTGCAGCAGGGCGGGACGTTGGCGTCATACAGCGCTATCCGTGCAGCAGGTTTAGATAGGAAGTTGCCAAATCCTCTCCATTGACATCAATTTGATTGGGAATATTCATCAAAGAAGTTTCCTACTGGAGCCAATATAGTGATGTGATAACAATGGACCAGCAGGTGACATTCTGCCCGTCCCGTAATCACCGCCCACTCCGACCACGCGTCGCTGTAATCACCGCCCGCTCCTCGCGTCGCCGTGATATCCTCCCGCCTTGGCCTGGCGTCGCCGTAATCACCGCCCACTCCAGCCTCGCGTTCCCGTAATCACCGCCCGCTCAGGCCGCACTTCGTCGTAATCACCGCCCGCTCCGGCCTTGCGTCGCTGTAATAACCGCCCACTCCAGTCTCGCGTTGCCGTATTCGAAGGAATACCTACAAACACATTACGCGATCACGTGATAAAAGAGCACAAGGAATGGGCTGCTTCGATTGCTGAACAACGTTCTATGGAGATAGACAAAACATGCAGATGTTATGGAGGTCGATATGAATTGATGTGTGGTAACTGATCTGAGAGTAGGCGATGTCCATGAAGGCATTGGCGCTTAAGACCACCGCATAGCGATATATTGCTGACGGAAGTGACGTCACTAGATGATAATTTGCACATGCGCCCGAATTCTTCACTGTTTGGGTCAAAAACTGAATGTTCTGCTGGTCTCGCTGTGGCTCCAATGTGTTAGATCCAAAAACACCCGGGTTTTAACCCCTCACTCTGTCGACTGGAGTCTTGGGGAAATTGACAGAATGACTAGGTGTTCATTCTCGGCTTATCTTGGCTCCATTGCCAGAAGCTTCACAGCTGCGTCACAACCGAATCCACAACACTTCTGTCATGATCTTGCATTAATCTGATGTTTTTTTTAAACCTCCGTCGCTTGGCGCAGTGTGAGGTTCGTGACTCAACACTGATGGAACCTTTATCTTCGTTTCATGGCAGCTAATAAGTCATCGTCATCCGATTCTCTTTGTCACTAATGTCAAATTTGTTTATATTGCACAAGTTGTAAAAAAGAAAAAAGCTCATTGATGTCAACATAGTAGCCTCCAGACAGCTTGGTTTATTGTTAAGATTAACCTGAGGGTGAGAAGTCTTGAAGCCGACGTGACTACGACAACGCACCTCATTCTGGCCGCAGCTGACCCAGGCTAGCGTCTCTGGCCCCACATAGAAGTAATATATATCCACCCTACAAGGGGTCCTGGTCACATGGGGATGTACAGCCATTTGATACACACCCAGCAACATGCAGCCTGACAAACCCGTCTCTAATTTCCCACGTCATTTGATTCAGCCAATGAGCACCTAGCATACAGCCGGATGTGACGAAGCAGCTGTGTGGTCAATAGCGGACATGGAGTCTACAGAGGTATTGTCACAAAAGGGTGACATGAAAATAGCAAAATTCAAATAAACAATACCTTCTCCGTCTGATTAATACCTCAAACATGAGTGGCATGGAGTAGTTGTTGTTGTTAAACGTTTGCATTTCATTTTGTACGTGATTACTGCTGTAACAGCTGATTACGTGATTATGTGATTACTGTTGTAACAGCTGATTTGCTACACAAAAGGACAACATTTCGCTGGTGGTCTACCAAACTGGGCAATCAAGATAAAAAATACTGTGAATGATGAAATAAAGAAAAACAAACATATCATGCAAAGAATAGTGCTGGTGAGATGTATCTCATCCTTATTATCAGCTTCGCTTAGCGGTGCTGGAGGCTGATTCATTTCAGTCTGATCATAGCTTCACCAAGACGAATGTTGTCCATGCGCATGTCAACAGTCTCACGTATACGTCGACGAATAGTCCAATATTACTCTTGCTTAGCAGCCATAGTTAGGTATTAAAAAAACCATCGAAACTGAAATGCGCAAGCAATGCTGAAGTTCAAGCATAATATATCTTACACTGAACTGCTATCCAGCCCCACTCTGGATCGGCTGTCTTACACTGAGTGGGTAAGCAATGACATTATGAACATTATGATACTTCATCATAACGCTTAAGGAGCAAACCACTCAGGTTATCTGCGTTGATATGTTCCAGCAAGGATAATTATTCTCGCTATGAGTGTCGTAATCCACATGTAACAAAAACCACATAAGCCCCTCTCCAGTCACAATAGAACAAATTAGCTAGCTACGCTTTGACAACCCGCACTCCCGACACGCGCCACCCGCTGACTCTATCTGAGCAAACACAAAGGCGAGGCAGAAAGGCGAACTCGTTAACCCTGTTCAATACTGATGGTGGCGTAGAAGAATAAGACACACACGCTGATACTTTCTTCGCACCATGAGCATGATAAATAATTCGTAAATCAACCATATGATATAAGGAACTCAATAACAAGTATTATATTATATTGTTACACTATCATTGCACCCCTCTAGTTAAGTACCCTGGCTTGAGTATCAGCCTTGACGTGCTGCCAGGGCTCAGCTCGGGTACTCATGATATTGGTGTTGCATATCGAGTAATAATATTGAACACATCTAACGTTTTGGCAAGGCGAGGTAAAATTGTATCATTCACTTTGCTTGCCATTGCTTGTATGCAATCATTAGATTATTTGCTAAGAGATGTCTTTAAATAGAAGAATAAATGTTACTGTCTGTCAGCAAAATGTGAGCATCAATTTTTCATGATAAAAGGAATTCCCCGCACAGATTCTCAACAATTTATAATTGGCATTTTTTTTAAAGTTTATTACATATTCTTACATTGAGTAAGAATCATTTAGTGATTTGATCTTGGTTCGGGTTTCTTAAAACATCCGTATTGTCCGGATGGCTCAGGGAATGTGTGTCGTATAGTGGAAACGACACAGGAAGGGATAACCCGTCAAACTTATTTTCCAAGTTTCCCATCAATCCAGTGGGTGAATTGTTTATATGCTTGGAGTCCCATGATGTTGCAATAAAAGTTATATATTTCATTCATTTGGTGTTATGAATTACTTCATTGTTATGGTTACCAAAGAAAGTGAAATTAGAAGTATAGAGTAACTATAATAAGTAGAATTACTCCTTTTTTTTAAATTTACTAGATGTATTGGTTATGCATGTGAATAACATATTTGTATATCACAAATACTTAATTTTCAACTGATACATACTTATTTGTCAAAATCCCTACTCTGTTCTGCTCCTACTCTGCCCCTTGATATGTCGTTTCTTGCTTCAAGTGCAGTCCTCAGTAAAGCAGATGTGAGACAAAGTGCTCTGAAGTCTGGGTGATCATCTCTTGGCAACAAAGATTCTATAGAATCGTTGGCAGTCTTTTTCAGCGTGTAAAAGAGCACCACACTAAGTTATCCAATAGCCACCCTTCATTTTCGACGTCTCTCCTGTCCCATGGGCTATCGTTGTCACTACCACCTTCATTCGCCATTCGTTTTCGTTTTTTTTCGAACCAATTGTCGGCTTCTTTGGTTCCTGCCGCTCGCTCAACTAGGAATAGGTTGCTGATCGACGACACACTTCTAGTATACAGCAAGGCCACACGCTGGCGATGTTGGATCAAATGACGTCACACCACAAAAATGGCGGCGACTGTGATATCAAAAAAGAGGAAAACTATCAAAACTACAGATCTCGCCGACTTTAACACATGCAATTATTCATTAAATGAGTTAGGTCTATGATTATATAATCTCGTTCTGTTGGCTGGATTATCACTTTAACACCAAGCACATTGTCAAAACCCAACCTGCAACACACACGATGCAACACTACACGTGACATAACACGTCTCAGGATGGCCATGGACGTTATACTGGGATGGGTGATGAAGAGAGGTATGTCTAGGGCGTGGTCCAGCATCATGGGCGTGTCAGTCCCAAATAACACACCACTGGCTAAATAGTCAATATTCTTTGCACAATCCCCAAGCTCTCTTAATGTCAACCAGATAGCAGCATAATAATTAATGAACGTGATTGTGTTTTACCTGCCCATCTAGTGTGGCAAAATCACCCAGAACAATGCACTACGTGGCTTATGAATTCCTAGCTGATCCACTAAGCTGTCACAAAGCTAGGTCCAGGTGACAATCAATATTAAATTGCACATGATCATTCAATATTACTTCATGCATGTATAATCATTTCATCCTAACTGGACTATTTTTGCACTGTAGAACTGACAAAAGTGAGCCTAAAAATGCGTATCAAGAACTATAATGATTCCTTCCTTTGGGCGTAGGAGGTGAAGTCGCTGTCGGAGGGCGGCGGCAGGACACTGGGCAGGCCGGTACCACGGTTGTTGCCGATGACCAGGCTTCCTGTTAGTGTTCCCCCGGACTTTGGGACAAGAGCAGAGCAGGAGCAGAATAGAGTAGGAAGCAAAATAGGCTGCAGAGCAGGAGCAGAACAGAGTAGGAAGCAAAACAGGCCGCAGAGTAGAAGCAGAACAGAGTAGGGAGCAAAACAGGCCGCAGAGCAGGAGACGAACAGAGTAGGAAGCAAAACAGGCCGCAGAGTAGGAGCAAAAAACAGAGTAGGAAGCAAAACAGGCCGCAGAGCAGGAGACGAACAGAGTAGGAAGCAAAACAGGTCACAGAGCAGGAGCAGAACAGAGTAGGAAGTAAAACAGGTCGCAGAGCAGGAGACGAACAGAGTAGGAAGCAAAACAGGCCGCAGAGCAGGAGACGAACAGAGTAGGAAGCAAAACAGGCCGCAGAGTAGGAGCAGAACAGAGTAGGGAGCAAAACACAGCCGCCGCAGAGCAGGAGACGAACAGAGTAGGAAGCAAAACAGGCCGCAGAGCAGGAGACGAACAAAGTAGGAAGCAAAACAGGCCGCAGAGCAGGAGCAGAACAGAGTAGGGAGCAAAACAGGCCGCAGAGCAGGAGCAGAACAGATTAGGAAGCAAAACAGGCCGCAGAGCAGAAGCAAAACAGAGTAGAAAGCAAAACAGGCCGCAGACCATAGTAGGAAGCAAAACAGGCCACATAGCAGGAGCAGAACAGAGTAGCAAGCAAAACAGGCCGCAGAGCAGAAGCAGAACAGAGTAGAAAGCAAAACAGGCCGCAGAACATAGTAGGAAGCAAAACAGGCCGCAGAACATAGTAGGAAGCAAAACAGGCCGCAGAGCAGAAGCAAAACAGAGTAGAAAGCAAAACAGGCCGCAGAACATAGTAGGAAGCAAAACAGGCCACATAGCAGGAGCAGAACAGAGTAGGAAGCAAAACAGGCCGCAGAGCAGGAGCAGAACAGAGTAGAAAGCAAAACAGGCCGCAGAACATAGTAGGAAGCAAAACAGGCCGCAGAACATAGTAGGAAGCAAAACAGGCCGCAGAACAGGAGCAGAACAGAGTAGGAAGCAAAACAGGCCGCAGAGCAGGAGATGAACAGAGTAGGGAGCAAAACAGGCCGCAGAGTAGGAGCAGAACAGAGTTGTGAGCAAAACAGGCCACATAGCACCCTGTTTGGTGGGTTGGTTGGTTGGTATGTTGGTTTTGCGTAAAGATAACATAGCATGATTGTCTAGACTGGTTACGGTGGTCTACTATCAGCATGGACATTTATTATCACAATGCGGTTCAACTGACGCTAATTCAGATGCTACATTAGTGCAAATGACAAACCCAAATAATAAGGACAATCACTTAATAAATGCGGAAGTGAAAATGGATCACAATAGCCACCTCTT
Organism: Urechis unicinctus; assembly: GCA_034190875.2. Taxonomy (NCBI): domain Eukaryota; kingdom Metazoa; phylum Annelida; class Polychaeta; order Xenopneusta; family Urechidae; genus Urechis; species Urechis unicinctus. The sequence goes on along the minus strand of CM067349.1, from coordinate 66,805,730 downwards.
GTAGGACCATGAGGTCCACCTCATGCATGGCAGTGACATATGTTTTAAGTTGGTGACCATCACGTCGTTCATGCGCCCACATGCAGTGATCCACATACGCCTCGCAAGCTGGGGCGATTTGACTGACACCGGGGTGAAGGATCATAGGTGTTAATGGGTGGGGGGATGTCTAGGGTGCCAGGCTTCTCGAAGAAGATGCGCATGCGGACAGTCGTGTCAATGATCATGCTTGGGACTATTGGGGTACACGCGACTGGATCCATCACAAGAAGGCACAGACCGTAGTAGATTATGACGTAGAGGTTTTCGGAGCAGGCCGTGATTAGGGTACTTTGGAGGCTTTGGAGGCTACCAGCCCAGCTCCCAGCATCCAGCCCAGCTCCCAGCTCTGCAACCAGCCCTTCTCTCAACTCTGCAACCATCCCAGCTCCCAGTTCCGCTACCAGCCCAGCTCCCAGCTCCGCTACCAGCCCTGCTCCCAGCTCCGCTACCAGCCTCGCTCCCAGCTCTGCTACCAGCCCAGCTCCCATGTGAGCAGCTCGGCTACCAGCCCAGCTCCCATGTGAGCAGCTCGGCTACCAGCCCAGCTCGGCTTCTATCCATCCCACTAATCTCGGGTGCTGCCCGGGCCGGCATTCTACGAGTGTTGCAGGAAGTTTTCGGCACGCGGGTTCTGTGTCTGCTGGAGCGATGTTCTGTTTTGCTGTTTGTGTTCGATTTCTGTGGCCGATGTGTGCTTTGGTTGCGGGTGAAAGTCTGTAAGGTGGGCTTGTAAGTTGGGACAGGGAAGAGGAGAAAGACTGGCGGACCGACGGTGGCTGGTCTTGGGCATGGTGAGCGGCATACAGCGCTATCTGTGCAGCAGGTCGGGATGTGGGGGGCATACAGCGCTATCCGTGCAGCAGGTCGGGACATGGGCGCCATACAGTGCTATCCGTGCAGCAGGGCGGGACGTTGGCGTCATACAGCGCTATCCGTGCAGCAGGGCGGGACGTTGGCGTCATACAGCGCTATCCGTGCAGCAGGTTTAGATAGGAAGTTGCCAAATCCTCTCCATTGACATCAATTTGATTGGGAATATTCATCAAAGAAGTTTCCTACGGGAACCAATATAGTGATGTGATAACAATGGACCAGCAGGTGACATTCTGCCCGTCCCGTAATCACCGCCCACTCCGACCACGCGTCGCTGTAATCACCGCCCGCTCCTCGCGTCGCCGTGATATCCTCCCGCCTTGGCCTGGCGTCGCCGTAATCACCGCCCACTCCAGCCTCGCGTTCCCGTAATCACCGCCCGCTCAGGCCGCACTTCGTCGTAATCACCGCCCGCTCCGGCCTTGCGTCGCTGTAATAACCGCCCACTCCAGTCTCGCGTTGCCGTATTCGAAGGAATACCTACAAACACATTACGCGATCACGTGATAAAAGAGCACAAGGAATGGGCTGCTTCGATTGCTGAACAACGTTCTATGGAGATAGACAAAACATGCAGATGTTATGGAGGTCGATATGAATTGATGTGTGGTAACTGATCTGAGAGTAGGCGATGTCCATGAAGGCATTGGCGCTTAAGACCACCGCATAGCGATATATTGCTGACGGAAGTGACGTCACTAGATGATAATTTGCACATGCGCCCGAATTCTTCACTGTTTGGGTCAAAAACTGAATGTTCTGCTGGTCTCGCTGTGGCTCCAATGTGTTAGATCTAAAAACACCCGGGTTTTAACCCCTCACTCTGTCGACTGGAGTCTTGGGGAAATTGACAGAATGACTAGGTGTTCATTCTCGGCTTATCTTGGCTCCATTCCCAGAAGCTTCACAGCTGCGTCACAACCGAATCCACAACACTTCTGTCATGATCTTGCATTAATCTGATGTTTTTTTGTAAACCTCCGTCGCTTGGCGCAGTGTGAGGTTCGTGACTCAACACTGATGGAACCTTTATCTTCGTTTCATGGCAGCTAATAAGTCATCGTCATCCGATTCTCTTTGTCACTAATGTCAAATTTGTTTATATTGCACAAGTTGTAAAAAAGAAAAAAGCTCATTGATGTCAACATAGTAGCCTCCAGACAGCTTGGTTTATTGTTAAGATTAACCCGAGGGTGAGAAGTCTTGAAGCCGACGTGACTACGACAACGCACCTCATTCTGGCCGCAGCTGACCCAGGCTAGCGTCTCTGGCCCCACATAGAAGTAATATATATCCACCCTACAAGGGGTCCTGGTCACATGGGGATGTACAGCCATTTGATACACACCCAGCAACATGCAGCCTGACAAACCCGTCTCTAATTTCCCACGTCATTTGATTCAGCCAATGAGCACCTAGCATACAGCCGGATGTGACGAAGCAGCTGTGTGGTCAATAGCGGACATGGAGTCTACAGAGGTATTGTCACAAAAGGGTGACATGAAAATAGCAAAATTCAAATAAACAATACCTTCTCCGTCTGATTAATACCTCAAACATGAGTGGCATGGAGTAGTTGTTGTTTGTTAAACGTTTGCATTTCATTTTGTACGTGATTACTGCTGTAACAGCTGATTACGTGATTATGTGATTACTGTTGTAACAGCTGATTTGCTACACAAAAGGACAACATTTCGCTGGTGGTCTACCAAACTGGGCAATCAAGATAAAAAATACTGTGAATGATGAAATAAAGAAAAAAACAAACATATCATGCAAAGAATAGTGCTGGTGAGATGTATCTCATCCTTATTATCAGCTTCGCTTAGCGGTGCTGGAGGCTGATTCATTTCAGTCTGATCATAGCTTCACCAAGACGAATGTTGTCCATGCGCATGTCAACAGTCTCACGTATACGTCGACGAATAGTCCAATATTACTCTTGCTTAGCAGCCATAGTTAGGTATTAAAAAAACCATCGAAACTGAAATGCGCAAGCAATGCTGAAGTTCAAGCATAATATATCTTACACTGAACTGCTATCCAGCCCCACTCTGGATCGGCTGTCTTACACTGAGTGGGTAAGCAATGACATTATGAACATTATGATACTTCATCATAACGCTTAAGGAGCAAACCACTCAGGTTATCTGCGTTGATATGTTCCAGCAAGGATAATTATTCTCGCTATGAGTGTCGTAATCCACATGTAACAAAAACCACATAAGCCCCTCTCCAGTCACAATAGAACAAATTAGCTACGCTTTGACAACCCGCACTCCCGACACGCGCCACCCGCTGACTCTATCTGAGCAAACACAAAGGCGAGGCAGAAAGGCGAACTCGTTAACCCTGTTCAATACTGATGGTGGCGTAGAAGAATAAGACACACACGCTGATACTTTCTTCGCACCATGAGCATGATAAATAATTCGTAAATCAACCATATGATATAAGGAACTCAATAACAAGTATTATATTATATTGTTACACTATCATTGCACCCCTCTAGTTAAGTACCCTGGCTTGAGTATCAGCCTTGACGTGCTGCCAGGGCTCAGCTCGGTACTCATGATATTGGTGTTGCATATCGAGTAATAATATTGAACACATCTAACGTTTTGGCAAGGCGAGGTAAAATTGTATCATTCACTTTGCTTGCCATTGCTTGTATGCAATCATTAGATTATTTGCTAAGAGATGTCTTTAAATAGAAGAATAAATGTTACTGTCTGTCAGCAAAATGTGAGCATCAATTTTTCATGATAAAAGGAATTCCCCGCACAGATTCTCAACAATTTATAATTGGCATTTTTTTTAAAGTTTATTACATATTCTTACATTGAGTAAGAATCATTTAGTGATTTGATCTTGGTTCGGGTTTCTTAAAACATCCGTATTGTCCGGATGGCTCAGGGAATGTGTGTCGTATAGTGGAAACGACACAGGAAGGGATAACCCGTCAAACTTATTTTCCAAGTTTCCCATCAATCCAGTGGGTGAATTGTTTATATGCTTGGAGTCCCATGATGTTTGCAATAAAAGTTATATATTTCATTCATTTGGTGTTATGAATTACTTCATTGTTATGGTTACCAAAGAAAGTGAAATTAGAAGTATAGAGTAACTATAATAAGTAGAATTACTCCTTTTTTTTAAATTTACTAGATGTATTGGTTATGCATGTGAATAACATATTTGTATATCACAAATACTTAATTTTCAACTGATACATACTTATTTGTCAAAATCCCTACTCTGTTCTGCTCCTACTCTGCCCCTTGATATGTCGTTTCTTGCTTCAAGTGCAGTCCTCAGTAAAGCAGATGTGAGACAAAGTGCTCTGAAGTCTGGGTGATCATCTCTTTGGCAACAAAGATTCTATAGAATCGTTGGCAGTCTTTTTCAGCGTGTAAAAGAGCACCACACTAAGTTATCCAATAGCCACCCTTCATTTTCGACGTCTCTCCTGTCCAATGGGCTATCGTTGTCACTACCACCTTCATTCGCCATTCGTTTTCGTTTTTTTTTCGAACCAATTGTCGGCTTCTTTGGTTCCTGCCGCTCGCTCAACTAGGAATAGGTTGCTGATCGACGACACACTTCTAGTATACAGCAAGGCCACACGCTGGCGATGTTGGATCAAATGACGTCACACCACAAAAATGGCGGCGACTGTGATATCAAAAAAGAGGAAAACTATCAAAACTACAGATCTCGCCGACTTTAACACATGCAATTATTCATTAAATGAGTTAGGTCTATGATGATTATATAATCTCGTTCTGTTGGCTGGATTATCACTTTAACACCAAGCACATTGTCAAAACCCAACCTGCAACACACACGATGCAACACTACACGTGACATAACACGTCTCAGGATGGCCATGGACGTTATACTGGGATGGGTGATGAAGAGAGGTATGTCTAGGGCGTGGTCCAGCATCATGGGCGTGTCAGTCCCAAATAACACACCACTGGCTAAATAGTCAATATTCTTTGCACAATCCCCAAGCTCTCTTAATGTCAACCAGATAGCAGCATAATAATTAATGAACGTGATTGTGTTTTACCTGCCCATCTAGTGTGGCAAAATCACCCAGAACAATGCACTACGTGGCTTATGAATTCCTAGCTGATCCACTAAGCTGTCACAAAGCTAGGTCCAGGTGACAATCAATATTAAATTGCACATGATCATTCAATATTACTTCATGCATGTATAATCATTTCATCCTAACTGGACTATTTTTGCACTGTAGAACTGACAAAAGTGAGCCTAAAAATGCGTATCAAGAACTATAATGATTCCTTCCTTTGGGCGTAGGAGGTGAAGTCGCTGTCGGAGGGCGGCGGCAGGACACTGGGCAGGCCGGTACCACGGTTGTTGCCGATGACCAGGCTTCCTGTTAGTGTTCCCCCGGACTTTGGGACAAGAGCAGAGCAGGAGCAGAATAGAGTAGGAAGCAAAATAGGCTGCAGAGCAGGAGCAGCAAAACAGGAGTAGTAAGCAGAACAAAACAGGCCCGCAGCAGTAGAAGCAGAAGCAAAACAGAGTAGGGAGCAAAACAGGCCGCAGAGCAGGAGCGAAGGAGACGAAAACAGTAGTAGGAAGCAAAACAGGCCGCAGAGTAGGAGCAAAACAGGAGAGTAGAGGAAGCAAAACAGGCCCGCAGAGCAGAGAGGACGAACAGAGTAGGAGCAGAACAGAACAGGAAGCAAAACACAGAGCAGGAGCAGAACAGAGTAGGAAGTAAAACAGGTCGCAGAGCAGGAGACGAACAGAGTAGGAAGCAAAACAGGCCGCCGCAGAGCAGGAGACGAACAGAGTAGGAAGCAAAAAGCAAAACAGGCCGCAGAGTAGGAGCAAAGAGTAGGGAGCAAAAACAGGCCGCAGTAGGAGACGAACAGAGTAGGAAGCAAAACACAGGCCGCAGAGCAGGAGACGAACAGAGTAGGAAGCAAAACAGGCCGCAGAGCAGGAGCGAACAAAGTAGGAAGCAAAACAGGCCGCAGAGCAGGAGCAGAACAGAGTAGGGAAGCAAAACAGGCCGCAGAGCAGGAGCAGAACAGAGTAGGAAGCAAAACAGGCCGCAGACCATAGTAGGAAGCAAAACAGGCCACATAGCAGGAGCAGAACAGAGTAGCAAGCAAAACAGGCCGCAGAGCAGAAGCAGAACAGAGTAGAAAGCAAAACAGGCCGCAGAACATAGTAGGAAGCAAAACAGGCCGCAGAACATAGTAGGAAGCAAAACAGGCCGCAGAGCAGGAGCAGAACATAGTAGGAAGCAAAACAGGCCGCAGAACATAGTAGGAAGCAAAACAGGCCGCAGAACATAGTAGGAAGCAAAACAGGCCGCAGAGCAGGAGCAGAACAGAGTAGGAAGCAAAACAGGCCGCAGAACATAGTAGGAAGCAAAACAGGCCGCAGAGCAGGAGCAGAACATAGTAGGAAGCAAAACAGGCCGCAGAGCAGGAGACTGAACAGAGTAGGGAGCAAAACAGGCGGTAGAGTAGGAGAAGAACAGAGTAGGAAGCAAAACGGGCCGCAGAGTAGGAGCAGAACAGAGTTGTGAGCAAAACAGGCCACATAGCACCCTGTTTGGTGGGTTGGTTGGTTGGTATGTTGGTTTTGCGTAAAGATAACATAGCATGATTGTCTAGACTGGTTACGGTGGTCTACTATCAGCATGGACATTTATTATCACAATGCGGTTCAACTGACGCTAATTCAGATGCTACATTAGTGCAAATGACAAACCCAAATAATAAGGACAATCACTTAATAAATGCGGAAGTGAAAATGGATCACAATAGCCACCTCTTGTAGGACCATGAGGTCCACCTCATGCATGGCAGTGACATATGTTTTAAGTTGGTGACCATCACGTCGTTCATGCGCCCACATGCAGTGATCCACAAACGCCTCGCAAGCTGGGGCGATTTGACTGACACCGGGGTGAAGGATCATAGGTGTTAATGGGTGGGGGGATGTCTAGGGTGCCAGGCTTCTCGAAGAAGATGCGCATGCGGACAGTCGTGTCAATGATCATGCTTGGGACTATTGGGGTACACGCGACTGGATCCATCACAAGAAGGCACAGACCGTAGTAGATTATGACGTAGAGGTTTTCGGAGCAGGCCGTGATTAGGGTACTTTGGAGGCTTTGGAGGCTACCAGCCCAGCTCCCAGCATCCAGCCTAGCTCCCAGCTCTGCATCCAGCCCAGCTCCCAGCTCTGCAACCAGCCCTTCTCTCAACTCTGCAACCATCCCAGCTCCCAGCTCCGCTACCAGCCCAGCTCCCAGCTCCGCTACCAGCCCTGCTCCCAGCTCCGCTACCAGCCTCGCTCCCAGCTCTGCTACCAGCCCAGCTCCCATGTGAGCAGCTCGGCTACCAGCCCAGCTCCCATGTGAGCAGCTCGGCTACCAGCCCAGCTCCCAGCTCGGCTTCTATCCATCCCACTAATCTCGGGTGCTGCCCGGGCCGGCATTCTACGAGTGTTGCAGGAAGTTTTCGGCACGCGGGTTCTGTGTCTGCTGGAGCGATGTTCTGTTTTGCTGTTTGTGTTCGATTTCTGTGGCCGATGTGTGCTTTGGTTGCGGGTGAAAGTCTGTAAGGTGGGCTTGTAAGTTGGGACAGGGAAGAGGAGAAAGACTGGCGGACCGACGGTGGCTGGTCTTGGGCATGGTGAGCGGCATACAGCGCTATCTGTGCAGCAGGTCGGGATGTGGGGGCATACAGCGCTATCCGTGCAGCAGGTCGGGACATGGGCGCGCTATCCATGCAGCACGGGACGTTGGCGTCATACAGCGCTATCCGTGCAGCAGGGCGGGACGTTGGCGTCATACAGCGCTATGCGTGCAGCAGGGCGGGACGTTGGCGTCATACAGCGCTATCCGTGCAGCAGGGCGGGACGTTGGCGTCATACAGCGCTATGCGTGCAGCAGGGCGGGACGTTGGCGTATACAGCGCTATGCGTGCAGCAGGGCGGGACGTTGGCGTCATACAGCGTGCAGCAGGGCGGGACGTTGCGTCAGCGCTATGCGTGCACAGGGCGGGACGTTCGTCATACATTGCGCTATGCGTGCAGCAGGGCGGGACGTTGGCGTCATACAGCGCTATGCGTGCAGCAGGGCGGGACGTTGGCGTCATACAGCGCTATCCGTGCAGCAGGTTTAGATAGGAAGGTGCCAAATCCTCTCCATTGACATCAATTTGATTGGGAATATTCATCAAAGAAGTATCCTACGGGAGCCAATATAGTGATGTGATAACAATGGACCAGCAGGTGACATTCTGCCCGTCCCGTAATCACCGCCCACTCCGACCACGCGTCGCTGTAATCACCGCCCGCTCCTCGCGTCGCCGTGATATCCTCCCGCTTTGGCCTGGCGTCGCCGTAATCACCGCCCACTCCAGCCTCGCGTTCCCGTAATCACCGCCCGCTCAGGCCGCACTTCGTCGTAATCACCGCCCGCTCCGGCCTCGCGTCGCTGTAATAACCGCCCACTCCAGTCTCGCGTTGCCGTATTCGAAGGAATACCTACAAACACATTACGCGATCACGTGATAAAAGAGCACAAGGAATGGGCTGCTTCGATTGCTGAACAACGTTCTATGGAGATAGACAAAACATGCAGATGTTATGGAGGTCGATATGAATTGATGTGTGGTAACTGATCTGAGAGTAGGCGATGTCCATGAAGGCATTGGTGCTTAAGACCACCGCATAGCGATATATTGCTGACGGAAGTGACGTCACTAGATGATAATTTACACATGCGCCCGAATTCTTCACTGTTTGGGTCAAAAACTGAATGTTCTGCTGGTCTCGCTGTGGCTCCAATGTGTTAGATCCAAAAACACCCGGGTTTTAACCCCTCACTCTGTCGACTGGAGTCTTGGGGAAATTGACAGAATGACTAGGTGTTCATTCTCGGCTTATCTTGGCTCCATTCCCAGAAGCTTCACAGCTGCGTCACAACCGAATCCACAACACTTCTGTCATGATCTCTTGTTGCATTAATCTGATGTTTTTTTGTAAACCTCCGTCGCTTGGCGCAGTGTGAGGTTCGTGACTCAACACTGAAGGAACCTTTATCTTCGTTTCATGGCAGCTAATAAGTCATCGTCATCCGATTCTCTTTGTCACTAATGTCAAATTTGTTTATATTGCACAAGTTGTAAAAAAGAAAAAAGCTCATTGATGTCAACATAGTAGCCTCCAGACAGCTTGGTTTATTGTTAAGATTAACCCGAGGGTGAGAAGTCTTGAAGCCGACGTGACTACGACAACGCACCTCATTCTGGCCGCAGCTGACCCAGGCTAGCGTCTCTGGCCCAACATAGAAGTATATATATATCCACCCTACAAGGGGTCCTGGTCACATGGGGATGTACAGCCATTTGATACACACCCAGCAACATGCAGCCTGACAAACCCGTCTCTAATTTCCCACGTCATTTGATTCAGCCAATGAGCACCTAGCATACAGCCGGATGTGACGAAGCAGCTGTGTGGTCAATAGCGGACATGGAGTCTACAGAGGTATTGTCACAAAAGGGTGACATGAAAATAGCAAAATTCAAACAAACAATACCTTCTCCGTCTGATTATTATCAGCTTCGCTTAGCGGTGCTGGAGAGGCTGATTCATTTCAGTCTGATCATAGCTTCACCAAGACGAATGTTGTCCATGCGCATGTCAACAGTCTCACGTAAACGTCGACGAATAGTCCAATATGACTCTTGCTTAGCAGCCATAGTTAGGTATTAAAAAAACCATCGAAACTGAAATGCGCAAGCAATGCTGAAGTTCAAGCATAATATATCTTACACTGAACTGCTATCCAGCCCCACTCTGGATCGGCTGTCTTACACTGAGTGGGTAAGCAATGACATTATGAACATTATGATACTTCATCATAACGCTTAAGGAGCAAATCACTCAGGTTATCTGCGTTGATATGTTCCAGCAAGGATAATTATTCACGCTATGAGTGTCGTAATCCACATGTAACAAAAACCACATAAGCCCCTCTCCAGTCACAATAGAACAAATTAGCTACGCTTTGACAACCCGCACTCCCGACACGCGCCACCCGCTGACTCTATCTGAGCAAACACAAAGGCGAGGCAGAAAGGCGAACTCGTTAACCCTGTTCAATACTGATGGTGGCGTAGAAGAATAAAAGACACACACGCTGATACTTTCTTCGCACCAGCTCAGATTCCAAGAAGATCAAGAATTGTACAGAGTCACGTGATCAAATCTTGAAGGCTCTCTTTTCGTTTCGTTATTCACGCATTGCACGAGAAAAAAATTACATGCTCAAAAGAAGCAAGCACAGTCCAGATTTATATTTTTATCATGTATTAAATGCGTGTTGATTGCAGCAGATACATCATATAAAATCAGTTTTCATGATTTGGCATGCAAGTGCGAGCGTTGGGTCCAACTTTGCCTGTACCAAATACTGATGATGAATGATTAACCTATTCGACGTATTTTCTGCTCATATCAATTTGACATACATAAATATATTACCCTGAGATGAATCAACGTTGAAAACGGTTGTCAACTTTCTTAATCATATCTCAACGTTGATTCAATGTTGCGATGCTATCTGGCATGATCTATGACTATAACTTACCTCATTGTCTGACGGTATAAGGCTGTATTTATTGGCAGTGTCTGTTGGTATAAGGCTGTATATATTGACAGTGTCTGTCGGTATAAGGCTGTATTCATTGGCAGTGTCTGTCGGTATGAGGCTGTATTCATTGTCAGTGTCTGTCGGTATGAGGCTGTATTCTTTATCATTGTTTGTTGGTGTGATGTAAGGTAAGTAAAGTAAGGTAAGAGTAGTGTTAAACGGCACACACACACTACTGTGTTATATGGTACCTCCAAATGTGGGGTGATTATGAAGAGATAAGGTGGACCTGATTCAGCAGCACGCGATGAAGATGAAAAAGATGAAAATGCCAGCGATTATCATGACATGTCACCACCAGCCGATTGACTCCCGGGTTGGGGGGCACTGGGCCTTATCCTGGATAGGGGTGTGCCGCGGGACCTAAAAAACCCGCACCCGTCGTACAAGGTCAAAATGGCCAAAAAGCATACCCCGTCGTACAAGGTATTATGCGAATGTATAACCCGTCGAACAGATTTGAAGTTGAAAAACATACCCCGTCGTACAAGTATGAGGCTAAAAAACCCGTCGTACAAGTCGAGAGGCCGAAAAAACATACCCCGTCGCGCGGCACATATATACTACGTCTATACACATAAGTGCCCGCCCCCCGGGATTGACTGGACCAGGCAATTCCAGCCTCTCGTCTAGGTGAAATCCGGGCCAAGTGGTGTGTTGCAGATATGTCCTTAGCAAGAACCGCTCCACGCAACCACCAGGATCCCATTGCCCAGCGATACAACACGAGTTTGCAGCCCACGGCCAGCAGGTTGCCACCTGTTAGTTGCCTCTTACGACATACAGTAGGATACAGAGGGCCTATTCTACCCCCGTACGAACGGGGGGGGGGGGTGTTGATGGTGTGAGGCTTAATTCATTATAACTTGTCGGTATAAGGCTATGTATCATCACTATTTGTAGGTATAAGGCTATATTATCATTATTTGTCGGTATAAGGTTATGTCATCATTATTTATCGGTATAAGGCTATGTCATCATTATTTATCGGTATAAGGCTATGTCATCATTATTTATCGGTTTAAGGCTATGTCATCATTATATATCGGTATAAGGCTATGTCATCATTATATATCGGTATAAGGCTATGTCATCATTATTTATCGGCATAAGGCTATGTCATCATTATTTATCGGTATAAGGCTATGTCATCATTATTTATCGGTATAAGGCTATGTCATCATTATTTATCGGTATAAGGCTATGTCATCATTATTTATCGGTATAAGGCTATGTCATCATTATTTATCGGTATAAGGCTATGTTATCATTATTTGTCTGTACAAGACTATATTCATTAGCGTTGTTTGCCGTTATAGGGTAGGATTAACCATACATAACTGCCATGCCATCACAAGCATGTTACTTGCCTCGGAGAGAACGCTCATCTATCTCCGCCACACTTCTACATATAGTCTTGACGCATTGGGGATATAATTCAACTGAATCTGGCTGCTAATAACCGACTGGCCTGCTCCTAGCGGCGTTAATTAGATCACAGCTCGCCTATAGCTAATACATTGCCTGATAAGGTCATGATTCGGAGCCGCTAAACAATGACGGTGTGTCCCGCTAGGATGACCGGAGCCGCAAAACAATGACGGCGTGTCACGCTGGGACGACCGGACAATGACGGCGTGTCACGCTGGGATGACCGGAGCCGCTAAACAATGACGGCGTGTCACGCTGGGATGACCGGGCGGAAGACGGTTCAGTTTTCTTGGCTGCCACGTGGTGAAATTGTATCAATCGATTTTGACTCAGACAAGACGGAATCTCCTTAGGTTGGTAGCGCCTTCTATTGGCCAGGCTTTGTTTGTTAAGTTGGAACAGTGCCGTCTATTTCGTTCCTGTATGAACGCTTGTGTTGCAATTTATGTTGGTCATTTAGGGGAAATAAGTGTACATCAGAGGCGTGATTACGTCAGCAGAGGCGTGATTACGTCAGCAGAGGCGTGATTACGTCATATGTATTGGATACGAACACATGTATATCAATCTTCAGAAAGTAGTCGTTTGACACCCGCGATCTGCACGGGTCTGTCTCGCGGAACAAAAGATCTCAATGCACACACCAGCGTCCAGCTTGCCGATACGAGAAGTTCCTCAGAGTTACGACGACATTCGCATGACCCATAATGCATCAGCTCCAATCAGCGTTAATCTCATTATGCCCCATTAGTAAGTGTACCCAATAATACAATCACAAAGACTAGTCCAAAGTAATCAATAATCATCGATTTTAGAAGTGTATCTATACACTCTTAACCCAATCTGGTCAAAATGACTAGCCAACCTGGTCACCCAGCTATCGAAGTTAGTCAAACTCTGTAACGACTACTCCCATGGTCAAATCGACTAAGTAACATAGTCACAATGACTAGCAAGGCTGGTCCGGTGGTATATGACTAGTTACCTAGTCAATCTGACCACCCTGAGAGCGTTTTCTTCTCCTTGTTGGGAGACCGCGATGCGCGCCGCGTCTGCTGCAGCGCTGGTGGATGGATGCATCGATATACCGGAAGCTTGACCTTTGCGGCAGTTCTTTAACCAGTTGCTGTGGGAAATTTGAAAGCTTCAGTTCAAATCTTCTAACAATCGCCACCATACTATCAGGTGAGAATATTATATAATTGTCTGTATTTTTGTATGTATGGCTGTGTACCATTGCTGGTGTCAGTACTAATGAGTGCTTCGGTTCAACTATAAGTCTACTATGTGTTTTAGAATGTCGCAACGCAGCAAGATACCAGCATTACCAGTCTGCCTCCTCAGCTGCTGTATGATTCCCAAATCCATGTTTCCATTGAGGGAACATCTGTTGGAGAAGCTGCGGATGTAACAGCTGCCATTAATGTGTTTTTGTGCCTTATCGACCAAAAAGACGTTTCGGTATGAAGGTTATGCTGGTCGTCGATGATATGGCTAAGGACCCGGTTGATGCGAAGCTTCTTTGTGTCAGGGCTAGTATTAACAAGGCCATGCATTTATGTGTTTATATGCCATACAGTGTTCTTGTTTTGCATATTATGTTGTCTGAGTTGTTTGTACATTGGTTTTTACACTAGTTTGACCTTCAATCATAGTCAAACTGACCTTCAATCATAGTCAAACTGACTTTCAATCATAGTCAAACTGACCAAATCTTCTAGTCACTCTGACTAAGTACAATAGTCATTACAACTTACGCTGTAGTCAATGTGACTAATGAGTAGTCATGGTGACTAATAGATTAGTCATATTGACTAATCTTTACTTGACTAGGTAGATTAGTCATTTTGACTAATCAATATATGACTAACTACATTAGACAAATTGACTAACACATTAGTAGTTTGGTGGACAGTCAATATGACTAGTTAAGTTAATCAAGTTGACTAGATTACATTAAGAGTACTTAGTCAACAATCATATATGATTGTTGACTACCAATAATCGCTCCTGACACCAGCCCGCGTAAAGGTCGCCTGTGACTTCAATAATAGGTAATGACCTCACTCATCCCCAATTCAAAACGGCTTGTCCTTATTTGGTGTTAACATCATTAGGGAGCGTTTGTTATTTCGTCCTGCCGTTGATTGATACGGACACACGCGACGTTGCATTACAGTATGATACAACCGACATCATAGCCCAGACAAGACCAACGTCGTCAGAAACGCCGGAATCTCTCGATTTACCGCGAGTATTCGACGCCAGCTGGATGCCACAACGGAGGTACTTGGCGCCAGACAATATAACCATATGTGTAATCTGATACTAGCATGCAAGATAGTGGCCGAATGGTGAAAGCCCATCGAAAACCGCGCCCCAACTGTTCGATGGGAGAGAAAGTCATCTGCTTTGCTGCCGTCACACACAAGTCACGTCAGTAGTTAGGCGGCAACGAAACGACTGTGTTTGCTTATGCAGTTTTTTAACGCACGAAATGAGTACATGAGATGGTTACCATCTGCCCCAAATTAAACTCACCGTTCGAGGTCAAAATTGGAAGTAAAAGAATAGAAATACGCTTTGTAGAGGTGCCTCAGCAGAAAGTGGATATCGAAAGACACGTACACACCTACACCTACACACACACACGCGCGAGCAAAGGCGTCTGTGGAGCAGCTATGGACGTCTTCTTTTAAGGAGTTGCATGAGCGTGATTTGGCGAGTCCCACGCCAGATCTGTCGTCAGTTTATCTCCTGTCGTTTGTCCTGTGTTGACCTGATCCCATGCTGACCACGGCCAAAGCGCTCACAACCCCTGCCATCGATACCAGCGAAATCAATTTGGTTTATTGTGAGCGAACGGCAGAGAACTGGCCGGTTGATTGGTTTATCAGCGGACTTGATTGTCCCGGGAGAGTGGACGCTACGTAACCAGTGGTAACAGTGGTGCACGAAATACGAACTCACTCCAGCCAGACGGCTATTTCATAATAAATGAACCCGCTTGTTAGAGGGTAGCGACTTCTCAGCGGCGCCGAGAATTCCGTGGTCGTTGGGTTTGCTTAGCCCCTATTATAGAAGATGGCGGGAAGCCGTAGTTCGCACAAGATCGTCTGCTTTCAGGACCAGCTCACTGTTTTGTATACGGAAAAACATTCAGGAAAACTGATGTCACTACGCTGGAACGATTGTGGTTTTTCAACCTGCTGATTTTGGCGGGATCTTCCACGGAACCTGCCTTGTCCGCGCAGCACTTGAAACATTCACTGGATCATTTTGCGGACGCCGTCATTTCTCGATGCCGTAATCAACCAGAGAAAGCGACAACCTTCATCACAAGCGGCTCATTAGGGATCTTAACAGTTCATCCTCATCTACCGGAGTTACAGGACTGGGGCAGTAGAAGTTGAAAACCCGGAGAAGGCGACGCGATGCCCTCCATGTCGTAGTCAACCGCGAGACCTCTTCTTAAGGTCGAGTATAGGCCGGGCTTTATACGCGGTCGCCGGCCACGTCTTAGGGTCCCATGACAGCGCGGGCAGACAGCCAGTCACGGCCTGCATTCGGCCTGCCACGCGCACCCCGGCGCCTTACTCAGGTTTTTTTTTACATCTGAAGGGTAAATTGGCCAAACTTGGCTTGGACGGGCGTGAACCCTGCTTCGTTCGAGAGCTGGCTGGAAACAGAGCGCGTAGTGGAGACAGAGCGCAGTGGTTGGCGATATCCGTCCAAGCGGTGTGACACACTTCACGTGTATGACACCTGCAAGAACAGGACAGCTTCCGACACCTGCAGGAACAGGACAGCTTGTGACACCTGCAGGAACAGGACAGCTTTCGCAATGAACTGTTCCGATTGCGATCGGATTCAGCGCACAGCTGACCCCGAACTTCCACAATCGATATTTATCCGCTGTGCAATTGGCGCCGACCGAGGATTGTAAAGTAGGTCATTTGAAAACGAGCGCACAGTGGGTGCTGGGAATCAAACAGAAGGTGACGACCGGAAGGTGTCTCTCACGGAGGGGAACTTGTCCTTAATTGATACTCTGTGAGGGGACGTAGTATTACAATGGATAGTTTGGAGGTTTAAGATGCGCTGGCCAGTTAATCACGGAGCAGTGAACGTTTAGCGAGCAGTTTGTATGGTGAGGTAAGTAGTGAGTTTGTAATCATTTGAGTCTGTACGAAGAGACATGATTAATGTCATTAGATATATCTGTCTCTGTAAGGCGGGGGTGGGGGGGGGGGTATACGGGTATCTGTCTGTATGTATACGTATGTATGTATATGTGCGTGCGTCTCTGTTGTGCGTGGATTTGTAACCGTCGAGTCTGTACGCACGTGTGCCTGTTGTGTGACAGGCAGAAATGTTTTATAAATGGGCATTTGTTCATGTATTGGTTGAGTGTCGTATATCCGCTTTGGCGGGGTAGTGTTGCTGAGATCGTCCGTGGGTGCTTGTTGACAATCAGCTGGGGGAGCGGTTGATAGCGTCCTTAATCGGCCAATGCGCCTGGTACTTACGACTCCGTTTAAATCACCACCGCGCCGGCCGCCGATCCAGCGCTACGCTGACCGGGTCTTATCACAAGGTCAGGTGATAAGTCCTGGTCGCAGACATCCTGTTGCTCGTGTCAGGTACAAATCAGTACACCTGAACAGGTGTGTTGTTTGTCAAGGCGCTAATCACCCACCGGAGCAGGTGTGAGGCAGGTCTGTTAAAGCTCATTAACACTGAATGGAACTGATTGGAGGAGGGTCACTTAATATAGCCACCCCAGTAACATTGCCAGCGAATTCAGGTGAGTTTGTTTTGTGAAGTAAGGAGGCCACAGGTGCGAATTACCAATCGTCACGTGACCTACTTTCTGCGACCCATCAACAAGTTGATGGGGCGCTTGTTGTCTTGGATACACTGGGGCAGCGACTTATCTGCTTCATGAAAAGAATTTCCATCCATTTATGTTGTGATATAAAACATTTTTGTTTTCATTGCCGTACGAAAATATCGTTGAATTAATGTCGATAACACGGGAGGTGTTGGTTGTTGGATTCGTGGTGGCGTCTCTGCTTGGCGTGGAGGGCAATGTTTCCATTCATTACGGTGAGCTTGTGAGGCGTAGGGGCGGGACGGGTTCTATGTCCTGCGGTTTGTTGGCCGGCCATGTTTTCCGTACACAGTGATATGCTTATGCGAATAGACACTCGGAGGTGAGAAGCAAGTTGACTTGGAGAACGTGTGACGTCGGGGCGGTGACAAAGCCTCTCGGCGTCTCTTTATGAACCATAATGAGTGTATTCATATCGATTCGAGCTTTGTCGCTGATGTCCATTTATCGTCACAGCTCAGTCAAACAACCCTCTAATGTTCTGCCGTGTGTTCCAGATAAGGACAAGCAAAAACGTGGTATATTTCCGGAGCTCGGGTGTTCGGGCCGCCCATTCCCTCAGGTTCAATTTGAGGGAAAAAACTACAAAAAACACGCGCGTCCATGAAGGAACGCGATGGAGAACGCATGCGCCAACTTATCTACTCCTCTGGAGTCACGTGACGTATTAGAGGCGTCGCCGCTGGCGGACACCTACGTGGTGGTGGTGGGATGTGTCATCTTTATTGTCTTCCTGCCCGCTGTGCTGTGTCACGTGAAGGCCGTCCCCCTGGGCAGCACCGCCGCGCTCCTCATCGCTGGCATTCTTCTGGTCACGTGTCGTGTTCTCGATCAAAGCGATGTCCTTGTGGTAATTTCGCGACCGGAAGTCTGGGACTGTATCCTGAGGTTGTCCGGGATATTAATCCTGGCATATTATACGGATCGCGATGGTGTCATCCCGGCAATTCTGGAGCGGTGTCTGAAGCCCAGTCAGAGATGGGAGTGGTATTTGCTCGTGACGTGCGTAACGTCATACCTCGTGACCATCACGTTCACCAGTGAGATCTGCTGTCTCTTATTGACCCCGGCGGCCATCCATATCTGTGATAAACACGAGAGGTCCAAGAAGGAGGTGGAGGTCTTACTGTTGGGCCTGATGAGTACCTCCCACTTAGCGAGCAGCTGTTCTGTGTTCGGTTCTACTCATATGGTCCTCCTGGCCAGCCATACCGCCTCCTCCGTCCTCCCAATCAACCTACACGTCTGTGTCCTATACCTCCTGCCCGCTGCTGCCCTCACTGCTTCTCTCAACATCCTGGCGCTTCTACTCTATTTCCGTTTCCGGTCTGGTAATTTCCATCGGGATCGGCTGGTGTCTGAAGGATCACCGGGAAGTCACCAGGAAATGCGAGGGTTGACCCAAGACAATTCGTCAGCAGTGTACAGTAATGGCATGGTGCAAACGTACCACCGCGAAGAGGTTACCAGTGTCAACCATAACGGAGTGCGAGAAGATCGCATGCTAACCGCGTGTCAACTTGAGACTATACCGGAAGATAGCGTCTTGGTCATCGAGGCGACATTACCCTCGCTAGAAACACAGGCACTCAGGTTGCGATACATTGATGAGACTTCCAGCGATTCTTCGTCCAGCGACTCGGAGGAGAATGAATCCGGGAACGTTAACGAGCCTGATTTATCACAGGATAACCCAACATTCACAGCGCAGGAGTTCCATCCCAGCACAACTCAAATGCTGCGGCGATCAGAAAACATCTCAGTGAACATGAACCTCCATCTCACGGGCAGTTTTCAGTCTCTGCAGCCGGACCAATCGGCAGCGCCATATGGCTTGGTTCTCAATGCCAGGTTTGGAATCAGTCGTTCTATGTTCGCCATATCAGCTGTAGGGATGTTTCCGGCCAAGCCACTGCCTTGTCACAACCCACGTGACAGCGTGACGGACGCTGCCTCCATCGAGCGCGTCTCGTGGTTCCGGTTACTACGTCAGCGTCCATTTCCGGTCCTGCTGATACTTCTACTCATTGTGCTTCTAATATCGCTCATCTGCCAGGCATTACGTTTCCCCATACATATCGGTGAGTCACTTATTAGTGTATACAAATGCCTATTTCAAATATGTTAATATCAACTGTCATAATTAATTATATCATTCATTTCTTAATGACTTGATCTGCGGTGTTGTTGTTGAAATTAAAGATGGTGTCATCTTACCTGTACATGCTACACACCCTTACACATTCCTATTGCACTAGCGCCAATCTGTTCCTGTCCCTATGACATCTGTTGTTGAATGTATTCTGCATTATTCACCAGCTTGGTGTCAGAATGATGAATGACACAATTGCCAGGAGCCCAGGGACACGACTTAGTCCTAGTGCTGCATCCTCTGGTCATATATTGCTCAGAAAGACAGGCAAGATTTGCCGCTTGTAATTGGCTGCCATAAATCCGGAAGCCGCTTTACACCAACACAGCATACATTAATTATGAGGCTTCTTGCGTTTTCATATTTATTGTCTGGGTTGGAATTGGAGACTACAAATAGTGCGTCAAGCGGACAATATCATTATATCTTCATCAATTCTATCTGCTTTCGGAGATGATTCTGGGGTGAATAGAACCGATCCAGGCAAATGTATCCATCGTATTTATGTTGATCCTGGGCTAGCATAACCTTCTGATGTTCTAGCCACACATTGATGGCTGATTAAAGCAGGTGCGCAGCGTACATTATTTGCACCCACTTACAACGCTATGGTGCAATGAAAGATCCTGTCGAAAATGGTCAAATATTAACGCTGCATTTATTGACAATGTTGATATGTATGCCTTTATTTATAATGTTAGCACTGGGCGTACGCGGGGAGTGTGCGGAAATGAATGTTGTCAGGTTGATAAGCAGGGGACTGCGAGCTTCGATAGGCATTGGTGATGACGCAATATGTATGAGATAGATGCATGTGATGTAGCGTTCTACCAAGAGTCCGCCCCAGAACAATCTTCACCTAAATGACAGCATACATTGACACACTCATGATACTGCCCCTTGTGTGTAGGTCTGGTGACTATGGGTCTGGGTAGTGTTGCCCTGGCAGCAGACTGCATCTTCACTCGGCGTCCAGCTTCAGCAACTCTACATGAGATGGACTGGAGTGTCATTGTCTTCCTCTTGACATATTTCGTATGGATCCAGGGCTTCAGTACGACAGGTGTTCCCGCGCGGATCTCCCACTTACTGGGTCTCTCCCACTCGCCATACACCTCCGCACTTCACGTATTCATCCTGGCTGTAGTCTCTGTAATATCGTCCACTCTCGTGACTAGTCCTATAGTGACGTCATTAGTGCTGACGCAATTCGAACCATGTAGAGACCAGTTAGCGCTGTATCTGTACACAGCCTGGCTGGTCAGCGTGGCTAGCGCTTTCCCGCTCTACAACAGCGTCGCTAACGCCACTCTCGCATATATCGCCGACAGTATGGGACACAAAGTGGCGTTTTGGCGCCACCTGTTGTATGTTGCAGTAACTATGACTGTCCTTGGAACCATTGGTCTCCTATTGATATACGGCCTTCTGCAACTGCGCTAAAAATTAGTTGGTTTTGTCTACAAATTTAGCGGTATGGATGACCTGTATGTGATTTGAAAGTGCGGATTGGAATGCCTGTCATAAGCTGACATTTGCGTGAATTTGGCAATAAAAAGAAGTTTATATTGCCACTGAATGTTATGTAAACCTTAATGATTTCCATCTGGTCAGTTTTTCCTCAATGATACTGCAATTCCTAAGCGCATTGTAAGGGATAACTTGATGAGTGATGTAGAAGATGTAACACAGGTGTATTGAAGGACGTGGTCCAAACGTATAATCACTGTTAGAATCTTGATATATGTAGTTCCATTCAACCCAAATGTCATAGTTGGATATGAGAGTTGAGGAGGAGTTGATTTATACTGCCATTGTTTTCCATATGAAAATGGATAGTTTTATTAAAGTTTAATTTGAAAAAACCCCCACACATGATCGACATTAGCGATAAAACGAGGGATGTTTTCGCTAAGTGTATGACGTCTTCTCTCTCTCGTAGGCTACCGCGGTGGCGGTCATTTGGTCACCTGTCACATACCTGCTGATTGGTAAAAAGAGAAGGTTGAAAATAGGATACTGTTCTGACGTTGTATGGAAAGTGAGGGGGGGGGCTCTCTTTTATAGCAACCATCATAAATAATTGCAAACTTCTATCGTAAGGGTTTTAAGCGGATCCATTCGCCCTTAGTAATGTGCTCTGCCTTGAACACCTCATGTGGCAGATATAAACAATCCAATGGAAATGTTCTGACGTAATGTGGGTAATGGGGTCGTCTCTCGATTGCAAGCCTTATAATTTATGGAGAAATCCTCCTGTTGTTACAGATGTTCCATATAATTGTAGCCACAATAACGCTCTTCACCTCGGACGCGACAGATGTGTGAAGCATGTTAAATCAATCCAGCATCATTCCCATTGTCACACTCGCAGTTATCCATCCACCCACAATATGCTCTGCATCGAATACCCCACGTGACAATTATTCCGATTTACACACTCGCATTGGTGTAAAGATGGGTCTGCATATAACTAGTTATTCATAGATATCCGGTTAAGCAACCTGTTCAAAAAGCCGTACCCGTCTTTGGGTTCTTTAAGAAGGACAACAATGCTTGTAACAATAGCTATTGATATATACAGACTACTTGGTAATATTGGCTGGTGTATCTAGGGAAGGACTACTAGATTCCTAGGCTTCCAGTAGCCCCGCATCCCATTTCCTCCGATGACCAGCCAATGGTAGGCCAGGGACTGTGGAGTAAATACTTTGAGAAGCAATTATCCCTAATGGCCATTTCACAACCTTGTCTAAGAACCGCTGTTTTGGAATCCGATTCAGTGCCAATCTCCCGCCATAAAGCAAAGAAGATTCTGGACCAATTGCTTGGTGTGTTGGTATGCGTAGCCAGATGGCTTGTAAGTCCGAACATTTAGTATAGCAATTTCCTCCGATTGTGCGACCTGCTCAGCTAATAGAAGCAGTGCTTCAAAACGAAATCTACTCTGATGATCCAACAGAAACAATATGATAGGGTGGACTGAATCAACGTGATCCAACAGAGACAATATGATAGGGTGGACTGAATCAACATGATCCAACTCAGACAATATGATAGGGTGGACTGAATCAACGTGATCCAACACAGACAATATGATAGGGTGGACTGAATCAACATGATCCAACTCAGACAATATGATAGGGTGGACTGAATCAACATGATCCAACAGAGACAATATGATAGGGTGGACTGAATCAACATGATCCAACAGAGACAATATGATAGGGTGGACTGAATCAACATGATCCAACACAGACAATATGATAGGGTGGACTGAATCAACATGATCCAACACAGACAATATGATAGGGTGGACTGAATCAACGTGATCCAACACAGACAATATGATAGGGTGGACTGAATCAACATGATCCAACAGAAACAATATGATAGAGTGGACTGAATCAACGTGATCCAACACAGACAATATGATAGGATGGACTGAATCAACATGATCCAACACAGACAATATGAAAGGGTGGACTGAATCAACATGATTCAACAGAGACAATATGATAGGGTGGACTGAATCAACATGATCCAACACAGACAATATGATAGGGTGGACTGAATCAACGTGATCCAACACAGACAATATGATAGGGTGGACTGAATCAACATGATCCAACACAGACAATATGATAGGGTGGACTGAATCAACATGATCCAACAGAGACAATATGATAGGGTGGACTGAATCAACATGATCCAACAGAGACAATATGATAGGGTGGACTGAATCAACGTGATCCAACAGAGACAATATGATAGGGTGGACTGAATCAACATGATCCAACACAGACAATATGATAGGGTGGACTGAATCAACATGATCCAACACAGACAATATGATAGGGTGGACTGAATCAAATGATGATCCAACACAGAGACAATATGATGATAGGGTGGACTGAATCAACATGATCCAACACAGACAATATGATAGGGTGGACTGAATCAACATGATCCAACACAGACAATATGATAGGGTGGACTGAATCAACATGATCCAACACAGACAATATGATAGGGTGGACTGAATCAACATGATCCAACACAGACAATATGATAGGGTGGACTGAATCAACATGATCCATGATCCAACAGAGACAATATGATAGGGTGGACTGAATCAAACATGATCCAATGACAGACAATATGATAGGATAGGGTGGACTGAATCAACATGATCCAACAGAGACAATATGATAGGGTGGACTGAATCAACGTGATGATCCAACACAGACAATATGATAGGGTGGACTGAATCAGCGTGATCCAATAGAGACAATATGATAGGGTGGACTGAATCAACATGATCCAACACAGACAATATGATAGGGTGGACTGAATCAACATGATCCAACACAGACAATATGATAGGGTGGACTGAATCAACATGATCCAACACAGACAATATGATAGGGTGGACTGAATCAACATGATCCAACACAGACAATATGATAGGGTGGACTGAATCAACATGATCCAACACAGACAATATGATAGGGTGGACTGAATCAACGTGATCCAACACAGACAATATGATAGGGTGGACTGAATCAACATGATCCAACAGAGACAATATGATAGGGTGGACTGAATCAACGTGATCCAACACAGACAATATGATAGGGTGGACTGAATCAACATGATCCAACACAGACAATATGAAAGGGTGGACTGAATCAACATGATCAACAGAGACAATATGATAGGGTGGACTGAATCAACATGATCCAACAGAGACAATATGATAGGGTGGACTGAATCAACATGATCCAACAGAGACAATATGATAGGGTGGACTGAATCAACATGATCCAACACAGACAATATGATAGGGTGGACTGAATCAACGTGATGACAATATGATAGGGTGGACTGAATCAACATGATCCAACACAGACAATATGATAGGGTGGACTGAATCAACATGATCCAACACAGACAATATGATAGGGGGTGGACTGAATCAGACATGATCAACATGATCCAACAGAGACAATATGATGATAGGGTGGACTGAATCAACATGATCCAACAGAGACAATATGATAGGGTGGACTGAATCAACATGATCCAACACAGACAATATGATAGGGTGGACTGAATCAACATGATCAACAGAGACAATATGATAGGGTGGACTGAATGATGATCAACAATATGATAGGGTGGACTGAATCAACATGATCCAACAGAGACAATATGATAGGGTGGACTGAATCAACATGATCCAACAGAGACAATATGATAGGGTGGACTGAATCAACATGATCCAACACAGACAATATGATAGGGTGGACTGAATCAACATGATCCAACACAGACAATATGATAGGGTGGACTGAATCAACATGATCCAACTCAGACAATATGATAGGGTGGACTGAATCAACGTGATCCAACACACAGACAATATGATAGGGTGGACTGAATCAACATGATCCAACAGAGATGATCCAACACAGACAATATGATAGGGTGGACTGAATCAACGTGATCCAACACAGACAATATGATAGGGTGGACTGAATCAACATGATCCAACACAGACAATATGATAGGGTGGACTGAATCAACATGATCCAACACAGACAATATGATAGGGTGGACTGAATCAACATGATCCAACACAGACAATATGATAGGGTGGACTGAATCAACATGATCCAACAGAGACAATATGATAGGGTGGACTGAATCAACGTGATCCAACACAGACAATATGATAGGGTGGACTGAATCAACGTGATCCAACACAGACAATATGATAGGGTGGACTGAATCAACATGATCCAACACAGACAATATGATAGGGTGGACTGAATCAATGATCCAACACAGACAATATGATAGGGTGGACTGAATCAACATGATCCAACACAGACAATATGATAGGGTGGACTGAATCAACATGATCCAACACAGACAATATGATAGGGTGGACTGAATCAACATGATGATCAGACAAATGATAGGGTGGAGACAAATGATCCAACACAGACAATATGATAGGGTGGACTGAATCAACATGATCCAACAGAGACAATATGATAGGGTGGACTGAATCAACATGAT
The DNA here is from genome assembly GCA_034190875.2 of Urechis unicinctus. NCBI lineage: Eukaryota > Metazoa > Annelida > Polychaeta > Xenopneusta > Urechidae > Urechis > Urechis unicinctus. The sequence goes on along the minus strand of CM067349.1, from coordinate 66,780,530 downwards.
CCAACACAGACAATATGATAGGGTGGACTGAATCAACATGATCCAACACAGACAATATGATAGGGTGGACTGAATCAACATGATCCTAACTCAGACAATATGATAGGGTGGACTGAATCAACATGATCCAACAGAGACAATATGATAGGGTGGACTGAATCAACATGATCCAACACAGACAATATGATAGGGTGGACTGAATCAACATGATCCAACACAGACAATATGATAGGGTGGACTGAATCAACATGATCCAACAGAGACAATATGATAGGGTGGACTGAAATCAACATGATCCAACACAGACAATATGATAGGGTGGACTGAATCAATAGGGTGATCAACATGATCCAACACAGACAATATGATAGGGTGGACTGAATCAACATGATCCAACACAGACAATATGATAGGGTGGACTGAATCAACATGATCCAACACAGACAATATGATAGGGTGGACTGAATCAACATGATCAACACACAGACAATATGATAGGGTGGACTGAATCAACATGATCCAACACAGACAATATGATAGGGTGGACTGAATCAACACATGAGAGACAATATGATACAGGTGACAATATGATAGGGTGGACTGAATCAACGTGATCCAACACAGACAATATGATAGGGTGGACTGAATCAACATGATCCAAACAGATATGATAGGGTGGACTGAATCAACATGATCCAACACACAGACAATATGATAGGGTGGACTGAATCAACATGATCCAACACAGACAATATGATAGGGTGGACTGAATCAACATGATCCAACTCAGACAATATGATAGGGTGGACTGAATCAACATGATCCAACACAGACAATATGATAGGGTGGACTGAATCAACATGATCCAACACAGACAATATGATAGGGTGGACTGAATCAACATGATCCAACACAGACAATATGATAGGGTGGACTGAATCAACATGATCCAACACAGACAATATGATAGGGTGGGACTGAATCAACATGATCCAACAGACAATATGATAGGTGGACTGAATCAACATGATCCAACACAGACAATATGATAGGGTGGACTGAATCAACATGATCCAACACAGACAATATGATAGGGTGGACTGAATCAACATGATCCAACACAGACAATATGATAGGGTGGAATGAATCAACATGATCCAACACAGACAATATGATAGGGTGGACTGGACACAGAATATGATAGGGTGGACTGATCAACGTGAACAACAGACAATATGATAGGGTGGACTGAATCAACATGATCCAACACAGACAATATGATAGGGTGGACTGAATCAACATGATCCAACAGAGACAATATGATAGGGTGGACTGAATCACGTGATCCAACACAGACATATATGATAGGGTGGACTGAATCAACGTGATCCAACACAGACAATATGATAGGGTGGACTGAATCAACATGATCCAACACAGACAATATGAAATAGGGTGGACTGAATCAACATGATCCACAGAGACAATATGATAGGGTGGACTGAATCAACATGATCCAACACAGACAATATGATAGGGTGGACTGAATCAACATGATCCAACAGAGACAATATGATAGGGTGGACTGAATCAACATGATCCAACTCAGACAATATGATAGGACTGAATCAACATGATCCAACACAGATCAATAGGGTGATGAATCAACATGATCCAAGAGACAATATGATAGGGTGGACTGAATCAACATGATCCAACACAGACAATATGATAGGGTGGACTGAATCAACATGATCCAACAGAGACAATATGATAGGGTGGACTGAATCAACATGATCCAACACAGACAATATGATAGGGTGGACTGACTGAATCAACGTGATCCAACACAGACAATATGATAGGGTGGACTGAATCAACATGATCCAACTCAGACAATATGATAGGGTGGACTGAATCAACGTGATCCAACACAGACAATATGATAGGGTGGACTGAATCAACATGATCCAACTCAGACAATATGATAGGGTGAATCAACGTGATCCAACACAGACAATATGATAGGGTGGACTGAATCAACATGATCCAACTCAGACAATATGATAGGGTGGACTGAATCAACATGATCCAACAGAGACAATATGATAGGGTGGACTGAATCAACATGATCCAACAGAGACAATATGATAGGGTGGACTGAATCAACGTGATCCAACACAGACAATATGATAGGGTGGACTGAATCAACGTGATCCAACACAGACAATATGATAGGGTGGACTGAGTCAACATGATCCTAACTCAGACAATATGATAGGGTGGACTGAATCAACATGATCCAACAGAGACAATATGATAGGGTGGACTGAATCAACATGATCCAACACAGACAATATGATAGGGTGGACTGAATCAACATGATCACATGAGACAATATGATAGGGTGGACTGAATCAACATGATTCAACAGAGACAATATGATAGGGTGGACTGAATCAACATGATCCAACACAGACAATATGATAGGGTGGACTGAATCAACATGATCCAACAGAGACAATATGATAGGGTGGACTGAATCAACATGATCCAACACAGACAATATGATAGGGTGGAATGAATAAACCTACCGTTGGAGTAACATAGTATATATGTGAGACTTCCTTCCCCAACAAATAATTACTTAAATTGAAATCTACAAACAAAGTTTCGATGGAACTGCGTGTTTAAAATATTTGACTTCCTTATGGCTATGTTACATGAGACCTACACGTGCTAATGGGCCCTGTGTCTGAAAGTAGTGCCTTTTCAACTCCTGGCCACGGGCCCTAAGGGTCCGTACGGGACCAAAAATCTTCCAAAAATCGTACGGGCCCCTCACGGGACAGCACAGCACGCCTTGAGGGCCCGGACGGACTCGCAGGGTTTTGGCCCGTACGGGTCCCCCAGTCAAATCGTACGTCATATATGACCTGGGCATTGCCTATATCATTTTAGGTTTGCTTGGTAAAAAAACCATTGGTGTTATTGGTCTAATAGTCTTTTAGTTTAGCTTGGCTTTCTCCTCATAGCTTCCGTAGCGCTATTTGTATGTTCTAAGTTCTAAATATAGTTGCAAGTTTTTGTTGGATTGTCAGTTGCACATGCTGGCAAATCAAGCTGATAGATATGACAAATGGGAAAGCAATTTGTTCTTGACCCACGAATCTTGAGCAACGAAATAGGATAAAAATTGCTATTGGCATAAACAGTTACTGGGTGGCACACATGACGAACAAAAGCTGATGTCATGAAGAACAAGAGCTGATGTCATGAAGAACAAGAGCTGATGTCATGACGACTAAGAGCTGATGTCATGAAGAACAAGAGCTGATGTCATGACGAATATGAGTCAATGTCATGACAAACAATATCAGCCCCATTGATCGGCATTGAAAACACGCTCGGTTAAACCAAGGGAAATAACAATGCCTGTTTCCTTTAGTTTTATACAGTACAGCTGATGAAGGTATGACATTGAAACCACATATTATCATAGACACGATGCTACTAAATGATGTATCCATGGATTAATACATTGAAATCTTTCTTGGTTCCAGGGAAGTTGACCTACATATTCCGTGTTTATGGCCGTCCAGCTCATTAGGTGGCGCTGTATCCCCGCTTTGGTGCAGCGGGATTGGCAATTGCTGACACTGCCGCATTCGACAAGATGATAGTGGTGAGAAACAGAAGCAAACTGCGTTCAAGGAACGAGACAGTCGAGCAACGACCGACGAGGAAACTGAATGCTAGTTGGCATCAGCACTGACTGGATCACCATGGCAACAAATGCAATATATTGAATGTGTCCAGTTGGATCATATATAGGAATTGTGACTTCCATTCGCTCAGCAGGTTACTGCATCAGCAGATTACAGCATCGGCAGGTTACTGCATCAGCAGATTACATCATCGGCAGGTTACTGCATCAGCAGATTACAGCATCGGCATGTTACCGCATCAGCAAGTTACTGCATCGATAGGTTACAGTATCGGCAGGTTACTGCATTAGCATGTTACTGTATTAGCAGGTTACTGCATTAGCATGTTACTGTATTAGCAGGTTACTGCATCAGCAGGTTACAGCATCAGCAGGTTACTGTATTAGCAGGTTACTGCATTAGCAGGTTACAGCATTAGCAGGTTACTGCATTGGCAGGTTACTGCATCAGCAGGTTACAGCATTGGCAGGTTACAGCATCAGCAGGTTACAGCATTGGCAGGTTACTGTATCGTCAGGTTACCGCATCGGCAGGTTACAGCATCAGCAGGTTACAGCATTGGCAGGTTACTGTATCGTCAGGTTACCGCATCGGCAGGTTACAGCATCAGCAGGTTACAGCATTGGCAGGTTACTGTATCGTCAGGTTACCGCATCGGCAGGTTACAGCATCAGCAGGTTACTGCATCAGCAGGAAGAGGGGAAGTTACTTAACGATGTACTACTAGAGATGTCTCTCTCAGTGGTATTGAGTCGCGAAATGGTCAGAATATATTGTCAAGGCACAACTCCGAAGCCAGAACTGTATTGTCGAACAGGCGCCCGTACCAGCACCTTTACTTTAATGATAGCGCCAAAGAAG
>CM067349.1:66740941-66770941 GCA_034190875.2 Urechis unicinctus | reverse complement strand
GGTGCGGCATTGCTGAACACAAGTGACGCGTTTTTCCTTCTCGAGTTTATCAACTTTTCCCTCTTATCTAAAAGCAATCTATTTTGACAGTCTTGTGGTGTCAAAATGGACACTAGTCTTATTTTGTACTATATACAGACTATATACCTAGCTCTAGCTGCCCAAACTAAAACCATATCTAAAAGTGACAATGAATTGCTGTTTGCTGGATTACGGGATTCTTTCCGTGACCAAACTTTTATCCCCAACCCCGGGGCCCCACCATGACCCTAGTAACATCTTTATCCCCACTGCGTCCCAACCCTAATCCCTGTACAACATGACGTACCCCACCCAAATGCCCCAAGACGGATATGCAAGTCCGGTGTCTAATCCGTGATATGAAGTTAAAGATATGGCCTTGAATGCAGTCTTATAGCCTTGAATGCAGCGATATTGTGGAATCTGTAATCCGCAGCAGCAGATCCTCAGATAATGTCGAATTCAAGAGGTCCAGAGAAATGTAGTTTCCTTTAAGTAGCTTAATTAAAGGCTGAATTATTCGAGAAAAGGTTAGAGCAGGTGTTTTTACTTATCTAATGGACCATGGACATTTCCCTCATTGTATCGTTACTGTCGCGGTTTTGTCCTCAAATTCATCTATGGTCAATAGTTAAACCTATAAATCAACCCCTTTTCCAATCATACAACTTGACGTGGCCATAGGATCGACAGCCTTACTCCCTGTTCCTTCTGCCGCACATGCCAGCGGTTTTATGTATTTAGGCGGCTGCATTGATAACAATTGCGAGTCGCCCGCGTTCACCTTGCCTTTACTGATAAAATTTAGCTGCTGCGAAGAGCGATTCTCCTTGTTTTCACTGCCGGTATAAACACAACAATTGATCTGTAGACCAATTTAGTGTCATACCGCCATCGTCGTTCCAAATCTTCCATTCATCTTCGAACTCTCGCATTCGAGTACATAGCGAGGCACAAGGAACTCAAATAAGTTGATAGATGGATCCAACTATGGAATGTTATCGTTATATTCATGTTTTGCGTGTGACCTTTGTGCGATTTTTTTAAGATAATGAAGCCTTAGTGCTAGATATTATCGGTATCATGTTATCGCTCATATTTACGTTTGAACACGTGGTGATGCTGACTTTATCTGTTCCTGTATTTCGATGATTAAACAGCAGTTGTATCGGATAGTATCCTCAAATGTGCGAATATATTGCGATCGATTTGATCACATTCTTGTGATAGACTTCTCAATCTCACAGCAATTGATCAAGTCACACAAGTCTGACAAGAGTTGCTATGGACCAATTATATTTTATCTGGGCGTTTTGATGATAAAGCCAATTCTTGTATGGATAATTGAAACAATAAATGCATGCAACTACCAGTGATTCTCTTTTCACTCTCCACACCTGCATCACGTATATACTTGAGTTACATTTAATCAAATGGTTATTGCTATTGGGTAATTTATATTTTGAAAAAGCCAAATACTAAAAATGCAAACTATGTATATACTCTGTTCTCACTATCATTGACAGCTGTGGATTGAGGTTGGCCAACGTAATTCATCTGTTTCTCTGAAAGCCAATGAATAGAACCCATAAAAACAAAACGCACATGCTAGTTTTACCTATCATTGCAATCAGCAATCATGCTTTACTGTTGTTGTTATTGTCATTACATGTGAGTATTAACATACGGGAAACCCTTCTGCCCTCAGTATACTCTTTGTCATCTATTATACTGAAGTTATGATCATCAATTATAATCGAATTAATGATTGAAAGAACACAGAATGTAACCCCCTCTGTCTCTCTCAACATAATTTACCTTAATGCTGACTGATAGTAGTATTATCTGGGCGATGTTTACAATGGGTTTGTCAATTCCGTATAACTGCATGCATCGACCGATCATATAATTGACATGTTTGAGTTTTCGGATATCAAAGTGAGGTCTTTTGCAATGTTATAGTTAAGTTTGCATGTGAATAAATGACTGTAATGGCGGACGAATAAACCAATACACATTAAGAGGAGATGAATGGGATGATCCCTTAGCCTATGGCATCCTACGGTAGAGTCGTCAAATCAAGCCTTATACATAAGGCTCTGTTGATCAGGAATACTTTCATCTAATGACGCCTGTCACGTGGTCTGCATATCAATTTAAGATGGATGTTGACATATCGAGTCATTTGGTTCAGTTTATAGATTCAATTCAACAAGTAATGTGCACACAAACTGATTGTCATTTGGGATGTTAAAAATATTGATAAGATTCGCGTAATAAACATTGGCACACTACTGATACTGCCGCTGATCATTGCCACACTACTGATACTGCCGCTGATCTTTGGCACACTACTGATACTGCCGCTGATCATTGCCACACTACTGATACTGCCGCTGATCATTGCCACACTACTGATACTGCCGCTGATCATTGGCACACTACTGATACTGCCGCTGATCTTTGGCACACTACTGATACTGCCGCTGATCATTGCCACACTACTGATACTGCCGCTGATCATTGGCACACTACTGATACTGCCGCTGATCATTGGCACACTACTGATACTGCCGCTGTTCTTTTGGCACACTAATGATGCTTCCGCTGATCATTGGCACACTCATGAAACTGCCGATGATCATGGTGCGTCTGTGTGTAGGTCTGGTGACTATTGGTCCATCCATTTGAGACCAGCGCTGTATCTGTATCAGTGCTTTCCCGCGTCGCCAACGTCACTCGCACCATTTCCTATTGTATGTGGACGACTCTGCATGCGATTTCAATGTGCTGAATGGAATGTCTGTCAGTACAAGACAATGGCATGAATTGTGCAATAAAAGCAATACTTATTGCCGCTAAATGTCATGTTAAATTTTATTATTTCCATCCAAAATGTTTTCTCCATTATACAACATAGGCTCCATATTACACATGCGTGTTGGTGTGCCGACATAGGCTGCACATTACACACGCGTGTTGATGTGCCGTCATAGGCTGCACATTACACACGCGTGTTGGTGTGCCGTCATAGGCTGCACATTACACACGCGTGTTGGTGTGCCGTCATAGGCTGCACATTACACACGCGTGTTGGTGTGCCGTCATAGGCTGCACATTACACACGCGTGTTGGTGTGCCGTCATAGGCTGCACATTACACACGCGTGTTGGTGTGCCGTCATAGGCTGCACATTACACACGCGTGTTGGTGTGCCGTCATAGGCTGCACATTACGCACGCGTGTTGTGTGTGCCGTCATAGGCTGCACATTACACACGCGTGTTGATGTGCCGTCATAGGCTGCACATTACACACGCGTGTTGGTGTGCCGTCATAGGCTGCACATTACACACGCGTGTTGGTGTGCCGTCATAGGCTGCACATTACACACGCGTGTTGGTGTGCCGTTGACCCGAACATTTACTTTGCATAAGACTGTAATTCCTGAGCGCCCTGTCATGAATATGCAAATGAGTTATGTGGTAAATGCTTGGGTAGCATCGACCAGACATAATGTGTCGCGTAGAGAACTGTAACGCAACGACAGCTTTATATGTAATGCAGTTATTGTGCCAAAATAATGGAATGTTTCATTGCAACCATTATTGAGTTATCTGCGTTTAAGTAAACAATGTAAGGATACTGATTCAATTGGATTTATATGAGTATTTGTCAGCGATATTTATTTTAGGTGCATATTTCATGGATTTACACAGTTATGGCAACTATTGGGGTGAAAACATTGCAGATCATGAAGGGAGGGATAAAATGTAGGATTGAATTATTTCGACCCTTTCACCAGATGGTTACTGACTGAAACCTCTCGTAGACCCCAGTAGCGGAAGGTTTATCCGTCACATGAAACCATGCATATTTGTCATGGAATGACTGTGTTAAGTGGATCCAGGCCGATTCTTTCATCGTAGCATCTAACGGCTCCAACCAACTGGTTTAGCGAATGTCCCTTATATTGTAACGTCGGCAGCTTGGCTTCAAGTCAGAACTAATTGCATTAACGGTAACGTATTACTGGACACAGTGGTGATAAAAAGGGCATTGTAAGTGCTGCATTATGTTAATCGAATGCTGGTTTGAAAGCACTGGATGGAATATTGGCCACTCCGATGTACCCCGATGGAATAAGAAATCATCCAATTATTAGATTTGAATCACATTCACAGAACCTTACCACCAGCGCCCTCTGGTGTTTTACAAAAAACTCTCCGCCTTGATCCATGCGGAAATTGGAAAGGGCCATTTCACGAGCCTTGCTTAGCGATTGAGGACCCTCTCCTGTTGTCATAGCGGGTCTTAACGACACAGATACGACGTCACTCGAACTTCCTAACTCAGAACGTCCCTTCTTATCACTTTTACCTCTCATTGCGTCATTTAACAGCAAACATCCCCTCCTATCCGAAGCAGGAATATTTCTCAACGTTTTCACCTTCTAAAGACTTACTTCCCTCGCTGCGATGGTGAGACCGGTGTCATTGGAAGCCAGCGCTCGTTTACCGTGTCAGCGGCTGATAGCCTAGCTCCGTTTACCGTGTCAGCGGCTGATAGCCTGGCTCCGTTTACCGTGTCAGCGGCTGATAGCCTGGCCCCGCCGTGTCAGCCGTTTACCGTGTCAGCGGCTGATAGCCTGGCCCCGTTTACCGTGTCAGCGGCTGATAGCCTGGCCCCGTTTACCGTGTCAGCCGCTGATAGCCTACTCCGTTTATCTCCAATATGTGTCACATTTTTTACATATCACATCTGCAGGTGATTTGCTTTTGCATTGGAGGGTCCATACTGACATATTTACTGGATTCTAATAGCTCTTTGGAACAACGATACTGATTCTCACAGATGTCGGAAATTTTTGACCCCAGATCGGCATTATTCATCAGCTACAGCTGTAGAGGAACTCGTGCACCCCAGATCGGAGGGTTTATCAGCTGGCTGTCGAGGAATTCGTGTCCCCCAGGTCGGCAATTCCAATAGAGCCAAGGGGCGTGTCGTAGCTAGGTTCAGGTTGTACATCACACAGACAGGCTAAGTCTGAGGGTGGATACTGACTTTACTGGATTCTGCCTGGGTTGGAGGGTCGATACTGGCTTTACTGGATACTGCTTGGGTTGGAGGGTCGATACTGACTTTACTGGATTCTGCTTGGGTTGGAGGGTCATATAACATGACAGCAATTAATGGCTACAGTGCCTGGGTTGGAGGCAAATATACTTCATCAACTGGATTCTGCCTTGGTTGCAGGTCTGGACTGATTTTCATTCTGCCTGGGTTGGAGGGTCGATACTGATGCATTAAACAAATGGATTTGCCTGGGTTGGAGGGTCGATACTGGCTTTGCTGGATTCTGTCTGTCTTTGGAGGGTTGGAAAACTGATTTTACGCCTTCTGCAGGATTCTGCCTGGGTTGGAGGGTCTATACTGACTTTACTGGATTCTGCCTGGGTTGGAGGGTCGATACTGACTTTATTGGATTTTGCCACAATGGAGGGTCGAAGCTTTACTGGATTCTGCCTGGGTTGGAGGGTCGATACTGGCTTTACTGGATTCTGCCTGGGTTGGAGGGTCGATACTGGCTTTACTGGATTCTGCCTGGGTTGGAGGGTCGATACTGGCTTTACTGGATTCTGTCTGGGTTGACGAATACTGTAACAAATGAGTGCGGTGAAAGGTCCGTTTTGCTGTTTATCGCTCCAATATGTCTTGACGTGGATCAAGCCGGCACTAACATAGCAGCAATTAATCCTAAGGACACGTGATAAGCTATAGCTTCATCCACGGACCGCCTGATAAGCTGGAAGGTTCCCACGGATCACATTATGCAGCTATGCATTAAACAAATGGGTTACATGTATTGTCGCCATTGAGACTCTCACAATCTTTTGTTGGAAAACGAGCATCGCCTTCTGTAGGTGTCTTATATCACTCAGAAAACATCCAAAGCTATACATGATGGAATCGCAGCGACATTCGATAAGCAAGCTATAGGTTGAATTAGTAAGTGAGTTGTAAATAAGCTATGGTTCCCAGGGACACGTGATAAGCTATGGTTCCCAGGGACACGTGATAAGCTATGGTTCCCAGGGACACGTGATAAGCTATGGTTCCTAAGGACACGTGATAAGCTATGGTTCCCACGGACACGTGATAAGCTATGGTTCCCACAAAATCCTCAATCTGCAATGTGCTGTGGTTTATGAACCTACCCACAATTTCCTACATAGAATGCCACATGTAACGGATATTTCGGAGACAGTATCTTTTATAGCTTTATATAGTGGACCGTAGTCTATTCAGTGAATGTCTCAAGAAACTGCGGGATTTTCACAACTCGCTCCACGTGTTTTATGGTTCGTGTCACGTTCAGTGCAACAACATGAACAGCCATAAGACCCAGACACGAGCTCATCCAATTACAATAAAGCACGCCTGTGCTCTATCCACGGGATACACTGCGAGCAATTTCGAGGGAACCAAGTCCTACATGAAATATATGTCGATGCCTTCAATCTCAGGCTCATCTGTTCTTTCGGACATGGAATAAAACAACAAAAACTGAGGTATCACTTAATGAAGACACTTAAACAATGTATTTGCCTATTAACATCCCTCATAGGCTATGACATCATATGGTGGTTTATTTGAGGCCATATCTTAACGTGGATCAAGACGGTCACATCCATGGTGACATCTATTGACGCCTGTCATATACGAATGTTTGCTGCTGGGCTTATTTAATACCACTACAGAGTGAGATCGACTGTCTTGTCTCCGTCATTATGATTGTATGTATTGTGAATTGAATTGAATTTAACACTTTATTCGGCTGTAAATACATACATGAGTACAGTGGTCAATATTCATGCATTTAACATAACACAACTAACTACATCAATATACAACAATTCAGCAACTGTGAGGTATATGTCATATGCGTATAATTAAACCAATGTATCCGAATTCGTGACTTATAGATCAAATAGCTAGAAGGAATAGACCTGACTCGATCATTGTCAACTTTTTCTAACCTACAAGTGAAAAGGTATATGAGATTGCGAATGACAGCAGAGCAGCTTGGAACCTCTATAATCCATGGTTAACACTATCAAATGCCTTGCTGACATCAAGAAAAAAAAAAAACACCGCTTTTAAAAACCTTGTAAGCATCAACGACCTCTTTCGATACATATATACAATGGTCGGTACCACGCTTCTTTTTTAAACCAAACTGATTTGTGTTGGCTGTCAAGTAATCAGACATTCTATTTAGTAAGATGACTTTACTCACAACTGATGCAAAAGCATCGGACGGTAATTATCTTTTAAAGCTATCTTGGCTGACTTTTCCTTAATAATAAGTACAAGCATCACAGATGATAATGACTGTGGTAGTACCGCGTACAAAGCGACCAGTGAGACAGGTACTGATTACTAGCAATCAAATATGGACTGCTGCAGTTGAAAACAAGACATCGCTTTAACGTCATATGAATGAAAGGGGAGCCTTTGCAAGCATTTAAAGTAAATGGGAAAGTCATCAGCTTGGCGGCGGAACGTAGCGTTATCACCCAGCAACAGCACGTTATCCCTGTGACCGGTATATTGAGATTTGATATGAAACCAGCCACCTGGCCACGGCTAATATACCAGCATCCACGCCGTGATATATCAATATATGATGACGGGGCTCCAGGTTATCAGTACTTTACGACATAGCATTAAGCAGCCTTATTAGAGCCAGAGCACAGTTCTTCTAGCTCATTTACTATAACCTTATAATGAAATTTTTTTTCGGATAACCAGGCTGCATATCGATGTATGTCCGTTTGGGTTCATGCAGTGCAAAATTCGTGTTACACTTACCTGTGTTAAACATGGACTATGTATGCAACACCTTTAAGCCTCTCCAATCAAACAAATGATCACAATCAATTGAAATCATGGTGATTATTTGTATAAGTTCCAAATATAATTTGAATGAAATTTCATGTGTCTTTCCTCTTTCACCTGATACTTGAGATTACTGGAATATCGCTTTATTCAAATAATCGTAGGCTGTTATCAACAATCTATGGGGTTATTAGCTCATGTTCATATTTTGTGTGACCCTAGCTTCTGTGGTGCTATGTTTCTATTCTGTTGGCAGGCCTTGTGAGATTTGCAGGTGTACACGCTGCAGATCCATTCAATATATAACACAAGAAACATGAGCCGCGAACAACGATGACATTAGAAGTAATTTGTTGTACACAGGCCGTGATACGCCACTGAACTGTCACTACAACATAGCAGTATACGCCACTGAACTGCCACTACAACATAGCAGTATACGCCACTGAACTGCCACTACAACATAGCGGTACACGCTACAGAACTGCCACTACAACATAGCAGTATACGCCACTGAACTGCCACTACAACATAGCGGTACACGCTACAGAACTGCCACTACAACATAGCAGTATACGCCACTGAACTGTCACTACAACATAGCAGTATACGCTTCTGAACTGTCACTACAACATAGCAGTATACGCCACTGAACTGCCATTACAACATAGCCGTATACGCCACTGAACTGTCACTACAACTTAGCGGTATACGCCACACAAATGCCATTTCAGCATGCCGTGATACGCCACTGAATAACCACTTGAGCATCGAGGGCTAAAAAGGTCGATTCAAAACAGGTGCGGGACCGCAGCGGCCTGGGACCGCATATTTGGCCCCGCCCACAGCCCACACATAACGATGACGCCATCCAAATCCACGCATCTAAGCACCTTACATTTAAGGACATGCGCCTTTTCATAACACTGCTTGGGCGGGAAAACAAGGGAAACAGGCTGTTAGTCGAGGTGCGCAACTTTGCCGTACTGATCATCATAACCATATCTAATATGATTTAATGTGCTCTTTACATATGATGTTTGCATTGTTTTTGTGCCTTAGTGGTTTGAGGTAGTGTATGGTTGAACTAGACGACCTTTATTCCTGTTCCTCTTTGGTTCATATATTATCGCTCATTCAGTCATCATGGAAAAACGCACATTACGTATCTGAATAATGTGCATATTCGATGAATGTATGTAGGTACTGTGGTGGGTTATGACCCCACTGCCCACACCTTCATCGATTATGCACAGCTTTCTCTTTCAACTGATCTAAGGCCCTTATGATACGATTCCCTATATTATATATATGCTCCGCATAGTCGATACAATATTTCTAGCTAAAATGTGACCTAGCCCTACAGGACGTCTCAGCTGAGCCATGATGTTCATTAAGACTTGTGAAGAGGCTCTAGGACCCTCATCATTCTCTGAGGCTCCAGGACCCTCAGCTGAGCCTTAATATGTTCAATAAGACTTGTGATGAGGCTCCGAGACCCTCAGCTGAGCCACGATGTCCATTAAGACTTGTGAAGAGGCTCTAGGACCCTCATAATTCTCTGAGGCTCCAGGACCCTCAGCTTAGCCTTAATATGTTCAATAAGACTTGTGATGAGGCTCCAGCACCCTCAGCTGAGCCATAACGTTCATTAAGAATTGTGATGAGGCTCCAGGACCCTCCTCATTCTCTGAGGCTCCAGGACCCTCAGCTGAGACTTAATATGTGCATTAAGAATTGTGATGAGGCTCTAGGACCCTCATCATTCTCTGAGGCTCCAGGACCCTCAGCTGAGACTCAGCTGAGCCATGATGTTCATCTAGACCTTGTACTGAGGCTCCAGGACCCTCAGCTGAGACTTAATATTCATTCTGAGGCTCCAGGACCCTCAGCTGAGCCTTACATTGTATTCAAATTCTCTTGTGTATGAGCTTACATGTATTAAGCTTGTATACATAAGCTGCAATGATGAGGCACATTTTCTCCTCTCCAGGCCATAGATGGCTATCTCTTCGTCTTGAAGCACGAGATGGTGAGTGAAATTACTATATTCAATCCACTGTTTTTGCTAAATGACTAATGTGACTAATCAATAGTGGATAGCTAATAATATGTTGAAGGGTAAGATATGCAAAATATGATGTTGAGTGTTTGGTATTTTGCCATATAGACCATTACTTAATCTGATTTTTACTATTTTGGTATGAATTACTAGCAATTAGATTATTCTGCAATTGGTTTTCAGCAACAGAGGGTAGTTTATCATCTGTGCACACAGGTGTTGACTCGGATTCTTGACGTTGGAGATACCTCAATGATGAAAGGGGTGTGTATATAATATAATGCTCAACTCTTTAAAAGAAACCTTTGAAGTGATTATCACAAGTTGCAAGAATAATCACTGGTTTGACCTTGATTTATGTATTGTCAACCTGACTTTGAGAACGTTGATGCTTTAACCTCCATATGATACTGTCTAATTAAGATCAATTAAGAAATGATTTTCCAAATTTTATGAAACACTGCTTTGTACTTGCACAAGATAAATCCATTTGAATATTTGTAGAATGCAGATGTCCACAACCGAACGCTTACATACCTAAATTCTTTGGATGAAACACCTGTGGTGATGGGAAAGTTCCTCACCAATTGGAGGTTAGTACAAACCATTACGTTTCATGTCCATGACAAATGTGGGGCATTCTACGCTTTGTTCGTATTAATTTGTTTCTATCAGGAGGTTCATCCATAAATATGATGGTATGAGAGGAAAATGGAACCACACCAGGAACCATCCAGTACAGATGGGCAGTGTTTCATGCGGTGTGTATGCCATCAAGGTATGGATATCTTCAATATTGGTATTGACATGCATATTTATCAAATATGTCAAAGCTCTAAATTTGGAACCCCTTACAAAAAACACTTGCTCTGAATGATGTTATCTGCTATGGTCAATACAGTTCCTAGAGCAAATGTTAAAAGAAGAGGCACTTGAGGTGGATGTGGTGGAATCGAGAAAATATATCCAAAAGAAACTTATACAACATATGGGTAAAAAATTTTCTTATGTGTTACTGCTAAATAAATAAATTCCTATCAGCCTATGATTCATCTCATGTTTTTTGTACAGGATGTCTTGTTGCAAGTAAATGCCAAGTGATTTATAGACTTTAATTTTCAATTATTCCAAAGAAATGCAAGAAAACCAAATACCAGGTAACAGGTTCCTTCTAAAATTATCAGTGGTTTGGGGTGTGCAAAATGGTACGAGTCTCATCAGCTAGCTTTGAAATTCAAACAAATACTCGTGAGTGTTGTGGTACAACTACTTTTAATGTATGCCTTGCAGAAATTATTATTTTTGTCAGGATTCACTAAATTTTTCTCCCTAGAGCTTGCTTAATACTAAACAATGGTCTTAGGGAGTTGTTTCAACCTGAATGCCTTGCTTAGATGGCCCCTGCAAAAATATTATCTTTTAATCGTCACTTAGTAACCATGTTTTGATCGTATCCCATTACAGGTTGTTCCTATTTTGGGCGAATTTGTCCTGCCTTTCCTAATGACTCTTTGTATGATGTTTATTCAAATGCAGTGACTTTGAGTCAGTAGTTGATAATTATGTATTTAGAGGATTGATAGCCCTGTACCTTTCCATGTAGATTAAACTTTACTGTGACCCTCATTGCATGTGCATTGCTTGGAGCCACAGTCATGGCAGACCCCTACTTCTGCCATGATTCTCTTCTTCTTAATACTGGTTTGGCGGGTTAACTTTGGCTTAAAGTCCATTGGCGTTTTACGATTAACGCCATGCCTTTTCCCTGGAAAACTGTTTCCTTGATAATTATGGTCTAACTCCTTCAGGCTCTCCACCAATGATGAACGATAGTAGTTGAGTGGTCGAATTTTTGTGTGTGCACTTACAGAAGTGAACTGCCCGAACACTCTTCTGTGGGCATTAGATACAATTGTTCGCAACCCAGCTCAGTGAAGCTGCTGCTTGATGCCCATGATGATAACTCCTGGAGCATTTGTTAGGTGGATACAGTCACTTTCACTGCATCCAGGTCTACATGGCTGTCTGTCTCTGGCAACTGTTCCACTAGCCTGGGTTAATGTATGTGCCTGCCAAGGATACTGCAAATGCAATCTATTCCAAAGGAAAAGGCAATGAAGGTGCATCTCGCAGCCACAGTGTCGTAAATACTGGTCCAGGCATCAGTCTCAATAACTAGCTTGTTTCCTCCCGCCACGTAGGAATCACCCTCGATCAAACCTAAAGTATATGTCCTCCTTTCTGCTTCAACATCCACACCTTTTTGGATGGCAAGGCGTATTGCCACTTGCATGTGCTTGCAACCTCCTAGATTGACAAAAGAATCATTAATTTAGCACAAAAGGATAGAAAGTCCCTTTTTTATATATACCTAGTGGCATTAAATACACTAATAATGAAATAGAATTTCAGAAAGTATTTGACAAAAGTACTCGTTAGGGGACCTGATATGTTAGCACTCCGCTTACTTTTCAGGCGACCACATCTTTGAAGACCTGCCACGTACCTGAATAGTTTTGGGCCCGATTGTAGAAAACAAAACTATCATGATAAGGTACATACCACAGGAATATAAAACAGCAACATCAATTTTAAGTCCTGGGCCCTCAACAGTACTGTAGCCTAATTTGATGTTGAGATTCCATTTTAAGGTAATTTCCTTAGATAATGTAGAGGGGGCCACTCAAGGTAAATCAATATTGAGGTCAACAACTCACCTCATCTTGCATCTCTCTCCCATCTCTGCCCAACCATGTCGTTATCCTCTGGAGCTGCAAATCATGAATGACCAAATACGCTTGTTTAGTAATTGTTCGGAAGTTAAGTTTAACCCTGGCCAGAGGAACTGAGTAGTAACCATTTCAAGTTCAACCACCCCCTATCACCAACCCCACCCCAACCCCCCCCCCCCCACCACCACCACTATACACACAGCCAACCCTAGCATAAAAATTACCCGTTTCTAACAACTCAACAGCAACGGTATTAACACCACCGAAAACGTGTTACGATGATAAAAAAAACACCAGCTGATTAAATAACCTGCCGCACAACAATGCTTATAATTTATAAGCAGTGTTGTGCAGAAGGTTTTATTACATAAAATAGCTCATCAGGCGGATAGATTACAAGTTCCATGGAACTTTGTTCAAAAGAGCTATTATATAACAATATTAGGATGTAATTTACGCACGGAATGAACAAACTAAAGATTTAATTAATTGAAAGAAATGCAAGAAATCCCCACCCGAACACAAACCAACCAGAAAAAGGGGAAAATAACGGCAATTAAAAATATCCCAGTTTTTTTTACTAAACTCTGTGTTAACCCACTTAAAAAATAGTATTACGAGGTTATTCAACACATTGAAAGAAGTAACGTCTTACTTTGAAAACTCGCTTTTCTCTTGCTCATCTTTCGTGCCATCTTTCGCGCGCTGACAAGGGGAAACGTAAACTATCACGATAGCATACTCAACCCGCAATAAATTGCACGTCATTCATGACGTCATGTCATTCTGCGCTGTACTGGATACAGTGGGCGTGGCTAATAAGTGCGGTGACGGACCTGTTTTAAATCGACCTTTTAGCCCGCTAATATACGCCACTGAACTGCCATTTCAGCATGCCGTGATCACCTTAACAGGGAACAGTGTAAGTAAATGATCCTTTTTCAAACACATGACGTCTGGGTTGACGTCTCACGCTGCTGTTCCTAGATATTCTGTGCATTAAACAATATGTCTCAGTACGTCTTTCCACTTTGGACGCGCTATGTATTCCTTTATTGCAAAAGCATTTCCGTAAAGCTCCCATATCGATGAAAATGGAATTCTTTTCATGTGTGTCACTCAGTAACTACTTCTGTGGCAAATTTAGTGTTATTTCGCTGCTCAAGATACTTGTCTTTGGAACAAATTGCTCTTCCATTCTTCACTGTTATCCGCTCGCTTGATGTGACAGCGTGTACAATTGGCAATCTCGCAAAGGCTATTAAAAGCAAAGAGATAGCCAGAGGACCTATATGACTATAGTTGGATGTCTTGCCAGGCCATGTGCAGACTGTGCTAACTGGCTCTATCTCCGGAGTGTTAAGGCATATTGTCGCTTTGATAAACGGTGTTTGGCAAGTTTTGACTTACATATGTTATAATTCCCCCTCATACAAATCGATGTCTTACATATGTTTGTCTATGCAAGCAGCCTGCTTGCAATCTATACGAGAACACTGATACGGGGACGCTCATTTTGGTGCGCAACATTTGTGAAGTGGTAACTTAGGATAAAAAGTCCCAAAAGGGTGTCAACATCAATTCGCCAACGTTTGCAAATGCACCTTGAAGCCGGAAGTAGGTAAGCTTCTATTGCCGCCTGAATATCAATTCATCCACGTAACATCACATGCCGTGGTGATCCCGGATAAAGAGTAATAAGGGTCATTGCTTATGTCTGAATTATTCACCGCAGAATTCGCTTGAATGATCGTATTTCACCTTCATTTTCTGTCAACAGATGTTTGAGCATCACCCTGGAGCCAATGCAGTAAATATGGATTCATGTGCGACCATAGGGCTGTGACAAACTGCAGTGCACTCCACTTCTGTACAAAACAGTCCTCAGATTTTAGGCTGCCCATTCCAGCCCGTAGACCTCGCCCCTCTCTCTATGCATAATATATACAAGATTATGCTTCACTCAAAATATGACACATAAATGGGATTCATTCGAATTGCGCCATTTATCTTTCTGACACCAGACTGAATAATTCAGAACAGTACCGGTAGGGATTCACAAGAAAGCTGAACGTTGATATAATATTCTCTTGGAACCATTGCATTGGATGAGCGGAGATGATAGATGCCATATAAAACAAGGAGATGATTCAGTATCGTTAAGGGAGGCTCTGAGGTAGGACGCTTCCATCCAGATCGCATCTTAATCGGCCAAACAACATGACAACAGAAGATGGGCATCAAATATAAGAGATGAATAGCTCCAAGTTTTGCTGTCTCATCAAACCATAAACAAAGCTCATGAAATGGAGCTGTTGATACGTGGATCGCGGCCAGATGGCGCTAGTGGTAAGGTTATGTGACGAGCCGTTTTAGATCGCTATCCACATCTCTGATACATTTCCATTACAGTACACATTGTAATGTTGAACTCGTTTCAATAGGCGCTTTTGACCTCTGGCGTTGCATCCAGCGATAGTAAAACCTTATGCAATAAAACGATGATTTCAGATTCCATGGCGAGTGACCAATGTAACATCAAGTGCTCTCATTCCGACATCCTAGTAACCTGATGCGGCATTGTCAGTAACCTGATGCAGCATTGTCAGTAACCTGATGCAGCATTTTCAGTAACGTGATGCAGCATTGGCAGTAACCTGATGCGGCATTGGCAGTAACCTGATGCAGCATTGTCAGTAACCTGATGCGGCATTTTCAGTAACCTGATGCAGCATTGTCAGTAACCTGATGCGGCATTTTCAGTAACCTGATGCAGCATTGTCAGTAACCTGATGCGGCATTGGCAGTAACCTGATGCAGCATTGTCAGTAACCTGATGCAGCATTGTCAGTAACCTGATGCAGCATTGTTAGTTACCTGATGCAGCATTGTCAGTAACCTGATGCGGAATTGTCGATGGCCAATTGCTCACTTCTATAAACAGCCCTAGGTCACGGCTAGGGGAAGTTCGCGCTGAAATAGTCGTTTTTCATACTGGTTCATTTAGTCCCGGTGAACATCAACGCTGTCGTGTCTAGATCCTCTGAGAGGGGGATACACGAACCAATAAGTCGCAGGGTGTCATTCCGCCGATAAGTCACAGGGTGTCATTCCGCCGATAAGTCTCAGGGTGTCATTCCGACGATAAGTCACAGGGTGTCATTCAGTAACCGATAAGTCACAGGGTGTCATTGCTCACTTCTATAATAAGTCTCTAGGGTGTCATTCCGCCGATAAGTCATTCAGGGTGAACATCAACGCCGCCGATCTAGTCCCTGAGAGGGTGTACATTCCTCCGATAAGTCCCAGGGTGTCATTCCGCCGATAAGTCCCAGGGTGTCATTCCGCCGATAAGTCCCAGGGTGTCATTCCGTTTGAGACGGGCAATTCATTGCTACATTTGCAATGGCAGTTAGTTCAGCATTGACAACTCGATGTAAACTTTATTATGCCCAATGGCGCCACCCTACATATGCTTATGCACCAAACCTATGTTTATTACTGATATCATAATGTCCAACCCCAATCCAGAATACATACTGGATAAAAGAACAGCTACTAGTTATGTGTTTGAGAATCAAAAAGATAGTTTGAGTTTAACCAAAGCCGAAATGCTAATTTGTAAATGAGTGACGTTCTTTCTTATGATCACAGTAAATGTGCATTTAGTTTCTCATATGAGCAAGTGGATTAAAGGGAAGTCACACATTGATTCATAAAACGGCTATAGGGAAGTACTGCTGTAACCTTAATTCACACATCAAGTATGGAATGTTTTATTGATTTCCAAAGGTGATCGACATTTCTGTTTGATCTCGAATGTTGACATCGTGTAATCGTTTACCTCCAGATTCCCGGTTACACCGCTAGAGGCGACTGATGATAGAGGAGTCTTTTATGAGATATAGGCAGCCTCCTCTACCAGACGCTGTACAGCGTCATTAACAGCATGTAAATACACTGCAAGCACCACAGCATGAAGCGACAGGGTACGTGCAAACACCAATTAGTGGATGGTTGTCTGAATAAGGGTGGTGTCTGATATGGAGCTAGCAGAGAAATACTACTTCAGCCGGCCTCATGCCATAATGCGCCAGAACACACTCCGGCCTCATACCATAATGAGCCAGAACGCTCTCCGGCCTCATGCCATAATGCGCCAGAATGCTCTCCGGCCTCATGCCATAATGCGCCAGAACGCTCTCCGGCCTGATGATATAATGTCAACGTTATCAAGCGAACAACGGATGAGCTTCTTGGATCCATCTGCGGGGACAAGCGAAGAACATCTGGCTGATGAAGACTGTTGCATAAGCATGCAGTGAGGGCCGAGATGAGAGCTGCGGTAGAATCGACATTATCAAGGTGATTATTGACTGGTAACATTGGAATAACTCACGGTATTTGACGACTGACACTTTTTTCTGACTTGCATTTATTTGACAATTATGCGGTTATTTCATAGCGCTACGTGACTTTATGTATACATCAGCCTATACCTTACGTCGCCCTCTCGCTGAAGTGATGGTCTGTATGACGTAGTGGTTATTCTATTGGCCTCGCATGTGTAGTCGAACATTGAACAGTGTCAATGTAAGCGTAGTTATTTAGCAACTTACCTCAGTACGTATGCTACCTTTATTACCAGTCCATTGAATGGGGTAAATAGAGCAGACGCTCCTTAGCATACCATCGGTAAAAACAAACGGAAATCATTGTGATGAAGTGTTTGTTTCCACGGCAACACGCAGCTGTAATGATCTGGGTCGTAGAAGTAGAATGATAGCTTATCCAGGAACGCATTTATGATAATGTGTCCGACAAAAAACACCACTCATGTTTCCGGCCTGCCCCTTCATCTTTACGGCCAGGTCACTTAATGATGCAAATGGGGCTACTGGGGCCCCCCCTGTGTGTGGGGCTACTGGGCCCCCCTGTGTGTGGTGCTACTGGGGCCCCCCTGTGTGTGGGGCTACTGGGGCCGCCCTGTGTGTGGGGCTACTGGGGCCGCCCTGTGTGTGGGGCTAATGGGGCCGCCCTGTGTGTGTGGCTACTGGGGTGGTCGTCCTGTAAATGAGGCTATTGTGGTCGTCCTGTAAATTAGGCTATTGGGGTCGTCCTGCACGTGTGATAACTAGGGACGTCCTGTGTGAGGCTTGCAATCAGCATCAACTCATCGTATGAGCTGCCATTGGTTGTCCATGATGACTATCAATGGTCAATGCATTCATGTGAACAGCCTAACCAAATGTAGCCGTTGATGAAGCCATCGCAATTTCCATGAAACGGAATTCAACGACTTTTCGCCCTGAATGCAATTGCTGCCCGACAGCCGAGGTACCATTCAATGTTGATAGAGCGGCTGCATCCATGTGATGTGCAACGAATAGTCCAGCTAATTATCGCCCATACCAGCCGCTACTGCCCGATCACACGGAAAATGTGGAGGTCATTGCTAGCTGTCGCAATATAACACAGTTGGTAGACGCAATGTGGAGGTCATTGCTAGCTGTCGCAATATTACACAGTTAGTAGACGCAATGTGGAGGTCCTTGCTAGCTGTCGCAATATTACACAGTTAGTAGACGCAATGTGGAGGTCCTTGCTAGCTGTCGCAATATTACACAGTTAGTAGACGCAATGTGGAGGTCCTTGCTAGCTGTCGCAATATAACACAGTTAGTAGACGCAATGTGGAGGTCATTGCTAGCTGTCGCAATATAACACAGTTAGTAGACGCAATGTGGAGGTCATTGCTAGCTGTCGCAATATAACACAGTTAGTAGACACAATATGGAGGTCATTGCTAGCTGTCGCAATATTACACAGTTAGTAGACGCAATGTGGAGGTCCTTGCTAGCTGTCGCAATATTACACAGTTAGTAGACGCAATGTGGAGGTCCTTGCTAGCTGTCGCAATATTACACAGTTAGAAGACGCAATGTGGAGGTCCTTGCTAGCTGTCACAATATTACACAGTTAGTAGACGCAATGTGGAGGTCATTGCTAGCTGTCGCAATATTACACAGTTAGTAGACGCAAGGTGGAGGTCCTTGCTAGCTGTCGCAATATTACACAGTTAGTAGACGCAATGTGGAGGTCCTTGCTAGCTGTCGCAATATAACACAGTTAGTAGACGCAATGTGGAGGTCCTTGCTAGCTGTCGCAATATAACACAGTTAGTAGACGCAAGGTGGAGGTCCTTGCTAGCTGTCGCAATATTACACAGTTAGTAGACGCAATGTGGAGGTCCTTGCTAGCTGTCGCAATATTACACAGTTAGTAGACGCAATGTGGAGGTCCTTGCTAGCTGTCGCAATATAACACAGTTAGTAGACGCAATGTGGAGGTCATTGCTAGCTGTCGCAATATTACACAGTTAGTAGACGCAATGTGAAG
Source organism: Urechis unicinctus (assembly GCA_034190875.2). Classification (NCBI taxonomy): domain Eukaryota; kingdom Metazoa; phylum Annelida; class Polychaeta; order Xenopneusta; family Urechidae; genus Urechis; species Urechis unicinctus. Next base: position 66,751,827 of record CM067349.1, on the reverse strand, counting down.
GTCATTGCTAGCTGTCGCAATATAACACAGTTAGTAGACACAATATGGAGGTCATTGCTAGCTGCCGCAATATAACACAGTTAGTAGACGCCATGTTTAGTTGTCGCGGCAGAGTGGCAAGTGCTTGGATAAGGTTATTATAAAGCATCGCTAGTTAGCCTTTCTGTTTGATGAGTGGTGTGGAGTTTTGCATAATCAAGTAAATTAACTTTGGCGTTGATCGTTAATTAACGGATGTGTTTGAGCAAGCCCTGCCAAATATTGAAGTACATTTTTAGATTCAACAAGACGCTGCTTACTAATAGCCCGTCAATATTTCAGCAGACCGAAGCAGTTCGTGATGCTGTGCCAACAAACCTATTTCCCATGCTATCCAATACAATATTTTAGTCGCCTGAGTTAAGACCACTAAAACATTGTGGTCAATTAACCCTGGACTTCAGCGTAATGTTGGCAAAGTAGCACACCATCATTCCTAGATCGATACGCAGACCCAGTTGACTCATATTAAAAGATCGATTCAGACAGCAGGTGGTGTGGTTTATAATTGGTCTGACGTGCACCAGACGTCACAATGTAGGTATGATCCAAGCAATTAAAACATTTATCATCGACTGACTAGCGATTTGCATGCATTGTCTTGTAGTATATATTCAAATTTGACAGGGAACTTTTTAATGAATGTCTGACACTTACGTCATCTGTAGCGAATATGTTCCATATCGAAATAGATGATCTATGTAACAAAAGATGCCTGTGTAACAATAGATGCCTGTGTAACTAGAGATGCCTGTGTAACAAGAGATGCCTCTGTAACAAGAGATGCCTGTGTAACAAGAGATGCGTCTGTAACAAGAGATGCCCCCGTAACAAGAGATGCCTCCGTAACAAGACATGCCTGTGTAACAAGAGATGCATCTCACAGTTTAAAAATAGCGTCCGAAACAGCATGTTGTCTACCTACCTGAATATTGTACAGTGTAACAATGTTAAGTGTGCGGATTGTAGTAATGATCAACACTCTGATTTGTTACAAGTTACTCGCATATATATTTAATATTGTATTATGTTTTGTGTCATGCACGTGACCGTATACTATCATATATGGACATATACATGTATAATTGAAATGTTGGCAATTGTTTATTTTCATATTCTACAATTGTTTATATACCTGTTAATGTAGCTTATATTTTTGCTTATGTGCGCCTTAATGAAATGAATGCAAAATGTATGCAAATTGTTTTATTTTCATAGCAATATGTTTATATACCTGTTAATGTAGCTTAATTTTGTGCTTATGTGCGCCTTAATGAAATGTCAGTCACCCCGGTCTGGTAGCATGGGATATTTGTTGCCGGCCTCCTGCTCCCGCCCCTGTTCTGTGGTCACTAGCATAGTTGTCGTAAAATTGTTTTGTGCAGGGACTACTTAGGGACAATCACAGACAGCCTCTGGCTACATTGTCCCTACTTGCAGCACTGGATTTGTTAATTTGTTTTTTAATCAGTATCGAGGAGTTGCTGTTGCTGCAAGTGAATAAATTCTATATAACTTCTATTCTATTCAAGAGATTCCTCGGTAGCAAGAGATACCTGTGAAACAAGAGTTTCGTCGGTAGCAAGATATGCCTCTGTAACAAGAGATACCTCTGTAACAAGAGATGCCTTTGTAAAAAGAGATGCCTCAGTAACAAGAGATGCCTCTGTAACAAGAGATGCCTGTGTAACAAGAGATGCCTGTGTAACAAATGATGCATCTGTAACAAAGGATGCCTCTGTAACAAGAGATGCCTCTGTAACAATAGATGCCTCGGTAGCAAGAGTAACAATAGATGCCTGTGTCCTCGGTAGCAAGAGATGCCTGTGTAACAAGAGATGCCTCTGTAACAAGAGATGCCTGTGTAACAAGAGATGCCTCTGTAACAAGAGATGCCTCTGTAACAAGAGATGCTCTGTAACAAGAGATGTAACAAGAGATGCCTGTGTAACAAGAGATGCCTCTGTAACAAGAGATGCCTGTGTAACAAGAGATGCCTCTGTAACAAGAGATGCCTGTGTAACTCGGTAGCAAGAGATTCCTCGGTAGCAAGAGATGCCTGTGTAACAAGAGATGCCCCTCTAACAAGAGATAACTGTGTAACAAGATATGCCTGTGTAACAAGAGATTCCTCGGTAGCAATAGATGCCTCCGTAACAAGAGATGCCTGTGTAACACGAGATTCCTCGGTAGCAAGAGATGCCTCTGTAACAAGAGATGCCCCTGTAACAAGAGATGCCCCTGTAACAAATGATGCCTCTGTAGCAAGAGATGCCTCTGTAACAAGAGATGCCTGTGTAGCAAGAGATGCCTTTGTAACAAGAGATGCATCTGTAACAAGAGATGACTCTGTAACAAGAGATACCTGTGTAACAAGAGATGCCTCGGTAGCAAGAGATTCCTCGGTAGCAAGAGATGCCTCTGTAACAAGAGATGCCTCTGTAACAAGCGTTGCCTGTGTAATAAGAGATGCCTGTGTAACAAACGATGCCTCTGTAACAAGAGATGCCTGTGACAAGAGATGCCTGTGTAACAAGAGGTGCGTTTGATAACTATTGATGCAGGCTGTAACATTAGATGATCCATATAACATGACGAAATTAATCAAAGTTCCTAATCTATTGTTGCAACCAATAACTCGTTAATCAATTAAAGCTAAACTAAAGATATGATATCAAGCAGTGTATTTTATGGACACACAGAGACTGCGGTCAGAAGTTGAGACTCCGTTGTCACTGATACATGCATTACATGAGCACTACCATATCATCACAGACTTGTTGAGACGAATGAATTATTGAAGCTCAACTTAGTACTGGGTCGACAGAAAGTCTCAATTACATACGTACTAAAGCCAGCTATAATGGCATATCATTCAAAGGCGGAGACGAATCTCCCATTTTATAATTTGACCATAGTATGGTTTTATTCCACCGTGGTGGAATGGCAACCTGCTGTTTAGATAAGGGAATAATTGATCATCGCGTTTGCGGTAAATAGATCTAACAAAGCGATTATCTATATTTAAATGATGCTTAAGACCGGGGTGGATTGAGTTCTTCGTGTCATCTTAGAACGACGACCTTGACATATGCAACAGCAGAATCACATTAGTGAAGGTGCGAGAATAACATTATGGTGACAGAAAATTGCGAAAGGCAGTTGTATAACACGCGTCCCTGAAAGGCCTTATTTAACATCATATTCAATAATGAGAATTATTAAGAGACGGAACGAGATGATTGATGTTTTAAGCTGCAGTCTATTTTTATCGAGCGATGCGGATATATCAGTAATTGTGTTTCCATCAGATATATAGATGAATCTTGGCTTACAGTCATTTTCAACACATTCCTGGTCACCACATCATTGCACACTCACGAGTAGTAATGCTAGACTCCATCATGATTATTGATCAGGCTCTGTGTTGCTTTGTTATAGACAATAGCCACTCGACTTTCGCTTCATCCATTGGAGTGTGATACATAGCAATACGTCGTCACAGAGAGATCAAGGTTTTGTCAATGGGAATTCGGTTACCTGTGCCAGATAACGATGGCTAGAGTATAGGACAAGAAACGCTACTTAGATAATTCAATCCGCCCGTCCCATCACAAGCGAAGCCATCTTGTGCCTACAAGTCAAAGCCCACATCATTAATCCGCACCTCATCCCGCCAATGTCACTCGTGCTGGTCATGATGTGTGTGAGGTGGTCAGGCTGCAATCATTTTCTCATCCAATATTTTCATTATTCCAATCGCTGCTGTTACACAAACCGCTGGCATGAGATGTTAAGCTTACCTGTCGGGTTTGTATCTATCACATCCGGTTGCAATTAGTGATAACGGCTGCATACCTGGAAGGTCAAATACAACACTCAAACAGACTCTTATCAATAACTGGGAGATAATGAAACGTTAGCTGCAGTCTTATAGTATGAACTGACGACAGCAGAACTAGACGGGGACTACACTATGTTGGAAGTCAGTATTCTAGACGTATCAATGATCCAGTCCAACCAATACCAAAGTGTGGTCTGGTTTAACTAAAGCAGCAGCCAAACTTTATCTTATCTAGCTATTAAAACCTTCCGGGCTGCTACAAACACAGAACAACGCATACCTCCCTTAGGTATTAATCGTATAGCATAGTTCTTACGTAGTATGCATAGGCGGCCTGACGCGTGTTCTGACGCGTGGTCTGACGCGTGGTCTGACGCGTGGTCTGACGCGTTGCCTCACGTGTGGTCTGACGCGTGGTCTAACCTATGATTGGATTGGGAAACCCAGGTAAATCTAATCCCGTTATCGAGTGCCTTCAGTGTAGTCAGTCACAAAAAACTACCTAAAATTGTGATTTATGATCTCATCCGCGGATCGCATTTCCTTACTCATTTCAGTTAACAGAGCAGGTTCTCCTTCCTCATGTCCCAATAACGACAAACGTACCGCGCTTCACGGCTTCTTGGTAGCACTTTATGTGACAGCAGAAATCTTCACTGAATGTATAGCGCCGATAAACGCCACAAACCTTCGTGGTAAATAACATTGGTGCCCTATAATTAGATATATGGTGCCTTATAATTAAATTAGCTAATTTATCGTCGGAATGGACCGTTTGTTTCATGTGACCCGTGACCACTTGTGTGATGATTCCATGTATTAGAGATCGGTCAGTTCAATCACAAAACGTGCCTCTCTAACCGCGGTCATCTTCTGTCATGACGTCATTGTTTCCGGTCCAAAGAGGATTCAACTTGCTCCTGACTTAGTTAACTGGATATTGTTGACGCCATATTGACAGGCAGGAAAGCATCCAGTAATCGTGCTACTCGTACCAACACAGGGACAGTGGTTAGGTTGCAAAATACAACACAGAGCAGTGGTTAGGTTACAGAATACAACACGGGTAGTGGTTAGGTTACAGAATACAACACAGGGACAGTGGCTAGGTTATTTAATACAACATAGGGGTAGTGGTTAGGTTACGGAATACAACACAGGGGTAGAGGTTAGGTTACAGAATACAAGATGCAAAATACTGCATTGCGTGTCGAATGGGTCTCCAAGTTTTCATTACCAATGCATACCCCAGTATTGTGGAGCCATAATGTTGCATGGCGAGAACCTATCTGGCGAATTGTAGTTCGTTAATACATCTTTCTAAGCCAAACTGATTTTGTCGGTAATGGGTCGCACTTACATAAACCCACTGATAATGATCCTGAAATAGTGCTTTTCTGTCGCTAAATGAAACAAGGCAGGGGTTTTCCTGGCAGCATTACGTGGAGAGAATAACCCGTACAGCTGCCGAGGAATGTCCTCTATCGTCTACGCAGAGATTTATGCGATGCATTCCCTGATAGAAAACTCACAGTTATTCTAACATGATAGCGAATAAGTATGCTTTGTATGCAATGGGGTCGGCCAGTTTTATTCATATGTTCAGATGGCGGCTTTCCGTCTGTCCGCAGGTAAACATACAGTAGCGTTAAACCTGTTCTAGAGAGAACGATTACAAATGCAAAAATGGCATCGGCGCCAGATCGGGAGATAGCTAGAACTAAACCATGGCTGAGTCCAGGTTCCATCGAGCTATATTAGAGTTGCCAGTTTTGCTTGAAGTGCTTTCAATCCAATCTTTCATTAACAACATGTAGTCGTTACATCGGCCGGTTTATCACTTCTGGGTCCTATGCTACTATGCAGTTTGGGTAAAATATTACTTCTCCATACTGGTCATCAACGAGTCCGGTGTGTCCGGATATAACGAGCCATGGCTGCATTGACCAACAGATTTCGGGATCTCTTTCTTTTGAGAAGGGCTATCTAATGAATTCTAACAATGACAATGCTGTTATTAACTCACAGCAGTGCGAGAAGAAGCCAGTGATTATGTCATTTGTGATTTAGTTTTTCATGACCCTAATCACAAAATTTCGCCAAAACTAGAAATGTTATTGAAATAGATGCTCCTCTTGGGTGCTGTTTGTTGTAACCATTTGTGGGGTTGGGCAAATTAGCTTAGTTTTGGACCGAGATGAATAAATGTAATTCACCGCAAGTTGGCTTCCATGGAATGATTGCTAAATATAAACCCTCCAAATCATACACAGCCCAGTGTGACAATCGGACAATTGTAGACGGTGGTATTTGGTAATGAGCAGTGCGACAAAGAGCCGTTTGTAAACAGTAAAGCCGAAGAAAAGTGAAGAATGCTACCGGAATATTTTAGGGTTCTAATGAGAAATAGTAAAGATCATTTTAACAAACTGCGCCCATTTCAGGTTTTTCGATGGTGATTATTGTCTTTATATGGAGAATGTGGTGGTACATTTATCCATTTGCTATCTTGATGATCAGAAACATCCGTAGCTTGATCATCCAAGGAAGCATCTACTGCATGCAGTTTCATGGAACCAATAGTCCAAATGTAAGAATCTGCACACAGTTAATACACACCACAATCAGCTGCCCTTTGGCGATAATGTTGGGAGAGAGAGAGAGAGAGAGAGAGAGAGAGAGAGAGAGAGAGAGAGAGAGAGAGAGAGAGAGAGAGAGAGAGAGAGAGAGAGAGAGAGAGAGAGAGAGAGAGAGAGACAGAGAGAGAGAGAGAGAGAGAGAGAGAGAGAGAGAGAGAGAGAGAGAATGAGAATTAGATAGAGAGAGAAAGCGATCGAGGGAGATAGATGGCTTAAGGGAGATAGAAAGAGAGGGAGAGAGGGATAGAGAAATAGAGAGAGAAAGAGTGAGAGAGAGAAAGAAGAGAGATAGCAACTGAGAAAGATATATATATATATATATAGAGAGAGAGAGAGAGAGGAGAGAGAAAGAAAGAGAGAGAGTGAAAGAGAGAAAAAAGGGAAGATAGTTTATCAACGTCTCAGTTCATTGAATAATTCACTCTTAATAGTTGTATCCCTGACCTCTGGTGCCTCATCCAGCGGTAGCAAAATCTAATCTAATGAATAGTTGATTTCAGACACCATTAGGGTATATAAGTGTGGTCAATATCGCATTTGGTGCTTTCGATAAAGGTAATGTAGCAGTCTTCAGGGCTTTATGATCACTCCTGCGTCCAGCACTACATTACCATTACGGGGAGACGTGTGCGTAAATGATCCTATTTCAAACTAGCTCATGACGTCTAGATTGACGTCTCAAGCTGACGTCTAGATTGACGTCTCACGCTGACGTCTCACGCTGACGTCTAGATTGACGTCTCACGCTGACGTCTAGATTGACGTCTCAAGCTGACGTCTCACGCTGATGTCTAGATTGACGTCTCACGCTGATGTCTAGATTGACGTCTCAAGCTGACGTCTCACGCTGACGTCTAGATTGACGTCTCACGCTGACGTTTCACGCTGACGTCTCACGCTGACGTCTAGATTAACGTCTCACGCTGACGTCTCACGCTGGCGTCTCACGCTGACGTCTCACGCTGACGTCTCACGCTGACGTCTCTTGATTACCTAGGTAGCCCCATTAACCAATAAGTACCAGTATGTCTTTTGGGACGCGCGTTATTGCTAAAGCATTTTCGTGATGTTCTCACATGGATGAAAATGGAATCCGTTCCGTGTGCCACTCAGTGACTGCTTTTGTTGTACTTCGCTGCTCAAGAAATAACATTGTGTTCAGAACAAATTGCTCTTCCATTCTTCGCTATTATCAGCATGCTTTATGTGACAGGGTGTACAATTGCCGATCTTGCAAGGCTATATAAAGTATAGAATAACACTAGTGAAGCTATTGGATTACCAATTATGAATATTGTTGGAAGTCTTGCCACTCCGCGAACAGATGCAGCGCTAACTGGCTATATCACTAGAGTTCCAAGGCTTTCATGAACTGTGTTTGGCAAGTTTGGACATACATATTTTATGATTCTACTTCAAACAAATCGACGTCTCACATATTTTTATCATAAAAATGATAATCTATGCGAACAACCAGCTTTCAATCTATACGATAATATTGATACGAGGACGTCCATTTTAGTGCACAGCATTTGTGAAGTGGTTTGCCCGGGTAAACAGCAATAAGAATCATCGCGCATTGTCTGAATTATTTACCACATAATCCACTTGAATTATCATATTTCAACTTTGTTTGTTTTGTTAACGGGTGTTTAAGCCTCATTCTTAAGCCAAATGCAGCATGGAAGTTGGCAAACCTCGTGTGTCTTTCTATGCATTACATTACAAGCTTCGAATGAATCCCACCTGAGTGTCCAAATCGTGTCAGTTATCATTCTGACACCTAACTGGTGACTTATTCCGAACATCAAAACGTCGTCATAGCAACACAAATTGCTATTGCTGTGTGAATGAAAATTGGCGGAAAGGCTTGTGAGGCCAGACACACTTATGGGATCAAAGCCAATACAATACATCCTGTCAAACAAAAAATGTCACAAAAGTAAATAATGTCGCACCGTGGTAATGGAACAAATGGTAAGCAATATAAAGCTCCACACGAGGCGATGTGTCTGTAGGACAGGGAAATGAACGCTGACGCGGTAAACGTGGCCACCAGATTATATCAGGGAACGTCAATGGCGCCGTACATACCATCACAGCGTCAGTGGTGCCGTACTTACCGTCACAGCGTCATTAGCAAGCCGTAAGAAGGCAGGATGCTTATAGATAATTCCCTTGGAAACACTCACTCGAAAAAGCGGAGATGATAGATGTTATGTAACACATTGAGATAATCGAGTAATGTGAAGGGAGGTACTGATTGATAGGGAAAGTCTAACCCAGATTGTATCTAGATCATGAAAACATAGTGATAACAGACGATTGTCACCACCTGTGTGGGGCGAATCTTTCCTAGTGTAGCTGTCTCATCGATCCATACACCAAGCTCATGAAATGGCCCTTTCCCTTTGCTACATGGGTCTAAGCAAAATGTTATCTGGAACAACACCTCAGTGCGCTAGTGGTAAGGTTTTATGGATGTGATTCACACATTAAGGTGGCAGCTTGTGGTGTTCAATTCAACGACGATATATATATATATATATATATATATATATATATATATATATATATATATATATATATATATATATATATATATATATATATATATATATATATATATATATATATATTTATATATACACATATCATTCTGTTCTTGCTCTGTCATTCTGTTCCTGATCCGTCATTCTGTTCCTGATCCATCGTGGTGTACCTGCTCCATCATTCAGGCAATATGGGGATATCAATAATTGTGTTTCCATCAGATATATAGCTGAAATTTGGGTTACTGTCATTTTGAACTCATTTTCGGTCACCACATCACTACACACTTAGCGTTGCAATGCTAGACTCCACGATCATAATTTGTTGTTTTCTTTTTCGACAGAAACTCATTAATATACTTTCATACACTTTCGTGAGAAACATAACAATACATCGCCGCAGACTGTATGTTGCTTTGTTATAGACAATAGCCACTCGACTTTCGCTTCATCCATTAGAGTGTGATACATAACAATACGTCGTCACAGAGGGATCAAGGTTTTGTCAATGGGAATTCGGTTACCTGTGCCAGATAACGATGGCTAGAGTATAGGACAAGAAACGCCACTTTGATAATTCAATCCGCCCGTCCCATCACAAGCGAAGCCATCTTGTGCCAACAAGTCAAAGCGCACATCATTAATCCGCACCTCATCCCGCCGATGCTGGTCAAGGTGTGTGCGAGGTTGATGCAGCTATCAATTCTCATTCACAATATTCATCATCTAAATCGTTGCTGTTACATTAACGACTGATTTAATAGTGTTATATCGAGTTTTGATACATCATATCCGGTATCGAATATTAATAATAGGATGCGTACATGGAAGGCCAGATGCTCCCCACTCAAACGGATAACTGCGAAATAATGATATTCCTGAAATGCTAGCCGCACTCTCGGCAAGATTGTGGCTAACGTGAAGAATAAACAGACGGCAGCGGGGAACTCAGCGGGGACTATTTTGTTATGAAAGCAGAGTGTGTTCTGGGATACATTGCCCATCCGGTCTAACCAATACCATGTTTACATAAGAAGTAATGTGTGTTTTACTCAGACAGCATGCTTCATTACTCCAAAACGGATCACCACATACATCCCTCGCGTGTTATCATAGTTCTTACAGCTGTATGCATTGGCGGCCTGACATGTGCTCTGAGTGGGAAACCCCAGCACTAACCAATACCGCGTGAAGCATGGTGTGGTTTACTAAGACAGCAGCCAAGCTTTATCTAAACTAACAGTTAAAATCTTAAGTGTCCACCAAGCGTTGTTTCTACCAAAAAGAACTACATCCCACACGTTTTGACAGCAGCAATGATCCCTGGGAGGCTCATGGTTACCCTTCACGAGATGCTTTAATCGTCTAGCGTAGTTCTAACTGTAGTATACATAGGTGGTCTATAACAACAGTTATGCATGTGACGCATGCGCACATGTGTACCTTATTTTAGTTCGGTAGTTAAGAATTTTTCCAAACACAAAACTCTCATCTTTAACCTGTGTTTTCTCTGCCGTTGCATCAATGTTTTCAATACAAAGAGGTTTCACGTTGCATGTTACATCTCTGTATTATTCACCTCATATTATCGGAAAAGATAACATCCAGTAATTGGACGTAATCGTAACTTGCCTGAGGTGGCGAATTTAAGAGAACGTCATTGCACTGAATGAGACGCGGCCCAGCAACGTGACTGAACCCATAAAACGGTAAGGGGAGCAGGTAGCAAAAATCTCATTAAGGATAATTGCATTCACTGCATAGGCACCAGTCCAATTGAAGAAATGTCATTTGATTGATAAGGCCACTTAA
>CM067349.1:66696374-66740841 GCA_034190875.2 Urechis unicinctus | reverse complement strand
AGATTGTGGGTCGTCTGAAGAACTTGTAGATAGCACTGCCAGTGGAACGTTATGATTCATGTTTATGCTTCATGACGTGATAGGAAATAGATGTCATTTTATGTGCGTCTCCTCCAACTAGCGCTAACATGACTTGTTAATTGCACGCTAAAACCCTCGATATTTTTGTTGCCTAATATCCTATATTGAGCAGTCAAAAACCCTGAAATTAAGTTTTATATCAATTCTACTTGTTACTTACCTTTGTTTCAAATGTTAACTTCCAACTTATGTCTGTCTAAGACTGATGGTAAAAGTTTTGAGCATTATATTGGTTTTCACTTTGCTTTGCCAGCTGTGCATTGAAATTGTTATGACCCAACTTAGCATCCACCCAACTTGTAGCTCTGGTCTTGAGCAGAGCTTATCATATACCTTTGCTCCAGCGTCTGTCCGTCCCTTTGTTAGTCTGTATAGTTCTGGTGCCATATTGTCTAATTCAGCAGACTATCATTACCACATTACAAATGGACCCCTCTATTTTGAAATTCCGCCCAACATAAAGAGGTAGGATTTGTGTCGTAAACCACATGAGTGGATACAATTTCACATTTCAAATAATAATGTATCTTATAAATCTACTGCTCATTATGCTAAAACCTGAGACCTGGAGGATTCATTGTTTGATGTATTTTTCTGATTCGCTGATGAATATACCAGCTTACTAAAACTAGCTCACTATCAAGTTGTATCGACATTTTTAACTGAACTAGCTGTAGAAATTAAACAGTCACTGTAGAAATTAAACAGTCATACAAAGCATCCCGACCTAGCTTAAGCTGAGGACTGGTATATGATGACAGCAGCAATGTAATGTGTCGTTATTCAACTTAGAATATAGTGAGCCGACTCATTGAAAGCAGTAAGTGAAGTAACCAGTGAACTAACCCTTTGGCTGAGGAAGAAACATTCTGTGATGAACTGCTGTGGTATGCAACAACTTGTATCATATACATGAGTCGTATGATAACACAGGACCATTTGAAGTTTTCCTGTTACAAGAGGGTTCAGCATCAGCTTGTGCACCTTCTTCCCGAAAGTGAGAAGGTGTTAAATGTGGTTTCTACTTGCCTTGCCATTTGACCTAGATTTGTGATCCTCTGTAGACCAGGGCTGGGTAGGGATTGCCTACACTCACATTGCCTCGGTTAAGGCTAAGTCACGACAAAGCGTCTAATCCATACCGAACGGGCGCCTGTCTCGACCCCTGTAGTCCAAGGAATGAACGGTTACTAGATCTTCCTGACACACAGCACACTGTAAACATCATTGTTTGGCTTGAGAATAGTGTATCTGTGCAAGATATGCAGGTGGCTGACTAAGTGTTCAGTGGTATAGCCCACCTTAACAGTAACAGTTATTGTTGTTATTGTGTGATTAAAATTATCCCTTTAATAAACAATGCCTGGTCAGCATCTTATTGCTTTTTAATTCCCAATGATAGACTGAAGACAAATATTTTGTGTTAAAAATTACAAACTATATCTGGGGGTATAAACATGATTTATTTGTTTTTATTAATTTGTTTCACATGCGTTCAAACAAGCTACTATATACGACCAAGCTTATATATACTGTATATATATATATATATATATATATATATATATATATATATATATATATATATATATATATATATATATATATATATATATATATATATATATATATATATATATATAAGATTATAGTCAATTCTATAATCTTTGATATACATAAATATACGAACATTATGATGTCCATCAACTTATGGGATTCATAACGGTAAACGCCATCTGGCGTATGGAAGAGAATTTACGAAAACGAAAGAGGAAGATAGTGGATGATTATCAAAAGAACGGGCTTGGTCAGTTGATTTTTGATATTGTTTTATCAGTAATTCGACATATTTATGTGGACATCCATTGTTTTTATTTTGACCACTGTATTGTTCAAGAAAGTATCCAGTGGGCACAACACGTGGAATCCACGTGGAAATCATGTGGATTTTTGGTGAATTGGTGGATCCACGTGTTTTCACGTGATATCCACGTGGATTCCACGAGTATTAATCACGTGGAATTGACGTGTCAAAAACACGTGGAAACGACGTGTATTTTAGGACCCATTTGTAAATTATTATTTAAATATTCTTTTTTTTTCAGTTTATACCAGAAATATGGCCATGTGTTAACCTGACAGCCCCAGCTAGGCTTGTGCTAGATATGCCAAATATAGTGGGTTTCACAACTTTTGGTGCTATCGATCTATGAGCTCTGGGGATGATGACGGTTTTTGGCTTTCATCTGCTCAGTTACTATCGTGACAGGGTCTCCTGGAATAATGAGTCGAAATTCAGGTGAGATACTCTCCAAACGTAGGCGAGGTTCGAACCCGTGACCTGCTGGTCCGTGGTGGAGACCCCACCGGGGGTTAACCGCTAACCGCTGATTGGCGCGATTTGCTGCAGTTTTGGAAAGTTGAGAATTCATTTGCTATATTTTTGACTTTTTCAAATTTACAAGTGAGTCATATTCAAATGTTATTCTTTCAATGAAAATAAGTTTACTCAAGTAGCTGTACAAAAACTGCTTGCCGTGTATAATGTCTTCATGGTTTATGATTTTATGCTCATTGGTGCATGAAACCTGTATTATCGCTCTCAGCAAAGTGCCAGCCGTTGCAGCTAGTTAGTTGCAGCGGAAAGGCTGTAGGCACGCCTCGTGGTTTTTTGGAGGCTTGCTCCTTAATACACCACAACCATCTTATACACACGCCATGGTTCATCTGTTGACTGTTCCTCCATCTCACAGTCATCGTTCATCTGTCAGTCCATCTCACAGTCATCGTTCATCTGTCAGTCTAGCTCTGGTGTAACGGTTACATGAATTTATACCAGACGTCTTGTAGGGCTACTGTCAGTCCATCTCACAGTCATCGTTCATCAGTCAGTCCATCTCACAGTCATCGTTCATCTGTCAGTCCATCTCACAGTCATCGTTCATCAGTCAGTCCATCTCACAGTCATCGTTCATCTGTCAATCCGTTCCACACGGTCGTCATCGCTCATTTGTCACTCAGTCCCACAGTCATGGCTCATCTGTCACTCATTCTAACAGTCGTTGGTTGAGCAATGATGGTTTTCCTTTAACATAAGTGCACATTTGTGAATATTTTCTTTAAATATTTTCTCTGTTTTAATGCTGCTATTGAGAAAGGTATTATTTATGAGTTTGTAGTCAGCAGCAAAGTAATTGAACACTGCATAATTTGATTGTGCACAGGTTTTCAGGAGCGCTGCCTCTCCTGCCTCTGCAAATCAGTGATATACTGAACAGGCAGGAGAGGAGAGAGCTGGCCGATAGTGGCAAAATGCTTCCTGAAGCTGTGCAGATGAACAGCACTGATGAGCAGTTTGTGGGTATGTAAAATTGCAGTTTTTTTAAGGAGGAGTGGGCATTAGATCTAATAAACAGCAATGAAATATTTTCCAAATGTCACATTTTTGTGTCAGTTTCAGAAGTGTATGAAAATCATTGTGCAGTGTCCGGGATACGATGAACGATTTGACAAGCAGGTGCGATTCTCTATGTATATGTATATGATGTAAATCCATGATCCAAACAACTTGCACTTATGCATTTTGTCTGAATTGGCAATGTTTAAGAAATTTTCATGCACCAATTGTATTCATTCAGACATATTGCTTGCAGATTAATCACTAATTCCCTGCAGTGCAAGCTTAACATGAACGGGTCAGGTGACAAAGCCAGCTTTGAGAAAATGGCACTCTGCAAATTAATTGTCGGTAGGTTCACCATTGGCTAATTACTTGGAAGTCCAGGATAGTTTTTGATTTTAATGATACACAATAAATAATGAAAGTCAGTTGTACGATGTATGAAATTAGATAACTTATATTGTCCTCTTTGTACTGTGCAGAAAGTGTAGTGAAGAGTCATGGGTTCACCGAGGCTGCTGTTAATGTCTTTCTAGCCAACCGACTGAGGAATGCACCCAAGAGAAGTTTAAATATTGCCTATTGGTAATGATTGTTGATTTACTCACACATTTATATTTTTCATAGATTTGACTAGATCGTTTACTTAAAGAGCCACTTACATGCAAAATTCAAATTTGTGTTGTCATCTAATAATGAAGATGATTTTGTGACATTTTGACAACAGTATGACTGAGATGTCATAACTGGTTGCCGAGATATTACCGATCAAACTCGCAGACTTTCCTGTATGAAGTCATCAAACTCATTCACTCACTTTCGTTTAGTGGTTTACTGATGAAAGCCATCCTAGACGAATTCGACTGATTTGTGTCAATTAGGTGACGTCACCCAGAAAGTCACTTAAAAATTATCATCAAAATGCGATAACAAAAATTCGGTTTTGCATTTCAGTGGCCTTTTAAGTACATTTTATAATTTCCATTTTATTAGGGTGAAAGTAAATCATGTTATATCTGTGTATATTCATGATGCTCATGCATGTAGTGACTGGTTTAATGTGTTTCATGAACAAACCTGCCTTTTTCCACTAATTTGTTGCCTTTGTATGTTGACATTTGCTCGTAATGTTTAAAACATGTTTAATATTGTTATTTGTGATCATGTAGCACTTATAGTTGGATATTTCTGAGAAATAAATGTACTTGGTTCAATGATCTTGTGAAATATATTAAAAAACAAAAAAATTACTAAAGAGGAAGTAAAAACCACCTGAATACAGATATTGTGTATCGTTGAATTTAGGTGGAAGAGCACACGTGTTTTCCACGTGACCATATCCACGTGAATTCAACTTGCCTTTTACGCGTATTATCTACGTGAATTACACCAGTTTCTCCACGTATTTTCCACGTGGATTCCACGTGTTGTGCCCACTGGGTAGGTATGTATTTTTTGTCTCATGTTGCAAAATGCAGGGTATTTCTCTGTCACTGTCAGTGGAACCGTAATATAGCACAATTACTGCGTAGCAGAATTCGATTTGTAAAATATTGAGGCAAATTGTTATTCGGCTTGGTTACGTGACTGAGTCCATCATATGCCAGTAATCTCCCAACTCTGCTGGAAGCTGACGTGCGTTATGCCCAGCACTGATTCAGTCTATCTAGTTCATATTCAATATCTATGTTACTCAGGCCCGGGTTTAGCCGTGCACGACGTTTATTAACGTCGTGCAAAGATCGTAACCGAATGCGCGTGAACGATACATGAGTTCCAATTATACACGATAATTACACAAATGTATGTATGAAGAATAATTTTTCACATAAATGGATGTTTATTATCAAGTTGAGTTAGTTTACGTGTGAGATTTCGTCAAAGGCGATTTAATCCAGCCACACAAATTCTGAAAAGTTCATGTTTATTTTGAACGACAAGATCGGTTTCTGTGCGCATGCGCAGACATGGTTCTTCGCAAGCGAACTTTTTCTTTCTGAATTTTATTATTTAAGTATATGGGTCATTTTGTCAATGATTATCTTTTGGAAATATCTACTTTGAAGGGCGATATGTATTCAACGATATCACATTGACATTTAAAAAAAGATAACATTTATTGATTCCCGCAGTCTGGAGGGGGCACTTGGCCTTGTCCTGCGTAGGGGTGTGCCCTGGGATCTCAAAAACCTGTACCCGTCATACAAGGTAAAAATGCAAGAGCATACCCCATCCTACAATAATAAGGTCAACAAAACCCGTCGGGAGGCCGAAAAAAACTTACCCCGACACATGTATACTACCTCTATATACTTAATGTGACGTCATATCTCCAAAACTGGGGCTGCCGTGAACAAAAGTTGTGATTCTAAAAGTTCATTTGACAATTGCTAAATAATCACGAGACAGTGGATAACCAAAATAGTCCGGTTCAGCGGATATTCATCTCATTTGTCGACATATATATTTACGTAAGTACACAACATTGATGAGAAGCTATATGCACGCAAAATATAAAACTTGCCACACGACCCACATATCCTCAATCATGAAGTTATATATTTATATTACCGTCGTGCGCGGCTAGCCCGGGTTTTGGTCAATTCTGTTTTTCGACAAAGTGGTTGTGAATGAATGATTACCACTTGATCACAGCTTCTACTGAACATCTCGAGGAACAGTATTTCTTTGGGTATTGCATTACCATTATTTTGTTGAAAATATCTATTCAGTAACAAAACAGTTATTGTGAAATAATCCTGTGGTTATAAGGCCTGTTGAAGTTCATTAGCTCTGTTGTTCGGCAGAGCTTATTACTTAATGATTTCCCAGCGTCCGTCCCTCCGTCTATCCGTCTGTATGTAAACTTTGAAGTACGTGGAGCAGCAAGCCAGCATCCCCACAGCATACTTGAACTTCTCTTATGCCAATATCTCTGAGCAAAGAAAAATCAGCTCTGTCGCACTTTAGATCACTGAGTGATTGATAAAACACATTAGAAATCTCATGCTCAATGTTTACCCATGAGGCACATTTCATCAACTTGGTTTGTAGAATGTTTAAAAATATACATGCTAGCACCCCTGAAGTGCATTTTTGATGGCACGTTTTCTTATCAAATTGCGCATGGACCCCTCCTATGTTTATGGCTTCCTGGAAACTAACATCAGCTGTGCATGACCTTCGACCCCTGTGTCATTATTGAAAATCTTATGATAATCTCTTGTACGATGTAAACCTAACGGGCAATAAGTTTTGATTGCATATTTTCTCATAAACTGAAACCCAAATCACTCAAAGACCCCTCTTATATAGCTGGCTCATTATTTAGTAAAATGTAGCCATATATTGGAACAGCTGTTTCTCAAGTAAAGAATATCTGGTATTTTAGGTGGTACACTTGTTAATCTAGCTTGTTATCAATGTGCTTACCAATGCATTTTAACATATGCTCCTCTTGTGCGGTTCAATTAACAGAAGGGTATATGGCCCTTTAAAGAATGCCATTGAATAGAGCACAGTAAATCTCAAAACAATTCGTTTATGTCATCTTATTACCGTTAACTGTCATGTTGGTGAGAAGCATTGATTGTGCGTTGATTCAGTCACTGGTAATTGGTGTGATTCATCAATGGTTCTGCTAATCCTCTGTCCTAGGATCCCACTGCCACCCCATCACCACTGCTGGAGGATCTCAGAGCACTAGGATCCCACTGCTACCCCACCACCACTACTGGAGGATCTTAGAACACTAGGATTCCACTGCTACCCATCACCACTACTGGATGATCTCAGAGCACTAGGATCCCACTGCCACCCCATCACCGCTACTGGAGGATCTAAGAGATCTCAACCTCTTACACCACATATTTCCTTTAAATCCAAGTGAGTGTGATCTTGTTTTATCCCCTTGTATGAATCTATCGTGTTTGTGAATGCGGTAATAATAATGATGATAAATGATAGAAAGTTAAATTATGATTTCCTCTTTTTATCCCCAATATTTCAAGTCCAGTATGAATTAACCATGCTGAACAAAACGAAATTGGTAACTTTGCATTGCGGTGCATTCATTTGCATAACAACCAGTTTGTGGATAGAGGAAGCCTCCACGAGCAATATATTGTCATTGATAATGAGATTATTAACTTCAACAGACAAAAACTGAACCAAATTGGAACAATGGGTCAAGCTTGGGGCCTATTGCCTAGTATTACAACTGAGCTAAAAGTGTATGGAAGTTAAGAACCTTGACCCCACTCTGCTTGTGTTGCAACATTCCTGAGTTGGTCTTGTGAAATCTAATGATTAAGGATATAAATTCACACACGCAAATAGATACAATTAATCTTAGTGTTTCTTGCTTTAAAATCATTGATTTTGAGCTTGCTGGTTTTGATCAATGACAGAATTGTCTCAATTCATTCCAGGTTTTCGTGAATGTGGTAGTAATGTGGGTCTGGTTTGCTTAAGCTGCTCATTGTATTGGATCAGTGTTGGTTATTGATGACCTAATAAGCATCTCACCAGTTGCTGTGACAGCTCCAGAGTCTCCTGGTGTCATTGTAGGGGCTTCAATTCCATTCCTCCTAGATCACCACAATCTTCCTGTGCCTGTTAAGGTGAATACAGAATGCCACAATTGGAAAACATTATGATTCATATTCCTGCCCTATGTTGTCAAGCTGATGGAATCATAATGGTCCGTGTGAAAATCTGTTTATTTGCTATAAGGCAACTAAACCAGTCATTGACTAAGTTTAAGGAGGTTTACATCATTTTATCCTCTGGTGCCTCCTCCAACTTGCGCTTTGTAGACATTCATAATGTTCAATAGTGCACGTTATGACCTGTGTCATTTGGTGTTATCTGCAGTCACCTGCTTCAAACTGAAGTGAACTGTCAAAAGGCTCTACATTAAGGTATGGAGAAAATCTGCAATCAACCCACTTTCCATTCAAATGCAAACCTTCTATAGACACTGGTGAACCTTGTATCCAAGAATGAATTGAACGACATATCAATGTTGGGATGCTAACTGTGTAGTATTCATTGATAGTTTATCAGACATAGGGTAGCCAACATTTATTTGTGAAATATTTCTAATAAGTATCTCTATGTTTCAGGACCTCCTGCAACCATGGCAACTGCTAGAGCTGCATCATCCAAGGATGTCTCATCTGAAGACAAGCACTACGTTTCAAGAGGCGTGTCCTACATGCCTGTAAGACCTTCTCCCTTTACCACGCTCATCAGCTACATCAACTCTCTTTGAGATTCAAATGAGCTGTATGACCTTGAAATCCAGAGCAGAGGTCAAGTCTTCCAAGCGCACAGAGTGGTTTTGGCCGGGAGTTCACCGTATTTTAGGAATGTTCTCACCTCTCCGAGCCAGGAAAGATCTGTTCTGTCTGTTGATTTTGATCCTGACCTCTTGAGTCTGTGCTTCGATTACATGTACACAGGGTCTGTTGATGTGGATGTCCGTATGGCTGGCCCGTTAAGAGATGTATGTGAAAGTCTGGGTATGGATGACCTGATGAATGACTGTTCCCATTTCAAACTGTCAAAGTTAGACCTTAAGATAGAGAACTGTATTGAGATTTGGGACGTGGCTTGCTGTGTGGAAGACAAAGTTCGCACGGAGAAGGCCATCTCCATGGTTCTTGGTCATGTTGAGGACCTTATGACCACCCCCTCTTTCTCAGCCCTTTCTTATGAACGCGTTAACACTATCCTGTCTCACCCAGACTTGAGGGTGAGCTCTCCTGATGTGCGCCTCAGTAGCGTGCTAGAATGGGTGAGACATGATCCCACTCGCACCAAATACCTCCTCCCTCTGCTGAATGTATTGCCACTAAACGAGATGGCTAAACATTTTCTAAATTACACACTGCGTGTCGAACATGTGTTACAATCCAACAGCAAGGCACGTGAGTTGGTGAAAGAGGCAATCAGTCATAATCAAGCTGAGCATGTCGTTGTCATTGTGGGGGCTTGTCCCTATAAGGGAGATGATGTACAACCCGCTGTACAGGAGATGTATGTCATGCCTACTTCTCTGACAGCGCCCAGTCAGTCCATCACCACTTTACCCTCCACCATTCATAAGGATGGCCGTGTAGCAGTGAGCGTGAATGAGCGTCAGGTGAGTGTAAGCGGGTTGGGTAAGAAGCTGAATGAGGTGTGGCTGTATGATCACAAGAAGCATGTTTGGTGTGGTGGTGGTGTGTTGAGGAGGCCTCGGGCGGCTCATTGTATGATAGAGATGAACGGGGATCTGTATGTGATGGGTGGTCGTCCTGACCCTGGAAATTATTACATGGCTGACTGCGTGGATGTGGAGATGCGGGTGAGTGGTACAGACACCTGGCAGGCGGCGGGCAGCTTGGTCGGGTCACGGTGTTATAACGCTCGCTGCTGTCCACTGGGCGACTCAGACATACTGGTGTGTGGTGTGTGGGATGAAGATGGCCATGTGACTCTTCAGGTTTACTCTACAGTCTCCCACAGCGTAACACGCACACTCAGCTTACCTGATGGTCGGCAGTGGGTGTATGGTCTGGTTGTCGTGGGTGATCACGCTATCGTGATGTGTCTGGCTAACACCTACATCTGCCCTGTGAGAAGCCTCCGTAAGGGGGAAGCTCGGGACATCCAGATTAGGTCTATATATAAAACACCTAACCACTACTGTGCTGTTGTTCTGACTGAGGACAAGAGACACATTGTGTTAGTCGGCGGTAACCCACGCTACATGACGTCAGCCCATTACACATACAGTGCACGCATGGTTGACATTGTAGAGGGGGCGGGGACGGGCTGGGAGAGGGTGGAGTCGGGGTGGACTGTAGCCAGGTGTAGCGTGGTGGGTGGTGTGTGTACGGGGATGCTGCCCGCTAGTGTGATGAAATGAGTCGCTGTGTCTGATATGAACCCAGTGATAAGAGTGAGTGATAACAACAGACCCTGATCACCAGAGTTGTTCTGTTTCTTTAGTTATCCGTGACCATTTTGTTTGTTGTGCTTTGAGTTCATCGTCCCACATTACATGTCTTAACGAAACATCCTCTTAGCGTTAGAGGGTAGATGCTATTTGTCTGACATGCAACCTGATATTGAGTTGATATTTAACCTTAACATAGTGAGAGCGTATGTCAGTTGTCACTTGCCTTATGTACTAATTGAGAGCGTATGTATGAGTTTCATCCTTTCCGAGAAACACACTTTATATGATCCTCTGTGATGTGAATAAATCAATCTCTGAACTCTTTTTGTAACATTGGCTTGTGAGTTCTACTTCATCTGTAGTCAGAAAAGCATGAGTCAACGATTTCGAGTTCTAGAGAAAGACAGGGTTCATTGGATCATATTCTAGTCATTCACCTAGGTAACTTCTCACCAGGAATTACCAACTGCTTTGATGGTGATACTTTTCAGCTATTCCAAGCCGCATTCAAACGCAAAGATGGAAAAATCTCTCACATCTCCTATAGATGAACCCATCATCAAAGGCAGCTGAGGCGGAATGGGGGATTAATCTAATATCTCTCATATTTATAGGTCCCAGACAGATACCTTACATAACATAGATTCGAGCTTATTATCAATATTAGGAGACAGGGTGGTGCGCTTGATTATCGTGTGTAGGTGCCATCAACGTAAGTATGTTATCGCATGGTCACGTGGGTGATATGGGGGAAGTCATTCCCCGTATCACCCACGTAACCATGCGATAAATAACAGTATCACTTTAACGATTAGGTTATGCTGTGGGCCTATTTGCAGCCCCAAGGATTTTCACCCAAATAACTCGCCCTATGGCTTTGTTATGCCTCAGACTGTGATAGGGCTCATTGTGTGTGCCTCGATGACACGCTACTTTTGGCTCGTTCTAGACGGATACAAAATCCTAAGACTTCACACTTATTGACGACGCTTATTACAGTTAATACATAAAATCTAATTGATATGTAAAGTCACAATTGCCCCTTGCTGGGAGGATGTCACGTGGATGGCTCGCCTGGTGCCAAAGCCGACATATTTAGCCCAACAGACCAACAGTCGATGGAGTACTACCTTGTTTAGGGAGCGTAAGCTCCACTTGGTTCAAAAGAGCCAGACATATGGACGTCTCTTCCTTATCTGTTACAAACCTGCTTTAATTTCTCCATTTCCTGTACAGCGACAGGCAGCTGTCATCCGACTTTCTAGTCAATTGATCTTAAGACAATAGTCTCACCAAACGTTATGACTAATGGCTCTACAGTCCGTCAAGTGCTTGAGCGATTGTCGCTACTGGATATAGAACCACAGGGATTTGCATTGGCCTGCCGGCCGCTATTTTCTATGTATACATAAACCCAAGGGGGACAACGATTTCGCCACCAGCTCACCACAAATCTCGCCTTAAACATATTTAGTCCCGTTTACGAGCCAGGCGCGCCCCATAGCTGTTGAGAACATATTCTTCTACCTAGCAAAACCATCTGCACGAATTTGCCACCTAAAAGAATACTTTTGTCGAATTTAAACGCTATTTCAGCCATTTATTACTCGCAATAAAGTCATATTCCAACCAAGGTTAGGCGCGAAACAAGAACGCCATGGACATAAAACACCGACAACAACTAACAACTCCGTCAGAAACAAATCTTTGTGTCTCGTTGCACACATCCAGGAATACGTTAGCAAATCGTCAGCTCTTCTTGAGCCTCAGCGACAACAATCGCTTATGCCTCACGCGTCCCCTGACATGCTGCACTGCAATGCGGCGATTGGTCAAGCGCCGCCAACCTCTGTAAACATTATGCAAGACAAATTCTTCCAAATATTCTCGTCACTCTATTACGTCATCACACCAACACGGTTCAAGAACCGTCTACTTTGATCTGTCTCATTGTATAAACTCTATATTTAGCCCTGGAGCTGCGTATCCGTATTGTTTAAATGTTTGGATAGTTTTCAATATAGCCTTGGTGCGTGTGATATGACTGTGCACTTGTTCTTGCTAATGGTTATTAAAGTTCAAATTCATGAACATGGTATAGCGCTTCATTAATTGTTTAATGATTGGTCGACGATATTAATGACTGATATGAGAATAGTCCCAATGACTAAGTGGACAATGGGGTAGGGGCGAATACCAGTATTTATTATTCATAAAGCGGAAATGCACTATGGTGCGTTTGACCCATTGTCAACAGAGAGTACCGATGTTGTTCAGAAGACAAGAGACTAGATGAACGCGTGGATGTTCTGCGTATCACCGACCCATTGAAATGCTCTTTGTAGGATATGAAACAACGTCCAAAACAAAAGCAAAACTTGGTTTGATATGAAGACTAAACTTGACCCAATAGCCGATTTTGATGTATTCGCCAAAAACATCCTCGAAATAATTGTAATGATGGGACAATGCAATAAAAGTAAAAATTACCCTTCGCAAGGGGCATCGGCTTTAACCTGACAAAAATGATATTGACCTCGCAGGTGGTGAAGGTCAATAATCTGCATCCCGTGATGATTGAGTTCGAAAACTATGAATGCGTGGTGGCCGATAACTTTACTATCACGCCATATTGCACATCGAGGATTTTCAAATATACTGCAAAATGTGCGATGCAGCAATATCAGACAAATAGCGACGGCATGACACTTGATTCTTACAGTACATGGCTACCAGCGGCTCAACGATTTGTAACTGTCATGTACGTATAAAGTCCCTTGTCATTCCCTTCGATACTAATCAGAGACGCCATGACAGTATCATTGTAAATGATAGTCTGCAGTCTTTTACATAGATACCTACCAGCCATTGACTCCATGTCACTGATCGTTAACGATTATTCTTGGAAAGAAATAAAACGTTATTAATTTGCCAAGTCCTTACTGCGTTTCCAGGAATGCCACAGTGAGTGGATGAATTGGGTCTGTGATTCGAACGAACGAGGTTCCTCCCGTCAAACCCATGATAGCATACTCGATATCATTCCCACTTAGAGTGTGAGGTTCATATTCATATAGTCCCTTGTCTATACTAACCAGAGACGCCATGACAGTAAAATTATATATATATATATATATATATATATATATATATATATATATATATATATATATATATATATATATATATATATATATATATATATATATATATATATATATATATATTCATATGAATGATTGACGAAAATCGAGGCACACTTATCAAAACAGCCTTTGTTTTAATCGCGGCTGCATGTTTATTCATTGCAGTTGGATTAGGCTGACGGATCTTTAGTCCAATACTTAATCAGGTTCTTCGAAATATGACAACGTTCATCTAGGATTCAGTTGAGAAAAATGGCTCCCATTTTAATACAACTTATTGACTGTAGTGACAGTCCGGCACGTGATATGACGTGAAACGTGATGTGATGTTTACCAATCGGCGTTATTCAAATACTTGTAGGAATGCATTAAGATATAAAGAGAACAAACTGAGATGTCACCTTTGCCCTCCCTATCAAGTACTGTCAATTGTCCAAGTGTGTCCTGCTTATAAATACAACGCAAACTCACGTTTGTTAACCAATCAAAATACAGTTCGCTGCCTAAAGATTTTACAGAGTTCACATAACGCTTTTTAGGGTTGTATGAGGTATAATAACTCTGAAAGGTTCAACATTCGTGTTCTGTTTGTCGCTATGCATTTGGAAATATCAGTGTAAGAGGTGTCACAATCCTACTTCAGCAATCTAAATCTGTATTCAAAGTAGGTGTAAGATTCAATTAGGTCAAGCTACCCTAGGATATCTGGCAAACTGATAGCTGACACCCACTGATTACAGGTGCCACGAGTGCATGTTTTCTACCTATCCTTTCATTACAGTCAGTGTTGACTTGTTTATGAAGCGAGAGTTATGAAACGACTCTTAGGGTTATGTTGCCATGAGACATTTACACCACCTCCCCATCTATAACAAATCTCCCAGACAAAACCTCAGAGCTTGAATCTGGACCGTTTCCAACTTCCTCAAATGCGACAGAAACTTTATTTGGTTTGTACAGCACATGAGACGTCAGAATATCGTTTGGTACAGCTGCCCCAATATCTGCTGTAACTTTGTTTTCAGTTGGTGCACATATGCTCTCTCTGAATGTTGCTGAGGTAGCGGCATAAATCAGGGTGTCTGCTGGTGCTGATAAATTAAAGTCAACCTCCTCGCAGTTAAGACTGGTATAGATAGATTAATCTCTTATTGGATAACCATAAACGTAACAGTAACCTTAGTCAATGGAAGGAAGGAGCAGTTTGAACAAACATAGAAATCTCCGATCTCAGACTGATAGATCTTCTGATTACTGAATTGACGGTGCTGTAAAATTATCGAAATGGCCATTGGTGTGTTGGCTATAAAGTAATTTAAATATGCTATAAGATTACGACTTGGAAACAGCTGTCAGAGCCACGTGAAAGGTCCTTAAATAGCCGCATATTTAATACTACTTGGACACTGAAATTCACATTTGAATGCTATGACAGATGAGATAAATATCAACACACATATTCATGTTGTACGATACTTGCGACCAAACTGCTTTGCAGAACGAACTCCCTTTGCAAGAGTTCATGCATCGGTTCATTTATAAGTTGATCCATTTTACAATCTGTTATCAAATTCAAATTAGCATGATACATGTCGAGTTATATAAATACCTGACTCCAGCCGTTTGAATATTTGTTGCACACATTTAAGCACCAATAAAACGTTTTCCGCGAGGTGTTTTACGCATCATACACTGCATCTCATAATGATTATGATAATTATTGAGCTTCAAGAGCCAAGTTCTTTACTTCAAGATAAAGCATACATGGTTATTATCAGTTATAGTGAATAACTAAGAACATCTGATATCATTCATCCATGTTATTCATGAACCCAACATTCTAATGGTACAGTGTGCTTCTGTATTTGCTCGAGTACAATAAACTTATTTTCTGACATTACTAATAATGATATGCAAATAAATAGCACCATAACATGAAACCAGATTAAGATGGATTAGAACAGAAACTAACAAGAGACACGTCCATAATTTAATCTAATGTTAAATGCTATGTTTGAAATTTAAATTATATTTTGTTGTTATTTATTCTGATTTTGCAAACGCGTGATGCATTATCTACCGTTCAGTGAATGCACGTGAGTAAGAAGAACATGACGCAATTCTTACACACCAAGATCATAATGTATTACTCATATAATGTCTGATGAAGCCATAGACAAAACGAACAACCAAACAAAAACAGCGTTAAGTGTATCCGACGCAGCAGTTCAGTCCGGATATATTTTGTGTATATCTGTATGCATATAACAGCAGTGTAATTTCATGTAATTTGTAGCGCAGGCCCGTATTTCGTTAGGGCTTAGGTCGATGAACGAATGTCACTGCGAACACACCAGTGCACATTAATGACAGGTATGAAGTTATTGAAAACTCCCTACTTGATTGTTTTATCCATATTGTTGAGTGCCGACATTGTAAAAACGGATAACAATCAGTGATAGGTGAGGTTAATATATGTGTCGAAATATTATCGAACCACTTACTCGGTCGAATACAGATATTGTGGCAAAACCCAGGGCAGCAAAGTCCAGGTTCTCGATCATAACAGTCTATATTTGTTGCGCACTCATCCGGCTTTTTCAGTTCATGCGGTGTACAGGCCCGACGAGGAATGATCGGACATGTTAAAGACGTCTTGCCTGGATACCCAGAGGCAATGGATATCACCAGGAGACTTGTCAAAGTCATATGCTGGCCTGCAATCTTCATCGTTGTGCTGTTAAAATTGACGTTTAAATTACAGATTCCAATATGTCTAGGCAGCAGTTAGATATATGAATTGTAAACGGAGGTATATATATATCAATAAAAGGCTGAGTCACGAGACTCCGATATTTGTTTTAGTCACTTCGGTGACGCTCACAAGCTGGTACCGGTAATTACGGATGTCAGTAAGACATTAAGGATGTTTGATTCGCCGTAAATAAGTTGCTGGACTTAAATTTAATAATGAACATCTCTTTACATTTGCCTCTGCACTAAATCTGTTAATTCTGAAGAATGATATAATACTCTGTGGTTTCTGAGCAGTGTACGGGAGTATTTATAAGGGGTAAAAACAGGATTGCGAAATCGATATAGAAGTGCACATCCTTAAAAACGCCCCTAGTATGTGTGACATTTACACTATCCGAAACAATGAAACCCAAGGCGGTGGAATGTCATAACTGCGTCATGTTTGATGTACAATATTCATAGTCCTCCCACATTAACCTGCGTCAACCGTACCACTATGACACCAAACTGCAACACCAAGTAAACAAGTAGTTGGCGTGTGATATCAGCGGCACATGCGGGATGTATATAAATGAAGGCGCGTGTAAGCCGAGTGCATTCTTTGATGTTATAAGCGCATTCAGTATATATGTATGAATATATATATACATAAATATATATATATATATATATAGAGAGATATATATATATATATATATATGTACATATATAAATATATATCTATATAAAACATTTATGTATATATATAGAGATTATATATATATATAGATATATGTATATAGATATACATGTATATAAATATATATAGATTTTCAATATATATATATATATATTTTAAACATATATATATATAAATATATATGTATATAAGTATGTATATACATATATATATGTATATATACATATTTATATATAAAATATTTATATGTGCCTATGTATATATTCATGCTTATATATATATTTATATATATAAATATGTATATATATACTTATTTATATGTATATATATACTTATGTTTATGCATATATATATATGCCTATTTATATTTATATATAAACATGTATATATAAATATGAAATATATATATAAATATATATCAATAAATGTATATATACACATATATATATATTATTATATATATATATATGTGTTATTATATATATAAAAACATATATATATATATATATATATATATATATATATATATATATATATATATATATATATATATATATATATATATATATATATATATATATATATATATATATATATATATATGTATATTTATATGTATATATTGATTGGAAGTATGATGCTATAACACCCGTAGTTGTTTTTTCCCATGGACAACTATGAATCGCCCTTTAATAAGGATTGATTGCATGATCTGGGTATCCAGCCGCATTAGTCGCTGCTCACTGGGGGTTTTTTTTGGTAAGTTCCTTGTCTACTGTTGCCATTCATCGGGGTCCAGGAGATATATACAAATCCAAGAATCAATTTCCTCCATATATCATCACGTAATGAATGGAATATAGCCGTCTTTTGAAAATGCAAGTCATTAGTACAGAACCAGTGAGCTCAACAATTCACAAATTCATAGACAAAGGAGTTTCATCACCATTAAGTAATGCAGGCGACAGAGTAGGTATTCTAATCAGAACCGACATGTATTCCAGTTCTATCCCAGCTATTTGTGTTGCCGTGTCGGGCTATGTCTACCTAATTAATGAGCACCGTAGTGGAAATCGGATAATTAAACTGTACAATCCAATTGCACAGATGTCAGACTGTACATTAACCGAAGAACGATAATTGTCGCCGTTTAATGTGCTTGGGTTGTATGATGAAACTGGAAACTATCACTCTTTACGATCATGAACATTCAAACTAGCTGTAATGCACGCTGTGCGTTAAAAATAGCGTGCATGCTGCAACCGAATGTCATCATCGTGTGAGGACATCGTATCTAATAAGGAATGCAACCTGTAGTAACAAAACATAACTCCAACGTTTCTTATGTTTTACAGTCATTTCAATGTGATAATTGGTCCGTCAGCAAATACTTCTGTTTGAGAAATGCAAGGAGAAACCGATATGCACGCAAAAAAGACAAAGGCATGCATTAGATTAAACATAATATCGCCCAGCTATCTATATCTCGTCATTGAAAATTTTGTGAATCAAGTGCAACTCGCAAGTGTAACGCAAATGTCATGCATATTGTTGGTTGAACGAAACGGTGACATATGATACTATATAAATAATTGTACTCGGCAATATGCGCTCACTTGGTTCTGGCATTGAAAACTTCAGCAGCCTACGCCAGATGTTGCACATGGACACCAGTTAAACATATACGGTAAAGTACTTGTTAGAGAGGCATGAAACGTTGATATGCTGAATACATTTCTCGTCTAGACGCCGTTTAGTACAGGTTTCGCAATTAATCTGTAAGTCTTTAAGTGTATTATTGCGTAATTGTACATTTCTGCACCTGCTCCTTTAGTTTTTATAATGGCTTCCTGTTTTATATTTTATATTATCTAACGATGTTGTACCATTTTGATAATTGGGCAGCCGTTATTGGTCACTGTTGTCAAGAAAATGTCATTGCTGCCTAATGTCTAACTTACTAGATGCTAACTTGAGCAAACCATAAAATTTATTGTGTTACAATTGAATAATAATACAGCCGTCTTATCACAGCGATGATTGTCAGCGTATGTTGCCTGGTCGTTGGATTATCATTGGTCATCTTCTTCCTGACTGAATACGTGGTGCCTGTGATGGGGACACATTATCTGGTCGGGATTCAATGCAGGATAACTAGGATTAGTAATTACAGGAGAGTCGATTCACATGGAACGAATGCATTATCAGATTGTATGAAGCCACCATGTAGGCATGACTATGTTAGTGAGGAAATTAGCTGTAGGTCATCAGCCGCTCAACTCGACACCCTAGTAGACTGTGCAAGAAATATGGTGAGTTACAATACAAACGATGGCACAGAGCGCAATGGACTGCTTTTGAGGCCTGAAGCTGTTAATTTCAAAACTAAGGTCAGACCATTCTGCTTTCAACAGGATCTTATATAATATCCAGGGAAAGTAAATATATGAACAACAGTCACATCGTTTTATTGTATATATTTGCAGTGTTTCTGTGAGAATTCTCAAGTCACTTGTGTGAATGGAACCGCATTTCAATTGGTAGGACAACAGTTACCCATGTAAATGAGGGTAGCCGGGAAAAAAGGTTCCACTTTCAACATGACAACGAGACATATCTTGAATACACAGAGGATGCTACAAACTGGACACTAGTGTTGTCGGTATTCTTGCCCTCAGCTCTCTTCATCATTGATATATCAGCGCTACATTGTTATCACCCCTATAGTACGTTATCATGTCTTTTAACTCATTTCATTTACTCAATAACTGTTTATTATATTGCTGATATAGTTATTTATCAAGCACACATTGCTGTCTGTCACTATAAGGCTCGTGTCCTATTATTGCTTATGTATCGCATTTGATTTTTTTATTTCCAAAACAGAATTAAGTAAAATTATGTACTCAGCTAAAAGGTAATCTACAACAGGTATTGCTGTGGTACGTCTAACCTGCTGTCATTTATTGAATTGCATTTAACAACATATATATACATAAACAACTTACGCACCACGAATTCATTGATGGAGTTAATTCATTGGTCAAGTCATTGCAGCTTGATTCGTAACCCCATAGTCAAATGCTATGATTTTGTTAGTTATATTTTGTACTATTTTGGCATGTAACGTGCATTTAGAGAAGAATAAACAAGCTTCTGGGTAATCGCCATGACAACCATACACAAACGAGACACGAAAGATGGACTATGGATCTGTAATCATATAGATAACCTTCACTGGTCACGTGGGGAAATGCAAACAGTACGTACTAATGTCTTCTGTAATTCATATGCATAAGCTTCACAGAGCAATGCAGACTGTTAGTACTAATGGCACTTGCCGTCTGATGTATAAATCATGTCAAAGAATAATACAATCCCAATAGTAAATCCGATTTGGTAGGAAAGGCACGCTGGTAATAGAAGTAGAATAGTAAGTCTTCTTCGCCTCATTTGATCAGTGGGTAATTGCATCGTGCTTTTGATCACATGATCATCTGTCTCACTGACCACCACAAGGCACAGGTGTTCCTCATGAATGTAACAAACTAGTGTTTGGAGTGATAAATAGGTAATCAATATTTGTCATGTCTGTGTATAAGTGTAAATAAATGGATTATTAACTGAAGAAGCGCACCTTAAAATGTATATTTCCCTCATTGCAATGAATAGCAGGAGGCAGGTCTCACGACAGTATACGTCAAGCCATAACAAGTTACAAACACAGCTGTTTTCGTTCCCACATTACTAATTACGTTTAAAAGTCCATATCGCCCTCACCTACACCGAGAACAACGAAACCCCGATGATAAGAATACCCATCAATGATAACAAATGTCATGATTATATCTCAAAAACGCTCACAAAAGGAAGATGCACTGACTCATGGTTGCGTACATGTTTTTTTACAGAATAAACAACTGATTAGCGTTGCATAATTGAAAGAGTCCAAGAGAATAGAACTTGCTTATCAATATTGTTCGTCCAATTTTCACAGGAGAAAAACAATTTGCAAGTCTCATGAAATGTGGCCAATAATTTTGAAATATCCCACATAATGTTAAAGGACTGTTTAATTAGATTGAAAACATATCCCGCATTGCGGCTTCCCATTTGCTCGATAGGTGGACGACAGCAAAACTACGCGATACAGTTACACAGTCAGCAAAAAAATGGAAAGTGCAAAGAGTCATGGACAGCTAAATACATACATAGTAGATCGCTAGGTAATGTCTTTGGCAAAACCATGTTTGTTGAGTTGGTGCGGCACCTCGATCGATTCACAAATATTGAGAGAGTCAGATGATTATATAACGCAACGTCGTGGGTCGTTATGCGAATTTGCTGTCATAATATAAATCAGCCTTGTTTATTCATCGAAAGCAACACATTCAAGACCTGCAGCTTCGTACGTTCATCAATGTATTATGTGTACTGTTGCGCTGTCAAGAGTTTTATCATTCTAAAGGTTTACACACATTTCACTTTGATAGGAACAGGTCAACACAAATATCACAAAGGCTTGATGAATCTCATTCTAGAAAATTTTGAATTGAGCAAATAAAATTGCTTTGTGAGGCTGTCCGATGTTGCAGAATCCATCTCCACAGCAATTTACCTTCGACAGGAATTTCGTAGCAAGCGTAAATCAAATACTGTAATCACAAATAGAATGATGTGATTAACTATTGCATGAGCAAAACCCTGGGGCTCACCAAACGACTCAAATAACTCGATAGGCAGGGGTAAGATACGAACGGGTTGGGTAATTCTTCAGCGAAAAGCCGACAGTTGAATAGACACTTACACGCACCATGTAAACATGCTTAAAGCACACAGCATCTGGGTTTCATTTGATAACGTTAGAACAAACACAGCGACTTAATATTTTAATTGATTTCGTAATTAGCTATGCTACTAAACCATTGCGATTCTGGGGTTGCGTTGTTTTAAAAACGACGGAATATCAAGTTCGATATAAACAGATGTACATATTCATCTCGCTTCAGCAGTACTTTGAATTGGGCCATGAACCAACAATTAGCGCTCAGTAAATCACAACATTGGCTTAAATAGTATTTGCACACGTCCGTCAATATGGAAGTATTTTTTTCGGTCAGCTCTGGCAGTCGTAATAGGGAGCAATGACCTGAACATGCATTATTTATGGGGGTTCTTCTATTTCAAAGAAATCGAATCGACTTCTGGTGATTGACGAGGTAACGTAATGGGATTTTGCTTTCAATGTGTTTTCGTGCGACCCTATTGATCCAAAAGTTATACAAATGACAATAAATAACATCTTAAGCTGCCTAACTGTTACTATGCATTATACGCTCAGTCTACTTTGGTTTGTGCGCATAGAAAGTAGATAAGGCAATCTTGCATGGCTTTGCACTTGCAGGCAACAATACGCATTACCCTCCAGGCAGTTCTATGGTGATGCATCAGGCTTAAGTGCAGTAAATGGGTTCAATTGCAGCATGCACTATATATACATATAAAACAGGACAACTTTCGCGCAGAAATGTTCTCGATAATGAATGTGTGGTATATATATATATATATATATATATATATATATATATATATATATATATATATATATATATATATATATATATATATATATATATATATATATATATATATATATATATATATATATATATATATATATATATATATATGTTAATATATATATGAACATCAATATATATATATATGTATATATATGTATAAATATATATATTCAAAGTGTGTTTGTGTGTTTGTGTGTGTTTGTGTGTGTGTGTGTGTGTGTGTGTGTGTGTGTGTGTGTGTGTGTGTGTGTGTGTGTGTGTGTGTGTGTGTGTGTGTGTGTGTGTGTGTGTGTGTGTGGCAGTTGTTGATTGGTGTGTCAGTAGTATGTACCTTAAACAACCAAATATATTTCAATACATTGGCATAAATAAAGGGTGAAATACCGTGCATAAACCTCCTCCCGTAAAGAATATTTCATTGCCGTGCTTAAGACATTAGTTAAAACTAGTGTGCTAATTTACGAGCATGAAATCAATCTTAGAATGACTAGTTTGCAGCATCATCAGTAAACGCAAGTGACGAGGTGAGTGGGAAACATTTGACATGACTTCCAACACAAGCAGCGGTTGACAGCGACTCCACCGTTACAATGCAGCATGGTTGGCACATATCACGGGAGTCAGAAGCATATAGTTCCATATACATTTATAAATTGTGTGGCAATGCTAGGTAAAGAATTGCGTTATTGTCATAAGTCGCTGACAGTTAATCTATCCATTAACCACAATCATCGACCAAGGTCTTGAAAAATTGCAATGTTTTAAACGGTAAATGGCCTGAAAGGTTGCACGATATAAGTTGGCCGGTTGACAGGTTTCTTGATCTCAAGATTCTACGCCTTGATTAACAGACAGTCATTAGTGTCCTTTGATCATGAGCAACCTCTGTGCTTTGCTGCTTGATCTTTGAAACGTATACAGAGGCGTTAATGAAGTATCATATTATGATATTCTAGTCAAGCTAATGCATGGTAACAGCATGCAATTACGTACGACAATGAGTTGCATGCTAGCATGTACTTATTAATATTAGGTTATAGAAGTGTAAGACTGGAATTTGCTAACGCATCAGCATTTTAATTACAGCTTCAATTATCGTACCAAATTGGCTTTCTGAGAAACGACGTAAAACCTTGCTACATGTTTACGACTATTTTGCAGTATTTCACGGCGCCAAATCACATTTGAAAGACGGTTTTAATCATTACGGTAACTGTTTTAAGACATGTGTCTGGCGAGAGCAGGTGTATTATATATCAGCCGGGTGCATTGCTCATCGGGATGGCTTATTTCATGGAATACGGTTCTACGTTGCAAACGATATGCAACCAGCGCACTATCATCACGCCGCAAATCACAATTGAATACATCACACATATGTGTCGTTAATTACATGATCTGGCTATACCTTGATTTCACCAGCATTTCCCCTGTTGGAGGTTTAATGCTGACTGACGTAATGACTGACGTAAACGTAATGACTGACGTAATGACTGACGTATTGACTGACGTAATGGTTATTGCTAGCGATAACTACTAAGGTATGGTGTAAATTTCCTAGATGTTTCAACTAGAGTCAGCATCTAACGTCCCCATCCAGGGAAAGCAACTGTAATAACAACGCTCGTTTTATGCATTCGTGTAAACTCGGAAAGGCAAATGCCGACAAAATGCTGCACAATATCAGATAATGTGCATTTAGCTGAGCAATGACACCATCACCGGTAATACTTACTGGAAGAAGAGGTCAAAGGTCCATTTAAAATGATGTGGCTGTGTTTTATTCATATGTGAATCGTTGAAATATACAAATACAAATGACGTTCGTCGATGCGCTTGCTGCACACATACTGGAATGCATGAACAGCTTCTTTAAAGGTGCACCTTGCATCAGTCGCTCAATTGCCACTTTGTGACGATGGCGTGTGTTAACTGGGTTGTTTTGCATTCGAGGGCCATTGGATTGGCGGTGGTTGGTAGGCTGATGGGGATGGTGTTGGGCCTTGATAGCACAATGTTAAAGGCGCTCGACAAGATGTCTGTAGTTAGTCGGTACGAATCCGGTTTCTACGAATCTGTATTTCGCCAGTTCGAATCTGGCTGACCAATGTCAAAACCAACAAACAATGGCCTTAACAACACAATGGTGGAACGATAAATCATTTTACCCTTCTTTCTGCTCAATAATGATATAATCATTACACACAAAGATTAAGGCTCGCTTCAACAGTCAGCAATACAAGCAATATAAAGATGAACATTAGCGCAGTCACCGTCAGCATCTGTCGTACATAGACTTACCCAGAACAACGCTCCATCTACATTCACTTAGTCTCGTGTTTGAGTAATTACGTAATGCTGTTGAGTCAGCCATGAAACAATTGCCTGAAAACTGACTGAAATAACGCATCGCCAGTTTTTTGAGTTGTTAGTAGGAAGCGTGGGCGGGCGGCAGGGTGTTGTGGGACTTGCTATAATGAAAGGTGTAGTACAGCATCACGGCAGTAGTCCTGGATGGGTCAATTAACTGGCTGCTCCTGACAAGTCAAAACCATATCGTGTCATCAGTCACCAGCATTGCTATAACTGCAACTAAATACGAATTTTCTGCCCTGACCTTGCACCAGATCCGAACATAAATAACAATTTTGTTCTATATAATTATAATGCACTGTGCACATATAGTTATATGTCAGTGGAACGTTTTTGTTGAAATGCCTGCTGGGCAGAACTACATATCTTGGAAGGAGAAAACGCAGACGCCAAACGTTACCTGTTTAACCGTTTTATTGTAGTAGTGTATCATTGACCCAAATTGAAAGTCTGACAAATGGTAGGTCATCCGGGTTCCTTCTTGTGAGGCAATTCGATTCAATTGCCTCTTTCAGTCCGAATAATTCCATAACCAGTACCATATAAGGGCACAACACGACGCCCTACGCAATGAAGAAGCTACCTCAAGCCTATTTAATGAATAGCAAAACTAGTTGTACGGTGAGTTGACGACCTATTACTTAAGCCCTACGTCTGGTTCAACTACGAAGCTGTTACTTTCTTGCTATGTTAACGCTCCTCATAATAGGAGTAATCTTATCATTATATCTTACTTAAATATTGTGTACGAGTATAGATTTATTGACTCTGTAGTAGGTCCCATGTAAATGTTGTATGTCGACGTCAATGAACGTTGTAGTATTATCAATATTACTTGTATAATTATTATTAGAACCGTTATTTCTATTATTATTATTATTTCACGATTACAATTATGGAACCTTAAGACACAACACAATACACAATGCTTAAGGTTAGTCAACCAACTTAGTTTGGTCATTTGGTGCTGCAATCATCTAGGTGTCTTTCCTGTGGCACTTACGCTTCAAACGACGCAATGACTTCCCTTAACAAAGTAAATCAATAATTCAGCTTCATAGAAGAGTTGTATTAATGATAATCAAATATCTGTCGTAATCAACGCTAGGAACTTATTATGAGTAAATCCCGTGTAGATTGATACTACGGCCAATCTATTTCTGCTTTATTAGTTGAAACTACATTCATATTACGTTTTGAAATCCAGTAGCACACGCAACACTGAGCTGGTCTTTAACGGAGTTCGTCTGTAGGGGTTGAGTCTGAGGTGATTGCCAAACATGTTGAAATACATTAGTGATGGGTGGTGAATCCTATATTATGTATTTGATGGGGAGTTGAGAAACCAGAAATCGATCCTGGTAATTTTACTGGCTCATTGTGTTCTATTTCTTAAGTTAGATAACTTTACTGTCAACGCCTACATCTCTTCACTCATTGCTTATCACGATTTACCTTTACACTTTAACACCCGAGCTTATCGCCCATATTACTATTGATGAGTTGTTACATAATTGACTCCATATATATATATGATGTCTATGTCGCATTATTACGTTTGCATGGGTAGTTTCTGCATGCTCCCTAGCAGCTTTTACAGTGCCAACATCTGGTGGCCTCATTCTACACCGGAAAACGCAGGCTGCAAGCTGGTCCAATGGCGCCAGCCTTATTAACTGTACTCGGCTGCCCCTGGCGTAACCTGGGACGTCATCCAGTTGGACAGCTTGTACGAAAGTGTGGGGTGTGTCACTGAGTGTCACTGAGCGCGACTAACTTCCAAGCACTAACGACTGACTGACAGAATACAGGCAGATTTGTTTATATGCTTTTGAGATTTCACCAGGGGATAGGCAACTGGAGTCAATTATATTCGATGCAAAGTTGTGGGAACATTTCCTTATTTGTCGATAG
Organism: Urechis unicinctus; assembly: GCA_034190875.2. Taxonomy (NCBI): domain Eukaryota; kingdom Metazoa; phylum Annelida; class Polychaeta; order Xenopneusta; family Urechidae; genus Urechis; species Urechis unicinctus. The sequence continues at coordinate 66,713,960 of CM067349.1, read as the reverse complement.
TTGGTCGAAATAAGAGAGAAAGACAGCATACGTGACATCGCTTGCCGGCTTCAGTAGCTCTTAAAGGTTTGACATTAAGTAACTGAATCGGTGTTTTTGTGAACAACTAAACGATGGATCGATATAATTGGGGTGTCATTATGATTGTGCTTAGCATTTGCTTCCTGGCTTTAGGGCTATCTCTGGTAATTTATTTCCTAGCTCTATACGTTGTGCCTCCTCTTGAGTTGAGTAACTTGATCAGGACTGGGTGTTACATACAATCGATACGGCGGTGCAGTTCCAGTACCAAGCAAGTTAATGCCGCTAACAACCAAACGTTTGCACCATCACACGAATGTGGTCAGTCTAATTGCCAGCATCGTCCAGTAATTCTTGGAATCGACTACGCATCACACGATTAACCACACTCTGTATTAGTGAATCGTGTACAGAACTCCACACTCTTCTACTCATATCAGTAACTATTATTCCAAAGGCAAAGGTAAGAATTTACTCGGTGAATGTCTGTAACTTGCTGCATTCACTATTTAATTGAAGCTATATTGAGTGTGTTACAATGTGGAATATAATGTGTGCAGTGCTTCTGTTAAGATTGTCATTGGCACTGTGCAAACCGGACCATTCGGGGAGTCGACGGCTGTAGATGTAGGAGATATTGTAAAATGTTCTCGCTACGACGATAACGAGTTGCTTTTGCACGCAGCAGGATCAGTCGGCTGACATCTTCTGTCCATCAGTGCTCTTCCTTATTGGTTGTGTTGGGTTGGTTTTTTTTCTGTCATGTCACTTGTTAATGAGCTTCATCAACCACAGCCAGCAAGTTGGCAGACACGAGAAATAGAGCAGCCAACCACAGCCAGCAAGTTAGCAGACACGAGAACTAGAGCAGCCAACCACAGCCAGCAAGTTAGCAGACACGAGAACTAGAGCAGCCACCACAGCCAGCAAGTGAGCAGACACGAGAACTAGAGCAGCCGACCACAGCCAGCAAGTTGGCAGACACGAGAACTAGAGCAGCCGACCACAGCCAGCAAGTTAGCAGACATGCGCGCTAATAATGCCGTCCATAGCCAGCAAGTTACCATACATGCGCGCTATTGCAGTCTTCCATTGCCAGCAAGTTAGCAGACAAGCGCGCTAGTGCAGCTGTCCATAGCCAGCAAGTTAGCAGACAAGCGCGCTAGTACAGCTGTCCATAGCCAGCAAGTTAGCAGACAAGCGCGCTAGTGCAGCTGTCCATAGCCAGCAAGTTAGCAGACAAGCGCGCTAATAATGCCGTCCATAGCCAGCAAGTTAGCAGACAAGCGCGCTAGTGCAGCTGTCCATAGCCAGCAAGTTAGCAGACAAGCGCGCTAGTGCAGCTGTCCATAGCCAGCAAGTTAGCAGACAAGCGCGCTAATAATGCCGTCCATAGCCAGCAAGTTAGCAGACAAGCGCGCTAGTGCAGCTGTCCATAGCCAGCAAGTTAGCAGACAAGCGTGCTAGTGCAGCTGTCCATAGCCAGCAAGTTAGAAGACAAGCGCGCTAGTGCAGCAATATCCAAGTGCATGCAGTATTTCCAATGGACATCGCTTTCACTGTTATTCTATATTTGGTTAGTTCACGACGACTGCTGTCAGGTCCACTTAGATATATGCCTCAGAGGTTTTTGGTTGTAACCAGAAACACCTATTTTTGCTTATGCTATTTCAGGGAACGATTTGTACCTTAAGTTTGAGCCATACAATTGAATAGAAAAGTAAACCGAGTCGCCACTGACTGTGTTTGTCAACTCCTGCGATGTGTTTGATCGTTACAGAGACCCGTTTGCGATAGGGCAGCAGTATCATTCTATCCAACTGAGGGAAGAGCAGAGAAATCAAGACAGCTAAGTTCTTTGTCACTCACAACACTCAAGTGTCATGTTGCTGTGTCGTGTTCTGTCCGTTGATCAAACCTCAAATTAATGCCTAACCTGTTCGAGGAGTGTTGTAGCCTGTTAAGTGATCTCGTCAGTTTTTACAGTGATGCAATATTGCGTCATGTAGACGCAATTAGGCACATTGGTGGTATTCTATCAGTGATCCAGTCCCAACTATCACTTACACGATACACGCACATTATACCAGCAACTCCGCTATTCTTTATTGGTAGATTATGCAGATTTCCAATCGGCGGTATGAATTGTGCCGCGCGTTTCAAGAACTGATGACTTCAGAAACATATGCTCTCAAACAACGCAGGGGCTGATTTGTCTGAATACAATTCCTGCTATGCCAGCAACTGCATTGATTGCGTCATTATTTTACTAGACCAGCCAGATTATGTCGTCAGTAAACAGGGTTCACAATCAGCGCTGAGACCAGCCAGATTATGACGTCAGCAAACAGGGTTCACAATCAGCCAGATTTTGCCATCAACAAACAGTGTTCAGAGTTAGTATTGAAGCTGAATTTCACTGACAATGGAAAATATTAAGAGTCATTGATATAATAAAACAATAAATGTGTAACCGATGCTCTCGAGCAAGCCAACCATAATTGATGAAAGGGTCAGAAAATGGGATGAACCTGTGGCTAATTGACCTCTTGTGTATATTTGCACTTTTCTTCTTCAAACTGTTACATCTCACAGTATTCCTCATATCAACTACTGAAGTTGCTCCATCTGGGTCACTTTCTCGCAAGTAGCATTACAATCCTCATCGAAACACAATCAGCCAAAACGTAATTCCAATACATAACTATCGTATATAATTTGAAATTCATATAATAGCGGCATAAATAATTGGACAGAACTCGCAAAGGAATATAACATTTTTATTGTGACTTTATGCGAGCCAGATGTTCTGTGACGTTCTCAGACTTATATTTTCTAATACCTGAATGTGCGTTGCGCAACCTAGTTCAGAAGAGCAAATGACATTGACGTCGGCATTAAGACTAACGACTTGGAACTTTTTCACCTCAGACATCCCATCAAGCACAGGCTTACCCATCAGCTTACTTCTAGGCGGCTCATCAAAAACATTGGTTGGCTAGAATATGGGTTTTGACAAGTTTTTCGTCGATTAAGGCATGGGTTTCCTGAGGTATTCCTCTGTCATAGGAGGATTCCTCGTTAATTGCCCTTGGGGTTTACCCGAAAATAACCTCTTGGATTCCCGCTCTGAAGACAATCTTCAGAGTGACCACTTTCCAGTTCTTCCTACATCAATAATCCCTGTGTCGCAGACTTTTCTTGTGAAAGAATATGATCCAGTTTTGGGGTACACTTAAGTTGAGATTGATGATATGCTACGGCATTGCAACTTATCCTCTGATAAATTTCAATTTGCGTATTGATTTGCACTCTTGGCTTCACTCGGATATGCCCTTCGAGCTTTCCTCGCATTCACACTCTGAGCTATCCTCGGATTCACACTCTGGGTTTTCTTCGGATTCACACTCTGAGCTTTCCTTGGATTCACATTCTGAGCTTTCCTCTGATTCACACAGCTTTCCTCGGATTCACACTTTCTTCCTCGGATTCACACTCTGAGCTTTCCTCGGATTCACACTCTGAGCTTTCCTCGGATTCACACTCTGAGCTTTTCTCGGATTCACAATCTGAGCTTTCACACTCGGATTTTCATTCACATCTGAGCTTTCCTCGGATTCACATTGTGAGCTTTCCTCGCTTCACACTCTGAGCTTTCGGGATTCACATTCTGAGCTTTTCCTCGGATTCACACTCTGAGCTTTCCTCGGATTCACACTCTGAGAGCTTTCCTCGGATTCACACTCTGAGCTTTTCTCGGATTCACACTGAGCTTTCCTCGGATTCATTCACATCTGAGCTTTCCTCGGATTCACTGAGCTTTCCTCGACACTCTGAGCTTTTCTCGGATTCACATTCTGAGCTTTCCTCGGATTCACACTCTGAGCTTTCCTCGGATTCACATTCTGAGCTTTCCTCTTCACACTCGGATTCATTCACACCCTGAGCTTTCCTCGGATTCATATTCTGAACTTTCCTCGGATTCACACTCGCAGCTTTCCTTGGATTCACATTCTGAGCTTTTCTTGGATTCACACTCTGAGCTTTCCTCGGATTCACACCCTGAGCTTTTCTCGGATACACATTCTGAGCTTTCCTCGGATACACACTCCGAGCTTTCCTCGGATTCACATTTTGAGCTTTCCTTAAATTCACATTCACACTCTGAGCTTTCCTCGGATTCATCACCCAGCTGAGATATCTGGAATTTCTTGGAAGCAGCTAGAAGTGAAACAGCCACTCGCCACTCACACACCTCCTCGGATGCCATGGTTCAGAACTCACATTCACTGAAAACACAATACGTTTATTAAAATTTCACAACAATATAAGGTTCATTAAGCCTGCTCGTGCGTTTCTGATTGCAATGTGCGTACAGCTCCAGTTGATTAGCAAGAAGCTTTCTGTTCTGTCGAGAGCTGCGGACATCGACCTTGACAGCGAGAAAGTCCCATTGGTTATCAGTAACTCACAACTGATTAACCTCGATGAACCGCTATCAATAGACGTATACCTCACATAATTGTACCCGAGCGAATCTACATTAAGCGTCAAACGAAACGTCGATGCTTCACCAGGATCCCATGAATGATTGTTGTAAATCAGGTTTACAAGAGCAACAACAAAAACAGAGGAAACCCCATTTTATACTTAAGTCGACAAGATGCGGAGTGATGTATCGGTGATTGCAATGGGATTGCAATTGCAATGGGCTTGGGACACGCACACACCCGACGATCATCATTTGAGAAAAGTTATGAACAAAGACAATCTGTACATCAATTAGTCAAGGATAGAGCTTGGCAGTTAGTCAAATAAAATCATGCGTATCCTGCATTTATTTCCATCCATGCTATCTATGGCAGCTCAGGATAAGCACGCCACCAGTTAGAGTATAGCTCATAGGTTAAGCGTGGTCCTGATTCTGATAACCGACATAGAATATTATTCGAAAATCTCAGAGCACCTGTTTCTAAGGCATATCTAATCAGCAAATCCAGTCACAACTTGTTAGCATCATCGGTTCACTCGAGCAGGTGACGTAGGATTGAGCTAAGGTCGAAGGCAATGTGGCTTTGTGAGTATTTTGTTTGCTTGCTTTCTGATTTTATCGTATGATATATGCGTAGAGTATGTTGAACGCTGAGCCCGTACCTCGCGGCCTGTGTAACGCTTGTCAGGTCCTCTGCAGACGACACACTGGGCATCATGGGTGTAGCCGTCGTCACTAAAGCAACCGGCAAAGCGAGGCTTGAGTGGCTCACTGACGTCTACCGCGTGCAGTCCTCCTGCCGATATGAATACTGTATATGTAGAGGTTTCGTTCATATGGTAAAACAACAGTAACGCTCGTATATAACGTTTATTGACTCTGGAAATGTACAGATAATTTGCTGCGGTTCTGTGCGGCTGAAATGCGCTCTTGAATCTCAGACAAGCGTGTTATAAGGATACAGCTTACCGTCGCAAAGTGTGTAGTTTCCAGTGTTGAGAGTGGCTCCCACCAGGTACACATAGTCTGTCTCTTCATTTGCTATGTCATTTATGTCATTGTGACACTTGATTCTTGCAGTACATGGCTACCAGCGTTTCAATGATTTGTAACTGTCATGTACGTTTATAATCACCGACAGTCCCTTGTCATTCCCGTTGATGCTAATCAGAGACGCCATGACAGTACAATTGTAAATGATAGTCTGTAGTCTTTTTACATAGATACCTACCAGCCATTGACTCCATGTCACTTACGATTATTTTTGGAAATAAATAAAACGTCATTAATTTTGCTAGGTCCTTACTGCGTTTCCAGGAGTGCCACGGTGAGTGGGTGATTTGGGTCTGTGATTCGAACGAACGAGGATCCTCCCGTCAAACCCATGATAGCATACCCGTCGCCAGTGACTGGATATGTCCATCCCCAGATATCATTCCCACTTGGACTGTGAGGTTCATATTCAAGTCAGATTTAATTATATATACAGTATTTAATTGCAATATTTGGTTATTTGACGTCAGTACTTGCTTCTGAACAAGATACACTAACTTGGCATCCCCGGGAAGAGGCGTTGCGTAACCAAGATCAGCAAAGTTCACAAAGGATAACATGTCAATATCCTGAATGGAATATCACCAGCCATACCTGAAACAGACACAACCCCAACGCCACAAAATTGTAATCATTACGTATCATTTGTATGACTGTCATAATGTCAATTATCTTTGATCTAATGTGCTAAACTTTGATCCCAACCTTTAAACTAATTAGAACAAATTTCCGTTTCATTCTGCTTAAGCAGTCAATAAAAATGGAAGGCTCCATGATTCAGTCACTGGCGACTGCGATGAGGCACGCCAGTCGCAATACTTAGCGGTCTGACATTCTGTCCAGTCAGACCAGTCTCCTACTGCACAACGTCCTGAAACGAGACAAGCTACATATGACAGCTGCTGCTTATATAATGAAATAATGTGGTAAGATGTTATTTTGCTAAAGATAACTCGTGGGATACGTACCTGTGCTCGCCCACGCACTTGTCCATATAACACAAACACGCTGATGAAGGCCTGTAACGCAATATCTATATTAACAACCAAATATCGACAAAGTTGATACATTTACGGTGATGTTTGATAATCATGTATCTTAATCGGCTACCCCTAACAACCAATAGATTTGTGCAACTAGCGAATTTACGATCTGAATCAGAATCATATTCGACATGAGCGCTAAGATTCCCCTTGTTCCTAAGTTGTATCCCTCACCTCTTGTCGGTGATGCCTTCATGCTGACGGAATTAATCTTGAGGAGCTAGTTTCATTGGCAATTGCATATTGTTTTGCTGGGGGGGGGGAGAGCTGCAGGATAGTCATGCAGCAGGTGGATGTGGGGGCGAAGTTGATGCCTTTACTCCTGAAGGATGAGGGGTAGCCTGGAATAGAGCGGTAGCTGTATGGTCTGGGGTCAAAGTCACTATTGCAAGAAGTTTCAGGTTCTGAGCCTTAACAGGCGATTTCTTGAATTTTTTCGTCTGATGAGGGATCAGAAGCTCCTCTGTGCAGCTTTCTTCAAGTTAAAGGTTGCCAGACACTTTAAAATCTACCACTGCACACAGCACAGCACTCACATGCTTGTTTGCCACTGGACCCATGCCTGCCCCACAATCACACTGGCACTCATTGATGACGCCATGGATGTCAAGTACCACATCAACCTCGTACTCCACTGACTTCTTCATCTGTGCACGGCACCGACCTCTGATGAAGACATGGTCAGAGTTCAAGTCAGAGGTAGCTCGCAGGAAACGGAGGAATCCTTCAGCGTATAATCCCTAAGCGTCTTTGGTAAGCTCTTTGTTGAGGGAGCGGAGATAGGCAATCACCTGGGCTATATCAAGCAGCCTATTAGAAAACTGTGTCCCATTACAAATTGGGCGATTCCAACCAGTTGTCGAGCAACTGACATGATCAATCTTATACAGCCAATATTTCAAGAGTTATGTAAGTATTTATTTCTAATTGAATAAGAGGCTTGATAACTTTAAATACGACAAAATGTGACTAAGCCAACGGACAACGATTTACTACTTACAAATGTTATGGGTTGTTGGTACTGTGAAAATTGGTTAACGACGCGAGCATGCGCTATCTGCCGCATGCTTTTTTGGGATCTGTGCCATATCGATCTGCGGCAGAGTGAGCAACAAAATGCTTGCTGCTCGGTGTTGCGTGCTTCACATGCACTAGCGCACTAAGACTCGAGATTCTTTGTGATATGAACCCTTGCATTTATAGCTGGTCAAGATAACACCATCATCATCATCGTCGTCGTCATCATCATCGTCATCATAACCGTCGTCATCATCCTCAGCACATTTTCTCTGAGTTATCAAGGGTTATTCAGGCCCACCGCAGCGAGCTTGACACTATGTAGCGTTATGATGCGGTAGTCAGTTGGACGATAAAATCAAACGTTCATAATGATCGGATCAACACCGAATTTTGCATCAATTTGTACCTCGTTTTGATTGCAAACTTGTTCGAAACATATATCTATGCATCGGACTTATAGTTGTTCCAAGCACACCAGGTCGTAAAATCGTGGTATCAGTACAAATGTATTGTTTTACCACTTTCTTTAATCGTTCATAAAAACGACAATATGTGTTCGATGGTCATGAAAATTGGGTAAAATGTTGCAAGGGACATGGTGAGTTTGTCATGGATATTGATGACGTCAATAGTGGTAAAACTTTTCGTCTGACCATAGCCCATGCTATTCAGAACTTGTAACTAATACATCTAATTGTTTTCTAACTCACTTCATATGGTCATTTTGTTTGTTTAGAGGTTCCATTCTAACTTACTACAGGACCAGGGTGTAGTTCACAGGTCACTTTGAATATATGATTGAGATCACATATATTTATATGTGCTGCTACCTACACTTTCTTACTATGAGCTATTAGATCACGTTACTATGTAGCGAATATTCCATACAAGCAATGTATGTCATATTAACAGTGCTGAATGAATATTCTCATTTAGCCAAATTGATGATTGAGTCACATGATTGCCAGTCTTATTATTGATGAGCCACACCTGGTGGCCAGGTGCGTTGAAATGTAAGGTTGGAGTTGATTTGGCATAGTCGTTCGCTGGGGCGCCGTGTACGCACAGGCTGTGGGAGTGAATCTGTAAGTGATACTAAAGTGTTCTTGTTAAATGACGGTCCTGATGCCCCCAATAGTATTGCGCTAGAGTTCATTCTTTTTTTTCCTTTCACAGACGACCGACAGCTGGTCATGTTGTTGTTTATTAAAAATGTAATTCGGTTGTCATGATTGCAACTCTCACTTTTATATAGCTTCCCTTTGTGACCTTGACATCATTATCCCTAATCACAGACTGAGCAGAACCAAGTAGTGGTGTATTCAGTTCGCGGTGGTATGCTGTAAGTGGAAGAGACTTATGAAGTCGGGGTGTAGGGTCGACTGCTAATACAAATGCAGTCATTATGCATGTTTATTCTAAAGCCATTTCAGCGTGCTTGTGCATAAATGCCTCTCTATCTTGAATGCCATTGGAGTACATGGTGGTGAAGTACTCCAGAATAGGATTGTGTTTAATTGACACTTGTGTACTTCGTACCACGCTGTGACTTGTAGGTGAAGTAGCACCTGTTGTGAGGCACGTGCAAGTAACCAGGTACTGACTGTACCTGGACTGATAACAAACGTATTTGATCAAATGAGATCAAGAGCGCATGAAGAATGGCATTTGTTTTTATGAAGAGTCGCAGGGTAAGTGAATAGCTTTATCTTCGATGAATCTACCGACCAGATACACTTGGTACTCATAACAAAGGCAAAGGTTATTTGTCATCGATCACTGAGAGAAACAATAGTAGATTGTTTGAAATGGTCATGTGTACGTGTCTTATATAAAGGATATCAGTGAATGTGACCCGTCAATGATAATGCTAGAGGACAAGTGGGGTAAGGCTGGTGGGTACAAGCCTGCTCCATACCTGGCACATGACTACAGGTGCTGGTCAGTCGTCCTTATAAATCGCTTTTAACGGGGAATGAACCGCACAAAAATCATATGATGGGTAACTAAGTGTGCCTGAACGACGAGAGCATTTAACAGTTTGTATGTGTGTATGTGTGCATGTATGTATGCATGTATGTATGTATGTATGTATGTGTGTATGTGTGCATGTATGTATGCATGTATGTATGTATGTATGTATGTATGTATGTATGTATGTATGTATGTGTATGTATGTATGTATGTATGTATGTATGTATGTATGTATGTATGTATGTATGTATGTATGTATGTATGCATGCATGCATGCATGTATGTATGTATGTATGTATGTATGTATGTATGTATGTATGTATGTATGTATGTATGTATGTATGTATGTATGTATGTATGTATGTATGTATGTATGTATGTATGTATGTATGTATGTATGTATGTATGTATGTATGTATAAATGTATGTATATATGTATGTATCTATGTATCTATGGGCAACCTCGAAGACCGAGTTTGAATTTATTTCAACTTCCTGATGCTGGTCGCTAAAGTCCCTCATATACCTATGGACGTTCGGCTGTTATTGTAATCACACCGACTAGACAACAACTGCAACAGAGCCTCTAACAAGAGTGTCCAGCAAAGTAATTGACCGATATCTCTTTAATAGTAACGAATTTTGTTCCCGATGAATTACTGCCTCAGCCAGATCACATTCAATCGCGAAGGGCTGGGCACTGTATGGCAACAGTAGGTATTTGAAAGGTTGGGTATGCAGAGAGGGCAAGCCAACGGTGCCCTCAGCCACAAGCACCCAAATCAAGTCATTAAACGAACTCGTTCGGCAGTGTTCAGTTTCGATAGACTCTTTATAGATAAACTTATATTATTCATGTCGCTGTCACTCCGAGAGTTGAACTGACTTGGGTGCATGTGCCCTCAGCGGAACGATTGGGTGGTGTGGTTTTTCTGCCATCTAAGTAAGCGCATTCGACTTTGCATGCACTCCACCAAGGAAGTGGGACGAGCGGAAGGGGGGAGTTTCTTTACTTAGTCACCTAAAACATATTAGTAACTCCGTGACCTACTTTATATAGTGACATATGTTTGAAAGAGCCAATTGACATGTTACCTTTTTGGATCCCTCAAATATTAACATTCCCCGTTTATTGAATCTTGCCAATCGGTTGATAAATTAACAACCCCCTTTAACTGATAAGCGCGTACATGAGAACGCAATAGAGGAAGCCGCCAAGCAAATCATATTTGGATTTGCTGTGATGATAACATTTATAATGAATCAAACTGTATTTTCCTTCATGAGGGTGATGAATAGAAATCGAAACAGAGTACCCCCTACAATTTCGTTAGGTTGAACACCATCCTTTGGCGCATGCGCGATTGGAGGAAATGCACGCTTAAATTGACAAGGCATTCAGCGGTGCCACCAGTCTGAACGTCTTGTTGGAACTCGTCCCGGAAAAACCGCACAACCCATTGATTGCTTCAACGGGTGAATAGGTGAGTGTACCTATTTAGTAATTCTTAGTATTGTTAACTTTGCGAACTGCTTTAGCGATACAGGGTGAAATATTCGAAACAATATTTTAAGTGGATGTACAAAACTGAGAGGTTTTATTCTGACCCTAGATCCGCGTCGTTTTCTTGAGTGAACAATTTTCGCAAAATAATCCAGAGCTGATAAAATGGTCATATCGGCTCAATTTTCATGGTGGTTGATGACGTCATTTCTAGTTGGATTGTATCAAGATTTATTAAAATACCAATCTTGCTGTGTTAAACGATTCGATTTTAAAAATGATTACATATTCTGAAAGTTTTATTCAATTGCAAACTTTTTCTAGATTTATTTAATTGTAAATAGTGCATTGTTAATCAAACTCTAGTATGTCGAAAATTTCTTATAGCAAAAATTGGTATAATTCTTTCAATTCGTTAATGACAAGCCATTTATCGTCTGATCTGAAAATATCGGTTTGATAATAATGATTATTGGCTCTATCACTGTTCTGGACAGCGCGAATCGAATAGTGAATTTTAATAGCCCAACAGTCCAACAGTCTATTGGGTATTCCCTTGTTGGTCTAACAGGAAAACCCACTTTTATTGGTAGATTGACAAACATGCTTAACTTATCATCACTTATCACGTCCCAATGTATTTTCTCACCCGTTGTTTTGGAAATTTCTACTTAGGTTGCAAGGGTAAGATAGCTGGAAGCATCCACTTGACTTTTGGAAGCCGCGTGCTTTGAATATTTTGGGTCATCTTGCCTTTTCTCTCTCTTAAGTTCGCTTTTGTGGTCATATATTCCGTCAAACCTACAGAATTTGCTCCGCATGCCATCTTATTCTCTTTGGACTACCATCGCCTTAATAAGTATTGGAGTACCTTGCTCATGCATACAACGATGCATCCACACGCTTCCATTGTCCTGCATATCAATGTTAACATTCTCATATGATACAATAAAAATGGGCCCATGGGACACGAGGGAACTTGGCGAGCTGTATCAGGAAGCGCGAAAAATTTACGAACCGGCCTTTTATTAACCAAGTGATTAAGGTTACCACAATTCAACCAATTTTCATGACCTTCGCTTGTATATGGATGATTTTATAAGCAATTGAATTTAGTAAAGGAATCTTGACATTATGATCACCACCAACTTGGTGACTTCATAAGGGTTTACGCCATCTGGCGAATTGAAGAAAATTAATTAAAATGAAAGCGGAAGAGAGTTTGGAAATTTTCAGCGATTATCAAGAGCAGGGTGTGGTCATTTGACGCTCGATAAGATTCGTCAGGTATGTGTTATATTGATTTACTGCATGTCACCTTCCTTTCAGTCTATCTGTGGTCGTGAGAAAGCTCGGTCTTTTTCTAATATTGCCGGCTAGCTGTGCGATAACGTAGGCGTGCACGACGCCTTAAACTGAATGCGGCGTGAACGATAAATCATAAATGAGTTCCAATTACCACGATAATTACACTTTTAGAATCACAACTTTCGTTCACGGCAACCCCCGTCTTGGAAATATGACGTCACATTACGCAGTCAGTTTCACTCGCCATTCGGCCGCAGGTCCCGAGGTTGGGGGGGGGGGCACTGGGGTATAGGGGGGGGGGGGGGGGTAATGATCTCCAGCTATAGAGGTTTGATAATAAACTGTGCCAATCACCTGAGGTATTGAAAACTTTTGTTTTTTTTGTCAAAACCGGGGGTCTGGTTCGCATCACATTGAGTTGATCACAAGTCTTGTGCTTATAGATTGAACATCAAAATTTTTGATGACAAAGGTATGCTTTTGCCATTTTCAGCGTACTGCAGTCCTTTGTATTGATTGGGTACAGGTTTTTCAGGTCCTGGGGCATACCCCTATTCAGGACATGGCCAAGTGCCCCCTCCTGGCTGTGGGTATCCATAAGTGTTATCTTTTTTTAATTGTCAATGCGATATCGTTGAATACATATCCCCATCTTTAAGGTAGGTATTTTCCTTGAGATAAACCTTGTCTTCGCGTGCGCGCAGCAACTGATCTTGTCATTCAAAATAAACATGATCTTTTCAAAATTTGTCTGACCGGATTACATCACCTTTGACGAAATCTCAAACGTTTACTTACTCAACTTGCTCATAAATATTCATATATGTGAAAAATTATTATTTAAACTGACATTTGTGTGATTATCGTGTAAAATTGGAACTCCTGTTTCGTTCACCGTGTATGGTTACGACAATGGCACGAGGTCAATAAGACGTTGTGGACAGCTAAATATTACCCAGCTTTCTTGACAATTTGAGAAAGTCCCTTACAAGCGGTGAAACTTTAACATGACTATTGAGGCGCCTGATATCATGCACATATTGTAAGTGTTATGACTCTGTGTTCCTTGTCAGTGTTACCCCATCTCCCCTGGTTTCTCGCTGAGACGAGAAATAATAACAGTTGCAAAGCCAGACAACACCGCTGGGTTGTCCAATCTAAGGGATGGCAAAATTGGCAAGATTGAATTACAGAACCACTGACAAAACTAAATCCTGGGTAATACTGAATAAGAAGCATGAAGTGAATTCCAAAGTCAGTGGTTCAATGACACAGTTGATATGAATAACTGAAAATGCCACCCAACATAAAATTTATGTAATCGTACATTGAAAGAAACGCAACTCATCAAAAAATAATATCTTTACTTGATATAATATAAATGTATGCATACCATTCACCGTCAGTATGTACTCAACAGATATATGTATACTTCAACCCACACAACGCCTATGAAAAACAACTAACCCAAGGATTGTGGTCGTTTAAGCAACCTTCTTGAATAGTTTTCTTCAGTGGTTGTGCATTTTATCAGACTCAAACCTGATACAGGTGGTTAATTCTCGTTTCTTTTATGCAATTTATTATTGAATTTTAAAACTCTTTTGGAGATTAACTGATATGATTCTTGGCCTCAAATGAGGCACCAAATGAAAGCAACATTGTAGCGTAATATAATTTGAGTACAAGCACTTGAGTTATTTTAGGGGAACATAATAAAATTCCTATACTGTTTAAATCCAATGGAGAATAATCCCTTATGAAGCTAGCAAACAGACCCAAATAACACATGGATCTCTCTTATGACCTTTGATCCCTGATATATCAGAGACACACTCGAATTAGAAATAACTATAACTGGCACCTCTCCTTATAAAGCCAGCTTGCTGTCCCTAAATGCACATGGACCCCTCTTATGTTGACGGCTCCTAGACATAACAGAAATCAGCCCTGCATGACCTTTGACAAATGGGTTATCAGAGAAAAACAAGTAAAGCAACTCCTGCACTATGTAACAAGTCCAGAGTAACTTTTAATGGTATATTTACATATAAAGCATGCTAGTTGTCCTAAGTTATGCTTGGACCCCTCTTATGTTCCTGGCTCTTTGACAGCAAAAAAACTTTTGACTCCTCAGTTGTAGGAGGAAAATATCTCTCGTAAGATGAAAACTTAAGGGATAATAAGCTTCAATGGCAGGTTTCCTTAGAAAGCAAAGTAGCTGCAAGAAATAACACATGGACCCCATCTATGTTGTTGTCTCCATAATATGCTAGAGAAATATGTTATAGTGGTACTTTGCTTTGCTACCCAGAGGGGGGATATTTGTTGACAACAAGTTTACGTATGAAGCAAGATAGTTGCCTTAAATTACACCTTTTTGACCTTGATTGTTCCTTGTTATTAGCTGACAGGTAACCCATAGTTAATAGAGGAAAATCTCTCACACTGTTGGAGACTAATTTGGGTGGACTGTTCACTAATAAAGCAAGTGAGCTGCCCCAAATAACACAGGGACCCATTTGATGTTGATGGCTCCATGCTAAACAAATATAGCTCTGCATGACCTTTGACCCCTTGTTATTTGAGTAAACCTGATTAACCAGTTGGGAATAATTTTTTATGGCAAGGTTTTGTCTCTGTTGTTGAGCTAAGCTTATCGACACACTTTACCCAGGGCGTCCGTTGGTACGTCACTTTGGTCAGACTGTCCATCTGTTTGTCAGCTTTTCATGGTGTGTGTTCATATAAAACAAACTAGCTGCCCCAAATTAAAAAATGGACTTCTTACGATTGTGGGTCTTCTGAAACATGACGTTTGTAGGACAACTCATGCAACATTTAAATCCAATGAAACATCGTGATTTAATCGAGTCACAACCTTGTTATTGAAAATATTTGAACTGACCAACAGGTGGAGCTGGTGCACTGCCAGTGGAACGTTATGATTCATGTTTATGCGTCATGACGTGATAGGAAATTGATGTCATTTTATCTTGGTGCGACTCCTCCAACTAGGGCGAACATGACTTGTTAATTGCTATGACCCTCGATAATTTTGTTGCTTACAGTCGGACCCATATATCCTATAGTGAGCAGTCAAAAGACCTGAAATTAAGGTTTATATCAATTGCACTTGTAACTTACCAAATTACTCACAGACCCCTCTTATGTTAATGGCTTCCTGCATTTAGAAATGCTGCCCAACATAAAGAGGTAGGAATTGTGTCGTAATTGGAACTCGTGTATCGTTCACGCGCATTCCGTTACGATCTTTGCACGACGTTAATAAACGTCGTGCACGGCTATGTCACTGTCAGTGGAACCGCAATATAGCACAATTACTGCGTAGCAGAATTCGATTTGTAAAATATTGAAGCAAACTGTTATTCGGCTTGGTTACTTGAATGAGTCCATCATACAGGAGAATCGATGCCAGTAATCTGCCAGCTGAGCTGGCCTGGAAGCTGATGTGCGTTATGAATGCAACTATCCTTTGATCTACAATAGTCCCAGCACTGATTCAGTCTATCTAGTTCATATTCAATATCTATGTTACTCAGGCCCGGGTTTTGGTCAATTCTGTTCTTGGACAAAGTGGTTGTGAATGAATGATTACCACTTGATCACAGCTTCTATTGATAGACCAACTCAGCAAATTGAATCATTCCATCTCGAGGAACAGTTTTTCTTTGGGTATTGCATTAACATTATTTTGTTGAAAATATCTATTCAGTAACAAAACAGTTATTGTGAAATAATCCTGTGGTTATAAGGCCTGTTGTAGTTTATAAGCTCATCTGTTCGGCAGAGCTTATTACATAATGATTTCCCAGAGTCCGTCCCTCCGGCTATCCGTCTGTTTGTAAACTTTGATGGCACGTGGAGAAGCAAGCCAGCATCCCCACATCATACATGGACTTCTCTTATGCCAATATCTATGAGCAAAGAAAAATCAGCTCTGTCGCACCTTAGATCACTGAGTGATTGATAAAAAACATTAGAAATCTCATGCTCAATGTTTACCCATGAGGCACATTTCGTCAACTTGGTTTGTAGAATGTTTAAAAATATACATGCTAGCACCCCTGAAGTGCATTTTTGATGGCACGTTTTCTTATCAAATTGCGCATGGACCCCTCCTATGTTTATGGCTTCCTGCAAACTAAAATCAGCTGTGCATGACCTTCGACCCCTGTGTCATTATTGAAAATCTTATGATAATCTCTTGTACGATGTAAACCTAACGGGCAATAAGTTTTGATTGCATATTTTCTCATAAACTGAAACCCAAATCACTCAAAGACCCCTCTTATATAGCTGGCTCATTATTTAGTAAAATGTAGCCATATATTGGAACAGCTGTTTCTCAAGTAAAGAATATCTGGTATTTTAGGTGGTACACTTGTTAATCTAGCTTGTTATGAATGTGCTTAGCAATGCATTTTAACATATACTCCTCTTGTGCGGTTCAATTAACAGAAGGGTCTATGGCCCTTTAAAGAATGCCATTGAATAGAGCACAGTAAATCTCAAAACAATTCGTTTATGTCATCTTATTAACGTTTACTGTCATGTTGGTGAGAAGCATTGATTGTGCGTTGATTCAGTCACTGGTAATTGGTGTGATTCATCAATGGTTCTGCTCATCCTCTGTCCTAAGATCCCACTGCCACCCCATCACCACTGCTGGAGGATCTCAGAGCACTAGGATCCCACTGCTACCCCATCACCACTACTGGAGGATCTTAGAACACTAGGATCCCACTGCTACCCATCACCACTACTGGATGATCTCAGAGCACTAGGATCCCACTGCTACCCCACCACCACTGCTGGAGGATCTCAGAGCACTAGGATCCCACTGCCACCCCACCACCACTACTGGAGGATCTAAGAGATCTCAACCTCTTACACCACATCATATTTCCTTTAAATCCAAGTGAGTGTGATCTTGTTTTATCCCTTTGTATGAATCTACCGTGTTTGTGAATGTGGTAATAATAATGATAAATGATAGAAAGTTAAATTATGATTTCCTCTTGTGCACTCGCTTATATCTTGATATGTACAGCATTTCTGTTAACATTAATTTGGTTTGATAATGCACGTTATGATCTTGTTTAATAGTGCACGTTTATGACCTGGTTATTTTTGTTGTCTGCAGTCAG
>CM067349.1:66670522-66688818 GCA_034190875.2 Urechis unicinctus | reverse complement strand
GTAAGGGTCGTCATCCACTTAGGCTGCTTGTACTGAGTGTCACTGAGCGCGACTCACTTCCAAGCACTAACGGCTGACTGACAGAATGCAAGCAGATTTGTTTATATGCTTTTGAGATTTCACCAGGGGATAGACAACTGGAGTCAATAATATTCGATGCAAAGTTCTGGGAACATTTCCTTATTGGTCGATAGTTGGTCGAAATAAGAGAGAAAGTGCTTCCTGGCTTTAGGGCTATCTCTGGTAATTTATTTCCTAGCTCTATACGTGTGCCTCCTCTTGAGTTGAGTAACTTGATCAGGACTGGGTGTTACATACAATCGATACGGCGGTGCAGTTCCAGTACCAAGCAAGTTAATGCCGCTAACAACCAACCGTTTGCACCATCGCATGAATGTGGTCAGTCTAATTGCCAGCATCGTCCAGTAATTCCTGGTCCCGACTGCGCATCACGCGATGAACCACACTCTGTATTAATAATTGTGCAATAGTTTATGTCACCTACAAATCGAAGTACGGCACAGAACACCACACTTTTCTACTCAGATCAGTAACTATGTTTCCAAAGGCAAAATTTAAAATATGCTCGGTGAATGTCTATAACTTGCTGCATTCACTATCTAATTGAAGCTGTATTGAGTGCGTTACAATGTGGAATATTATGTGTGCAGTGCTTCTGTAAAGATTGTCAATGGCACTGCGCAAACCGGACCATTCGGGGAGTTAGGCAGTCGGCGTCGACGACTGTAGATGTAGGAGATATTGTGAAATGTTCTCGCTACCACGATGGGGAGATGCTTGTGCATACAGCAGGATGCAGTATTTCCTATGGACATCGCTTTCACTGTTATTCTATATTTGTCCAGTTCACGACGACTGTTGTCAGGTCCACTTAGATATCTACCTCAGAGGTTTTTAGTTGTAACCAGAAACACCTATTTTTGCTTATGCTATTTCAGGGAACGATTTGTACCTTAAGTTTGAGCCATACAATTGAATAGAAAAGTAAACCGAGTCGCCACTGACTGTGTTTGTCAACTCCTGCGATGTGTTTGATCGTTACAGAGACCCGTTTGCGATAGGGCAACAGTATCATTCTATCCAACTGAGGGAAGAGCAGAGAAATCAAGACAGCTGAGTTCGGTGTTACTCACAACACTCAGGTGTGAAGTTGCTGTGTCGTGTTCTGTCCGTTGATCAGACCTCACATTAATGCCTAACCTGTTCCCGGAGTTATGAAGCCTGTTAAGTGATCCCGTCAGTTTTTACATTGATGTAATATTGCGTCATGTAGACGCAATTATGCACATTGGTGCTATTCTGTCAATGATGCAGTCCCAACTATCACTTACACGACACACGCACATTATACCCGCTATTCTTTATTGGTAGATAATGCAGATTTCCCATCAGCGGTATGAATTGTGCCGCGCGTTTCCAGAACTGCTGCCTTCAGAAACATATGCTCTCAACCAACGCAGGGGCTGATTTATCTGAATATAATTCCTGCTATGCCAGCAACCACATTGATTGAGTTATTACTTTACTAGCGGTTATGTTGGCTTGGTAATTAGGAGGTTCACAATACATCGTGTGTCATACTAACTCGACTAATACGTCGACCTGTCCATGGCTACATAGCTGAAATGGTCCAATTTCCGTCAAGGAATACTCCATTTGTGTTCATCATACAATTTTCAACATTGCATTAAGAAACATCTGCGAACCGAGAGATAACCACACGTTTATCAGCAGTTTAGTCTTTTAGTTCTTGAAAATGCTTTTAAGATATAATTGCATTTCTATTTTACAGCGCACATAATGAGCGAACTCGGCATTCACATCAGTCTGTTGTGTTTCTTATTGGCAAGGCTCGAACTTGTGTAGATATTTCGAAGCATGACTATGGGTTCCACAACAAATCAATGTCTGAGATGGTGAGAAAGGTTTCGCATTAGGAATCCTGATGATCCCTAAGCGAGGATATTATATAAGGTAAAAGTGATGACACTTTTGACATTTAAGATGAGCACATTTTGTAAATGAATTTTACATCGCAAATAACCGTGGAGAGCCACAATTACTTTGATTGCTGCGCCGGATAACAATGCAATTCAAAAACACTAACGCTAAAAAAATTGACGTTTACATACTTTTTTGTTCTTTTTGTGCTGGTGCTTACGCCAGGTTGTGTGTCTTAAGCTTAATGGAACAAGCCGTATTCTAACTATGCTGGCTATGTAAAGTAAGTAAGATTGAGAAAAAAAGATGGCAAAAAAGAAAATGCAAATTATTCATGTCACCAACACGATGGATATATTTAATCAACTCCAAGATGCGAGATGTTTCAACTTTTCCGGTGCTTAACTTGCTTAATATCTATCGAAATACATTACAAGGATATATTCAAGGCTTCTCAGATCATATTTAATGAATGGCATCAAACTATAACCCACCTATTTTGGATTCGAAGTCAATTCAAATTATTTAAGTATAGAATCGTGGGTCATTGAGCTTCCAACGACTTCATCAATAACTTGCGATACAGGAAAACGCATCGGTATTGATCATAAAGCTATAACTTCTCTACTATTATCATCGTTGGATGCACTCTGCAGGGGTTCACCAGGCGTGCTGTAAGCTATACTGGACGCACTGGCGACAGACCAGCCAGATTATGACATCAGTAAACAGAGTTCACAATCAGCGCTCAGACAAGCCCGATTATGACATCAGCAAACAGAGTTCACAATCAGCGCTCAGACTAGCAAGAGTATGACATCAGCAAACCGGGTTAACAATCAGCGCTCGGATCACCCCGATTATGACCTCAGCAAAGAGGGTTAAAAAACAGTGATCAAACCAGCCAGAGTACAACATCAGCATGCAGGGTTCACAATCAGCGCTTTGACCAGCCTGATTTTGACGTCAGCAAGCAGGGTTCAAAATCAGTGCTCAGACCAGCCAGAATATAACATCAGCAAATAGGGCTCAAAATCGGACCAGCCATATTATGACATCAGCAATCAGGGTTAACAATCAGCGCTAAAATCAGCACGATTATGACGTCTGCAAACAGGGTTCAAAATCAGTGCTCAGACCAGATAGAGTATGACGTCAGCAAATTGGGTTCACAGTCAGCGCTATGACCCGCAAGATTATAACGTCAACATACAGGATTCACAATCAGCGCTGAGAGCCGTCGGATTATGACGTGCAAAACGTCAGAAAGAGTTCAGAGTCAGGTAATTTCACGGAGATTGGTGGATATAACATATAACAACAGCGAATGTATTACCGATGATCTCGAGTGAACTATCTCTAATTGGTGAAAGTGTCAGAAAGTGGACTTGTGTCTTAGTGATCTCTTGTGTATATTTGTACTTTTTCTACTGCAATCCTCATCAAGACACAATAAGCAGCCCATACCTACTGCCACTACATAGGTATTGTCTAATATTGTAAATTCATATAAAAGCAGCATTTATAATCGAGCGAAACTCACAAAAAGACATTTTTATTTTGACTTTATGCAAGGCAGATGTTCTGTGACGTTCTCAGACTTATATGCGCTAATACATTAATGAGCGTTACGCAACCTAATTCGGAAGAAGAAATGACGTCGGCAGTAAGATTGACGACCTGGAATTTCTTCTCCTCAGACATGCCATCGAGCACGGGCTTACCCATCGGCCTACTTCTGGGCGGCTCATCAAAAACAACAATTGTTTCTGTCGATCAAAAACCATGGGTTTCCCCGTGGTATTCCTCTTACACGACTTAGGATTCCTCGTGGATTGCCTAACCTCTTGGATTCCCAGCGCGTCCACTATCTAGTCCTTCCTACATTGGGAAAAACCCTGTGGGTTTCCTTAGAGCTGTTTTTAATTCGGTGTCTCTGTTGGTTGCTTCGTTCGGAGATTTTTCTTATGAAAGAATGTGATCCAGTTTGGGGTAGACTAGTGTACGCTGCCCGAGGATAATGCTTGGGAAGACAAGGACCTGTGATGAGCCATACTTGTACCAAACGTGCTGTACCACACAAAAGCCATTTAACATAGCGCAGTCAATAATACTTGTACCATCTTTGGGGTTCGGTATGTGTTATGGGTGTGGTTATAAACACTCCAGCTATATTTACCACTACAACGCCAATTGGCAAAAGAGAAATATTTGGAATTACTTGCCAATTTTTTGGCCACTACAAACATCCTTTTAAACTAACGCAATTGCATACTATTAACCATGAAGCACTTTGATAAGGTGCGGCTTGTAAGAGAAGCGATCAAGGTAGAAACTGGCAAGAGGCCAGACTATCCACAGTCTAAGATTGACATACAAGAACTACATAGGTGACTGGACGAGATTCACACCCAGAAAGAAATAACACCTCGGATAACTGAAATCAAATCAGAGGTCGAATTCCCCAAAGAGCCGTGGGCCGAAATGCTGGAATTCGCCAAATATGAGTTTGAGGTCGGCGGCATTGTAATGAGTTATTCCACGTTGAGGTCAACGGTCCTTGATGATTTGCCACCCGATTACCTCTTAAGGGTCAAGTTTCTGCGCGAGCGAGCCGAGAACGACTGTGTTGTGGAGGATAAGGTCGATCCGGTCCATGCAGAGATAAAGAAGAGCTTTCACGTCGTTGTTGTTTCCCGCGCCAACAATCCGGGACTGCTGGTTGGCATCGATCATTTATTCTACCCATTCACTGCAGTTGTGTACGGCTTGCATCCCATCCGTAAGCCAGACCATGCCAATCTGGACCTGATCCACAACGACAAGTTAAACTGCATCGCCAAGGGGGTTGTGTTTGACTACTTTGAGGGCACTCTCAGAGGCCACGGGCTCACAGACACTCGGGAGGCAGAAAATACAGCAGTTGGAGGAGTGGGTCCATGGGATAGGCGCCACCATTCACGACATTGTAGACCTTGAGAGGATTTTAAAACGTGCCATCGTCTTGAAAGACATTGCAGGCGAAATCATCTAAAACAGCAGCAGAAGAAACTACCAGCGCAGCCAATATCGCCAACAAAGGCCATGTCTGGTCATATGACATACAATTCGTCCGCTCCAGACAGGTTGAGATTTATGAGGGAGACATCTGGCAGGCCATTCAACAGGCCGATTGCAGTCTGGCTACTGGGTTGCGGTGACAAACAGCTCTATGAGAACCTGTTTGTACTCCAGGAAGGCAGAACCTACAGAACGTTGGATCACCACAAGAAACTGCAAGAAGTCTGCACTCAGCTGGGTGATGCGGTCCTAGCCGACAGAGTCTTTGGAATCAACCATGCTGCAAGCATTATGGCCCAAGGAAAAGAACGGCTGGCAGCTCACTTCTGAATGATGTTCAGAAGACCTGTGTGGAACACCGCCATGGTAGGCTGTAGAACTCTATGGCGTATGACACCAAGGATGTTGTCAGCCTCAATGTGAAGAACTGCTACCCAGCCAGTTTGCAAGGCAATCATGAGGCAGGACCCTACCATGCGCTGTTTTAACCACCCACCGCATGACTTGCATAGCCATCACTGGCCTGCTGTCACATGACATCAGTACCAGAAGTGGGAGTTCAGGGGCGGGTATACATCCGGTAATCTCGGCTTGGTTTGGCAAGCACTTCACAGAGCAGGGCTGGTGGTCCCACTGCCATACCGGCCTATCTACTTGAGTCAGGCCTCCTTGTCCACCTGCTGGTGTGTGAAAGGGCAATTATCTCTTTCGGCAAACAACAGGAGGTGTGGCTTCCACCAGACCACGACCAGATCTGTAGCATCATTGGCAAATTCACGCAAGGCAGCAAGGCTGACTGGTAAAAAGTCTCACCCGTAAACTTGTACACAACAGCGGCGAGCTCAACTACCTTGTTCATGCAGCAACCTGATGACCTAAATGGACGGGTTTGCTGCCTGGAAGCATTGAATCTGAATTTCAGGTTGGCAATGGGAGTCATTGATATAATATAAACCAGGACTGTATAACATATGCTCTGAGCAAGCCCATCTAAAGAGATACAGGCTTGGCAACTCTGATGAATGTGGCAATTGAATATTTTCTTGGCATATTGTACTACCAATGATGCCAAACTGCAATCTCCCAGTAATTACCTCATAACAAGCACCTGAAGCTGCTTATTGGCGACCGTTCTTCCTACGCATTTATCATTTTAATCCTCATCAAAACCAACTCTCAAACCTTATTTAGAATACAACAGTCCTTGGATACAATTTGAAATTTCCGCATACAGAACAGCGCAGAAAAATTGCCCATACTCGCAAAAGGAACCTTATAACCGTTTTAAGTCTGACTCTAAGTAGACCAGATATACTGTAAGCTCTTAATCATTTTTGCTACCCCCATTAATGCATTATATATCCCAGTACGGAAGAACGAAGACATTGACGTCGATGATTAAGAATAGTACTTTCTTCAGACCAGAGATGCTCGAGCATCACTTATCAAATTCGGCTTACTTCTGGCGGACCCAGCGTGTCCACTCTCCAGTTCTTCCTACATTGGTAATCCCTGTGGGTTTCCTTAGAGCTGTTTTTAATTTGGTGTATCTGTTGGTGGCTTCGTTCGCAGACTTTTTCTTATGAAAGAATGTGATCCAGTATTGGGGTAGACTAGTGTATTAAGTTGAGATTGATGATATGCTACACTTTCAGCAGTGCAACTTATCCTCTGATAAATTTCAGTTTACTAATGGATTTGCACTCTGGGATTTATTCGGCCAAAACTAACAAAGGAGGCATAATATTGGTCAGCACGTAACTGTAGTTTGAACATAATTTTCATTTAGATGATCTTTATGTAAAGAGCAACAATGCCTGCTAAAGCATGAAACCGCTGCCCGAGGATAATGCTTGGGAAGACAAGGACCTGTGATGAGCCATACTTGTACCAAACGTGCTGTACCACACAAAAGCCATTTAACATAGCGCAGTCAATAATACTTGTACCATCTTTGGGGTTCGGTATGTGTTATGGGTGTGGTTATAAACACTCCAGCTATATTTACCACTACAACGCCAATTGGCAAAAGATAAATATTTGAATTTACTTGCCAATTTTTTGGCCACTACAAACATCCTTTTAAACTAACGCAATTGCATACTATTAACCATGAAGCACTTTGATAAGGTGCGGCTTGTAAGAGAAGCGATCAAGGTAGAAACTGGCAAGAGGCCAGACTATCCACAGTCTAAGATTGACATACAAGAACTACATAGGTGACTGGACGAGATTCACACCCAGAAAGAAATAACACCTCGGATAACTGAAATCAAATCAGAGGTCGAATTCCCCAAAGAGCCGTGGGCCGAAATGCTGGAATTCGCCAAATATGAGTTTGAGGTCGGCGGCATTGTAATGAGTTATTCCACGTTGAGGTCAACGGTCCTTGATGATTTGCCACCCGATTACCTCTTAAGGGTCAAGTTTCTGCGCGAGCGAGCCGAGAACGACTGTGTTGTGGAGGATAAGGTCGATCCGGTCCATGCAGAGATAAAGAAGAGCTTTCACGTCGTTGTTGTTTCCCGCGCCAACAATCCGGGACTGCTGGTTGGCATCGATCATTTATTCTACCCATTCACTGCAGTTGTGTACGGCTTGCATCCCATCCGTAAGCCAGACCATGCCAATCTGGACCTGATCCACAACGACAAGTTAAACTGCATCGCCAAGGGGGTTGTTGACTACTTTGAGGGCACTCTCAGAGGCCACGGGCTCACAGACACTCGGAGGCAGAAAATACAGCAGTTGGAGGAGTGGGTCCATGGGATAGGCGCCACCATTCACGACATTGTAGACCTTGAGAGGATTTTAAAACGTGCCATCGTCTTGAAAGACATTGCAGGCGAAATCATCTAAAACAGCAGAAACTACCAGCGCAGCCAATATCGCCAACAAAGGCCATGTCTGGTCATATGACATACAATTCGTCCGCTCCAGACAGGTTGAGATTTATGAGGGAGACATCTGGCAGGCCATTCAACAGGCCGATTGCAGTCTGGCTACTGGGTTGCGGTGACAAACAGCTCTATGAGAACCTGTTTGTACTCCAGGAAGGCAGAACCTACAGAACGTTGGATCACCACAAGAAACTGCAAGAAGTCTGCACTCAGCTGGGTGATGCGGTCCTAGCCGACAGAGTCTTTGGAATCAACCATGCTGCAAGCATTATGGCCAAGGAAAAGAACGGCTGGCAGCTCACTTCTGAATGATGTTCAGAAGACCTGTGTGGAACACCGCCATGGTAGGCTGTAGAACTCTATGGCGTATGACACCAAGGATGTTGTCAGCCTCAATGTGAAGAACTGCTACCCAGCCAGTTTGCAAGGCAATCATGAGGCAGGACCCTACCATGCGCTGTTTAACCACCCACCGCATGACTTGCATAGCCATCACTGGCCTGCTGTCACATGACATCAGTACCAGAAGTGGGAGTTCAGGGCGGGTATACATCCGGTAATCTCGGCTTGGTTTGGCAAGCACTTCACAGAGCAGGGCTGGGGTCCCACTGCCATACCGGCCTATCTACTTGAGTCAGGCCTCCTTGTCCACCTGCTGGTGTGAAAGGGCAATTATCTCTTTCGGCAAACAACAGGAGGTGTGGCTTCCACCAGACCACGACCAGATCTGTAGCATCATTGGCAAATTCACGCAAGGCAGCAAGGCTGACTGTAAAAGTCTCACCCGTAAACTTGTACACAACAGCGGCGAGCTCAACTACCTTGTATGATATATCCTGCAGCGTGAACTGTATGCTGGGCACATTGTAACTCGTAACTACCTCCAGTCTGCCCAGCCTACTAGCGCGACAGAGTTGAGTGGCTTTACTCTACCAAGGAAGAAATCCCATAATGTTCACACCCACTCAACGCCTGGAAGCATTGAAGCTGAATTTCAGGGACAATGGAGTCATTGATATAATATAACAACGAATGTATAACCGATGCTCTGGAGCAAGCCATCTTTGGTTGATGAAAGGGTCGAAAATGGAATGAACTTGTGGCTAATTGACCTCTTGGGTATATTTGTACTTTTCTACTTCAAACTGTTACTTCTCCCAGTATTCCTCATATCAACGACTGAAGCTGCTTATTCTGGGTCTCTTTCTCGCATGTAGCATTACAATCCTCATCGAAACACAATCAGCCAAAACCTAATTCCAATACACAAGTATTGTATACAATTTGAAATTGATATAACAGCGGCATAAATAATTGAACGTTACTCGCAAAAGGAATATAACATTTTTATTTTGACTCTATGTAGACCAGATATACTGTGAAGTTCTTAGACATATTTTCTAATACATTAATGTGCGTTGCGCATCCCAGTACGGAAGAACTAATGACATTGACGTCGACATTAAGACTGGAATTTCTTCACCTCAGAGATGGCATCGAGCACTGGCTTATCCATCGGCTTACTTCTGGGTCCGCGGATTCACACTCTAGGTTTACTCGAATTCACACACTGAGCTTTCCTCGGATTCACGCTCTGAGCTTTTCTCTTTCCTCCGATTGACATTATGAACTTTTCTCGGATTCACATTCTGAGCTTTCCTCTGATTCCCACTCAGTGAGCTTTTCTCGGATTCACATTCTGAGCTTTCCTCGGATTCACATTCTGAGCTTTCCTCGGATTCACACTCTGAGCTTTCCTCGGATTCACACTCTGAGCTTTCCTCGGATTCACATTCTGAGCTTTCCTCGGATTCACACTCTGAGCTTTTCTCGGATTCACACTCTGAGCTTTCCTCGGATTCACATTCTGAGCTTTCCTCGGATTCACACTCTGAGCTTTCCTCGGATTCACACTCTGAGCTTTTCCTCGGATTCACACTCTGAGCTTTTCTCGGATTCGGATTCACACTGAGCTTTCCTCGGATTCATTCTCTGAGCTTTCCTCGGATCACATTCACTTTCTCGGATTCAAGCTTTTCTCGGATTCACACTCTGAGCTTTCCTCGGATTCACACTCTGAGCTTTCCTCGGATTCACACTCTGAGCTTTCCTCGGATTCACATTCTGAGCTTTCCTCGGATTCACACTCTGAGCTTTCCTCGGATTCACACTCTGAGCTTTCTCGGATTCACACTCTGAGCTTTCCTCGGATTCACATTCTGAGCTTTCCTCGGATTCACACTCTGAGCTTTCCTCGGATTCACACTCTGAGCTTTTCTCGGATTCACATTCTGAGCTTTCTGAGCTTTCCTCGGATTCACATTCTGATCTTTCCTCGGATTCGGATTCTTTCCTCATTTTTCTGAGCTTCTCTCGGATTCACATTCTCTGAGCTTTCCTCGGATTCACATCTGAGCTTTTCCTCGGATTCACATTCCGAGCTTTCCTCTGATTCACACTCTCAGCTTTCCTCGGATTCACACTCTGAGCTTTCCTCGGATTCTCACTCTGAGCTTTTTCTCGGATTCACATTCTGAGCTTTCCTCGGATTCACACTTTCCTCGGATTCACACTCTGAGCCACACTGACGTTGTCCTGTAGAAACTGGACGCATTTGACATGTACCACTCATAGATCGTCCTAGCCAAGGAATATAACAGTCACGTTTCGCTTTCACTTCTCAAGTTTCGGGCATGATCTACATAATGTTCAACTAAAATGCATTGCCCACAGGGATCAAATCTGACGCAGTTTGGAGAGATTGTCGAAGAATTATTGGTCTCAGAATATAATATGTGTTTGATAACCCGTCGGTGGAGTCGCCACTGCTATGGCGCATCACATTCCGGCACTGTCACGTGATTCTTGTACGGAAGTGGAAGGGGGGGGGGATTACTGTGCTTGAGCCTCGAGGGGGAGAAAGGTCATCTCCGCATTTCGTGTTTACTTGGCATAATTCCTACATTTTATATATGATCATAACGCTATCATGTTTGGGTCTCATGCTGCTCCAAAACCTCTCTATTGCTGAATTGATAACTATCTAAGAATTCATGATCATCAATGAGCATTATAATTTGCACAACCTTTTGTATAAAATTTACATAGATGATGAAAGGCATAAAAACGACTGTATATGAGTGAATGTGTGAGAGTCATTTTATGATAGGGCTATTTTGGGCCCTTTAATCGAAATATGTTAAAATCAATAAAGTTTGGTCGAACATCAATGTTATTCAACAAAGCAGCAAGGGCTCAACTACAAAAGCAACACCTTTTCGCGTCTTAATGTTGGCCATATCTCTACTCTTACTCATCTAAGCTTTTACTTTCATTTATAAGGTAAGAGTCTGCTTAACCAGTAAGGGTCAACAAAATAAACCAGGTTGCTTGGGGCAAAGAGCAATTCAATTGTTCTCCTTACACGTTGTATATTCAAGGAGTCGATCGAGCACGAGCATAGTGAAAAGTCCATGCGGCAAAGATGACGTAAACAAAACAACCAGCTGGGCGCAGACTTTCTTCCTGCTGTCTGGATATTAAGGTTAAATCAGAGCGATGTAAAATACATATCTCAGTCTTGAAATCATACGTTTCGGCCATGAAAGTGTTATTATTTCTAAGATACGTTGACAATTGACAACTTATCCCACGATTATAATCGGTACATTATACATATGCATCAAATCGACAGACTTTGGGTTTTTGTATATCATTGTCTATAGTTAACAAATAAACACAGCGACGGGTATTGTCCAGTAAGATTACTGTATTTTGGCACCATATGGCGCAGACTAACAAGTACACTCGTATGTAAATGCTCTGTCCTATTGAACCAAAATACAGTATTCACAATGTTCACAAAGAACGTAATTTTGGCTTAACACGATTGTTGGTTATAAGTTGTTTTTTTATCAAATCGCTATATCGTCTGTGATAGGTCTGAATACATATTACATACACAATCAGGGCAATCGAAACTCATATTTAATACGACCTCAACAACAACTTGAAATAGATTAACACACACACACACACACACACACACACACACACACACACACACACACACACACACACACACACACACACACACACACACACGTGACCATCATCTTTTGAGAAAAGTTAAAAACAAAGATAATCTGTGCACCAATTAGTGTGGAAAGGGCTATGCAGATAGTAAAATGGAATCATGTATATCCTACATTTATTTCCATCCAAGCTGTCGATGGCAGCTTAGGATAATCACGCCACCAATTAGAGTATAGCTCATAGGTTAAGCGTGGTAATTACTGTGTCCCGATTCTGATAACCGACATATAGTATTATTAGGAAATCCCAGAGCACCTGTTACTAGGGCATATCTAATCCGCAAACCCAGTCACATTTTGGTTTGCTTGCTTTGTGATTTAACCGTATGGTATATGCGTAGAGTATGTTGGACGCTGAGCCCGTACCTCGCGGCCTGTGTAACGCTTGTCAGGTCCTCTGTAGACGACACACTGGGCATCATCTTCACAAAAACAATCGGCAAAGCGAGGCTTGAGTGGCTCGCTGACGTCTACCGCGTGCAGCCCACCTGCCAATATGAATACCGTATATGTAGAGGTTTCGTTCATGTGGTAAAGCAACAGTTCCGCTCGTATCAAACGTTGATTGGAAATGTACAGATAATTTGCTGCGGTTCTGTGGGCTGAAATGAGCTCTTAAATCTCAGACAAGCGTGTAATAAGGACACACTTTACTATCACAAAGTGTGTAGTTTCCAGTGTTGGGAGTGGCTCCCACCAGGTACACATAGTCTGTCTCTTCATTTGCTACGACATTGTGACACTTGATTCTTGCAGTACATCGCAACTAGCAGTTCAACGATTTGTAACTGTACGTATATATTCACCGACAGTCTCTTGTCATTCCCGTTGATGCTAATCAGAGACGCCATGACAGTAAAATTGTAAATGATAGTCTGCAGTCTTTTACATAGATACCTACCAGTCATTGACTCCATATCACTTTCGATTATTCTTGGAAAGAAATAAAACGTCATTAATTTACGGAGTTTCCGGGAATGCCACGGTGAGTGGGTGAATTGGGTCTGTGATTCGAACGAACGAGGTTCCTCCCGTCAAACCCATGAAAGCATACTCGTCGCCAGTGACTGGATCTGTCCATCCCCAGATATCATTCCAACTTGGACTGTGAGGTCCATATTCAAGTCAAATTTAATTATATATACAGTATTTAATTGCAATATTTGGTCATTTGACGGCATCATTTGCTTCTGAACAAGAAACACTAACTTGGCATCCCCGGGAAGAGGCGTTGCGTAACCAAGATCAGCAAAGTTCACAAAGGATACCATGTCAATATTCCTGCATGGAATATCACCAGCCAGACCTGAAACAGACAACCCTAACGCCACTGTTAAACCAAAGTACACCCGTGTAATAATATCTCTCAATATTATAATCATATTGTATCATTTTTATGACTGTCATAACGTCAATTATCTTTGATCTAATGTGCTGAACTTTGATCCCAACCTTTGAACTAATTAGATTAAATTCCGTTTCTTGCTGCTAAAGCAGTCAATAAAAATTGGTCTTTATTGCAAATCGCATGAAAGATATAATTCAGAGAAATATCCAGAAAATTAAGTCGACCACAACATGCTAAAATACCGATTAGCTTAAACATTAAATTCTCAATTCAGAGTAGTGTGTGGAGCTACCCAATAAGCAAATTTTTTTATAATAAGAGCGTGCAGACAACATTGTGAAAATTGTTGCACTGTTTTAAACATAGAAGCAGGATTGCGATGAAGGAACAGTACTAAAAATCACCTAATCAAAAATAAAATAACCAGAGCGATTTGGAAGCTCACACCGGTGTTTATGGAATTTGGGGTGGGGTTTTTATTGACCTTTCTGCGTCTAATAGGGGCAATACATTTGGTTAAATCCAGACATTGCATATCAATTATAATTATCCCGTCCTTATCGTCTTGGATCAACCACAGTTGATGAAGCATTCGTGTAAATGCTGCTTGGTGTTCCTCAGCCAGTCCATGTGTGCTCGTCCCTTATCGGAATGTGAAGCTGGAAGGCTCCAAGATTCAGTCACTGGCGTCTGTGATGAGGCACGCCAGGCGCAATACTTAGCGGTCTGACATTCTGTCCAGTCAGACCAGTCTCCTACTGCACAACGTCCTGAAACGGGACAAACCACATATGACAACTGCTGATTATATAATGCAATAATGTGGTAAGATGTTATTTGCTAAAGATAACTCGTGGAATACGTACCTGTGCTCGCCCACGCACCTTGTCCATATAACACAAACACGCTGATGAAGGCCTGCAAAGTAATATCCAGATGCACAACCAAATATCGACAAGGTTCAAGCATTTACAGTGATGCTTGATAATCATGGATCTCAATCGGCTGCCCCCAACCACCGATAGATTTGTACAATAAGCAAACTTACGATCTGAATCAGAATCATATTCGACTTGAACGCTTGCTAGTTCATCTTGATATTTTGCTGTAGAAGTACAGGCCGGCACTGAGAGAGCTGTTTCCTCACTGCTTGTTATATAGTTTGGCGTTGATGTGCCAATTGAACTCAAATGCCATAATGGGTTTACAGTTTACAAATTGATCATATCCATGGCCGTTTTTATACGCTAATCTCGTTGAAAGCTGGAGCTGGGCTAGATGATAATGACTGATAACAAGCAAGGGTGGAGTCATCCTGAGACCGTGGAGCCAGCCTGGTAAAACGTTGCTGTTACGGTTGAATCATAATGAGAAAGTGGAGCCAGCCTAGTAAGACTCGGAGTTGGTGTTAGTTTTGAGCAATCCTGCTGCTTTGCTGCTAGGATTCGGACAACCCTAGAACGTGGAGTCAATCTGGTAAGGATTGGCTTTGCTACTTAGGCTGTGAATGTGCAGTCAGTTAAATACACTTAATATCTTAGCAAGAAAAGTCATTCATCATTAAGGTCAAATATGGGAGTGTGATCATACTTGCATAGCATCCGAGAGTGCTGTCTATGGGAACATGGAACGAACATTCTCCAGTAAACTGCCGAGGAAGAGTCGTCTGGTAGCTCAGAAGAAATTGCGCTGGCTTAGTGCACAGGACTGTGAAAACATTTAATCTAGTATAGCAACTTTGAAATAGTCCCTGAAAAAAACTTTGAAATTATATTAGTTATAAACTCATTGTCACGGTAACTTGTACAATCTCCATGCTCAGAGACGTAAACACCACAAGATGAATAAGTTGACTGTTGTAAATAACAAATTTGGTAATAGTAGTCATGTTGGCTTTAAGGGTGAGCTGGTTGTTCTCATTGATACAGGAGTGACTGGTTTGTTCCTGGTACTGTCGTGACACTTGGCCTCATACGAGGTAGGGGTGTGTTTGGGATACTACCATCCCACATGGCTTGGCTTCGGTCCCAGTCCCAGTCCTCAGAGCTACAGTCTCATTACAAACACCGTGGTCAATAGCTTTGGCCCGAATCTGATAGACGCGGGTCAGCGACTTCGCCATACGGACCAAGTCTGTTTTTATATTTGCTTGGCATATCCTACCAAACTGAGAGGACTACAGTATATTACACCTTTCTAAGTGCCAATCTATATTAGTAGCTTGTCCCAAAGTTGTATCCCTCACCTCTTGGCACTGAGCTTCTGTGATGTCTGTGATGCCTTCATGCTGACGGAATTAATCTTGAGGAACTAGTTTCATTGGCAATTGCATATTGTTTTGCTGGGGGGGGGGGAAGAGCTGCAGGATAGTCATGCAGCAGGTGGATGTGGGGGCGAAGTTGATGCCTTTACTCCTGAAGGATGAGGGGTAGCCTGCCATAGAGCGGTAGCTGTATGGCCTGGGGTCAAAGTCACTATTGCAAGAAGTTTCAGGTTCTGAGCCTTGACAGGCGATTCCTTGAATTTTTTCGTCTGATGAGGGGTCTGAAGCTCCTCTGTGCAGCTTTCTTCAAGTTAAAAGTTGCCAGACACTTTAAAATCTACCAG
Source organism: Urechis unicinctus (assembly GCA_034190875.2). Classification (NCBI taxonomy): domain Eukaryota; kingdom Metazoa; phylum Annelida; class Polychaeta; order Xenopneusta; family Urechidae; genus Urechis; species Urechis unicinctus. Next base: position 66,672,847 of record CM067349.1, on the reverse strand, counting down.
TGCGCACAGCACAGCACTCACATGCTTGTGTGCCACTGGGACCATGCCCGCACCACAATCACATTGGCACTCATTGATGACGCCATGGATGTCAAGTACCACATCAACCTCGTACTCCACTGACTTCTTCATCTGTGCACGAAACCGACCTCGACTGAAGACTTGGTCAGTGTTCAAGTCAGAGGTAGCTCGCAGGGAACGGAGGAATCCTTCAGCGTATAATCCCTTAGCGTCTTTGGTAAGCTCTTTGTTGAGGGAGCGGAGATAGGCAATCACCTGGGCCATATCAAAGCAGGGGAGCAGGGTGTCCGCGTTGTCTATAGCCTATTTGCAAATATCGTTAGAAAACAACCCAAACCCTTGAATTGGGCGATTCCAACCAGTTGTCGAGCACATGATATGATCAATATTTTACAGCCGGTATTTCAAGAGTTATTTCTAAATGAATAAGAGGCTTGATAACTTTAAATGAGACAAAATGTGTCACAGCCAACGGACAACGATTTACTACTTACAAATGTTATGGCTTGTTGATACGCTACGCTACCTGCCTAATGGTTTTTTTGGGCTCTGTGCCAAATCGGTCCACGGCTGTGTGAGCAACAAAATGCATTCTGCTCGATGTTGCGTGCTTCACTTGCACTAGCACACTAAGACTCATGATTCTTGTGAATACAACCCTGGCATTTATAGCTGGTCAAGATATCACCATCATCATCGTCGCCATCATCATCGTCATCATAACCGTTATCATCATCAGCATATTTTCTGAGTTATCAAGGGTTATTCAGGCCCACCGCAGCGAGCATGACACTATGTAGCGTTATGATGCGGTAGTCAGTTGGACGATAAAATTAAACGTTAATAATGATCGGATCGATACCAATTTTGCATCAATTTGTAGCTCGCAAAGTTGTTCGAAATATATATCTATGCATCGGACTAACAGTTGTTCCAAGCGCCCCAGGTCGAAAAATCGTGGTATCAGTTCAAATGAATTGTTTTACCACTTTTTTCAATCTCATAAAAACGACAATAAGTGATCGATGGTCATGACAATTGGGTTAAATGTTGCAAGGGACAACGTCTAACGAATGGTGAGTTTGTTATGGATGTCGATGACGTCACTTCCGGTACGAGCAAAACAAATGTAATTCAGCAGTGCAATCGGAGGTTAACGTCGTTTCTCCGTCGTCAGTGATCGTAAAAAATTTCTACCTACACTTTCTTACTATGTGCTATGAGATCACATGTTACTATGTAGCGAATATTCCATACAAGCACTGTAGTTGGCTGGGTCGCCGTTTACCGCACAGGCTGTGGGTGTGAATCTATAAGTGATAATAAAACTGGTTATTCGTGATTCAAGTGTTCCTGTTAATTGGCGGTCCTGTCTCTGAAACAGGATGCCCCCAACAGTACCGCGATAGAGATTCAAGTAAGCGGAGTTGTATTTGTAGCCCACTTTGGATATCGAATTTATACCAAGTAGGCGCAGCTGTCCATGTATCACTATCACTCAACTCCCTAACGTCACAATATAAACGCATCGTCGAGAGTGACGTAACACTCTTCTGTTTCATTTCATTTTTGTTCCCTTTCATAGACGACCGACAGCTTGTCATGTTGTTGTTAATTCAAAATGTAACGCTGTTCCGCCTGTCATGATTGCAACTCTCACTTTTATATAGCTTCCCTATGTGACCTTGACCTCCTTATCCCTATCCACAGACTCAGCAGAGCCAAGTAATGGCGTATTCAGTTTGCGGTGGTATGCTGTTAGTGGGAGAGGGGGGAGCGACTTGTGGAGTCGGGGTGTAGGGTCGACTGCTGATACAAATGCAGTCATTATGCATGTTTATTCTTAGGCCATTTTAGCGTGATTGTGCATAAATACCTCTCCAACTTGAATGCAATTGGAGTACTCCAGAGTAGGAATGTGTTTAATTGACACGTATGTATGTATGTATGTATGTATGTATGTATGTATGTATGTATGTATGTATGTATGTATGTATGTATGTATGTATATGTATGTATGTATGTATGTATGTATGTATGTATGTATGTATGTATGTATGTATGTATGTATGTATGTATGTATGTATGTATGTCTGTATGTATGTATGTATGTATGTATGTATGTATGTATGTATGTATGTATGTATGTATGTATGTATGTATGTATGTATGTATGTATGTGTATGTATGTATGTATGTATGTATGTATGTATGTATGTATGTCTGTATGTATGTATGTCTGTATGTATGTATGTATGTCTGTATGTATGTATGTATGTATGTCTGTATGTATGTATGTATGTC
>CM067349.1:66621927-66660054 GCA_034190875.2 Urechis unicinctus | reverse complement strand
ATCAATTTTACTACATCATGTGTCTTCCCATCCTTACGTACGGCTTGTGGCTTGTGGGAAGTTTTGGTTAAGGCGGTTGTTGGTGGGATATTTTGTTGGGAGGGAGCATTTGCACGTGTTGTTTCGAATGATTGTTTGCATGTACGCCGTCGGGGCAGAAGGCTTGGTGTATAAGCCATGGAGGGTGTTGAAGGGGCCGTGTGGACAACGCTGGGGGTAGCGAATCTGTCAGCAGTCCGATCGACTCTAGGGCGTAGCCCTGCTCTGCGGAGCGCATAGTCAGGCACGTCCGAGTCCGAATCGTCATTATCTGTTGCAGCTTGGTTAAAGCTGTTGCTGGGAAGATCCTCTTCCGATAGATCCTCGAAATTCTCAACATTCAAAGGATCCCATTTGTTGGTCTTTGCCCTTATGTGCCCCTTCTTCAAACGCATAACATTGACTGTCTTGTCCAAGTGCTTCCCGTCTGATAGGCGTTTTAATTTAACTGTGGTGGGGGTTGCATATCCGACAACGAAGAAAGGCCCATGAAAATTTTTCTGCAATTTCTTTTTCGTTTTACGTACTCGAATTTTTGGTTGGTAAACGTATACTGCGTCACCGGCTTCGATTGGGTTGTTTTTGGTGGTTTTATCATACTGATCCTTCATTTTGGTTTGTTGCTCGACTAGGTGCTGTTCGGCAAATTTGGAAATTTCCACTTGTGTTTGCAGCATTTCGACAATGTGGTCTTTGTATGTGTTGGGGGTTTGAGGGGGTCTGGAAGATCCATCTCCGCTGGTAACACGGGCATTCTGCCGAATACTAACATAGAGCTTGAATAGCCAAGTGGTTGGTTGTCAGAAGTGTTGAAGCAAATACTAATGGCATTAGGTGCTGGTCCCAGTCTGTTTGCTTAGGACTGACATAATTCTCCTTAGAAGATTTAGTATGGAGCGCTGACAACGTTCCGTTTGACCTTGACTTTGAGCATGGTACGCCGAACTGAAACTTTGTTTGATTTTGAAAAGGGAGCATAATTCCTGAAATAGGGAGCTAATGAAAGCGGATCCGTTATCGGAGAGAAGTCGCTTGGGTGCACCATAGACACAGATGACTCTCTCGTAAAAACCCTTAGCAATTGATTTGGCTGTTATGTCACGAGTCGGCCATGCGATGACATAGCGACTGTATTGGTCCGTGACACACACCATGTGCTCGTTACCGAAGCGCGTTTTTTTCGGTAATGGACCGACTGTGTCGATTGTCATAGTGTGGAACGGTCCTGGGGCAGGCTCACGGATGATAAGTGGGGGCCGAATAGAGACATTGGAACTTTTGGATGCATTGCAGGACTTACATGTGTGAACATATTCGTTTATGTCCCTGATCATCCCGATCCAAGTATAACGCGGCCACATGACTGAAATCATTCGCGAAGCGCCCATATGTCCGCCTAGAGGTGCATCGTGATGCATTTTGAGGAAATGTTCCTTGAGGTTTTGAGGGATGACTAACTGTGCCATTGCTTTATTTGGTTTCGGTCCCTGTGTTGTTAATATATGATACAGGAGATCGTCAGCAATAAAATAGTTTTGCTCGCGTTTGAGCAGCACGTCTGCCTCTTGTTTATTGGTGGGAACGATGCCATACTTGAGGAGTCGCAAAACTATACTGCATTGGGGATCAAGCCTTTGCTGACGCCTTATCTGTTCTCGGCTTAAGGTGATTGAGTCCCAATTAGTTTTCGCTTGGTTTGTAAGCCGATGTCGGAGCTCAGCGCGTTGAGTCCGTTTATCAGTTACTGCACATAGGGCTTCTGTTTCATAATTGTCCTCTGAATCCAACGATAGCGAGGCAAGTTGATTGTGATCGCGAGGGAAGGCAGATAACTTGCCCGGGAATAGTGCATATAGACTGATGCACGAATTCCTCATCCGATTCACCTGGTTGAGAGTTAAGCGATGGGATTACGCATGGCACATCATGAAACTTATCGCATGGCACCCTCCTCTCAGCCAATCAGAGCTCGAGGAAAAAGCTCGGTCTTTTTCCCATATCACCTCAAACGCACAGTTTGCCATGCGATAACTGCAACCGTGTCGCAATATCACCGAGAAACAACTTCACCTGAGATGGTCCCTCACAGAGCACCGCGGCTCTAGCATGGCAACACTACGGAGGTTCTTAATATCACGCACTCTTTACAAGTGTAATAACGAAGGTTTTCTCAAGAGTCATTTGCTTGCCAGCCGCTAATGTGGTTGCGTAGCGCTCATCGGGAAGTCACGGTATTACCCCATCTCCCCGGAATCATGCTGAGGCGCGAAATTGTAACACCTGCCGAGCCGAGTCTTCTGCGCTACAGTGTTGCTAACTTCAGCAACGGCGAGCTTCCTCGTCCTTCTGCGTCACGGGATCTTTCGTCTTTGAACGCAACGCCTATTCCTTCGCCTATTAGTTCCTTTGTTCGTTTTTCCAATGAATTCTGAAATGTCTTGAACGTCATGTCCTCCTTCTTAAATAAAGCGACATTATAACCATACTCTTCTATGAGATGTCGCTGAATTCCAGCTGAAAGAACTCGAAGAGAACCGGGTGGATAGGGCGATCCATCTCGACGTTTAGTTTCGCATATGAATCTTGCAAGCCAGTAGTCTAGTTGCTGGAACGAAGCCTGCCCAAATTCGGGAATAGGTCCATTAGGGTCCCTAACAGTTTCCGGCTGGGTGTGCCTCCAATCCCACCAGTCTTTGAATACACTCACAGCCCAACTTTCACATCTTCTAGTGTTTCTTGGCACCCTGTTCTTCAATGATTCTTTAAATTTGTCTGATGTCAGCGGGGTGCTGATCCGACCAGCATAGGAAGCTTCGCTAATTTCCCATTTATTATCTGAAAATAGATCCATGGGAGCACCGAACGCACCATCAGGAACACTAAAATCCGTCTCAATATCACTGGCTTCCAAAAAAGATAAATCTCCGAGATCTCCTATGGTTGAAACCATCATGGCAAGCAGCTGAGGCCGAATGTTGGATTAAGGGACTACCTCTCATATTTACAGGTCCCACGCAGATACCTTACATAACATAGGTTCACGCTAATTATCGTCATTAGGAGACAGCGTCGTGCTTGATTATCGCGTGTAGGTGCCATCGCGATAAGTATGTTATCGCATGGTCACGCGGATGATATGGTGAAAGACACTCGGACGCTCCGCGTCCTCGTGTTCTTTCCCCATATCACCCACGTGACCATGCGATAACTAACACTTAACTTGAAGTTTTGCCGTTAACCGCGTTGTCGGCTTGCTAATTATTTCGGGGTGGTGAATCGCTGTTAACAAGTCGGGCTTGTCCGGTCGCAATTGAGGGAAGCAAAACGGTGGCGTTGTTGTAAGGGGAAGCGGATTAACAGGGGTGACCGTGTCAAGATCGGGAAAACGATCGATGACGTCATCAGCATCGGTGCGGGTGATATCATAGGGGCGTCGGCTTAATGCATCCGGGACAATGTTGTCCTTCCCTTTAACATGACTCACTTCAAATTGAAATTGCTGTATGAATGTGACCCATCTTGCTAGTCTACCCTGAGGCTGCTTTAACCCTAATATCCATTTGAGGGCTGAATGATCAGTATGTAACTGGAATTTCTGTCCCTCAAGATACACTCTGAAGTGCTGAATTCCCCATACTACTGCAAGAAGTTCCTGTTCTGTAGTGGAATAATTTGCTTCAGATTTAGTGAGACCTCTCCCTGCAAACCCTATCGGTCGCAGCTTGCCGTCAATTTCCTGGCTAAGACATGCGCCTAATCCTAGCTTACTAGCATCAGTCGACAATACGAATGGTTTGCTGAAATCGGGAAAGGCTAAAACCTGTGAACTTACCAGTGCCTTTTTCAAGGCGTCAAGTGCGGTTTGGCATTCTGGCGACCACGTGAATGATTGAATCTTCTTGGTCAAAGCATATAGAGGGCGCGCAATAATTGCGTAGCCACTGATGAACCTTCTTAAAAAGCCGGTTAATCCCAGGAAAGCACGTACGTCTTTAAGTTTTGTGTAAGATTCAATTGCTTCTAATTTGTCAGGATTGGGTAATATGCCTTCTGGCTGCAATACATGGCCCAGATACTTTACCTTTTTCACGGCAAACGAACATTTCTGGGGTGTAGCTTCAGGTTGGCATTGCGTAACCGTACAAATATTTCCCGGAGGTGTTTAAGATGCAAGTCAAATGTGGGCGAAAAACAACAGATATCATCGATGTATGCCATGACGTATTTGTATTGTATGTTACGCAACAAGGAGTCAATTAGGGATAGAAACACGCTCGGCGCGTTCCGTATGCCCTGGGGCATCGTTCGATACCTGTATTTCCCGGAAGGTGTGATAAACCCAGTTTTATCCCTGGACTTTGGATCTAAGGGGATTTGATGGAACTTGAGTACAATCAAGAACTGAAAAATACTTGGGTTTGTTGTCACCTACACAATCTAACACTTCATCTAACCTGGGAATCCTAAGAACTTGAGGGATGGTTACCGCATTAAGACCTCTGTAATCAATTACAAGTCTTAGACCACCACCGGCTTTCTTAACTAAAAGGGCCGGCGATGCCCAGGCTCCGTCGTGAGCTTCCTCGATTAGTCCTTGTTGAATTTGTTGATCGATGATTTTGTCCATTTCCTGTCTGCCCCGGGGAGCCATTCTATAGGGATACTTATGAACAGGAGTAGAGCCCGGGAGAATCTCAATTTTGCACGAAGTTTTATCGGTCAACCCTAACTCCTTGGTTATTGGATTGACAAAACAGTCGGCGAATTCTGCTACCAGGTCTTTAAGCTGTTGGCGCTCAATTTCACTTACCTAAGACTGGCTCCAGTCTACATTTGGTACATGGCTAGTTTCTTGTGAGGGCAAATGACATGCATTAAATTTAACATACTCACCTTCAACAGCATTCACATTGTCATCAGTTTTGTACTGGAAGGTTTCTACATCATTGTCCCAGCGATCAAATGTGGCAATTTCTCTCCCTTGGTAATGAACTTTGCAACGGGGGTAGTGTTAAACAATCTTACTGCCACGCAGTTGTCATTGACGGTTACTGCTGCGCGGGCTAACATAATACCTTTGGCATTTAAATGCGGGAAAACTGAACATTCCCCTGTTGTTTTGTTTTCAGTTTTACGGAAAAGATTTCCTGCACATATAATTTCAGAAAAGGGATCAATAGTAATATTCTGTGCAGAGTGTACAGGAATATTGGTTGTGAATGAAATGGTACCAGTTCCGAAATTCATTACTGCTGAATGTTTCTTTAGAAATGGAATGCCTAAGTACATTGGGGAGTGAGAGTCGCTCAATACCACAAAATCAGCTGATAACCTTTGGTTATGTACATAGAATGGTAAGGTAATGCTACCTAGAGTAGTTACCTGAGTGTTGTTGGCACACACACATTTGCTAATTCTAGACTTAAATCTGTTACGTAATGTTGGTGGCAATTTGGCCAATACGTCTACAGATAAGAAATTCAGATCAGCTCCTGAGTCGACTTTAGCTTTGTATCGCTTATTTGATAGCGTTATAGTCAACTCATTGTTGTCGAAAATGTGAGTGCCGTACTTACCAGTGGCCGTTGAAGTTCCAATGTTGTCGTCTTGAAGGTCTGGCCCGTTACTCACAGAGTCAGCAACGGGCGATGCTAGTTTCCCTGGAAGGTAAGACTAGCATGCCCTAGCTTTCTGCATATGGAGCAGGAAAGGTTGATGTTAGCGCGGCATTGCTCTTTGTGGTGTCCGACATTATAGCACCTGCGGCAGATTTGCTGCCGGCAGTTCCTCTCGGAGTGCCCTCTTCGGTTGCAGACGGAGCATTGAGTGGCAATCGGTCTGTTTTCGCGGGAATATTGTCGGCCGCTGCCGTTGTGATTGTGGGATCCCGGATATAATTTCGGCCTCCGGACGGATGCCTGTGGTTGTCGCGGCCGTATGAGGAGGTGTTACCGTAATCACGACGGCTTTCGTGACTTCGATCGTCCGCGCGTCTGCTGCCTCACTCATCCCATCGGTCATAAGCTGAATAGCTGTCGTGTGAGAGGGGCCGCGCCGATATCTGCCGTCGCTGGGGTCTGTAGTAGGGGAACGTCCTCTATCATCAAAACTTACCTGTTTCGGAGCCATGGAAAGCTGTAGGAGACGCATTTGCTCTTTGAGGTCGTTTATATCTCGTTCCTGTGGAGAAGGTGGTGGGGGAAGAGATGAGCCTGCATGATGGTCTCTAATCGCGTAAGCGTGTCCGATTCCGACGGGGTTGATGATTCGAAACGGCGAGCCACTTGTTCTGCCTCGATGAGGGTTTTGGGGTCAAATCGGTGTACCCATGTACCGATTTCTTTGCAATACATCGCTTTGATAATCAATAATCACATTATCTAACAGTTTCCCTATGATACTACTAAGCGCTACTGATCGATAATTATCACTGCTGTTCAATGATTTCTTTCTGTTCTTAGGAATAGGAACAAGCGTAGATGTTAGCATACCACGTGGCGTATACGCATGATTCAACATCATAGTAAAAAGTTTTGATAGATGGACATATAACTCATCGCAGCCATTCAGTATGTGATCAGAAGTTATTTCACAAACACCGTCTGTTTTATCTCGTTTAAGCTTACAAGCTGCTTGCCTAACTTGTGCAATGTCGATAGCATGCAAAGAGCCACATGTACCACTGGCACAATTAGAGTGTACATCATGACCCAATGATTCATTAAGGGCATCCATTGCAGACTTACTATAAGACACATTATTGTAAAGTAATTCATATTTATCTTTAAAGACATTGCATATCTCGTCGTCGCCGTGCACGCCATCCATTATGGACGCGGTCGACTTAGTTTTGAAATGCTTCTTCAGTATTTCTTTCCAGAAATTGCGACCATCACTTGCGGCCAAAGAAACAGCCATTCTATCAGACGCAAGTTTATTTTGATTTCTGATCACGTACCGTGACGCCCTTTTATAATGCCGCTTTGCTTTACAGTTGATGTCTTTAAGAACGCCAGAGGTGGGACACCCATTTTCCACCCAGAGTCGACACCAAAATATTGATTTTGCTTTCAGCTGATTGACTTGTTCACCCCAGCCAGGCCGATGTTTACGTTTCCTATTCCCAGGAATACACTGAACAGCTGCTCTCACACACGCATTCACGATTTCCTCATAGTAACGATCAATATCTTCGTAATGGTCATTGCAATCAATCTGTGTACAAATAAATGCATCCTTTGAAACATTCAGATCAAGTAATAACTTCTCAATTTACGCATATAAATATCAATATCGCTGACATCACATTCCCTCCATTTTGGTCTATTAGTGGAAGGGCGCTCATCATTAACTACCTGTGGAACATCTATATCTAGCCGTGCAAGTACAGGACTGTGGTCAGATAAATTATCTCCTTCATGACATTCGTATTTTGACATTGATGAACTCAGACTTTCGGACAACATAAGATGGTCTAGTGTGGATCTTGTATGTGACATATCACTCTCATAGGTAAAATCTACACAGTTATTATCCAACAAATCGCAAGGAATTAATCATTGCTCCTCTACAAAATGTCTTCAAGGCAACAGTGTGAGGGGAATCGGCACGAGCGAAGTCGGTGTTTAAGTCACCTCCAATAATTATATCATCGACATCCGTACAAGACATTATGACTGAGTTGACGTGGACAAGCAGCTCGACATACTCATTGGTAGGTGCTGACCTTTGATTAACATCACATGGCATATAAAATTGATCACTAAAATCCTATAGGACATATTGTTCGAGTGCAGGGTTAAAATGCAAGCGTGACACCTATTATGTACACCATCGATCGGGGATATAGATAATTTGGAAGACTTTTTGTGAATAAACGCACAGCCACCATAAGGTCTTCCCTCAATCAGATCCGAGTCATCCATACCAGAAATGCCTGTAACTGATACGTCACCTATGCGATGCTCGAGCTGAGCAAGATCTATCTCCAACAACAAATGTTCTTGGATTAGGAGAACATCACATTTGCGTAATAGATTGCGCATGTACATTATAGTGCCTTCATTGTGCCCTCGACAGTTAAACCTGCATATTGTAAAGTTGCAGTCAGTCATAGTAAATAATGACATATATAAAGAATAAAGTATAAAACACAAATATTTTCGTGTAACGCAGTTATGCATCTACCTAATTGCGATAAAATTTTCGTACACATACACCACATGGCCAAAATTTCTCGACTAACATTGCACCAACGTCTGATATTTTTATTTCAATTTTGAAGCTATCGAATTTTGCTTCCGTTTTTGATGTTTTTTCTACCGATCTTACCTGAATATCAAAATCTTCAACATAAGACTGTATATCCTTGATGTTGGTGTCTTTTTCAACCCGGTAGACAAATAGGTGTCTACTTGGCTCAGGTGCGCCACGAAGTTTGTGGGAAGTCCCAGTTCCCGTAACCGGACGAGCTTTGCGACGGATTTTCTGTTTGTTCCGTTTCTCAACAATCTGAAACTCTTCATTCTCATCTGGAGATCTTGCTGTGGATATGGGTACTGCTGACGACGAAGTAGCCGTGGCAGCAGCGGTGGAAGTTCTTAAAGCACCTTTCACAATTGATGCCCCAGTAGTGGATGTAGGTGCTGGTGATGAGGTCGGTGTAGTATCAGAGATAGCTATCACCGGCATCAGATCTTGGTTTCTTCTTGAGAACGCGAGGTCACAACTGATGCATAGGATTGACGTCTATGACTTTTATCCTCTTCAATGTGTTTCTTTAACTTCTGCAGTCCATCTTCTAACTGAGACACTCGTTCACATAACGATATTGGGCACGTCTCAGCGGGGATAGCCTTCCGAATGCGATGCAGACCTTGTGGCATAGGTGCATAGGTGTACGCGAGGTGATATGTGACCCTGTGCGAACATGCCCCTCGACGCTGTTTTATTGACCCACTTAATCAATTTAATGTAGCCATAAACAGCCAAACCAAAACGATCTGGATGCTCGGTTCTCAGTATCCATATTATTTCAACACACTGATTATGTTCACGCCGTGGGTAACATCTAAGCCATTAAAGGCGAGAATCACCTCGCTTCGTAGGTCATTTGATGCGTCGGTTAGTTATCGCTTCTCATGCTGGACGCATGGAGGACGTTTTCAGCGCTGCTTCGCACAGTGGACCTCCTCGCTCGTCCACAGCGGGCTTTGAGTAGAAGGTACACTCGTAGTTATCATGCACCTTATACGCATTACATCAGAGGCAAATGGGGGTCATCTCAACATGGTTTATGAATATATCGATTATAATAATGCCACCACTCTTCTGCCAGCTGCTTACACACAATCCACTTACACCCCAAACGCTGGCTGCTATTAAACATGAACTAGCACAAAGATCATTCTGCGTATTCGGATTCACAGAGTGTAGTCCCTGAAATAGACTTTACACTACTGCTAGACTCCGCGTCAGAGAGATAGTGGGTAATGAATAACGACAACGCAGTGGGTTGGTCTCTCTGGATTTCCGAATTATTATTGTCCTCAATTCTTGAGGCCCTTAATTACTATTTCATTAATTCATCATGAATTCACTAAGCTACATGCCTTAAAATTGAATGGCCTTTCAGTGGGCCACGACATTAACATATATACATACGATTAACATTACACAGGAGATGACATATATTGTGACTAAAACTTAAATGGCCTTACATTTGGCCAAGAACATTAACATGCATGCATAAATTAGACTGACCCCCAACAACTATTTCTAAACTTGAAAGGGGTCGGCAACATCAAAGAACTTTGCACTCATCACGTGGCCTGGCGGGGGTCAACCCAATCAATTAAGACCGTTATGACTTTAGACCGCCACATTATGACATATGGTTCTACTCCACAGGGGTCAATCATAACACTGACAAATTTTGGCACGAGCCGTGTCCAGGTGTTGCTTTGTATGGAAAAACGAATGGCAACAAGCAACATTTTTGCCCTTGATTTAAAGTGTGTATTAGTTTGGATTACATTTTTAATAAACCACATTCAAAAGATTTGTCCTGGGTTTGTCAATTATCAACAATTGCATTGTAAGCATCACCATAATCATAGGGTTCATTGTACCTTTATTGTTACATTCTATATTAAACAGTCATGTTCACCATAAGTAAAACCAGAAAAATAACACACTGGTACCAGGTACAGCACCTTAGATGATTCAGTTCCATCATGGAAATTAACTTATTTAAAAAACATATAACACTTAATCATCAAGACATGATAATCTTCAAAGTCAGTACAAGCAGGTTCAATTAATTTTCAATCTAAATTTATAATTGGATTGGAACCTGCTCACAAGCGAAACCAGTCGCACATGAAAATATGTACTACAGTTGTGTGGCAAGATTAGGAGAAATTGGTAATAATACTGTGCCGCAAGCTCTTTCTGTTTGACTTACAATAAAAGTGTCACAAAATGAAAGTGATTAATTATCAATGACATATTGTAGTAATGTTAATAAACCACTGTCAAAATTAGCATAGAACAGGCCTGGTATAGTAAGAAACCTCCATTCCAACGACAGTAATCATAACGGTCAGTACTATTCGGCATCAAAACACGATTGACTACAACAAATTCTTGCATATGTATTTACTTTTCCACGGAAAATCCAGCGTGAACGCCACAACGTCTTAAACAACAGTTCCTTTTAACTCCAAATGTGCCATATTTGATACGAAGAATCATACAAATATTCATAACCGATACGAGCACGCAATGGTGGATAACTTTGCTGAATCATAACGTACATATAACTGGTGAAACTGTATGATTTGCGTGTCCACGCTTACCTAGTTGAATCACGTCCCTGACTACTTCAGCAAAGGGTGAGCTGAAACCAGTAGAAAAAGAACCTTCAGCATTTCATTGAAACCATATCGTTTGGGATAGACGCTCAATTGATACTACTCAATTAGACAGGTTCTTCCAATATTGTAGCAAGAGCAAAAGCTGTATTTAAAAACAGAGGTGCTTAGGATAATAATTCTACAATGACAAGAGCATACCTGATAAATTTTGCAGGTCATGGAGTACAATGTCGATGGCTATGCGATTGTCCGGCTTCAGTCTCGCCATTGTCAGGATCAGATGCTTGAGTTTCTGCTCTGCATATCCATCAGATTCATGAATGGTACAGAGGGTAGGGACAGGCTGGTTGGCATTATATTTGTCCCTCATGATAGAAGCAACCGTCTGAGCTCCAGTCTGGTGATGTCCTTCTGCCAATCAAATAATGTACCAGTGTGTCATATCAATTTAAATTGTGATAATGGAATAAAAACTACACGCATGTCCACATAACATCTTACCAAAAGCAGGAATCAGCTGTGGGTGGGAGGGCATGAACCGGAGCATCACTGAGTATACGAGGCCCAGTGAAAATATATCAGACGCTATTGTATACTTCACGTAACCGTCAGCTGGCGTCACCTCAGGAGCCATGAATTTCTCCGTCCCACATATTGTCGACATTTCATTTGTTTCCACAAGCTTAGCGAAGCCAAAATCAGCGAGCTTTATCGTCATCTGCCCCTCCTCACGATGTGCAAGTATGTTATCAGGTTTCAGGTCTCTGTGTGCAAAAGGTGGCGTACGAGAATGCATGAAGTTAAGGCCCTCTGCAATCTGCAGCATCCAGTCAACCTTTACAGGCAGTTTTGGTTTCATCTTGGCCATGCAAGTTGTCAGTGATCCCATATTGCAATACTCAGTAACAAGATATACAACGCCAGGACGAGATTCAATCGCGTCCAAAAAGTGTACGATGTTTTTATGTTGCCCTATACAGCGCATTGCTTGCGCTTCCAAGTGTGGATGTCCTGAAGATGATGTCTCGCTGATGTCGAAAACTCTTTGTTTCATGACAACAGACAGCTTGTCACTTGTGCGTATCCCCTGGTAGACCGTACCGAAGCCACCCTGTGTCGCCATTGGGTTCGCGAGGTTCAGCTTATATCCACCAATAGTGTGTGGATAAATCTCCCTAATGTCATCTGCATGGCAGTCATCACAGTCATTACAAGAAGTTTAATGCAGCATCTATCTCAATGTTATGATGTATGTTGATTTCGAATACAATCATATGATACTCATGTATGACGTTGTAATATACTTACCCAGTGAGAGTTTCGACATCAGAACGTTGGGATATGAGACTCCGGCCAAAATATTGACGACTTCAGGGTATCCATGTGCAAGATCCAGTGCTGATTTACCCTTTCTATTGGTGCAAGTGAGATCAGCACCCTGATTGAGCAATGATCTTACATTGTCGGCGCGCCCTTGGGCTGCAGCACAAATTAGAGGCGTCCTGTCATTCAACCCGCGACTCTCTATGTGAAACCCATTGCTCAGCAGCCAGTCTACTGAATCTGGCGTACCAAATCGAGCCGCCAGATGTAATGCTGTGTTGTTGTCTTTGTCTTTAGCCTCTTTGTTTGCTCCTTGGTTGAGCAGCAGACGCATGGTGTCTATGTTACCTTCTGAAGCAGCCGACAGCAGAGGCGTCCTGTCATTCAACCCGCGACTCTCTGTGTGAAACCCATTGCTCAGCAGCCAGTCTACTGAATCTGGCGTACCAAATCGTGCCGCCAGATGTAATGCTGTGTTGTTGCCTTTGTCTTTAGCCTCTTTGTTTGCTCCTTGGTTGAGCAGCAGACGCATGGTGTCTATGTTACCTTCTGAAGCTGCCGAGAGTAGAGGCGTCCTGTCATTCAACCCGCGACTCTCTATGTGAAACCCATTGCTCAGCAGCCAGTCTATTGAATCTGGCGTACCAAATCGTGCCTCCAGATGTAATGCTGTGTTGCTTTCTTTGTCTTTAGCCTCTTTGTTTGCTCCTTGGTTGAGGAGCACACGCATGATGTCTATGTTACCTCCTTTAGCAGCCGACAGCAGAGGCGTCCTGTCATTCAACCCACGACTCTCTATGTGAAACCCATTGCTCAGCAGCCAGTCTACTGATCTGGCGTACCAAATCTTGCCGCCAGATGTAATGCATTTCTTTGTCTTTAGCCTCTTTGTTTGCTCCTTGGTTGAGCAGCACACGCATGATGTCTATGTTACCTCCTTTAGCAGCCGACAGCAGAGGCGTCCTGTCATTCAACCCACGACTCTCTATGTGAAACCCATTGCTCAGCAGCCAGTCTACTGTATCTGGCGTACCAAATCTTGCCGCCAAATGTAATGCTGTGTTGTTGTCTTTGTCTTTAGCCTCTTTGTCCACTCCTTGGTTGAGCAGCACACGCATGATGTCTATGTTACCTCCTGAAGCAGCCGACAGCAGAGGCGTCTGGTCATTATACCCTCGACTCTCTATGTGAAACCCATTGCTCAGCAGCCAGTCTACTGTATCTGGCGTACCAAATCTTGCCGCCAAATGTAATGCTGTGTTGTTGTCTTTGTCTTTAGCCTCTTTGTCCACTCCTTGGTTGAGCAGCACACGCATGATGTCTATGTTACCTCCTGAAGCAGCCGACAGCAGAGGCGTCCTGTCATTCAACCCGCGACTCTCTATGTGAAACCCATTGCTCAGCAGCCAGTCTACTGAATCTGGCGCACCAAATCGTGCCGCCAGATGTAATGCTGTGTTGTTGTCTTTGTCTTTAGCCTCTTTGTCCACTCCTTGGTTGAGCAGCACACGCATGATGTCTATGTTACCTCCTCCTGAAGCAGCCGACAGCAGAGGCGTCCTGTCATTCAACCCGCGACTCTCTATGTGAAACCCATTGCTCAGCAGCCAGTCTACTGAATCTGGCGCACCAAATCGTGCCGCCAGATGTAATGCTGTGTTGTTGTCTTTGTCTTTAGCCTCTTTGTCCACTCCTTGGTTGAGCAGCAGACGCATGGTGTCTATGTTACTTTCTGAAGCAGCCGACAGCAGAGGCGTCTGGTCATTATACCCTCGACTCTCTATGTGAAACCCATTGCTCAGCAGCCAGTCTACTGAATCTGGCGCACCAAATCGTGCCGCCAGATGTAATGCTGTGTTGTTGTCTTTGTCTTTAGCCTCTTTGTCCACTCCTTGGTTGAGCAGCACACGCATGATGTCTATGTTACCTCCTGAAGCAGCCGACAGCAGAGGCGTCTGGTCATTATACCCTCGACTCTCTATGTGAAACCCATTGCTCAGCAGCCAGTCTACTGAATCTGGCGCACCAAATCGTGCCGCCAGATGTAATGCTGTGTTGTTGTCTTTGTCTTTAGCCTCTTTGTTTGCTCCTTGGTTGAGCAGCACACGCATGATGTCTATGTTACCTCCTTTAGCAGCCGACAGCAGAGGCGTCCTGTCATTCATCCCGCGACTCTCTATGTGAAACCCATTGCTCAGCAGCCAGTCTACTGAATCTGGCGTACCAAATCGTGCCGCCAGATATAATGCTGTGTTGTTGTCTTTGTCTTTAGCCTCTTTGTTTGCTCCTTGGTTGAGCAGCAGACGCATGGTGTCTATGTTACTTTCTGAAGCAGCCAACAGCAGAGGCGTCCTGTCATTATACCCGCGACTCTCTATGTGAAACCCATTGCTCAGCAGCCAGTCTACTGAATCTGGCGTACCAAATCGTGCCGCCAGATGTAATGATGTGTTGTTGTCTTTGTCTTTAGCCTCTTTGTTTGCTCCTTGGTTGAGCAGCACACGCATGATGTCTATGTTACCTCCTGAAGCAGCCGACAGCAGAGGCGTCCAGTCATTCAACCCGCGACTCTCTATATCTGCTCCCCTGTTAAGCAGAAGCTGGACGCATCTACTATGTCCTTGCCATGATGCCAGGTGTATCAATTTGTCACTATCTTTATCAGTCTGATTTACATCCGCACCTTCATCCAGTAGTCGTTTCAGAACATCGATATTTCCAGACCGTGCGGCCTTAACCAGTGGCACGCCCTGTGGCATGTCTGCTACCACGCTAAATAAACTGAATACAAAGCAAACCACTCTGAGATAAGTATCCCTTACGGTTACCGGATATTCGAAGCTATTATCAACAAGCCAATGGTAGTGGCTAAAGACATAAAATATTGATCTGGATTGTCTGTGAAAGCACTTTGATCAGCATGAGTTGTGGACTTTGACTGGTCTTGCTTTTAACTCCTGCTCATAAGCTCAGTCAATGCTTTGCGTATTCCACTTATGGGTTGTCTTATCTCATTTTATCATGTTACCTTGTGATGTTTTCTCTGTAGCTTTTCTCTTACCATCGTACCCTTGCACCCTCTTCAATATAACGAGAGCAGCGACTGTACACCACAAACAGCTCGATTTAATATCCATGTCAGCTCTATCAACAGTGCTTCTGCGCTGCTAACTGTAAGTGGTCATTATTTATAAGTGTTTTTAGGGACGATACTAACAGGAACCATACTTAGGTCACATGTGAAACTTATTGTCAATTAGCATCCCACGATTACCTGCATAACCTAGTGGCTCGCATCAATAGCAACCATTTGCATCATTTTAACGCATAAATGCATGAGCATTAATATTTAATGACAACGAGGTTAGCGATTGGGTGGTACATGGTCAATGACGGAAGCAAATGACAATATCCATTCATCATAATGTGCAGGTCCTACGCGAGGGACCGCGTTATTCAGATGCAGTGAAGACAAAGATAAGATGATACAATTGATTTAGCGCTAACCTTTGACCTGATACTGAGGTCATTGTTATCAAACTCGTAATATAATTCACATACTTCAGGTACTGTAGTATGATCAATTATAGAGGCAGCAAAAGAGCGAGCGGGATAAGGACTAAAATGCCTATCGCACGGTTATAGGTACTTCGCTGAAATCAGTTCATAATGTGATCAACAAACTCAAACCGGTCCAATAACTGTCGCATCTGATCAGTTAAGGCCAAAATTTGATAAAATGTCAGTTCAAGTTAGCGCGCTCGCAAAAACGCTGCTGCAGCCATTATCTAGGTCAGACCATGCGTGTGACGTTATTAAAGTAAGCCCGTTCTCAGAGACGCAGGGAATTCCCAAGGGGAGGGGCACTTGGCCTTCTCTCGGATAGGGGTGTGCCGAGGGACCTCGAAAACCCGTACCCGTCGTACAAGGTAAAAATGGCCAAAAGCATACCCCGTCGTACAAGGTATTATGCGAATGTATAACCCGTCGTACAATTTGAAAATGGCAAAAAGCATACCCCGTCGTACAAGGTATTATGCGAATGTATAACCCGTATTTCAAGGTGAAAATGGCAAAAAAGCGTACGCCGTCGTACATGGTATTATGCAAATTTATAACGTATAATCCGTCGTACGTCGTAGGCAAGATAAAAGTTGCGGATAAATCTAAAAATGTTCTGATTAAATGCAGTAACAACTTTGCGCGCTTGCACAGTCGAGCCACAGGGATTTGTATTGGCAGGTAGGCACTTCTATGTATACATAAACCATAAAGGGTTTGTATACATAGAAGATATCGGTTAGCCGGCCAATGCAAACCACTGTGGGCTGAGCGTGTGATTCTCGGGGCGTCACACAGGGACCATTCATTGCATTTGCATTGTCAACGATCGGTGGGAAATCCCGCGAGAAAATCTCGACTTACTGCATGGGAAGAGAACACATACCCCGCTGTACAAAACGAAGGCCCCCAAAAACCCGTCGTACAGATTGAAGCTGATAAACATACCCCATCATACAAGTATGAGGCCCAGTAAAACCCGTCGTACAAGTCGAGAGCCCCAAAAAACATACCCCGTCGCGCGACACATGTATACTACCTCTATACACTTAAGTGCCCCCGTTGTTTACATTGTCAGAGTTCGTCTCCCGTTTTTTTTTTGATTTTTGATCGTTTTCAGCCATATTGTGACCGACTGAACACGATGGTTCGAGCTTTCTCACGACCACAGATAGACTGAAAGGAAGGTGACATGCAGTAAATCAATATAACACATACCTGACGAATCTTATCGAGCGTCAAATGACCACACCCTGCTCTTGATAATCGCTGAAAATTTCCAAACTCTCTTCCGCTTTCATTTTAATTAATTTTCTTCAATTCGCCAGATGGCGTAAACCCTTATGAAGTCACCAAGTTGGTGGTGATCATAATGTCAATACACAAGTACTTGTTGGGAGGAATAGTCACAGGGATTTGCACTGGCCTGCCGGTCGCTATCTTCTATGTATACATAAAAGAAAGCGGCCGGCAGATATGTGTTGCAATACTGGAACATGACCACTGCTGCCAAAACCACTCTAATTTGAAGAAAAAAAACAACATCAACATAGGAATACAAATCAGGAATTACAAGCAAAGCAGATAAATGCCCCACATATGTAGTTTGTTATAATAGCATGGGGTCATTTTCGAAACTTCTCTGTATTACTGAGCACATGTGAATTAATGGTTATAACCAATACTTTACACAAGACCAGCTGAAGATGATTTGGATAAACGTTCCTGAGTGAAGTTGATTACCTCATTGTGAGTGTAATAAGTTTGGTTTGATATTGTTCATTTAAGAGATTGAGAGATTAACTGATTGACCAAATATAATGATCACTGACCGGATTGGCTATGCCGTTAACACTAAATATTATCATAGAATGTACATGGTGCCTACTAGGGTTGAAAATAGGTGTTTGTCTTTTATCTGGTGATTGCAATCACTTGTTCATGCCTTAGCACAATCAAACAGAAAGCTAGTTGCTAAACATAATTTCTACACAAGACGATTGTAGACGTCACAATCCGCGATGGTCTGGCTAGATTTAGTAGACATGAGATGGTCAATTGGCGTGAGAGCTCGGATCTCTGTCATGTCTAAAATAAGAATCCTATCACTCTCATCTCACTTGCCACAGCAGCAGCGTCCGCAGCACTTCATAGTTTTAATCTTCAATAGTTATGGCTACGTCGTGGCCTGTAACTTTGTCAATTACCATGGGGATATAAGGGTTATAAGCAACAGTCTGGTGTGCAAGCTGTGACATGATTCCTGTCATGTTTCAGAGTATGTCGAGTGCCTGATGGCTGATTTTTTGCTGGTTTGCTATGAGCCAACCCTGCCCAAGACTGAAGCACCACCTCCAATGTGTGAAGATGTGGTGAAACCAGATCCACGACAAGCCATTGAGGCACACCAGAGTAGGTTCCGCATGTATCAAGACAAGTCCAAAGTGAGTGAAGGGTAGAGGAATCCTTGATAATCTGGTGCTGGGAAGTTATCTCGTATTGTTGTAACAGCGCAGGCTGGTAACGGAACTCTTATCTTTGTCCAAGATGTCCCCGGCACCAGCGAACAAACTGTCTGTATGCAGTATACCTGACATTGTTGATTTATCCATGCTCAAATATGTTTTGTCATACCAGTTTCAATAAGTATAATGAAATTGTAAATAATGACTGCCAGCCTTCGTACAGATTTAGGTGTAAATAATAGAAAAAACCGTCACCCTGATACAACATTTTCTGAAATGTGCCCGTGTTGTTGTCTGTAGGAGAAATATCCCACTTGCAAGGCCCAAGGGTTCAAACAGATTGGTCTGAAACCAGGATGCTGGGTTATGCAACCAATGGGAATGGGGCTGTTCTCTATGGAGGCCATGTCTCAAGGAATCTCCACACAGCACACAGATTCTTCCACATCTGCCACTGGTTGACAGTAGCCACATAAACACCTGTAACATGATGTAGCGATGGGAACATTAATGTATATAATAAAGAACGACATATTGTATGGCAAATTTGTTTTAGCCTCCACATTCATAGAAACTCTGATGTAACACTGACCACGATGATAATATAATACCATAATCTTCACTTCCTTACGTCCAATTATACATTCATTTATGGGCTAACTGAAATTCCTATAAGAAAACAGCTACGGTACTTGCTCTCCTACATATGTTCTAGCTCAGAATCAATCTACATCAACTTTTAAAACTATTGTAATCAGCCTTTGATAAGGCCTACTTTAAATAAAAGTGCATCTCTATTTATTAACAGCAGCTAGTCCGAAATTAGTTGTAGTTTGTTTACAATTCGTGTGGAGGAGCATTTACATTTACATGGTACAACTTTGTAAACATGAACCCTTGCAACTACTTGATTGGATAAAAATATTGTGATATCTCATGTCTGCAGTCTGATATGGAAGAATTATTTGCTGCAAAGCTCTGTTGTATAGTCTACTGTCTTTTGTTTCTTCATCGGAGACGTCTGAATCGCTCATATCTGGTTCGAATCTGTAAGGCAAAATTTGCTCTGCCGAAGCAACGATGGTCTGCGAAATATCAGTGCCATACCATGTCTCTTCGTCTCGCTACTTAAGTGATGAAATAGCGAAATTACCAGCAGCATATCTATATCCATTTTGCGCGTAATATTATATATATATATATATATCATTATATATATATATATATATATATATATATATATATATATTATATATATATATATATATATATATATATATATATAGCAATATATATATATATATACTTATGTATATATATATATATATATATATAGATATATAGTATAATATATCTATATATATTTACATATATATAGATACATATATCTATATATATATACCTATACAGATATATAAGGAATATATATATATTATACACCACATGTATATTTTACATTACTATATATCTATATATACAATATATGACTATATATACTA
Source organism: Urechis unicinctus (assembly GCA_034190875.2). NCBI lineage: Eukaryota > Metazoa > Annelida > Polychaeta > Xenopneusta > Urechidae > Urechis > Urechis unicinctus. Next base: position 66,640,290 of record CM067349.1, on the reverse strand, counting down.
TATATCTATTAATATATATATCTTATTTTATTTCGATATCTATATGTGTGTGTATCTCCTATATATATCTCTATCTCCCTCTCTCTCTCTCTATATCTCTCTCTCTCTCTCTCTCTCTCCTCTCTCTCTCTCTCTCTCCTCTCTCTCTCTCTCTCTCTATCTCTCTCTCTCTCTCTCTCTACGCTGATGCCCTAGCGAAATAGTTTTTGCGCTACTCATATACCTATATCATCTATATATCTATATATATATATATCTATATATATATATATCTCTCTAATATATATATATATATATCTATGATCTATATATATCAATATATATTACATATATATATATGTATGTGTGTGTATATGCATATATATATGTGTCTATATATATATATATATACTGTATATATATTTATATATATATAAATATATATATAAATAGATATATATATATATACATACATATACATATATTATATATATGCAAAATATCTATATACATATATATATATTATACATATCATATATATACGATTAGTATATATATATATATATATATTTACATGTATATATTTACACATATATATATATATATACATATATGCATGCATGCATATATATAATATCTGTTTATATATATATATATATAAATATATATACAAATATATATATATATATACATATGATAATATATATATATATATATATATATATATCTCCATGTATATATCTCTAGTATATATATATATATATCTCTCTATACACATATATATATATATCTATATATATATATATATATATATCTCTATATATCTATATATCTATCTCTCTCTATATATATATATCGCTCTCTATATATGTAAAGCTAGATTTTCATTACTTTTCTTGCTTATGCGCGCTCCTCTTTAGCTGGAGTGGGGACTAGCCAGAGGAAAGTCAAAGCGAGTCCTGGAGTAGAGTTGCTTATTTTGTTTATTTAGATTTCAACAATGAAGCTCCCTGGAATCTCGCGGTCCGAATCGTTTCTCTGACTAGGTGATCTCCATGACTAACCCATCTGGACTCCTTATAAAGGGTCCCGCGATAGGCCAGGCTAAAACAATCCCCACTTGACACGACGAGTCCACTTGGAGGGTGAACTCGCTTGTTGTGAGGATTGGTACAATCAGGTTTACACCCCTCCCAAAGAGTGGTGTGATGTAACCCGGGCTCTCGTGCGGCATTTCGTGCGTGAGCCGAGGTCAACCGGAAATGACGCATATAGGGGGTCCTAGTTTCTGCAGCCCAAGTCAGCTTCGATAGATGCTTTGGCGCTATCAGCTGGTCAGAGCCGGAGTTTCTTTGCCTACCATAAAACCCACGCGTCAACCGCGAATTTATATCTTGTTTAGTCTGGATCAGTCATGCCAAAAAGCTGCGTGGCCGCGAATTGTTCAAACTTTTCTTCGGAAACGTTCAATTATTCAGTTTTCCTCGGGAGGAGAAGTTGCGCAAGCAATGGATATCGCAAGTGCGGCGTACAAGGGCAGATTGGCGGGTCCGACAACCCACTCGCGTTTGTGTAGCGAGCATTTTGGACCGGAATGTTTTGACCAGGCACTTGCAGTGAGAGAATCTCTCGGATTTGGGTACAACTGTTCCCGAAATATTCTCCCAACTGCTGTTCCTACCATATTCTAGAGAGGTTGCACGGATTCGCCACCAGTCAGAAAATCTCTTAGATGTTTACTTTTCACAAGTTCTTTAAATTAACTTGAAACAAAAAAAAAAATCTTACAGTTAAATTGCTCTTTATAGAATTGCCATAGAATTGGAAAAAAATTATCACCAACAAGAGATTGTGCAAGGACATCAAGAGACTATCAGGCAATGCCCAGACCTCCTACATAGAGGCTTTCCACAGCCTTCTGATCCAGTTTGCTCCAAAAACCTATGCTTTCAGTTACCCTGGTCTGCTTTGCCGGTAAATCTTTCAACTATCCCAGTCTGCTTAGCTTAAAAGTTGGTAACTAGTTAGATTTTACCCTTCTTTCAAATGTAGGATTGGTGTTGACAAGTGGATCCATAAACAAAAACAAAGTGGAATAAACAAGCCGTTTAATTTCATGAAGTATCTTTCCTCACGTCATTCATTCTAGTCATGAATAAAGTCAATTTACTATGCATTTCAATGAAAATGCTGGACGACAACAAAGAATAACAGCGCAGGGTGGACAACAAAGAATAACAGCGCAGGGTGAGGACATGTACAGCCTCCACTACCCCAAACACAAGGGAGGGGGTCACACAGTGAGGAAAGTGCTGAATGATCCATCTTATGGTAGGGATTGTTTCTAAATTTCACTTTTATGTGAAAATTATAATCTGTAATCTCAAATGAACAACTAATACATATATTCAATACAGGCGATGTAGAAGATCTTTTGGCAACTACATCCTCTGTATTTGATTGCTCAAACATTTGAGGCTCTTCAACACAAAACTCCATCGTCAAACCGTTCAACTGAACATCGCTCTCCGAAACATTCGCCATTGTTTACGGTGAAAACTGCGGACCTGTCAGTGACGACTCCGCCAAGTGACGTCACGGGGTGCTGGGCCGAAAATTCGAAAAATGGCGGCGGGTGCCGAAAAATCGACTTTATATTTCAATTTACATTAGGTTCGGGTGACTTGTTCGGTAATTGAACCACAAAAATAGAGTAAATGCAACTTTGTCTTTCATTTGGCTAAATAAAAATTATCATGAAAATTTGGTGTCATAGGCACTTTAAAACATTTGGTTTCCAAGGTGCGGTTGCCAAGCAGCTTGCTAGGGGAACAAAAAGCTGCAGAGTGGTGTGGTCTGGGGACTAAAAGCTACACAGGGACATCTACAGGGGGGCTTAAAGCTGTAGAGGGGGAAGTAAAAGCTGCAAAGAGGGTATTCAAAGCTAAAGAGGGGGGGGGGGTTACAAGCTGCAGAGGGGGTTGGACTAAGATCTGTATAGAGTCTGGTGCGTCTTCTCACAACCGCTTTCTTCATCAGAACAGTCCTGTCCACTTTCTGCTTCTGACACTTCACACATAGATAGCCCACACAACGGTAACCCACACATATATAGCCCACACAACGGTAACCCACACAAAGGTAGCCCACACATAGGTTACCTGCACATAGGTAGCCCACACATAGGTAACCCACACATAGGTAACGTACACATAGATAGCCCACACATAGGTAACCAACACATAGGTAACCCACACATAGATAGCCCACACATAGGTAACCCACACATAGGTAACCCACACATAGGTAACCCACATATAGTTAGCCCACACATAGGAAACCCACACATAGGTATCCTACACATAGATAACCCACACATAGGTAACCCACATATAGTTAGCCCACACATAGGAAACCCACACATAGGTAACCTACACATAGATAGCCCACACATAGGTAACCCACACATAGGTAACCCACACATATGTAGCCTACACATAGGTAACCAACACATAGGTAACCCACACATAGGTAGCCTACACATAGGTAACCCTCACATATGTATCCCACGCATAGGTAGCCCACACATAGAAAACCCACACATAGGTAACCTACACATAGATAGTCCACACATAGGTAACCCACGCATAGGTAGCCCACACATATGTAACCCACACATAGATAACCCACAAATAGATAACCCACACATAGGTAACCTACACATAGGCAACCCACACATAGGTAGCCTACACATAGGTAACCCTCGCAGAGGTTTCCCACACATAGGTAACCTACACATAGGCAACCCACACATAGGTAGCCTACACATAGGTAACCCTCGCAGAGGTTTCCCACACATAGATAGCCCACACATAGGTAACCCACACATAGGTATCCCACACATAGATAGCCCACACATAGGTAACCCACACATAGATAGCCCACACATATGTAACCTACACATAGGTAGCCCATACATAGATAACCCACCTATAGGTAGCCGACACAACGGTAACCCACTCATAGGTATCCCACACATAGATAGCCCACACATCGGTAACCCACATATAGGTGACCCACACATAGGTATCCCCAACATAGGTTTCGGAAACATAGATAGCCCACACAACGGTAACCCACACATAGGAAGCCCACACATAGGTAACCCACACATAGGTAACCCACACATAGGTATCCCACACAAAAGTAGCCCAAATATAGGTTACCCACTCAAGCTGGGGTTTGTATAGTTTTTGAGGGTATTGGATTATCCAAAAAGACCCCCAGCCGTCCATTGGATAATGTTTTTTTTATATTTGTAGATTATTTTGCACAAAGAATATAAACAACATCCCTCTTATTTAAAAAAACCGGATTGACCCACTAACGAATTCGGATTAATTGATCAAAATAATCTAATGACAGCGCTATAGAAACCTTAACCTACATTTGGCTTGCTGTGACGGGGCTATAGAGACCTTAACATACATTTGGCTTGCTGTGACGGGGCTATAGAGAGCTCAACATCTGTGCTAGGCATACACTCCTCACGACTCTTGCAATATCATGCTATACCCATCGCTCGTAGTGCCTTTAAACGGCCTATCCGTTAGCTCTCAACTATGGTGCGCATAGTTTACATGAGTCAAATAGTTTATATGGACATGCATTTGTCATTTGAGAGTAATTACCTCACCAGGCCTTATTAAACATGTCAGCTGATAGAACATCTACCCTATTCATTCCCAATCCCGGTAGGAGACTGCCTCATGAGACTGTTACAGTGAGGCACTCCCTCTCCTCTCCCTGCAATTGACGCCCCTTGGCCGACCAGATTATACAACCTCAAGACAAGATACCCGTATGACATGTATGGCGGCATGGGACCTTAGATGTTGTACCTACCTAGGTTCACGTGTATAATTGCTATATTATAAAAGGTTTCTGTGCGTTTCTTATCCATAAGAAAGCTTTATTTCACGTATTTCATTTCCCGAATGTCACATTAAATCTCTGTTGCTCTCTTTCATCTGACAAATTGGAATATTTTTCATGCATGTGAAGAATAATTGATTTGACAAAATATTTCAACATTGTAAATGTAGAAGACGTATTGGGTTCTTTGCATATAGAAGCGATTGACATTTAGGTACAGACGAATGACGAAGGCAGACATGCTCAATGTAATGGCGTCCTCCACGACCACTACATAGGAGTCGCACAGTGAGCCATACAATCTTAAATAAAAGCTTATCAGATTATCATACAGTGCTTGGGAACTACGTTAACGTCTGTGAGTTTACGTTCCAGGTCATCGTACGACCACAAATATGTCACTTCGGACTGCGTCATAACAGGCGGTTGGCCTTCATTCGGAGTCAATCTGTTGACACTATAAGCGACCTGTCACGTGACACCAGATCAACATTTATGATATAAGTGTACGAGAGAGCGACATAGAAATATGGCCAGCTACGTTTACTCTGGCACAGCTCTCCCCTATGAGGTCCTTAGTACGTAGTGAACCTCTTTTGCCTCATTAGACCTCATTCATCCCTCTGTGGTCAGGAGGCCTATTTGGTACTCAGAAAGCCATCCTGTATCAGAGGCTATTAATGGTAAACACTTCACCTATGTGGCCTGTTAGTTCAGCGTAAGGGCAGCTATCGTAATCCCAGGAGTGATATATTTGTATACCTGTATGTGGCATACTTGGCATGAATACGGGTACATTCAATCGCCTAGTTGATAGAATGATACTAGAAATGAGTCATGTTTATATTTCAGGTGATCAAGCAGAACTTACAGTTGGTCTGTGGTAGAACATGGTCGTGATAAGCATTGACTCCACTCGTTTACGACTCGATTGGGATACACGATTACCGGCATAACGCGATTGGAGTCTCGGCATTACGCGATTAGAGCCTTGGCAGTCGTTGCATGGAACAATCATTAATGATGCGCCCTCTCGCTAGGCGGCATTATCTCAGTGACGTCATTTAAGTACACGTGACCGGGCTGTTCAGGGTTTTAATAAAGCGGGTCGAAAAGAATGATTGGTATAAATATACAATGACGAGGTCTGTGATTCGAGTGATGAATTCCCCCACACGTCTTTATTTATGTCAAATATATAACGATGCATTTATGGAGGTATACAAGGTCTTACAATCCTCATCATTCGCAGAGAATAAATGATGACAACGCATAATTGTCCCCTAATAAGATAACAGAATCCGTCCTAGTACTTCTGACGGCCACAAAACATGTGACACGTGACATGTGACACGTGACGCGTGATGTACAGGTAATAGATGATTTACACACCTTGGTAAAAGTAGTGCATCTCAAAGAAGACTGCAGACATGCAGTTTGTTTTGTGGCTATCTGGATGGTGAATGTCTGTCCTATGAATCACTTCTCCATTCTTATGATGGGCGAGGCGTCTAATGATCTGTATGTTAGTTTCCATTAATGAACGAATCTGGAACAAGATGAGTGTTTAGCCCGCCATTAATCAGCGCGCGACACCTGACGCCACACCTGATACAATATCATCCAATCTGGCAGCGTGTAGATGTGACGGGCAGACGTGGGGGGTTCGTTTCTACTACGCTAAAAAGCTTTAAAAATTGAGTTGCGCTAGTTTGTCGCCGAGGACAATAACACTGACTAATTTAATTGCATTTTGTTCCGACACTACTCTTGATGAAATAAACTAACACCATTTTACCGACTTTTTGGTTGCTTGGTCCATATATTCTAAAGTAATTGCCTCACTTTCCCTCAGGTGTAGCGCTCGTCTAATTAGGCAAAAGTATTTGAGACAAATCCATATGTCAATCAATATGCGCGTTGAGTGATATTGGATTTCTCAAAAGGGGATCAGAATTTGCCAGGAGTTGTGACCTAACTGGTTGTTAATATTAAAGGCAACATAAATCCCTGTCGCTATACAGAAATGCGGTTAGGAATGTGAATTTGCTCAATATTTGTGACGTCACTGATTGGCACCGAGACAGATTATCCTCTTTTTTCTGGTCTATAGCTCGTTGTCGCAAGAAGATGAGGGTTGCACTCTGTATGTCGCTGATAACTCCGGCGGCGCCCGCCAGTGACGTATGTGTATGTATATATATATATATATATATATATATATATATATATAGATATATATATATATATAGATATATATATATATATATATATATATATATATATATATATATATATATATATATATATATATATATATATATATATATATATATATATATATATATATATATATATATATATATATATATATATATATATAATATTGCTCCTGCTCACAATGACCTTAAGGTACTGCTGCTGCCCACGATGACCCGACGAACACCGAACTATGCTTAATGAGAGTGATAATTTTTTACATTTGAAGAATTCTCGTCGGCTAAATAATATGTTTCTGTTCTGTGCTTTAAGACAAATTTGAAGATGCCAGCATAATTATTTGTGTGTGGAAATTAATTTGACTTATTGCTCTATCTAAGTCACCACAGTCTTATTTACACGGTCCTACAGCTCCACATTATTGAACTGAAATGTCATTCTTATTTATTGTTGTCTCATCGAAAGTGTTTATCGTTTGGTCCTTAAGAAGCTTGCCAATCAAGCTTTCGTCATATAAAACTTGGATTATAATACCTTTCCTGGTCATTTGTAAGAAATTTAAGAAGTTTAACAGAAATCAGTGATGATACTATTTACGAGTTGGCGCAGAAGAACCACGTTATATTAATAAATGCCTGCATCGGTTTAGAGGTCCTTTAGTGTGTCGACATATAAGCCCTCTTTTGCCGGACAAATGTAATTTGAATCTTCAGCCTTGCATATAAATGAGGGCCTTGATGGCTTAGAGCTCATTTTCACCGTAAGATGCCACCTCTACTAATGAGCAAAACATGTAATTAGGTCTCAGGTGTGTGTTTTGATCATATGGAATGCGGATTTGCGTCAGGTTTCAGCTTGCTATCGAATGATTTATTGGCATTTTTTCAATTCCCGTCCTATCCGAGCGTATTCGTGATATGTCAGAACACAGTTGCATTGAAACTATCATCCAGGTACCTTTGGTGGCATATAAAACACACAGGGCACCCGTAATAAAATTATAACGACCTGTGTTGATCTTTTTGAACAAAAGACGGCACAAATTACGTGGCATGGATAGTCTATTGCAGTTGTTCTTTGAAAGTGCTATAAAAGTGAATGTTTACATTGGTCGTCAAGGGCGGTTGCCATGGCTATACTGCCTCGCCTTTCGACCTACAGGTTGTGGGTTAGATCCCAAAGTGTGTAAACCTGACTGGTTCCCCGTCACTGTGATGACCACGTTAAATGGCGGTCCCGTCTCAGGAAGGGGATGCACCCGACCCGGTAGCTCACTAGTTCTGCGCTTGTTTCGCTATGGGCAACGGGTTAGTACCGAGTGAGCCATGGCACTTAAAGGGAGCTGTCCAAGCATCACAATCATCCTCATTCGTCACCATCCGATATCACCTCGTTGTTGAAAGTGACGTAAAACACCAATTTATTTTGTATTGGTCGTCAAGCGATCGTACTGGTCCACCGTCGCCGAGCGACCCGTCATGAGGAATAGCTTCGCAAAAGTATGAGGTAATAATTTAAGGCATTGAGGGCTTAGTGTGTGTCAGATGGCTGGAAGGCTGATATATCACCCCTAAGACGCGATACCGCCTCTCCTTATTTGTCATGTGGATAATTAAGCCTCAGGTGAGTTCTTTGATCAGGAGAAATGATGTTGTTGCTGCCCCTGTTATGCTTCCTATTTCAAAACGTGAACTAATTTACTGGCTCTAGCGCTGTTCCTACGCCTGTTCGAGCTAATTGATGACGTACACCTGTTCGAGCTGATTGATGATGTAGTAAAACAGAGCAACATGAATGAGATGATCTGCTGTAGAAACCAGTGTTGCGATCGCATGCCTCAACATGTGTGAGAACTAACTAACTAACTAACTAACTAACTAACTAAACTAACTAACTAACTAACGAACGAACGAACGAACTAACTAACTAACGAACGAACGAACGAACGAACTATATATATAGATATATATAAGAGATAGACATAAAGATAGAGTATATATAGACATAGATACAGAGAGATAGAGATATATATATATATATATATATAGAGACATATATATATATAGAGAGAGAGAGAGATAGATATATAGAGTATATATAGAATAAACATATAAAGAGAGATATATCTCTATAGAGAGAGAGAGAGAGATAGAAGGATAGAGAGAGAGATCTATCTAGATAGATATAGATATATATTAGAGTATATAGATATATATATATATCTATATATATCTATGATAGATGTATATATATAGACACATATATATATAACACATATATATATATTTACATACATATATATATATATACATATATATATATATATATATATATATATATATATATATATATATATATATCTCTATATATATATATATATATATATATATATATATATATATATTTATATATATATGCTTCAATAATGAGGTCGTCCATTTCTCTGGCTATTGACACGGATGGTATGTATTCATCGTACTTGATAGAAGAAATATTCGGACTGGAAACATTTAGCGTAAATAACAGCCCCTATAATTGGTTCATCAAACAGAGCGCTGCTGCTAAATTCACTGACGTCTGATATTGTTGATACCGCTATTTGCTATGGTCGTTATATCAAGCACCATAATTGATAGAATAAGCGGCATGTTGGATAGGTTGGATGCAATAATTTGCGATTATGGCTCTACCTGTACACATATTGATGACGTCGCTGAATTATTTACGTAGGTCACAAGTTGTTTTTGTGTATAAAGAAGATTCCCATAGAGAGAAATGCACGATGACAACGTTCTGTAAGCACACCTGTCTCCCAGGGGTTTACTACTTACAAAAATCTGCCCAGATCATCGGCTAAGTTATGGACGGATATTTTTCATGGCTTTCAATAGACGCATGTCTGAACCGTCGGACTGTCTCTGGAGACATCAGAGCTCAGCAAACAAGAGGACAACAGGCCAGTGATGTATACGGGTAATAGGGTAGGATTCCCTGGTGGACCAAGGCAGAGGCTCACAAGTATAAAGGACAGACTCTCAATGGGTGGACGCGAGGCAAATAATGCGAGGACAAAGTGCCTCAATCATCCCCAACCCTAATTCGCCTCATGGCAGATTTTTATTGCTCGCATATTTACAGGGAGTAAGGCGACCATTACAACAGAGTGATGCATGTGACCTTGTCGGAACAGAGCAGATAAAGGAAGCTTGATGCCATGAGCATGCTTATTGATATTTGCAATTCTTTAGCAGGGAAATTAGCCTTGGTTAAAAATTAATTAAAACCATTGACCTTAAAACACACATGGAACAAATGTTTGAAAGATTTCCATAAACTGTCTGAGACTATCGTTGGTGGTAAACTGCTGCACGGGATTCCAACGCAATTGGAAAAAGTCATGGCTCTCTATTGATTCATGATGATGCACTTAATGTCACTCACCACGTTAACAGAAGGTAGCTACTATCAACAGATAACCGATGTACCTAGTTTCATGACCTTTTACTGCCCCATCAGTCGGGTTTTACTCCTAAGCCCGTAGACTTAATTTATGTCATTAAGGCTTCATACCAAATGCATATTAGCAAGGTAGGATGTATTTAAAATATATTGATTCAAAAGCAAGCTATACTTTCATGAAGGATGTTATATTAAGAATAAATGGCAAAATAGAATACACTGCGATACGTATAGACCGAATGAATGTTACGGCTCATTCAACCACTGATATATACACCCAACCTATTTTGCGAAATGCTCTTTAGATGAATATAATTAAATAATCAAGAATGCATTTGAAAAGACCCGGATCATTCCGAAACAGTAAGCATTGTACGCTGTATATCATCTCGGTTAGTCTTCAAAGACTCGTTAGAAGATAATGACCATCACCTTGTTGTCTCTGTATGTCCAGAATGTATGTACGTCTGCATATATTTCCATATGTTCCAAGCGGAGAGCTGCGACGTGTGATAGGGAGTCTCACTGCCGACACATAGACGCATTGAAAGCAGCTCTATGGTGTTGTTAAAGGTTTTGTGTTCAGATGGATGTTAGTTACAGCCTTTAGAGAGATCAAAGCCATGTGAACACTTATAACACGATGTGATAAGTACTAATCGCTGCGAACAGAATACCGCTGATCAAGCCAGCTGTACGATTACGACATTTGTTACATTGGTCACACAGAGCTAAAAGTAACTGCATTGTCCTGTGTTTTTTTGCGATGCCGGTACCTAAGCATGTCGCTGGATTTGCATTGCACAATTAGTCATTATATTACTTAAACATCCTATTGGGTTTGCTGTGTAATATTCTTATAATGCAACCCCCAGTAAGTACGCATCTGTTTATTGCTGGTGCGGTGTGTTATCTGGAGATTTCTATCTCAATAAAATCGACAGACTGCGCGACAACCCCATTGAATTGTGCATGGGTACAATAGCAACTACACCCGAGTATGTAAAGCCACAATAAGATAAATGAAGATGTCAAAAAGAGTTAGAACCAGCTAAAGCTAGTGGGCTGGATTAGGAACCAGCTAAAGCTAGTGGGCTGGATTAGGACGCAGCTAAAGCTAGTGGGCTGGATTAGGAACCAGCTAAAGCTATTGGGCTGGATTAGGAACCAGCTAAAGCTAGTGGGCTGGATTAGGACGCAGCTAAAGCTAGTGGGCTAGATCAGGAACCAGCTAAAGCTAGTGGGCTGGATTAAGAACCAGCTAAAGCTAGAGGGCTGGATTAGGACGCAGCTAAAACTAGTGGGCTGGATTAGGACGCAGCTAAAACTAGTGGGGCTGGATTAGGACGCAGCTAAAGCTATTGGGCTGGATTAGGAACCAGCTAAAGCTAGTGGGCTAGATTAGGACGCAGCTAAAGCTAGTGGGCTGGATTAGGAACCAGCTAAAGCTATTGGGCTGGATTAGGAACCAGCTAAAGCTAGTGGGCTAGATTAGGACGCAGCTAAAGCTAGTGGGCTGGATCAGGAACCAGCTAAAGCTAGTGGGCTGGATTAGGACGCAGCTAAAGCTAGTGTGCTAGATTAGGAACCAGCTAAAGCTAGTGGGCTGGATTAGGAACCAGCTTAAGCTAGTGGGCTGGATTAGGAGCCAGCTAAAGCTAATGGGCTGGATTAAAAACCAGCTAAAGCTAGTGGGCTGGATTAGGACGCAGCTAAAGCTAGTGGGCTGGATTAGGAGCCAGCTAAAGCTAGTGGGCTGGATTAGGAACCAGCTAAAGCTAGTGGGCTTGATTAGGAACCAGCTAAAGCTAGTGGGCTGGATTAGGAACCAGCTAAAGCTAGTGGGCTGGATTAGGACGCAGCTAAAGCTAGTGGGCTAGATTAGGACGCAGCTAAAGCTAGTCGGCTGGATCAGGAACCAGCTAAAGCTAGTGGGCTGGATTAGGAACCAGCTAAAGCTAGTGGGCTGGATTAGGAACCAGCTAAAGCTAGTGGGCTGGATTAGGAACCAGCTAAAGCTAGTGGGCTGGATTAGGACGCAGCTAAAGCATGTGGGCTAGAATAGGACGCAGTTAAAGCTAGTGGGCTAGATCAGGAACCAGCTAAAGCTAGTGGGCTGGATTAGGACGCAGCTAAAGCTAGTGTGCTAGATTAGGAACCAGCTAAAGCTAGTGGGCTGGATTAGGACGCAGCTAAAGCTAGTGGGCTAGATTAGGACGCAGCTAAAGCTAGTGGGCTGGATTAGGAACCAGCTAAAACTAGTGGGCTGGATTAAGACGCAGCTAAAGCTAGTGTGCTGGATTAGGAACCAGCTAAAGCTAGTGGGCTGGATTAGGACGCAGCTAAAGCTAGTGGGCTGGATTAGGAACCAGCTAAAACTAGTGGGCTGGATTAGGAACCAGCTAAAGCTAGTGGGCTGGATTAGGACGCAGCTAAAGCTTGTGTGCTAGATTAGGAACCAGCTAAAGCTAGTGGGCTGGATTAGGAACCAGCTAAAGCTAGTGTGCTAGATAAGGAACCAGCTAAAGCTAGTGGGCTGGATTAGGACGCAGCTAAAGCTAGTGGGCTGGATTAGAAACCAGCTTAGGCTAGTGGGCTGGATTAGGAACCAGCTAAAGCTAGTGGGCTGGATTAGGAACCAGCTAAAGCTAGAGGGCTGGATTAGGACGCAGCTAAAACTAGTGGGCTGGATTAGGACGCAGCTAAAACTAGTGGGGCTGGATTAGGACGCAGCTAAAGCTAGTGGGCTGGATTAGGACGCAGCTAAAGCTATTGGGCTGGATTAGGAACCAGCTAAAGCTAGTGGGCTGGATTAAGAACCAGCTAAAGCTAGTGGGCTGGATTAGGAACCAGCTAAAACTAGTGGGCTGGATTAGGACGCAGCTAAAACTAGTGGGGCTGGATTAGGACGCAGCTAAAGCTAGTGGGCTGGATTAGGAACCAGCTAAAGCTAGTGGGCTGAATTAAGAACCAGCTAAAGCTAGTGGGCTGGATAAGGACGCAACTAAAGCTAGTGGGCTAGATCAGGAACCAGCTAAAGCTAGTGGGCTGGATTAAGAACCAGCTAAAGCTAGAGGGCTGGATTAGGACGCAGCTAAAACTAGTGGGCTGGATTAGGACGCAGCTAAAACTAGTGGGGCTGGATTAGGACGCAGCTAAAGCTAGTGGGCTGGATTAGGACGCAGCTAAAGCTAGTGGGCTGGATTAGGAACCAGCTAAAGCTAGTGGGCTGGATTAAGAACCAGCTAAAGCTAGTGGGCTGGATTAGGACGCTGCTAAAACTAGTGGGGCTGGATTAGGAACCAGCTAAAGCTAGTGGGCTGGATTAGGAACCAGCCAAAGCTAGTGGGTTCTGAACATAATGTACGCGGAGTCGGTGACACAAGCCGGGGGCCCGGAGCTTCTTACTTCGTCGTTAAAATAAAGGGTTCAAAGGAGGCAGATACATGATTTGTATTTGCGAGGTTCAAAACGCGATTCTAACGGTTGACCAAATTTTCAAGCGCAGGGCAATGCAAATTTGACCCATTTCAATGTTTCATTACGAAATAGCCAGGCAGACGAAGCACGGATAACAAAGTAGTAGCCTTGAATATGGTAGATTATAAGAATCCTGTACATATAAATTCTATGAAATAGAATAAAAGCCTTTTGATGCCTCATTTCACATAAATACAGCATGTCTATCACTTCTATGTACAACCTCTTCGTGTCACGCAAAAACCCCACTCCCCCCTCCGCCAACCCAACGATATATTTCGATTGAATTGATATAGTGCCTCCGGAAATAGTTGGACGACTTTTATCAGAGACCCAGTGTAGTTGTTCAGTGCCTGGATCATTAGGCGCCCACACTCGGTAATCCTCGATCTAAGGATGGACATTATATGAAGCCCTGGTGAATAGCGACACAGTTCACCATACCCTGTTATCTTCATGGCCAGACCGTTTACTAGGACCTTGATATCTGTACCGGTCGAGTGTGTAGTTGCATGTCCAGGAGGCTTAGTTAGCTTTACGCGAACGCCATCGTTTGCAGATGCCTTTCAAAGCATAACAAAATGTTATAAATATATGTGTAAAAGCATGCTATTAGTTTATGGCTTTGTCTGTATCTTACGATATTTAAAAGATTGATCAATCAATGGTATTTGACGCGATTAATTTTGTTTTTTTCTAAAGTCCAACATTAGTGGAAACTACCCTTTTGTTAGCTTCTGCGTTTAATTAGCTTTCAATTGATTTGTATTAAGCATAAGGGTTAATTTACAATCACTCTTTTTGAACCTGCTTGATAGACATGCGTGTGTACTGTATTTAAAAAAAGATTGTTTAGTCTTTTAACTCCAACTACGAAGGAGGCAACATTCACCTGCTTTGTTCTCTCACCTGTGCGTGTTATGGAGGAGACTCGGTCTATATTTAGCTACCATACCATATTACTCTTAATAATGGCCTATGTATCAATGCACTCATATTTATGTAAATAAATGTGAGTTATAACTGAAGCTATAAGGCGTTGAACGAGAACAAAAGTGGTTTTAGCAGCCTTATAGCTTGTTTGCATGTCTGGAACATCTTTGAACCGTACCGTAACCGTATAATCTACAGCCTACACATAGAGACTTGTTGTATTATGCATCAACTTGACGATTCACAGGGCATCAACATTAAATTTTTGATAATTCATGGCATTTACATCAAACATTAGATGATTATTTGCTCCTGTTCAATTGTGTGATCTTATTTCAGGTAACTCCAGCGGTAAGTCATCAGCACCTAATGCCAAATCAAACGGTCCAATTGATGCATTGCAGTTCCGCCAAACGCTACCAGGATGATAGTTTCAATCCAACTGTGTTCTGTCATTTCTTGAATATTCTCGGATAAAACAAGAAGAGAAAAGAATAAATAAATCATTGTAGGACGCTGAAACCTGATGCAAAATCACCATTCCACATGATCAAAGCGCACACCTGAAACCTAGTTCCATGTTTTGCAATAAGCAGAGGCGGCGGTGGGCTTCAACACAACTATTTCTGATCTCGTCGTCTTACGCTGAAAAGCCGCCAAAGCCCTCATTTATTCCTGCTCAATTTTGCAGGTTGTCTCCCAATAAGATACGGTACGCAGACAAATCATGGCTGGTGAATCTAATCAAAGTCATTCGGCAATATGGTAGCACATGTAATGTATGGTGTGCCGCAATGGAGATCATTGGTCGAGGCTATGACAGCGAGATTGTCCAGCAGTGACCACATTCGAGGTTATTTGGTATGATCCATACTTCCTGATTGCTTGCATAAATGATCAAATCAAAGCAATAATTGATAGAGACCATACGATATACACATTTAATTAGTGAGCAATCAATAAGCATTACGCTTCAGTTAAATCAAGTGATGTTATAGGACCATGTACAATAGTTTGCGATGTTATAGGACCGTGTACAATAGTTTGTGATGTTATAGGACCGTTTACAATAGTCTGTGATGTTATAGGACCGTTTACAATAGTTTGTGATGTCATAGAACCGAGTACTATAGTTTGTGCCGACTTTGTACAATAAGTCACAGAAATTGTCGCTCAAGTAAAGTAAATCTGGCGCGTGTGAGTAGTATATGTTGGTATCTTCGAATTGGCCAACAAAACGAGCCATCTTCCAAAAAGCGGAACAAAAACAATAGCTTCCATCAATGAGATATGCATTGTAGTTTCGGAGTTGTTCGATTATACTCATCGTGGGCAGCAGCCGTAGCTTAAAGTCATTGTGAGTAGCATTCGTAGCTTAAGGGCATCGTGGGCAGCAGCCGTAGCTTAACGTCATTGTGAGTAGCAGTCGTAGCTTAAGGGCATCGTGGGCAGCAGCTCTAGCTTCAGGTCATCATGGGCAGCAGCCGTTGTTTAAGGGCATCGTGCGCAGCAGCCGTAGCTTAAGGTCATCGTTTGATTCATTAGTGGGTATACATCATCGGCTTCAATGGGAACGTATTCTAACAGTCTAAAGAGGGATGACAGTCAATCAAACAGCATTTACTGCATTGACTCGCTATTGCTCTCTGCCGAGGCTAAGAAGAATTAGGCGATGATCTCTGATGTTAAGGTTCAGCGCGTTGAAGCTATCAATCCTGGCTCGTAATAGATGCACGACAGGGAGTTTAATCTTAACATCCGTCATGAAAGATCCCTAGATTGACAACAGGACAAATAAGGATGTGAGTGGGTGGATGTATTGCTTTAGCTGTAGACACATGGGAGAGTCAGGCGGTGATGAAAAGCAATCAATTAAGGTATTTCCTACTGAGGCTGGCCATGCGTGCGCATTTATATCTTACACACCATAAGTATTTGATTACATTACTCTCTCACACTCTCTCTCTCTTTCTATCTCTCTCTCTCACACACACACATACACATATACACACACACACATACACACACATACACACACACCCATACACACACACACGCACATACACACACACACACACATACACACACATACACTTGCAAGCACAAACGCACACACACCATCTCTCTCTCTCTCTCACACACACACACACCTACACCTACACACACACACACACACACACACACACACACACACACACACACATACACACACACAAACACACACACACACACACACACACACACACACACACACACACACACACACACACACATACACATACACAGGATCTAGAATATTGAACAAGGTTAACTTTCTTTTATTTCATCTACTACACTCGTATTCGATGACAATTGTCCCATCACATTGAGTAAGCCATTCCGTCACCTTTTCTGGTGTCAATTTGTCCTAAAGAAACGCTTGATTGACTAATTGACAACGAAACAGCCTTCTCGAGAAGCATTATCGGGCAAGTACCTACTCGACATGTTTTGGTAATTCGATTCCTAATACCATATCATAATTTTGTGGAAATGTTCACACACACACACACGTACACACGTACGTACGTACCTACGCACGTACGTATGTATATACGTATGCTTTTATATATACTAGTTACTTAGGTTATATATGCTCAAAAAGGTTTGTGGAAGTCATTGGATAATTGGTAACCAGCTGTAGGGGGTTAGTCCATCCGACTGGCAATCGCGAGTGTACGTTATCATAACGGATAGCTGTGTTGTCAAGATGCTTCTCAATATATGGCAACTACATTGTCAGTATTTTGCAGGCAAGAGGTTGGTAGTGTTCACACAATATAAATTCATGATACGTTGTCAGTTATTTACAGGTATTATGTTGATAGTGTATACAAATTCAAAATAGACGGTAAATTACATGCAGGCTTGAGGTTCGTAGTGTATACTGAGCGACAAAGAGTAAAGAGCTCATATGACAAGTCTTTGGTCAAAATAGACTGTACCAATAGGATCCCTTAGCTCCGGCTTGAAACCTTAACCGTTAAGTGTGGCATTGAAATGAAAGTTGTGTTTCATCCGAAACACTTTAAAAAACGGTTACGATTTGAAAACACGCCACTCAGATATTTTTGTGGTGTTACATAGCACAGGGCACTACAGGCTTAAGGCGAATATGATGTACAGAGAACTATCTATTTATTGTGTGGTGATAGCGGCCCAATAAAGACTTTCTATTTAGAGGAAAATATGTCATATCGTTTTCAAATGTATCAAACAAGTGGTAACTAATAATAATATGACGTCATCACAATCAGCCTTACGGTCGCATGTCATGTAGAGCACCATAAACAAATGTTTCTTGTAAATCGAAGGCTA
>CM067349.1:66033827-66621827 GCA_034190875.2 Urechis unicinctus | reverse complement strand
GGGACTCACAATTCCAACATTCAACGTTAGGTTATCTTCAGTGAACTAAAACATTGTTTATCCCCCGGTAATCAGTAACCTATCTTAAGGGCCTGATGATATGTCAAGGAGGATTCTTGCAGTCTTAGCGGGCTTCATTTTGGACAAATGAGTCAAGCTGTTCTACGCAGTTAAGCGAGAGCTGACCAAACATGATGTCCATACATCATTGATCGGATAGCGAGGGATTCGATCTCCAGCAGCACGTGTGGCGATACAGATATTATTATTTCCCGCCAGGTATGAATACAACCGTAGGAGTGCTACTGTATGCATACTTTGCATCTTCCCATCAAATGATACGCATCACGACGTCATGTTGGTAGAGTGCTGTATATATTTAATTTATGCCATATGAAGTCGTGGATAGACATATCTATATCTAGTGATCAGCTTTGATCAGTGTATAGCCTAGCTGTGGCATCACCTCAGAAAAGTACCCACTATGTAATCGTACTTTCTTGAAATGCATAGTAACTGTACGTGCGTTGAACCGATTCCTGCATTTCACACTCAATAAATCTTTCTTCTCGCCTACATTATCTGTTCATCGACGTCAAAGAACACGACTACATATAATTTATCTCGCCACCTCTATTGACCGATGAACGGCTTAATTTATTTGGTGAGCCAATCAGGTCTCGAATAGCGATGGTAACTAGGTTAAGAGCCATCCATTTATATGACCAAAAGTGTTGTGTTGCTGCAAAGGGAATATTGTTATCATAATCTAGCGTCATATACGTCATGGGAAAGGCTGCTTAGGTCCAATGGGTCGCGGCAAGACTTACTCCATGAATATTGTCAGATGAACTGGAGGAAATAAAATACCGCCATCAATAGAAACATTGAAATATGTTAAATTGCCAGATTTCCCTGCTCTGTTGTTATCTCCTGTTTTGGTTTTTAAAGTCTCTGCAAGAAATCCGGTTATATGCGCAACTCAAAGCTAATTTCAGAGTGGACTCATTTTGTCGTAGCATATGTTTGGATAATGGCTTTCAAATGTTTTATCTATTTCACTATTGATCAAATCTCCATATTGTGGATATGGAAGCATTCTGCTTTTGTTTCAGTTTGATCTACGCTGAGAAACGTGCCAACATAGAGCCACTAATTATTTCCATGTTCGCTGTATTGTAGTTGATGCATAGCGTCTAACACACTACTAGGGAACAGTAATATGTCTCACTTGTATAAATACCAGGGGCAGGGCGGAGTGGGAAGCTGTGGGTAAAAATGCAACATGCAATCTGGAATATGTGTGCATTCGGCGAATACATATTATTATCAGTCTACCGTCTTCAAATACATCACATTGTTTTCAAAACACCAAATAGTAGGTCAGTTTCTATCAAACGGACCTGTATAGGTTTTGTAACATTCTACATGCGGAGTTACAGTGCATCAATGAAGCTCATGACCATGTCCAACAATACTACCGTAAATGCTAAAGTGACCGCATATGTAAGGTCTGTTTTGTTGACCGTGGTCCGAATAGTAGATTTGCAATGATTATTGTTTTGTGTATAATGCATGCCCATGCCGACGTCTGATTACATTTTCGTTTGGGCATCAGGTTCACCCGTGTAACTTAAAATAGTTCAATTCACAAACAGGGAAAGTTGAGGTCGTCTGTAATTTCTATTATGTGAGACAAATGTCAATCGAACACAGATTATTCTTAACATCGTGGTCTGTGGTTCAATGTATGGAACAGCGTAACAGGTCGATCTGCTACAATGCATTAATGAGTCATTTACTACTGCGTATTACGTCACACTAATCGTGAAGGGAATGCTATCTGATACCGGGTTTTATGTGGTGCATTACGATGCGTAATGCGATAGTTCTTTATTGTAAACCAGCTTGTATTGGAGGAACTTTTCAATTACAATAGCTATTAATCTGCAACTTAAATCCATAGCTTCTGCTTTGTTTCCTCGGCTTTTATCCTGGAACGTAGGTGCTCCAGAAACATAGCGAAACAAGTAAGCGCATGTCCTAGCATGAACCAATGAGAGGTTTTTCGCTTTAATACCACCTTGTACACATCGTAAGACATGTTTACTTGGATACGGTCGCCACACGTCCTCTTTGCGCAGAGACAAAAGCTTAAGGGACGGATGAAAATCTCATATGTACATGAGAAATGGGGTTACATGCCACCGCGTATTACGATTAGAAGTGTTTCGAGACACATTTATCAGCATTTGTATTGCAATAGTTTCCATGGTTCCAACACTGTGAGACTAATACGCAGGGAAAGGTTTAATTTACAATTCATAACACAGGCAGATAATTCAACCTTTATAAATGAAATATTACTCACATTTGAGCATCATATATTCGGTTGCTCCCCATGTCTTCCCTCCACCCCAACAACTGACGACGGCCGAGACAAGAAAGTTCAACCACACGTGCCGGATTTAGCGCGCTTCTTGTTGAGTCATGATATGGCTATGACGTATAGGGACGTAGCACGTAACATGGGTCGTCTGGGCAGTAATATGAAGGAAAAATATATTCCTTGAGTCGCTGCTAGGAGTTTGGTTAAAATATGAATGATCACGTGTGTGTGCGTGCGCATGTGTGTGCATAAGTGTGTGGTCGTGTGTGTGCCTATGTGAGTGGGTGTTGGTGTACATGTGCGTGTGTGTATATGTGTGTTTGTGTGTGGGGGAAGGGGTGTGGGTGGTGTAGGTATGGGACTGTGTGTGTAATTGAACAAATCAATTAATTTGATTATTCAAGGTATGACTGTGAAAAACTCAATAATCACTCAAAGGAGCATTAAACAAGGTATGTTCTGTGTTGATCACATTTATCCTATCATCGACAGCCCAATACTGCTGACAGCGTAACTCCAGGGCTAATGCGTAGTTACCGACTTCTAAGAATTACAAACTCAGACCAACTTGTTCAATAGAAGTTGAATATAAATTGTTGGCTGTAATCAATAACCAGACAACATGTGCGCTATATTATGGGTTAAGTTGGTGATTTGAATGCATACCTACAAGTATATATTTGGCAGCATTGTCGTCAACACATCGTGTCATTCGCAGAGCTCCCCAGGTACGTGCTTGTCTTTTTGACCGGTTATTTGTTAAATGAGTGGTAAGTAACTAGTTGTATTGACGTGGAAAATATTCTTTGACCAGAAATATTCAGATGGCGTATTTATGATTGCGAAAGGCGAGGTGGGGGCTGTAATGTATAATTGGGATGTGATTAATATTTTATAGCATATACATATACCGTTAGACCAGAGTTGCTTTCAGTCATTCCATGTATTGTATTTGGTCAGCCCCCATCATGTTATATCGATAAATCTACCATAACAAAAACCAAGGCAATGGCTCTCAGCGTGATGCGTAACTTATTATTTTCATCTATACGCAGTACCTTGCCCCATTGATGACCTAAGTTTCACATATAATCGCTGTTTGTTTTTGTCTTGGTCAGTTCCGCACAATAAGCTAAGACACATTACAGTTTGATTTGGTCTTCGCCTCAATCGACCTTCATCATGCTGCCCATGTTGAGTATTGCTTCCGCTATCCTGAGCATTGTCGTAACGATTCCGTCAGGTAAGTGAGCGTTTCTACCAAATCAATTTGGTCATATTCTTGACACCTAGGGCGGTCCATCCTGACAATTAAAGACATTATTAAAACCAACAATAATAATTGACTGATCTATTAGATGGATGTTTGTAGGGCATATATTAACCTCCCTGTAGTGGAGGCCCTTAGTGCGAGACCAAAGCTAACCGTCAAATCTTGTTTGTCTTTTGCGTTTTCTAGTTGATGCGTCGCCTTTTGTTAACTGTTCGGGAACAGTATCATGCCTAACATGTGGGCATGTTAAGGATAGGGCTGAATGCGAAAAAAATGGTGCCATCGAAATTTGCGCCTTAGAACATGTAAATAGTGGGATGATTTATGCAAGGCTTTATAAATGCTATTGAAACTTATCTCGTATTTTTAAGTTATGGCAAACTTATAAATAAATATTCGGTAGCCGTTGATATTCAATGGTATCTTATATTATATATGTTGACAGCCTAGATGCGGGGTTAGAGTTCATGAAAATGAACACGGACAGGTCTACCAATATAGCCGAGGGTGTGAAGACGATACCAAATGCGGACGGCACGCCATTGGACAAGCATCACGTCAATGCAATCGATTGAAAAATCAGCACTCTACAGTCTGCCATTTCTGCGAAGTGGGAATTTGTAATGTGTAATTTTTGCAAGGTATTTCAGCTGGCTAGTATGAAGCTGGCTTTGTTCGTCAGACCGTTGAACTCGGTAATAAATAATGATGCTGCAAAATCGTCTACTTCATAAGAAACTCACATGATCTAGAACCTGCTACAATAATTGTTCAAGCAATTTAAGGCATGCCTTCAGCTGCATATATTGTTCATTGAACAAAACATGATTCATCCCATGTAGTGCATATGCACAGGCCCAATAAGTCTTTATTAATACTGAAATCAAGTCATTTATTCAGAAATACCGATCGAGGGTTCATTGAATCAATTAGGATAAAGACGTCGAGTCATTCTTCTATCTAGAGCATCTCAAAGGGAAGTTCACTACAGTGCCTTTGCATTTGATTTATTCCCTTGTGCCATGTTGCATCACACAACTCATGGAATACCGCGTATGCTTTGGTCAGGTGCATTGGGGAACCTTAATTGTACTTTTTACGTTTTTTAATGTACTAGCAAAATATATTTCCTTACCCCAATGTACGTACTACACTTTCGTGTAATGAAATGCCATGTCGTCCACAAAACCTCCATCAAAGGAGCACGTGCTGTGTCAATTGAAACACCAACTAACGAACAATACACCCCGTAATGTAATCATTATATAATCATCTTACCGACCGTCTCGGATCAATCGCCTCTCCGATCAACCGACCCACTAACATGATTTAGAATTTATTTCTATGAGCAACCCATACATCACTAGCCAAGCACTAACTGGTCTATCCCACCCTTTCCTGCACCCGAACAGCTCATTAGGATCTCTCCACTAACTTTTACTGACGACACAAGAGGTCCTCGGCGTAGTTCGATCAAAGCAGTCACGTGATGAAATTGCACCCAAACCCGTGTTGAATACTCACTTGTGTGGGTTGAAGACATAAAATCTCGAATACATATAAGACGCACAAGCGAGGGCGTATCTAGTCATTAATCCCGGGCGTATCTAGTCATTAAGTACAAGCTGATGACCCTCTTGCTGGGCAATTGTTCACGCATGGCTCTGACGCTATTGCACGGTGAAGATAGTTTTAAATGTTGTGCGTGTTTGTCAAGCGGGGGACTTACGATTCGAACATTCAAAATTAGGTTGCCTTTTCCGAACCAAAAGAAGAGAGTTATTGTAGTCTAGGCGGGCTTCTCTCTAGACTAGTTGGCTTTCGTGGAATCATCGCAATAGGAATTTCTATCGACCGATGAGCCATGCCGTTCAATACAAATAAACGAGAACTGACCACGAATGGTGTCAATACTTTATTGATAGGTTATAAATGTGTGGCTCTACACCAGCACATGTGGCGATACGGATATAATGATTGCAGGTCAGGTGTGGGTACAGACGTAGGAGAGTTAGTGTTATACATATATTACATCTTTTCATCCCATTACACCATTTGAAGAAGTGGATGTGCATATCTATATCTAGTGACTAGCGTTGATCAGTGTATTGTCTAGCTGAGGCATCACCTCCAATACGTACCCACTATGTCTCCTGCTTTTCACACTCATAAATTTCTTTGTCATCCTCGTCTACCTTATCAATTTATTTATGTCAAATAACACGACTAAAGATAATTTAATTTGCCAACTGTTAACGACTTATTTGATTATTCAAAGTAATTGTGTAGAAAATATTTTTGCTCTGAACTCATTCAAAGAAGTGTTAAATAAGACCCCTAGTCTGAGTGACATATAAGATAATATAAGATACTTATATCCAAATTGTGCAGGTCATTAGTGAGATTAGGCAGCAATGAAAACTTCGTTGCACGTATCTGTTACGTTTTGCAGTTGATGCGTCGCTTTTTCACAACTGTTCGGGGAGAGTATTATGTCTTACTTGCACACGTGTTAAGGATAGGGCTGAATGCGACGAAAATGCAGCAATCGACATATGTGCCTTAGAACATACACGTGTTGGGATAGAAAAGGGTGATATATGGCTGTTTTTTTAACAATGTTGATGAAATAAAAACTGTAATCATCAGGTAGACGTTGACATTCAGTAGTATCTCATCGTGTATATCTTCGCAGCCTCAATGCAGGGTAAGAGCTTATGAAAATGAACACAGACAGGACTATCAATAAAGCCGAGGGTGTGAAGTCGATACCATATGTGTAGGGCACGCCATTGGACAAGCTTCAATAATGGGTTACAAGTAATCTATGGAATACACTCAGCAACATATATTGTACTTTAAACACACCAGGCTTCACTCCATGTTCTGCGTATACACAGGTCACATATATCTTTATAAATACGAAATCAGGACAATTATCCAGACCGACTGACGGCTCATTGCATAAGTGATCATATAAACTGTGAATCATTAGGCTTTCTAGAGATTTGATCAGGTTTATGTGGTCGCCATGAAGCTGTTCCAAAGGAGCATTTGCTATGATGCTGGAAACACCAAATAACGACAAATACAATGAATTATTCTATCATTTTTTAATCCACCGAGTCAGATCAATTAAAGTATTATGCACATGTGGTCTGGTTATTGATTATACGTAAATAATCACCGCGTAGTTGCTGTACTGCAGTAGAAGTAGTTGCATTTACATATCGATAAAGCCTCCCAGCCGATGTCATCATGTCGTATGCACAATGTTGACCTTTACGTAAGTCGTTTATATTATACAGCCAACTATTTGCATTGACCCAAGCAACTGCTATTGAACAGCTCTGTTTGTCGTGGTCATTCTTAGATACGAGCAACTGAATATTGGCCCTGTGATTACCGCGTTAGCAGAGTTTGACTTCCTTTGTTAGGAAAAATGAGCTTATAAAAAGTAAACAAGTAAAATGAGATCTGCACAAATATATCCCTTGTCTGCAAATATAGTTACGACTATATATCAAAATTCTAGGCAACTACTAAAGCTACCATGCCAGTAGTTGCATTTACATATCGATAAAGCCTTCCAGCCGATGTCATCATGTCGTATGCACAATGTTGAACGTAACGTTAGTCGTTTATATTACATCTTTTATAACGACACCAGAGATCCTTCTCGTAGTTCAGATCAATACAGTGCCCAAAGCAGTTACGTGATGAAATTGCACCCAAAACTGTGCTGAATACTCATTTGTGTGGGTTGAAGGCATAAAATATCGAATACGCCTATGACGCAGAAGTTTTAAATGCATTGGTCTTATGGGGGACTAATTCCATTACATTCAACGTTAGGTTATCACAGTGAACTACAACATTGTTTATCAATAGTTTCCATGGTTACAACAAGGAGACTAACCGTCAATTCATAACACAGCAGATAATTCAATTTATCGGAATTTTATTTCATCATATATTCGGTTGCTCCCCATTCTTCCCTCCACCCCAACAGCTGACGTTCACCACACGTGCCGGATTTTTTGCGCGCTTCTTGATGAGTCATGATATGGCTATGACATAACGGGACGTAGCACGTAACATGGGTCGTCTCCTGTAATACGTGAAGGATACTGATATTCCGTTCCTTCCTGTTCGCTGCTAGGAGTTTGGTTAAAATATGAATGATCACGTGTGTGTGGGATAGTGCGCATGGTTTAGCATAAGTGTGTGGTCGTGTGTGTGTGCCTATGTGAGTGGGTGTTGGTGTACATGTGCGTGTGTGTATATGTGTGTTTGTGTGTGGGTAGGGGTGTGGGTGGTGTGGGTGTGGGTGTGGGTGTGTGTGTAATTGAACAAATCAATTAATTTTTCATTCAAGGTATGACTGTGAAAAAAACTTTCAATAATCACTCAAAGGAGCATTAAACAAAAGATGTTCTGTGTTGATCACATTTCTTATCCTCAATGCTGCTGACAGCGTAACTCCATGGCTAATGAGTAGTTACCGATCAGCGTAATTACAAACTCAGACCAACTTGTTCAATAGAAGTTGAATATAAATTGTTGGCTGTAATCAATAACCAGACAACATGTGCGTTATATTATGGGTAAAGTTGGTGATTTGAATGCATACCTGCAAGTATATATTTGGCAGCATTGTCGTCAACACATCGTGTCATTCGCAGAGCTCCCCAGGTATGTGCTTGTCTTTTTGACCGGTTATTTGTTAAATGAGTGGTAAGTAACTAGTTGTATTGACGTGGAAAATATTCTTTGACCAGAAATATTCAGATGGCGTATTTATGATTGCGAAAGGGGAGGTGGGGGCTGTAATGTATAATTGGGATGTGATTAATATTTTATAACATATACATATACCGTTAGACCAGAGTTGCTTTCAGTCATTCCATGTATTGTATTTGGTCAGCCCCCATCATGTTATATCGATAAATCTACCATAACAAAAACCAAGGCAACGGCTCTCAGCGTGATGCTTACTTATTTTATTTGATCTATACGCAGTACCTTGCCCCATTGATGACCTAAGTTTCACATATAATCGCTGTTTATTTTTGTCTTGGTCAGTTCCGCACAATAAGCTAAGACACATTACAGTTTGATTTGGTCTTCGCCTCAATCGACCTTCACCATGCTACCCATGTTGTGTATTGCTTCCGATATCCTGAGCATTGTCGTAACGATTCCGTCAGGTAAGTGAGCGTTTTTTTGCAGTCCAAATCAATTTGGCCATATTCTTGACACCTAGGGCGGTCCATCCTGACAATAAAAGACATTATTAAAACCAACAATAATAATTGACTGATCTATTAGATGGATGTTTGGAGGGCATATATTAACCTCCCTGTAGTGGAGGCCCTTAGTGCGAGACCAAAGCTAACCGTCAAATCTTGTTTGTCTATTGCGTTTTCTAGTTGGTGCGTCGTTTGGGATTAGCTGTTCGGGGACAGTATCATGCCTAACATGTAGTCATGTTAAGGATAGGGCTGAATGCGAAGAAAAAAATGCCATGCCATCGAACCTTGCGACTTCGAACATGTACGTAGTGGGATGATTTATGCAAGGTTTTAGAAATGCTTATGAAACTTATCTCGTATTTTTTACGTTAAGGCAAACTTATAAAGAAATATTCGGTAAGCCGTTGATATTCAATGGTATCTTATATTATATATGTTTACAGTCTATATGCGGGGTTAGAGTTCATGAAAATGAACACGGACAGGTCTACCAATATAGCCGAGGGTGTGAAGACGATACCAAATGCGGACAGCACGCCATTGGACAAGCTTCACGTCAATGCAATCGATTGAAAAATCAGCACTCTACAGTCTGCCATTTCTGCGAAGTGGGGATTTGTAATGTGTAATTTGCAAGGTATTTCATTTCAGCTGGCTAGGATGAAGAGAGTAATTATTGAAATGAAATCCATCTTGATAGGCGTATAGGTAAAAATGCATTGTTTGTCAGACCGGTGAACTCGGTAATAAATATTGATGCTAGAAAATCGTCTGCTTCATAAGAAACTCACATGATCTAGAACCTGCTAAAATCATGTTTCAAGCAATTTAAGGAATGCCTTCAGCTGCATATATTGTTCGTTGAACAAAACATGATTCATCCCATGTAGTGCATATGCACAGGTCCAATAAGTCTTTAAATAATACTGAAATCAGGTCAATTATTCAGAAAGACCGACCGAGGGTTCATTGCATCAATTATGATAAAGAGGTCGAGTCATTCGTCCATCTAGAGCATCTCAAAGGGAAGTTCAATGCAGTGCCTGTGCATTTGATTTATTCCCTTGTGCCATATTGCATCACACAACTCATGGAATACCGCGTATGCTTTGGTCAGGTGCATTGGGGAACCTTAATTGTACTTTTTACGTTTTTAATGTACTACCCCAATGTACGTACTACGCTTTCGTGTAATGAAATGCCATGTCGTCCACAAAACCTCCATCCAAG
The DNA here is from genome assembly GCA_034190875.2 of Urechis unicinctus. NCBI lineage: Eukaryota > Metazoa > Annelida > Polychaeta > Xenopneusta > Urechidae > Urechis > Urechis unicinctus. Next base: position 66,611,680 of record CM067349.1, on the reverse strand, counting down.
GAGCACGTGCTGTGTCAATTGAAACACCAACTAACGAACAATACACCCCGTTATGTAATCATTATATAATCATCTTACCGACAGTCTCGGATCAATCGCCTCTCCGATCACACACACTAAGGACTATCTTAATACTAACATGATTTAGAATTTATTTCTATGAGCAATCCATACATGCACATCAAGACATGCCGTCAACATTACGCGCATACCACAAGTCATCACTAGCCAAGCACTAACTGGTCTATCCCACCCTTTGTGTCCTGCACCCGAACAGCTCATTAGGATCTCTCCACTAACTTTTACTGACGACACAAGAGGTCCTTGGCGTAGTTTCGATCAAAGCAGTCTGTCGTGATGAAATTGCACCCAAACCCGTGTTGAATACTCACTTGTGTGGGTTGAAGACATAAAATCTCGAATACACATATGACGCACGCGAGGGGCGTATCTAGTCATTAATCCCGGGCGTATCTAGTCATTAAGTACAAGCTCATGACCCTCTTGCTGTGTAACTGTTCACACATGGCTCTGACGCTATTGACGGTGAAGGTCTTGTTGAATACTGCGTTGTTGTCAAGCGGGGGATACGATTCGAACATTCAAAATTAGGGACGCCTTTTTTATCGATCAGCAAAAAAGCTGAGTTATTCTTGTTTAGGCGGGCTTCTCTCTAGCTCTAGATGGCTTTCGTGGAATCATCGCAATAGGGATTTCTATCGACCGATGAGCCATGCCGTTCAATACAAATAAACGAGAACTGAACACGAATGGAGTCAATACTTTATTGATAGGTTATAAATGTGTGGCTCTACACCAGCACATGTGGCGATACGGATATAATGATTGCAGGTCAGGTGTGGGTACAGACGTAGGAGAGTTAGTGTTATACATATATTACATCTTTTCATCCCATTACGCCATTTGAAGAAGTGGATATGCATATCTATATCTAGTGACTAGCGTTGATCAGTGTATTGTCTAGCTGAGGCATCACCTCCAATACGTACCCACTATGTCTCTGCTTTCACACTCATAAATTTCTTTGTCATCCTCGTCTACCTTATCAATTTATTTATGTCAAATAACACGACAAAAGATAATTTAATTTGCCAACTGTTAACGACTTATTTGATTATTCAAAGTAATTGTGTAGAAAATATTTTTGCTCTGAACTCATTCAAAGAAGTGTTAAATAAGACCCCTAGTCTGAGTGACAAGATAAGATAAGATAAGATACTTATATCCAAATTGTGCAGGTCATTAGTGAGATTAGGCAGCAATGAAAACTTCGTTGCACGTATCTGTTACGTTTTGCAGTTGATGCGTCGCTTTTTCACAACTGTTCGGGGAGTAGTATGTCTTACTTGCACACGTGTTAAGGATAGGGCTGAATGCGACGAAAATGCAGCAATCGACATATGTGCCTTAGAACATGCACGTGTTGGGATAGAAAAGGGTGATATATGTCTGTTTTTAACAATGTTGATGAAACAAAACTGTAATCATCAGGTAGCCGTTGACATTCAGTAGTATCTCATCGTGTATATCTTCGCAGCCTCAATGCAGGGTAAGAGTTTATGAAAATGAACACAGACAGGACTATCAATAAAGCCGAGGGTGTGAAGACGATACCAAATGTGTAGGGCACGCCATTGGACAAGCTTCAATAATGGTTACAAGTAATCTATGGAATACTCTCAGCAACATATATTGTACTTTAAACACACCAGGCTTCACTCCATGTTCTGCGTATACACAGGTCACATATATCTTTATAAATACGAAATCAGGACAATTATTCAGAAAGACCGACTGACGGCTCATTGCATAAGTGATCATATAAACTGTGAATCATTAGGCTTTCTAGAGATTTGATCAGGTTTATGTGGTCGCCATGAAGCTGTTCCAAAGGAGCACGTGCTATGATGCTGGATACACCAAATAACGACAAATACAATGAATTATTCTATCATTTCATAATCCACCGAGTCAGATCAATTAAAGTATTACGCACATGTGGTCTGGTTATTGATTATACGTAAATAATCACCGCCTAGTTGCTGTCCTGCAGTAGAAGTAGTTGCATTTACATATCGATAAAGCCTCCCAGCCGATGTCATCATGTCGTATGCACAATGTTGACCGTTACGTAAGTCGTTTATATTCTACAGCCAACTATTTGCATTGACCCAAGCAACTGCTATTGAACAACTCTGTTTGTCGTGGTCATTCTTAGATACGAGCAACTGAATATTGGCCCTGTGATTACCGCGTGAGCAGAGTTTGTCTTCCTTTGTTAGGAAAAATGAGCTTATATAAAAGTAAACAAGTAAAATGAGATCTGCACAAAATATCCCTTGTGTGCAAATATGGTTACGAGTAAATATCAAAATTCTAGGCAACTATTAAAGCTACCGTGCAAGTAGTTGCATTTACATATCGATAAAGCCTCCCAGCCGATGTCATCATGTCGTATGCACAATGTTGAACGTAACGTTAGTCGTTTATATTACATCTTTTATTAACGACACCAGAGATCCTTCTCGTAGTTCGATCAATACAGTGCCCAAAGCAGTCACGTGATGAAATTGCACCAAAACCTGTGCTGAATACTCACTTGTGTGGGTTGAAGGCATAAAATATCGAATACGCCTATGACGCAGAAGTTTTAAATGCAGTGCATGTTTGTCTAATGGGGGACTCACAATTACAATAGCTATTAATCTGCAACTTAAACCCATAGCTTCTGCTTTGTTTCCTTGGCTTTTATCCTGGAACGTAGGTGCTCCAGAAAGATGGCGAAACAAGTAAGCACATGTCCTGGCATGAACCAATGAGAGGTTTTTCGCTTTAATACCACCTTGTACACATCGTAAGACATGTTTACTCGGATACGGACGCAACACGTCCTCTTTGCGCAGAGACGAAAGCTTAAGGGACGGATGAAAATCTCATATGTACATGAGAAATGGGGTTACATGCCACCGCGTATTACGATTAGAAGTGTTTCGAGACACATGTATCAGCATTTATATTGCAATAGTTTCCATGGTTACAACACTGTGAGACTAATACGCAGGGAAAGGTTCAATTAACAATTCATAACACAGGCAGATAATTCAACCTTTATAAATGAAATATGACTCACATTTGAGCATCATATATTCGGTTGCTCCCCATGTCTTCCCTCCACCCCAACAGCTGACGTTCAACCACACGTGCCGGATTTAGCGCGCTTCTTGTTGAGTCATGATATGGCTATGACGTAACGGGACGTAGCACGTAACATGGGTCGTCAGGGCTGTAATATGAAGGAAAAATATATTCCTTGAGTCGCTGCTAGGAGTTTGGTTAAAATATGAATGATCACGTGTGTGTGCGTGCGCATGGTTGTGCATAAGTGTGTGGTCGTGTGTGTGTGCCTATGTGAGTGGGTGTTGGTGTACATGTGCGTGTGTGTATATGTGTGTTTGTGTGTGGGGGTAGGGGTGTGGGTGGTGTGGGTATGGGTGTGTGTGTGTAATTGAACAAATCAATTAATTTCATTCAAGGTATGACTGTGAAAAACTCAATAATCACTCAAAGGAGCATTAAACAAGGTATGTTCTGTGTTGATCACATTTCTGCTCAATGCTGCTGACAGCGTAACTCCAGGGCTAATGAGTAGTTACCGATTTTGAAGAATTACAAACTCAGACCAACTTGTTCAATAGAAGTTGAATATAAATTGTTGGCTGTAATCAATAACCAGACAACATGTGCGTTATATTATGGGTAAAGTTGGTGATTTGAATGCATACCTGCAAGTATATATTTGGCAGCATTGTCGTCAACACATCGTGTCATTCGCAGAGCTCCCCAGGTATGTGCTTGTCTTTTTGACCGGTTATTTGTTAAATGAGTGGTAAGTCACTAGTTGTATTGACGTGGAAAATCTTCTTTGACCAGAAATATTCAGATATTTATGTATTTATGATTGCGAAAGGGGAGGTGGAGGCTGCAATGCATAATTGGGATGTGATTAATATTTTATAACATATACATATACCGTTAGACCAGAGTTGCTTTCAGTCATTCCATGTATTGTATTTGGTCAGCCCCCATCATGTTATATCGATAAATCTACCATAACAAAAACCAAGGCAACGGCTCTCAGCGTGATGCTAACTTATTATTTACATCTATACGCAGTACCTTGCCCCATTGATGACCTAAGTTTCACATATAATCGCTGTTTGTTTTTGTCTTGGTCAGTTCCGCACAATAAGCTAAGACACATTACAGTTTGATTTGGTCTTCGCCTCAATCGACCTTCACCATGCTGCCCATGTTGAGTATTGCTTCCGCTATCCTGAGCATTGTCGTAACGATTCCGTCAGGTAAGTGAGCGTTTCTACCAAATCAATTTGGCCATATTCTTGACACCTAGGGCGGTCCATCCTGACAATAAAAGACATTATTAAAACCAACAATAATAAATGACTGATCTATTAGATGGATGTTTGGAGGGCATATATTAACCTCCATGTAGTGGAGGCCCTTAGTGCGAGACCAAAGCTAACCGTCAAATCTTGTTTGTCTATTGCGTTTTCTAGTTGGTGCGTCGTTTGGGATTAGCTGTTCGGGGACAGTGTCATGCCTAACATGTAGTCATGTTAAGGATAGGGCTGAATGCGAAGAAAATGGTACCATCGAACCTTGCGACTTCGAACATGTACGTAGTGGGATGATTTATGCAAGGTTTTAGAAATGCTAATGAAACTTATCTCGTATTTTTTACGTTAAGGCAAACTTATAAAGAAATATTCGGTAAGCCGTTGATATTCAATGGTATCTTATATCATATATGTTTACAGTCTATATGCGGGGTTAGAGTTCATGAAAATGAACACGGACAGGTCTACCAATATAGCCGAGGGTGTGAAGAGTATACCAAATGCGGACGGCACGCCATTGGTCAAGCATCACGTCAATGCAATCGATTGAAAAATCAGCACTCTACAGTCTGCCATTTCTGCGAAGTGGGGATTTGTAATGTGTAATTTTTGCAAGGTATTTCAGCTGGCTAGGATGAAGCTGGCTTTGTTCGTCAGACCGTTGAACTCGGTAATAAATAATGATGCTACAAAATCGTCTACTTCATAAGAAACTCACATGATCTATAACCTGCTACAATAATTGTTCAAGCAATTTAAGGCATGCCTTCAGCTGCATATATTGTTCGTTGAACAAAACATGATTCATCCCATATAGTGCATATGCACAGGTCCAATAGGTCTTTATTAATACTGAAATCAAGTCAATTATTCAGAAATACCGACCGAATGTTCATTGAATCAATTAGGATAACGACGTCGAGTCATTCGTCTATCTAGAGCATCTCAAAGGGAAGTTCAATACAGTGCCTGTGCATTTGATTTATTCCCTTGTGTCATATTGCATCACACAACTCATTTGATACCGCGTATGCTTTGGTCAGGTGCATTGGGGAACCTTAATTGTACTTTTTACGTTTTTAATGTACTACCCCAATGTACGTTCTACGCTTTCGTGTAATGAAATGCCATGTCGTCGTCAAAATCTGCATCCAAGGAGCACGTGCTGTGTTGATTGAAACACCAACTAACGAACAATACACCCCGTTATGTAATCATTATATAATCATCTTACCGACAGTCTCGGATCAATCACCTGTCCGATCAACCGATCCACTATCTTAATACTAACATGATTTAGAATTTATTTCTATGAGCAATCCGTACATGCCAATCAAGACATGTCGTCAACATTACGCGCATGCCACAAGTCATCACTAGCCAAGCACTACCTGTTCCATCCCGCCCTTTGTGTCCTGCACCCGAACAGCTCATTATCTTGCTCATTCTAAACATCTTATATTTTGAAATTGGATATTCGCTGAATGAGTAGACCCACATTAGGTCAAATTGAACACAACATACTTCAGTGCACTTCTTTTCTTCTTATATAAAAATACAACGCACTGTGTTCACAAATATTTGTTATATTGTCACTAAGTATACCAGTTCTTGATATTAAGTTTCGCCAAATGACGGTTATACATTTTTTTGCTTCTAAATGTTTTCAAGCAAAACCTATTAATGATCTGGTACTAACCTTGCTACCTTCTATAAATGTGCATGTCGCAGATCTGACTTTTTTCAGTACGATAAATACAGCGCTTAGCACAGCCTATCTGGCATATATAGGAATGTTCCATTTAGACTAAACAAACATAGATAAGAAATATATATGAGCGTGAACTTTACAACCGCATGTCAAATGATTTTGCAGTTCGTTTTGCTGTGTAGGTAACTTGTTTATGAAGCAGATTGCTTGATAAGTGCACTTGTCCAGATTATTCTGTCTTATGACATAATGTCCCTTAGTCTTTATGTCATGAGCTGATGTTTTCCTCCAATTTGGTTTACAAACACTTGTATCAAGTCATGTCTAAGTAAAGTCAGGGAGACAATTTATATAATACTTAAACTTTAAGGAGATACAATTCGTGGAGGTATTTTGTCTTCCATTATATTTTCTGGAATTCGCATCGAGAAATTATTCTGTTCATGATCGTCGATATTTTGGTCCTTCAACTGATTTATTCATAGCATTGTTGTGTCAAATTTGATTGCAATTCCATTCGCCATGCATCCTCAGTAGTCAGCTGGCCGTTCTTAGCAGTCCAGTTACGAGAGCTGTCAGCATAAAACCATGAGCATCCGACAGTCTCCTAGACTGAGTGGTTTTTATTGATAACCAAATTATCAACGATTAAACACGAAATCTAGCAAACGTGCCGGCGTGCATATTTATCGTTTTTGAACACCCATTTTCCGTTAAATGCCAATTCATAGCTAACCCATTTAGTAAAATATGTGGCCTTGTCGTCATGTCGTCTTTAATCTTGCATTGCATTCATACTTTTACTGTCATAACATTTGCTTTGCCTATTCGTACATAATCGCGATAAATATTACTCAATTGACGTAACACTCATTATTTCATTATTTCGTATTAGATCACGATGATGAATTTCTTCGTGTTCTATTTGTTCTCTAACATGCTTTAGCTTTATAGTCCGAATAAGTCCTCGAGGAAGCAAAGCTGTTTCATCCAGCTCAATAAATATTTGAGCTTTCATAAATGATCCCATCATAGCCATGGGCACTTTTGCAAATCAATTCAATGCTTTACATTTTTGCAGAAGGCTCTCTCCACAAACATTTACTGACGACACCATAGGTCTTTTCAGTAATTCGATCAAACCAGGGTCCTAAGCAGTGTTGATCAAATTGCACCCAAACCTGTGTTGAATGCTCACTTGTGTGGGTTGAAGACATCAAAGATCTCGCACGCCTATGACGCCGTAGTATGAATGAGGGCGTATCTAATCCTTAATCCAGCCGAGTACAACCTTGTTACCCTCTTGTTGTGATATGTATCACACATGACTCTGATGCTGTTGCACAGGTGATTTACGATTCGGACATTTTACGCTTATTGTCTTTTGCGAACCAAAACCTAGCTCATCCACCAGTACGCAGTGGCCTATCTTAAGTACCTGGTGACAAGAAATTATCTAAAAGAGAGTTATTGTAGTCTAGCTAGATGGCTTTCGTGGAATTATCGCAATAGGGATTAATATTTACAGATGCGCCAAGCCGTCCGTTCAACTTATCAATACCATAAATGCAGGAGCGATGGTTAATCAAAATAATTGATCAATGCATTAATCGATTAATTCATTCCTATGAGTGGCAGAGCATTCTGAGCAGCGGCCTGTAAAAGTTAACATGACCTACTCAGCTGCTGAACATATATCAATGTTGCGTTGCTTTCTTGGCAATAAGAAGATTTTGTTTGTTTGCATTCTAATTTATGCATGGCAGCAAATGTACTGTTCGGGGACAGTAACATGTCTCACCTGCAATAATGCCAGGGACAGTAACGTGTCTCACCTGCAATAATGCCAGGGACAGTAACGTGTCTCACCTGCAATAATGCCAGGGACAGTAACGTGTCTCACCTGCAATAATGCCAGGGACAGTAACGTGTCTCACCTGCAATAATGCCAGGGACAGTAACGTGTCTCACCTGCAATAATGCCAGGGACAGAGCTGAGTGTGAAGCTGCGAGTAAAATACAACAAGCAACCTTGCATATGTGTTTATTCGGCGAAAACATATAATTATCAGTTTACCAATACTTACTTAGAATACATCACATCGTTTCTAAAACATAGAATAATACAATATTTCATTTTCAATATTATTCGTCGGACGAGTTTTTTATTTATTAAACGGACCTCCATATGTGTTTTTAGCGCCTAGTTGCGGAGTTACAGTACATCCATAATGCTCGTAGCCATGTCCAATAATACCACCGCATGTCCTATGAAGAAGGAAGTAGATCATGAAGCGCTTGACGGGGGCACTATGACCGACACGCAACCTAATAATGGGCTGCAACCAAGTATAAGACCTGGCCGAACCCACAGAGCCGTCCTACGTGGATACCCTAATTTACGGCCGTACCTTAATCGTTACCATACTAGACGGTGACATAACTGTCCCCCTGAAACCACCCCCAACCCCCTTCCCCACCCAACAAAAAAGACACTGGGCAGGGTGAGCCAGAACCTGTTCCTTGGCTTGAGATAGTAACCCTCCTGAGCATGCCCTCCCAAGCACGAAGCCCTTGTGGAGCGTATGAAATGCCCTTGCTGGGTAATACAAGGGCGAAGTACGGCGCATCTTCTGTTTAAAAGGGGGTCAATGACACTTATAGACAATTCAGCCCGATCCATTTTTCGCGATCAACTGCTCGGTGAACGATTGGCACAATCCGCGATAAAGACGATTCCAATGGTATTATAATTAAGCTTTAAATTCTACTTGCAGTTAATTCGCGTGTTTTGGGGCAGAAACCTGAAGTAATAACTAGATCCAGAGGAGTAATAAAGGTCAGATTCTCTGCTCTCTGACCCACTGTGAGATACTGATAGATCTATCAGTCGCCTAAACCGAGTGTTTAGTCACCAAACATAGACTGTGAGTGAGTTCGTAGATTTATTGAGTCTGCTAATTTGAATCATATTCATTTCAATGACACATGTCATCAGGGTAATACAAAGTATAGCTGGCCTTATATCTTGCATAAAAACATTAGAAAATTATCTATTACAAACCATAACTGATATCCATTAGTCGGAAAGAAGCTGCCCAGCAAAGCGAGTAGTCATGCTTCAAGCAGCTTGACCTTGTAGCTAGCTGCAGTATATGTTACCTACTTGAGCGCTTAATCCCTGCATTGCCCATTACGTGGACTCTGCATGGTGAATGCGAACAAGTCTTCACATAACAGTTGTATATTCATTGCATTGTTAGATAACGCTGAGTGTTTAACTGATGGGACAGGAATCCATTTTGCATTACTGACATATTTTACTGCATTCCTGCGTCATTCGGCAATACTTGTGTGGAATGGTTGACCAACTCGATATTGGATGTTGATGCTGGCATTGTCCTAGGACATACTGATGCTGACATTGTCCTAGGACATACTGATGCTGACATTGTCCTAGGACATACTGATGCTGGCATTGTCCTAGGACATACTGATGCGGGCATTGTCTTAGGATATGTTGATGCCGACATTCAGGACATACAGAATGTAGCAATGAATAATGATTCTAATTGTTAAGGGAAGTATTTGTTGTGTCTGTCATTTTCCTGACAAAACAATAATTCGTCCAAATAAAATGCACAATCATGATTGGACATTTATCAGTATAATATAGCCTACTTGAGAGTATCTCGTTCTTAATAATATCCTTGATCAGGAAACGTAGCTTTCTTTCTCATCGTTTGGAATCGGAATTCTTCTGGGTCTGAACCCTGATTTTGCTTATCTCTAAGTCTTCTTCAGCCGTCAGATGCTTGAGGAGCCACAAACTGCCCCTTATTCCCCTCTCTTCGGCCGTCAGATACTTGAGGAGACACAAACTGCCCCTTATTCTCCTCCCTGCTACAGCTGTCAGATGCTTGAGGAGTCACAAACTGCCCATTATTCCCCTCTCTTCAGCAGTCATATGCATGAGGAGACACAAACTGCCCCTTATTCCCCTCTCTTCAGCAGTCATATGCATGAGGAGAGACAAACTGTCCCTTATTCCCCTCTCTTCAGCTGTCAGATGCTTGAAGAGACACAAACTGCCCCTTATTCCCCTCCCTTCTTCAGCCGTCAGATGCTTGAGGAGACACAAATTCCCTTTATTCCCCTCTCTTCAGCCGTCAGATGCTTGAGGAGACACAAACTGCCCATTATTCTTCTCCCTTCTACAGCTGTCAGATGCTTGAGGAGACACAAACTGCCCCTTATTCTCCTCCCTTCTACAGCTGTCAGATGTTTGAGGAGACACAAACTGCCCCTTATTCCCCTCTCTTCAGCCGTCAGATACTTGAGGAGACACAAACTGTCCCTTATTCTCCTCCCTGCTACAGCTGTCAGATGCTTGAGGAGACACAAACTGCCCCTTATTCCCCTCTCTTCAGCCGTCAGATGCTTGAGGAGACACAAACTGTCCCTTATTCCCCTCTCTGCTGTCTTTGGTATCGAAAAGAAAGGCAAGCCATTTTCGTGAGATACAATGTTGGTCAGTTGAATCGTGGGAGGCTAATGAGGTGGCAAGCCCCTGAGAGCTGAGAGGCTCCTGTGAGTTGGAGGCTCCTGTGAGCTGTGAGGCTACTAAGGGTTGATAGGCTCCTAAGAACTGGGAGACTTCTGAGATCTGGTAAGCTCCTATGAGCTGGGGGCGGGGGTGGCTCCTCTGAGTTGGGAGGCTACTGTGGGGCGCCCTATAGCTCCTGGGATTAATTGCACCAATCCTTTACGTGCAACAAATGACCAAACGGTCCCCTCGCAGCAGACGCAACCCAAACATATAGGAATGGGCTCACATTGACAATTTCACCACTGAGGTCTATAATGTAGGTTGTTCAGTAAAATATCACGTTTTGGCGATTGTGCCCTTAGATGTCGTTGAAAGCCACGACTTTCATATGTAGTTTCATATTCAGTGAGAAACTATCATGTATTCTGCCAGCCAGAGTGAATCGTGAGTTCATATGGCTCATTCAACCATTTGATATTCATGTTGGGCTAAGAGTGCTAATATTCATGTTGGGCTAAGGGTGCTAATACGGAATCTAAAATATTTAAAGACGTTGAGTTCAAGAAAGCATTCTTTGAAATATGAGGATTTGTCCAATAACGAGCACGTCTTCGTCAAAATTACTCTTAGTGCTGATCCATCTTGATCTCTGCTGAGGGCAGCCTGGAGGTCTTCCAAAGGTAGCCTGGAGGTCTGATGAGGGCAGCCTGGAGGTCTTCCAAAGGTAGCCTGGAGGTCTGCTGAGAGTAGCCTGGAGGTCTTCCAAAGGTAGCCTTGATCTCTGCTGAGGGCAGCCTGGAGGTCTTCTAAAGGTAGCCTTGATCTCTGCTGAGGGCAGCCTGGAGGTCTTAGCCTGGAGGTCTGATGAGGGCAGCCTGGAGGTCTTCCAAAGGTAGCCTGGAGGTCTGCTGAGGGCAGCCTGGAGGTCTTCCAAAGGTAACCTTGATCTCTGCTGAGGGCAGCCTGAAGGTCTTCCAAAGGTAGCCTGGAGGTCTGCTGAGGGCAGCCTGGAGGTCTTCCAAAGGTAGCCTTGTGGTCTTCTGAGGGCAGCCTGGAGGTCTTCCAAAGGTAGCCTTGTGGTCTTCTGAGAGTAGCCTGGAGGTCTTTACAGACATCTTTGCCTAAATACATGGCCAAAAGAGGCAGGTGTTCGGCACGGTATCCAGGAGTTAAATTCACACCAGCTGAGTCGTCATGAACGGTGGTCAAAATGTGTATGGTGCAGCTGGACATTACAATGCACTCCCAGCCTCTGACACATTGCCGTTACATTGCGGTACCTACAGCGCACAACAACACGAAACCTGTTGTCAAAGTGAAGAAGGAGAAGAAGAATGTTAATCTGCGACTGTTCCTTTAGACTGACGAAGAACCTCAATAGCTTTCTCTTTTGCAATGCAGAACGAAGAGAATATACGTACTTACGTCAGTGATGTCAACGCAGATACGTCAGTGATGTCATCGCACTTACATCAATGATTTCGACGTGGATAGAAGCTATGTGCAAGCCCAGAAACAGGAATGCAAAGGGATGATGCTGCAAGCAGTAGGCGGATAAGATGCGCCCCTGACAATGCTAGTACCAATAGGCGGATAAGATGCTCCTCTGACAATGCTAGCACCAGTAGGAGTATAAGATGCTCCTCTGACAATGCTAGCACCAGCAGGCCAATAAAATGCGCCCCGGACAATCCTGTTACCAGTAGGCGGATAAGATGCTCCCCTGACAATGCTAGCACCAGTAGGAGGATAAGATGCTCCTCTGACAATGCTAGCACCAGCAGGCCAATAAAATGCGCCCCTGACAATGCTAGCACCAGTAGGCGGATAAGATACTCCCCTGACAATGCTAGCACCAGTAGGAGGATAAGATGCTCCTCTGACAATGCTAGCACCAGCAGGCCAATAAAATGCGCCCCTGACAATGCTAGCAGCAGTAGGCGGATAAGATGTTCCCCTGACAATACTAGCAGCAGTAGGCGGCTAAGATGCTCTCCTGACAATGCTAGCACCAGTAGGCGGATAAGATGCTCCCCTGACAATGCTAGCACCAGTAGGCGGATAAGATGCCCCCCTGACAATGCTAGCACCAGTAGGCGAATAAGATGCGCCCCTGACAATGCTAGCACCAGTGGGCGAATAAGATGCGCCCCTGACAATGCTAGCACCAGTAGGCGGATAAAATGCTTTCCTGACAATGCTAGCACCAGTAGGCGGATAAGATGTTCCCCTGACAATGCTAGCAACAGTATGCGTATAAGATGCTTTCCTGACAATGCTAGCACCAGTGGGCGAATAAGATGCGCCCCTGACAATGCTAGCACAAGTAGGCGGATAAAATGCTTCCCTGACAATGCTAGCACCAGTATGCGTATAAGATGCGCCCCTGACAACGCGTGACAGCACGACCCAGAATAGACACTGCGCTACGTTTCAATAAACGTGGAATTCGATCCTGGCAACTTGTTGTTGCTTGGCACGGCATGCTTGAGACTACCAAAATACAAGTAAAATACACCCATTATCACATGGCACAGGTGCTGGTGTTCAACCGTTATGATGTTACCATCACAACGCGCTCTTCATCGAAGGATCATAATGGTCTAAGCCGAGCACCTGCGCTCGACTGTGGGTTCGGCTCCAAGGTGTGACATCCTGACTGGTTACTCGTGACTCGGATGATCACGTAAAAAATGGCGGTCCCATCTCTGAAAGAGGATGTAAACGATCCTCTGAGGACGACGTGCTCCCTGGCAGTGACCAACCTCAGAGTTACACACTCACTGCTAGTCGTACATAGCCTACGGTGCCAAAAATGACTGTAATTCAAACAAACAAAGAGTCAAGAATTGAAAATAATAACTATGAAGGCGTAGACCCAGGGTGTTCTTGTTTCTACTGCATGACGTCATCCCACAAAGGATCATCGTTACCAATATTCAGACAAACCGTATTTAAAGGGAACAATAGAACTTGTTCGTACAGGTCAATTAACAGGAAAGCCATATATAGTCGCGTCGTATATTGTAGTCACGCAGGCGATAAACACGACGCCATCAGCTTCAATTGTTTGTCGCCCCTGATTGGTTCAGTACCGCCATGAAGCAGTTCGTCACGTGATTACACCTGCGACACTTGCCACCCACCAGGCAGCGCTCATATCGTGTTTCAGAACCGGCGTGGCAGACCCCAATCATTCGTGTACGATTTGTGGAATCTAGCTATGGCAGGAACTCTCAACGTTACATCTGTCAATTACACCTGTGATTCTGTCTGCATTGAGAAACAAGAGAATCGCGATTCCTTTGTGCTGGGCCAAACGCCTCTAATCCTTCTGACAGTGTGGATTATCCTCAGTAACTGCATCACGCTGACCACCGTTATAAGTAACAGGTCAATAAGAACTAACCCTATGAAGCTCATGTTCAGTCTAGCTGTAGTGGACATTGTCTCAGGAGGAGGTTACATCACGCAGTTAGTCCTTGTGGGAACAAAATCCAACTACAAGTATTATGGATGTATAACCTTACAGATGCTAGGCACATTCTGCGCGTCTAATACTATAGCTCATCAGCTAGCCATCGCCTTGGATCGCTACATCGCCGTTGTCCATCCTCTGCGATACCACACCATCATGACAACTACAACTCTGCGCTCCTTAATCCTTATTGACTGGACATATGCTGTCTTATCCTCCATCACTGTGTTTGCATGGCCCGCTGACTTGTCCGTCATAGCCAATGTATTTGCCTCTTGTTCGACGTTCGCCAATTCTCCGTACGGATATGCTATGGCTTTTGCCGTCGTCCCCTATTTCATCTCCCTCGCTACTCTTTTTCTGATCTACGGGGTCATCTTCAAGGAGGTCAGGGTGCAGATCCGAAAGATGCAGCGTCAATTGAGAATGGTCCCTCACCCAGTGACTGTGACAACTCCTCACCCAGTGACTGTGACAACTCCTTCACCAGTGATTACAGACAATCAGACGGCTACTATGGTAAGAGCCAATCAGATGGCTACTATGGTAACAGCCAATCAGACGGTTACTATGGTAACAGCCAATCAGACGGCTACTATGGTAACAGCCAATCAGACGGCTACGATGGTCGATAGTCATAAAACTTCAGTGATCAGTCAGTTCCGTGTGACGCGCACCTGTGGCTTCGCTCTTCTGGCGTTTACCGTCTGCACCCTTCCTTTCTTTGTCATTACAATATTTCTTTATGAGTTCTTGCAGTATCAAAAGGTTCTGACTTACGTCTTTTTCGTGGCATGGGCCTTGCTCTATTGTAACTCAGGCACCAATTTCCTCGTCTACGTGTTTTCTAACAGTTCTTTCCGTCAGGCTTTTCAGCGCACATTCAAGAGAATTAAGAACAATGCCGTGAACTGTCTTACAAACAATTAGCAAGTTTCCAAAATATCAGGATGATTTTTCCGTTTGACAATCTATGACCTTAAGGAATTGTAATATGAGACATTGATATTTCCATATCAGCATGCTTAAGGAAAATGCGCGATTTACAAACGACTTGAGAGCCCGTGGATTTTGGCGCGCAGGGATTTTGGCACCCCTGGATTTGAGTTCCTGTCGCGTACACGGTTGCTTAGGTTTACGAGGATATCTAGTAATAGAATTAGATACATGCGATAATTCTAGCTTTGTTTATCGCAGTCACGACATCGAATTAATCACAGCGACCCTAACATGAAACTTTTCTTCTCCAATTATTAATGCGGTGGGTTATATTGGGGAAATACGAAGCTGAATGCGTTTTTTGGTTTACTGTTTCCTCCAAATTGTGTTGAAAAAGAACAATAAAACCCATACATTTGTTGTAAGCTAATAAGTCACTTGAGTGTTAAGCCAAATATAAGCCCTTTCGTGTATTGTGGTCACGCAGAAGATATACCCGATGCCGCCAGCTTTAATTGTTTGTCGCATCTGGTTGAGTACCGCCCACTCTCCATGGCAGACATGTTTGACACTACGCTAACATAACATCTCTGCAATAGTTAACGGAGCGCATGCGATTTGACCCGGTTTTGACCTATGAGTGGGCGATAACAAGCAGCGCGCGTCAAACATAAACAACTATGAATGGTCGATATGAATGGAGCTTATCGGGGAAGCTCGGAAGCCCATTAGTTGTCCAAGTTTTTTTGGTTGAGTGTCTTTTTATTTTTTCCATAAAACATGTGAACTCCTATCGGGGTGGAGGTGGTGGGGGCAACAAATCTGGGAGCAAATGGTATATCAGGCTTTTCCCATACCCCGTTGGTAGATTAGCAACCACGTCTTTTCCCAAGAACAATTTTTCCAAACACTCTCCCGGCTTGTAACTCTCTGTTGCTTTTTTCAGTCGATTTTCGACAACAAATTCGTTTTCACATCTGACTGCCGCCATTTTTAGAAACGCTTGACGGCCATGAAACGTCCGTGGAACTATCTTTTCCGATAAATGCCTCATTTTTGACCTACTGAATAGTTTTCCGTAACAAAATGTATATATTTCTTCTAATCCAACACAGTAGAAAATATTTTTGTAACATTTAAGAGTTGATAATTCGTATCAATATTTCCTCGCGTAATGGCCCGAATTTGACCCAAAGCGATCTATGTGGTGCAGAGGCGAATCCTAGCCTGCGCAGAAGCCGATGCGCAAGGAGATCGAGTACCGCCATGAAGCAGCTCGTCACGTGATTACACCTGCGACACTTGCCATCCACCAGGCGGCGCTCATATCGTGTTTCAGAACCGGCGTGGCAGACCCCAACCATTAGTGTACGATTTGTGGAATCTAGCTGTGACAGGAACTCTCAACGTTACAGCTGTGAATTACACCTGTGATTCTATATGCATTGAGAAACAAGAAAATCGCTTAGCCAAACGCCACTAATCCTTCTAACAGAGTGGATTATAAGTAACAGGTCATTTAGAACTAACCCTATGAAGCTCATGTTCAGTCAAGCTGTAGTGGACATTGCTGGCACCACCCCCCCCCCCCCCCCCCCCCCCCCCCCCCCCCCCCCCCCCCCCCCCCCCCCCCTTACATGGATGTGAGTAACTTCTTTTTCGTAGCCTAGTTGTTTTTAAACTAGCTTGGGATTGTGTGGATGTCCGTGTGATATTCCGTATATCTGGTCTGTTTGTAGGTATCCCTTGTTGGTGGGACGGTGAGTAGAACGTGCGCGCTGAGCATGCGGTGGTTTGTGGGATGCTCGGAATAAGGGGCGAGTGAAGGGGCTATTGAATAATTTATAGCTTAGCAATATGTAAAGGGAAGGTTCAGAATATTTAATTGCCAAAATAGTTTATGTTCGCGTGTGCAATGTGAGTAGCGTTATCTATGGATCAAACTGTTTTCTTCTGCTGAGTGGAAACAAATCAAGTTGATTGGATGAACATTGCCCCATATGACAAGACCATATTCTAAATATGGAAGGTTAAAAGAGTGATATAATAACGAGAGCTATTTTTGTGTTACAATTCTCTGAGTTTGTTTGATGATACGCGGATATGAAGCTAGCTAATGGTTTATATGATACAACTGGTCTTGCCAATTGAGATCAGAGTCAATAATGAATACAAGAAACCACAAGGGTTTTTTTGTTTGATGATTGGCTAATTAGAAACATTAAGAGTGAAATTTGGCTCGCAAAGAAATTATACTGCGTGTCATTGGCAAAATGTATTACATGCGCGTGTACGATGGGCGTATACTAGACGGGCGTGTACTGGATGGGCGTGTACTAGATCGGCGTGTACTAGATGGGCGTGTACAAGATGGGCGTGTACTAGATGGGCGTATACTAGACGGGCGTGTACTGGATGGGCGTGTACTAGATCGGCGTGTACTAGATGGGCGTGTACAAGATGGGCGTGTACTAGATGGGCGTATACTAGACGGGCGTGTACTAGATGAGCGTGTACTAGATGGGCGTGTACAAGATGGGCGTGTACTAAATGGGCATGTAGGCGTGTAGTAGACGGGCGTATAATAGATGGGCGTGTACTAGATGGGCGTGTGCTAGATGGGCGTGTACTAGATGGGCGTGTAGGCGTGTACTCGATCGGCGTGTACTAGATGGGCGTGTACCAGATGGGCGTGTACTAGATGGGCGTGTGCTATATGGGCGTGTACTAGATGGGCGTGTACAAGATGGGCGTGTACTAGATGGGCGTGTAGGCGTGTACTAGATGGCCGTGTAGTAGACGGGCGTATAATAGATGGGCGTGTGCTAGCTCCGGTGTAACGGTAACATGAATTTATACCGTTACGAAGAGTTCGTCAAACACAGTCGGCAAGTTCTCGTATGGGTTGAAGGACTACTCTACGTACCTAGAAAACAACATATATCAAGAGCCTTTACAAAAAATAGACTTTGCGCGCTAAAAAACTTACCACCACTCGACGCTATTCTTCAATAAATGGCATCGATAGTTCGTTTCCTAACAAATCGCGATACGATGTCTGCCATTTTGGAAACAATTAATTCTCGCGATTTCCCGCATTGCCTTAGCATCCCAAGTGGGGGGCACTTACCCTAACTCGGATAGGGGTGTGCCGCGGGACCTCGAAAACCTGTACCCATTGTACTCGTTGAGAATGAGAAAAAGTATACTCCAACGTACAAGGTATTATGCGAATGTCTAACCCGTCGTAAAAGTCGAGATGTTGAAAAAACCACCCCCCTTCGTGCGGCACATGTATACTATATCTTTACACTTAAGTGCCCCCGCCCCCGCGCAATGCATGTGGTCTTGAACTTGTAAACAAACATGTTGCTGTGTTTCTGACTTTTTACCGCTTCCCAAATTGATCGAACTATAAATAATTACCACGGATGAAATCACCAGCCGAAAAGGGATGAAATTGTCCGTTAACATCATTGCATTCTATAACTCCATCACTTGTGTACGTTTGGTGTTTGGTAGTTGTCTGAATCGATCTAAAAATAATTGAGTTGCGTTGTTTCGAGAAACGGTAAGACGTCTACGCAGACGTCTTGTAGGGCTAGGCGTGTGCTAGATGGGCGTGTACTAGATGGGCGTGTAGGCGTGTACTCGATCGGCGTGTACTAGATGGGCGTGTACCAGATCGGCATGTACTAGATGGGCGTGTGCTATATGGGCGTGTACTAGATGGGCGTGTACAAGATGGGCGTGTACTAGATGGGCGTGTAGGCGTGTACTAGATGGGCGTGTAGTAGACGGGCGTATAATAGACGGGCGTGTAGGCGTGTACTCGATTGGCGTGTACTAGATGGGCGTATACTAGACGGGCGTGTACTAGATGAGCGTGTACTAGATGGGCGTGTAGGCGTGTAGTAGACGGGCGTATAATAGATGGGCGTGTACTAGATGGGCGTGTAGTAGATGGGCGTGTAGGCGTGTACTCGATCGGCGTGTACTAGATCGGCGTGTACCAGATCGGCGTGTACCAGATCGGCGTGTACTAGATGGGCGTGTACTAGATGGGCGTGTGCTATATGGGCGTGTACTAGATGGGCGTGTACTAGATGGGCGTGTACTAGATGGGCGTGTATTTGATGGGCGCGTACTAGATGGGCGTGTAGGCGTGTACTCGATCAGCGTGTAGTAGATGGGCGTGTGCTAGATGGGCGTGTTCTAGATGGGCGTGTTCTAGATGGGCGTATACTAGATGGGCGTGCATAAGATGGGCGTGTAGGCGTGTACTCGATCAGCGTGTAGTAGATGGGCGTGTACTTGATGGGCGCGTACTAGATGGGCGTGTATAAGATGGGCGTGTAGGCATGTACTCGATCGGCGTGTACTAGATCGGCGTGTACTAGATGGGCGTGTACTAGATGGGCGTGTACTAGATGGGCGTGTGCTATATGGGCGTGTACTAGATGGGCGTGTACTAGATGGGCGTATACTAGATGGGCGTATACTAGATGGGCGTATACTTGATGGGCGCGTACTAGATGGGCGTGTAGGCGTGTACTCGATCAGCGTGTAGTAGATGGGCATGTAGTAGATGGGCGTGTCCTAGATGGGCGTGTTCTAGATGAGCGTGTTCTAGATGGGCGTATACTAGATGGGCGTGTAGGCGTGTACTCGATCAGCGTGTAGTAGATGGGCGTATACTAGATGGGCGTGTACTTGATGGGCGCGTACTAGATGGGCGTGTATAAGATGGGCGTGTAGGCATGTACTCGATCAGCGTGTAGTAGATGGGCGTGTAGTAGATGGGCGTGTACTAGATGGGCGTGTACTAGACGAGCGTGTACTAGATGGGCGTGTGCTAGATGGGCGTGTGCTAGATGGGCGTGTGCTAGATGGGCGTATACTAGATGGGCGTGCATAAGATGGGCGTGTAGGCGTGTACTCGATCAGCGTGTAGTAGATGGGCGTGTTCTAGATGGGCGTGTTCTAGATGGGCGTATACTAGATGGGCGTATGCTAGACGGGCGTATACTAGATGGACGTATACTAGACAGGTGTGTACTAGATCGGTGTGTACTAGATCGGCGTATACTGGAGAAGCAGGCAGATCATTAATATATACTGAGAAGATAAGCAAGCACAGAGCCTTTCGATGAGATTTTCTGTAATGTAGGACAATGCGAGCTTTAATTAAGGTAACAATGAGACATCCATGCCAAATTTTTGTGATCTTGTGTCAAAACCCTTGGATAGATCGCAATGGTGCCTACACCTGTTTTTTCTGTCATAAATAACTGAGATTGTTCCACCATTGCTTGGATGCACGTGTTTGGCTTCGTATTGGCCATGGTATTGTTTGCCTTTAAAGTGCAAGTAACGTCTATTTTCGAATCCCTAATCAATGTTGAATAAGGTGAATTTCAGCCTATGAAAGACGTTTCCGACAATATTTTCGTCCATAGATGTCGTTTTGTGTGTTTTTTTTCAATATTTCCATCGATTTTTCGGACCGTTTTGGCATATGCGCAAACGACGGCCATTGGCTCCTGAGTTTGTGACGTCATATGTCACCGTCCAGCCGGATAGCGCAGTCATTTCCTCGTTTGTTTACATGGGAACTGTGGTAGGTGTGAGCATAATCGTATTTTATACCGTCATCATGTACATCATATACCGCAACGAATCACATCATTTAATGTGGCATGGAGTACTTGTTCGCCTAGAATACATTAAATTGTGGTAAACTTCTATTATGTTGGGTGAAAACGTCAACCAAAGGGGACCGAGCGATAATACAGGCAGTACTGGAACAGAGGTCTGCACCTCGATTTCAGGCCCGTTTAATGGTTATCAATGATTGATTCACCATTTGCCTGTCCTGTTACGGAGAATATCTTTTCTTGTGCTTTTATTTGATTTAATCGCAAATGAAAACTGATACTACATTAAATGGGGATTTCACTCGATATTTCGTTTTTGCTATAAAATTTCAATAATTTATATTCTCCTTGACAACAGAAAATATCAATTTTATTTTAAATATTGGCACTGGTTTTGGGAACCGAGACCTATCAGGGATAAGCTGTTACAATTGAATATACTTCTCCAGTGAATTGTACAGGATCCAAGTTCAGTGACATGTTTATGACTACATATATCATAGACCTTTAAAGAGTTCAAGGCCTTACACTAGTTCTTTGAATTACCTGGGGTACCAACCTCAATAATACATACTTTATCTTGTCCTTATTAGTTCTATATTTATTACTTACACCTAGTACAGTGCATAACTGCCATTATACTTTGCTTTTATTATATGTCAAGGGAGCAAAATGTCCTCATCTTCCTCATATACAGACAACTCCGGAAGCGACGAGCTGGATTACAGCAGTGAGTGTTCGTCTCACCAAGAAGAGGAACTAGGAACCTAAGGGGGGCATACAGACATGCAGATTTGAACCTCCAGCTAAGACAAGGCCTGCAAATTCTCCTCAAAAAGAAGAGGACTTGAGCCGACTGGGTAACAGCACTTGGTATTGGCACATTTCAGTCCAAACAATCTTTGCAGATATTTTTCTCTTTACTTTACAGTTGTCCTTAAGTCTTGCTTCAAGTCATCTTCTTATTCATGTTTTATGTCAATTTTTTGTTTGCTGAAAAGCTAGTTATTCATTGTAATTATGTTCTGTACTAGGTGCTCATGTGGGCCAATGATTACAGTAGCAGAGAGTAAATGCTACCAGGAAATTCCATAAGTTCTCGAGAAAGTAAAATCTATGGGCGCGTCCTGTATTACAGCACACCCAGGATTTGTCTCAGGGTTCCTGTGTCCCTCGACACTAGAAATAGCATATAGTGCTTATATCCAGAAGTACAAGAAGAAAGTTACTACTCAGCATGAGTGAATATATTTAAAAATGGTCTGGTTCAGATGATAACTGATGAAAAATATTCATGTACTCTTTTTATTGCAGGTTATTCCGATTCACTGCATATCGGCAGTTGGTACAGTGGTGATGGGGTAATCTAGGCAGACATCATAGAGTGCCACTGCCAGCTTGTGCTGTACTTAAAATTAGAGATGAGTTCCCAAGGGTGAATCAGTTTATGTTGGTTTCAAACTGCCAGCATTACAATAATAAAGGGACAAAAAAGCATTATGTGTCTTATTCTGTTATTTACATTAAGCTATGATGATACTACACGCTGATGACAACCAGCAACAAAATTCAGTTAAGGCCAGTCCACCTAATTTATTATACCATATGCATAAAATGATAGGAAGCATCAATTCCAAAATCATGACATACCTGCAGGGCATCTTGTTCCTGTATCCTGTATCTCGTACAAAAGATATTTTATCACTCAAATAACAGTATGTTAACAGTCGTTTAATAATTTTTGCAGGATATTTTATATATCCTGTGCCATTGCACATCAATCATCATGATTAAATTTCGCGGGCACATTATACAAATAATGCTTATGCAATTCTGCTCACAAATACCAACAATGTCTGGTTCTTATTCACTTGTCTGTGATAATAGAAATGGCAAAATATATACACCAGTCCAACATATATATTTACAAAATTAATTCTCAGCAAGCCACAAAGAGGAATCATATAACAGTGTTTGAGTTTCACCACAGCTTAGCTTACCTTAGACCCATTTAACATTCAAATTAAGTCATAAAGCCATACACATGCAGGATGATTTGAAAATAAAAATGGTTAATATTGTTGTTTAACATCACTTTCAACATCAGAGGTCATATTGTGGCGGTTACCTCACCAATGATGTTTAAGACGATAGGTCCACAGCTGTGGTCTAGCAGGGTGGGTGTTTTTCTAGTTTCCCAAATGTGGCAAGTTCAAATCCCACTGTGTGCTATGCACGGTGGTGCCATTTGGGCGATAGGATCTTAAACTCCAATGTTTGTTCGTCATCTTACACCACCAGTTTGAAATGACCTTTGATGTTCAAAGTGAATTTTAATCCCAATATTTACCATTTATTTTGTAAGTATGATGATAAGAAATAGTTATGTCCTTGAGCACTTGTTAACAGATAGGTAGAATTAAATGTTACAAGCTTGACTTAGCTGAAGCCAAAGCTGAAAAATAAACAGAGCTTAGATATTACTTGTAAACAAGCAAATATTAATTGGCCAACCACCAACATAATGCTTAGGCCACCACCATCAACTCCATCACCACCCCTCCCCTACCCCATCACTACCACCACCATCATTCATCATCACCTTTAGATACCTTACTACATGACTCATCTAAAGAAGAAACCTCTCCATATGCTGCCTCTCAGCCTCCTGCTTGTCAGGGTAGTCATACATTTCAGCAAGTGCACCTGGTTCATTGGTCATCACGGATGTACTTATTGATACTCGTGTGCCTATCGGTGATGATGCAGTCCAACTGGAGTCCTTTGTCATCCAAACGAAATGACATGCTTCGTTTGAGGCCCTAGATGCGAATTATTGCAGTACTGGTACTCACATATTCGCACAATGATGATACAGACTGGAAGACATAAGGGTAAAGTTATATGAAGCAAATTTGACAGTAGGCCAGAACTGACTCACTGAGCACTGGGCATCGTCCGAGGATTGTTTAGGACAAGTGTAAGCTACTGTCAGGCTATCATACATCTACATATTGCAGCCTGACGAGACAAATCTATATGTTATCTGTGAAACAGCCTTATAAAACTTGAGCCGCCCCACACTGATCACTACCGGCCATGTCAATTTTGTCAACGGGCAAGTGCAAATTCTGTTTTCAAAATCAGTACGGAAACATAACTAATGAATTCTAATTCGACTTTCAAATGGGAAATGTAAGGATGAGTATACTTACAGATTCCCAAGGTAAATAGCGATAAATTAGTACGACAGAGAGTACGCGAATAGAAACGGCGTCCGTGGTAACATAGATCTTCTGGTGACATATGACGTCACAGCGCCTTCGTTCATCTTCGGTGTGTGGTCGGGAAGTTCCGGAATGTGTTGTTTGTTTTTGCTTATTTCTTGTTTACTACGCGTCGGATCGAAAAAAGAACTGCAAATTATTGATCAGAAAATCGCGTTCTATAAGATCCCGAAAATTCATATTTTACCCATTACTTGCACTTTAACCAGGAGTTCATTAATGAGTGGCAATTGTTTGTCAATCTTTTCATCCATAAAGCGATATAATTTGTGCTACTCCGAGTTCCTCGGGAAAAGTGCCTTTCTTGAGTGATCCATTGACAATTATACGACATGGAATATGAACAGAGTGTGCTATTGATTATATGTTTCATCAATTAAAAATACAATTGCTATTGGCGTTGAAGGTTTCGATAGAAGTTTTCGTTGAATTTCATGTGAATTCGTAGTAGTGAAGAAAGCAGAGTTGGCGACAGGGTTGAAGAGGTATTTAATAGATGCGGTAGCAGAGGGCAGGTGTTTAGATAATGCGATGGTAAAATTAGCATGGAACTAAACGGACGGGAGGATCAGTGAGTGTGACGTCATTCACGACGACGTTAGCATTTATATTAGAGAAGCCATTAGATTAAAGAGGTGGACACGTTTTGTTGATGTTTCGTCGACGAAGCAGAAATATATCATGGTTATACAGCTTTCTTTTTGTTCTATGCTTTCCTCTGGATTTGGTTTGAGCTGGTTGTTCAATTTTATATGGAGCTACTAATATAATTGACAAGCAGAAGATGCTAATTTTTCATTGTTTCTACAAAGTTACTTCCAAATTGACCTTCACCATTTATTGCAATGTATCTGCACATGGTTTTGTTGAAATTGTCAGAAATGACCACAGCCTCTTCATTTAAGTTTTCTCTGCTTTGAGTTACAAAGAATAAACTTTTATATGGTGTAGGTTTGTAGCATAGCTTGTAAGAAATGTTTCGCATAAATACATTCAATTTATCGAAAGCTTCCTTGTGTCTAGCTTGGTCAGAAGGGGTTCTAGATGAACGACTTAGTATAGATCATTGTAAAAAAGATTGTATGAGGGTCATATAAGTGTTACAATAATCAAGCAAAAGAAGGGCATATAGTAGAGGTCATACAGTAGAGGTCATATAGTAGAGGTCATATTTGAACACATGACAAAATAATAAGGATGGAATAACCAAATTACTCATTTACTTTCTGTAGTAATTGCAAAAGGTAACTAAGGTGAAAGGTGTACAAGAAACCGAGACAATTAACATATCACACAATTGTATGGAATTGTAAAGCGAAAGAAACAGACAACATCAACTAAATGTACACAACAATAATGAACCTTTTATCCTTGCTGCACCGTTCCTCTTATGAAGGAAGTACAAGACGACGTTTGTGTGGATGTCATCGCAACTTCGAGTCCGTCAATCATGATAGCCTTGCCAACATAAGCATCATGTTGACCCTCCGCCAAGCAGCCACATCATGCTTTAGGACCGACGCAGCAGATCCTAATCATTCTCATATGATTTGTGGAATCTATTTATAGCAGAATCTCTCAACGCTACATTATTTATGAGTTATCATGCTCTATTGTTACTCCATCACCATTATCCTCGTCTGTGTAATTACCTCTAGTAGCTCTTACCTTCGCGATCTTTAGCGTACATTGACAAGAACTTAACAGAACACCTACCAATATTTTGCCACAAAATAGTATTAAGGAATAAAAAAAACCGCAACGGCAGAAAACTAGGTGCGCTTTCTGTAGATTAATGCATTTGTAAGACAGTTGCCCAGCACGGAGTAAGACGTATGGTGATGTTACAGTTAACGTTATGATGCATGGGGAAAGACGTATGGTAATGTTACAATTAACGTTATGATGCACGGAGTAAGACATGGTGGTGTTACAGTTAACGTTATGATGCATGGGGTAAGACGTATGGTAATGTAACAATTAACATTATGATGCACGGAGTAAGACATGGTGGTGCTACAGTTAACGTTATGATGCACGGGGTAAGACTTGATGGTGTTACAATTAACGTTATGATGCACGGGGTAAGACGAGCGCGAGAAGAATCACGGTATTAAATGGTTGTGTAGCGACACTCATTAAATTATGTAGAGACGATGACACGTTGACTTTAAATTGATTCTTTTATTCTCCGACTCCACACTTGTAGCCACTAAAAGTACGTAAAACTGAAAAACACATAGTAGACAAATCAAATATTCAAATTGCAACAATGACTTAGCATATAAAATTAGCCATGGACGATAATTTAGTTGGCATACTACAGGTAAGAAACCCGACAGAAATTAAGTCTTACACAAAAGAATAACGTTTGACTTGTAAGATGTTCGGGTCTTGACACATTGAAGATGCTAAATAAATACCTCTTTGGCGGGGATACTCCTTTAAAAGGCATAAGAAGTCCAAACTTATGTAAAATGTACGAAACAACACCCTTCGGTTTTCACCGCAGGCGCGAACTGTGAAGCCTTCCGGTAAGTTTTAAGTTTGCGTTATGATTATATCGAGGCAGGACATTGTAAAGTAACTGATTACATGATGACACAAGTAGTATAAAGATAAATGAAATACTACTGGGCAAAGCACAGTAACAGGTTGTGAAGTTCGGTTCCAAGTAGATAGTGGGGTGAACATAAAGACTATTCCAGTAGTATGGTGGAAAGAACATAAAGACTCTATTCCAGTAGTATGGTGGAAAGAGCAAGCCTACATACTACATAAAGAATTGTGATGTAGAGCTAGGCCAACTTGAAGGAGAAACGATGCTAATGCTCATTAATGCTACGTATGGGTTCAAACCAAGCGTAAAATTTGACATCGTTCCGAACGATCGCGCATGCCTGATTGGCCTGAAGACAGCGGATGAACTCAGACAAATGTTGTAGCCTTGGGACAATGTCTGCATCAGCATTGGGACAATGTCTGCATCAGCATTGCTTAGGACAATGGCTGCATCAGCATGGCTTAGGACAATGTCTGCATCAGCATGGCTTAGGACAATGGCTGCATCGGCAAGGCTTAGGAGAATGTCTGCATCAGCATTGATTAGGACAATGTCTGCATCAGCATTGCTTAGGACAATGTCTGCATCAGCATTGCTTAGGACAATGGCTGCATCAGCATGGTTTAGGACAATGGCTGCATCAGCATACTATCGAACGAAAATTATCACCAATCGTTTTCATTTTCAGTGAAGGCTCAAAGTGTTTTTGCACCCTGAATATGGGATCGTTCTGTGCCAGAACTGTTAATCGCTTTAGGCATAACAACCCTTGCTATATTCTTATCCCACAATGAATCATGTTGAATATCGCGCGCATGCTCAATCAATATGTACGAAGGAGACTGAGTGCGTCGTTTCACGCCTGGCCACGGGTGACGCGTGTGCTACTAGTGTTAATTATCTTTTAATTTTCAACTGATGCTTGTTGTTGGAGATTGTCGTGTGAACTGATATCAGAACCTTAATACTGAATCGTTGAACTGCCCAGTCCACGTCAGTATCACTACAAATGTACAAGCACCAAGTTAGGAGTGAGTTTCGTGTGTAGATGTTATATTGCTGGTTCATCAACTTTAGGGTTTGTTGGGAATTCAAACTGACCCAACAAACTGCAAAAGTTAATATTAACATCATTGTCCACTCACTGAAAATATGTTAACTCGGATGATTAGGGAAAAGTGTGTGTTTTTTAACGATAATATTAGTTTTTACCTGCCAGGTGAGGTCATGTAAAATGTTTGTGAAACTAAATATCTTGGTCACATATTCACCGAAGGTTTACGAAATGACAAAGACATTTATCATCAATGTCGAATGCTTTATGCACAAGGTTATATGTTGTACGTAAATTTTAAATGTGCACAATCGCTCTTAAAGTGTTTCCATTTCGAGAATACTGTACCCCAGCTCAACCGTTTGCTAGTGCAAGACAAATGTGTGTGTTTCTGTATGTGAGGGAGTAATAAAAAATGTTTTATGTTTTGTTATATTAAGGACATCCGCTGGCTTAATAGTTGAGTCCGAAAATATAAATTTTGCAACAAGGCTTGGGCAGAGAATAGCCCTACAAGACGTTTATATTTATATTACTGTTCGATCTGGGCTAAGGCAGAGAACAGTAATAAGTATTAAGGGTCATCTAGCAAACAAAGATCTAACCCATGTCCAGTAATTAGCGTGCTTTTGGTAACGCGCAACCAAAGTGTCATTATGTATGGTGCTTATAATTATATTGATCAGTGACGGTCATATGATCGAGGCTCTATACCTGCTATGGGCTGACTCAAGGGCTGTTTGAGTTGATCTCATAAACCATTGAGCGAAACTGCCCGTTTTATTATCATATATTAAGAATTCGAACAGCATTTCTTGGTAAATATTAAAATTAACTGTTTCAGTTGACGTATTTTTTTTGCAATAACTGCCTTAGAAGTAGTTTTGTGTCATCCTTTCTAGAATTAGGAACAAGGTGAAGCAATCTGCCGTTGGGTGGGCGATAATAAAATTAATTCAAATCATAGCGTCTGAAAGAATAATATATCTTTCACAAACGTGCAAACTGCCATTTCAAAACTATTTCTATGAATTTTCATATTTAAGACATACCCAGACATTGGTCCTACTGTTTATTTGTCATCCATTACCAAAACTGTTGAAGGATGCCAACTGCTTAAACATCGCCCAACTGAACTCTGAAGGGTTGGAACTGCCCTCATTGTAACACGCCACTTATTCTGAATCAGCGGCAGCCTAATATTTCGTCGTGAAAACTGAACAGACTGTGAAATATAGGGAGCCCGATGCTCATACAAATCTCCCTGGTCTCATAGTTTTACTACCAGTACTAAGGAGCCCGCATTGTGACTCCGCAAAAAGCTCGGGGCTCCATAATTTGGTCCAAGGCTCCTTAAAGTTCTTTCTTGGGAGCGGGCTCCTGGATATGAAAAGTTTTGCTGTACACAGTGCCTAGTAAGTACAGTTAGTAAGGAAGGGTAAGTTTAGTGCCTATCGGAAGCTTGTAAATAACCACAAAAGCAGTTTTTTAAGCACAGATGGCAAGTTTTAGCCCTTCATTTCATAATAAGACCTGGGTCGTTGTTGGCCTCGATGATTGGCAAATTTACCGTATCAGGTTTTTAATGAACCGTTCAATTTAGCATCTAGAAACCATCATATTTCAAGAGCCTATGAAAAAATATCATGAACCGCACAAAAAACTTACCCCTGATCGATTCAGTACTTTAAGAAATTCCATCTATATATCGATTTACAAAAGAATTGTGATGCAATGACTAACATTTTGTTAAAAATAAGGTCACATGATATTTTGTTTGCTTTACGTTTGCTAGGTGCTCATGGAGTGGGTTCTAACATGGCGTCTCCGGGTGCCATTACACAAAAGCTACATTGCAGCGCATATATTTCAGTTTCTGGCATTGAAAGTTCTGATTCAAACCAGATAAGCTGGCTGGCAGAATTCTTTTTTTTTTTTCATGACTGTACTGTACAGGGCTGGAAATTAACACCCGTCCGCCCGTCACTGACGGGTGATTTTATGGCCTGACGGGTAGATCTAGCCCAATCACACGTCCTGCTGACGGGCAACTTTTCACGGTGAACACTGTTTGATTATTACACAGACATATAAGAACATGATCCTAGCGAGACTAATCAGAGAGCCCAGCGTGTCGTCTGACAACGAAAGCTGTTCTGGTAAAAAAAAAAAAGATTACCGCTTGGGTCATCTACAGTATTGTTTACACACATTCAGTGATTGTATGTCTGATGTTGATGTAGTTTTAAACTTGCTCACATATTATTACAAGTCTGTCTGCTCTACCAGCTCTTTAACTCTAAAAGACTTGAAACACCTGTTCAACTACTTTATTTGAGTAAGGCCGCTCCAAGATCAGTCAGTCGACGTGTATGTCGGCTTCCCAATTGCAGCTGTATCAGTTCATTTAACACATGCACTCATAAAAGATTATCCATGGTTACTATTCGTTTAACTGTAATTTGATCTGACGCGCTGATTTAGAAGCCACATAGCTCGTGCTCATTATTCTTTCAATTGCAACATATCATATCAATCCAGGTTAACGCGTACATGCTCAACGGCGCCAGCCTCAATCAAGCAAACACCCCTACCACCCCGCTTTTATTCACCTTTCTCTCTCTCTGTTCCCCCTCGCACCTTTGTAAAGTTCATAAAATCGGTATTTCCAATTTGTACTTTGGCGACAATTTGCAGGAAGAGAAAGCTGACTTTGTTTCTCTTTTCTCACACAGGCCAAGGATAAAATAATGAAAGTGTTTATTGAACTTCCTTCACCTCTGTCGCACACAAGCAACATGATCACTCTAAGACCTGGTCAAAAACCTGTTGCTATTGATGACGAGCTGTTCCACGCTTCTCTTTTTCTAAGAGCAGTGCAGCGGGGTGTGTGGTCATTTCTTACCAAATAGCAATTCGTCCTCAGACTGTTACTACAGAACACAACGTCGCTGGTTATTTCTGTTCTGTGGTGGTATAACTCTACTGAAACATTATGCATTAAACGCGACAACTATTTTGGTTTCGAGGCTAGATTTCCCTCGATGTTAATTTTGTGTGTAGCCTGATAACATTACTAATACCGTATTATACGGTTGATAAGTCATTGTTAAAAGTTGAATTTGTGAAAAGGTGAAGCTAATGCTGTATTGAGAACACAAACAAAATCTACATAATGAGTCACATTGGCAATATTAAGGTCTATGTGCCCAAACAAAATATATTTTCTTCTGCACACAAGTTAATGGTAAATTTACAGTTTCGGGGATTCAAGTGTGATTGGTCTCAGGGGACATGTACGGATTGCTGAAAAATTTAAACCCTTTTCTA
Source organism: Urechis unicinctus (assembly GCA_034190875.2). Lineage (NCBI taxonomy): Eukaryota > Metazoa > Annelida > Polychaeta > Xenopneusta > Urechidae > Urechis > Urechis unicinctus. The sequence goes on along the minus strand of CM067349.1, from coordinate 66,580,673 downwards.
TGTCAGTGAATTTTTCCATCAAGATGAGCAATTTTTGCAAAAGAGAAAAAAAAATTAATCATTAGTATGGTGATTGGGAGAGATGGGGCCTTGAAAAGTTCTGCGGGATCTTGGTGTATGAAAATCGTCAAGGGTGTGAAAAGATCAGAGCGCACGTCGTTGGTCTTAGCGCGAAAGGTGTTTATCGACTAGCCGCATGACATGTGTGCACTCATCAAAGCTATGTGCAGCTTTTGAGTTCTTCTTGACATGACGCATTATGTAATGGGTATCTTTTTTGTTTGGACGGGTATAATCCGTTCAGGACGGGTAGCATCTCCTGGCCACCCGTCCTAATGACGGGTGGCCATTTTAGTTAATTTCCAGCCCTGACTGTAGTATAAAACTTACAAACAAGTCTATCAAGAAAGCTATCAACAATCTCCTGCTTACAGTTAATTCATTTTAAAGAAGCGGCGACAAGGCTTTTGAGGTAATGTTGTGATGTATGTCCACATTTGATACAGTTGGATCGCAGCAGACATGTTTAGTCTTTACTCCATCACGATTGTTACAAAGACATATGTGTGGCAAGGCTGTGTCCCCAGATGCCGTATTGAATGCACACCATGCTATTCAAACTGTCATTTGTTTGAAATAGTTCAGACTGCGCATGCGCGCAGCTACCACTTCGTTCTAAATGTAACCATGGCAACAGGTGCTCATGGATGATGCCACGACGACCGCAATTTGGCATAATTGTTAATTAAAAAGCCTTTTTCCAACCTAGTGATATTTTCAACAGCACTAACATATTCTACAGATGCAGTTCTGTTGTTCTGATGGCTTTAAAAACATGCTTAATAGATTACTCATCACTTGGTGAGAGGTATTTTTTCATAGAAGTCTTAAGGTGAAACCCATTTTGACCTGCTGTTGGAATCGTTAATATAGCTGTCCGTTCATCATCTTTTGTGTTGCAGTCCCTTGACATGTTCAACAGAGGGGGCCAGGGACAACCCAAAGGGTTTGGCTTTGGTGGATTTGTGATGGGTGGTGCTGGGGGGAGTGGTGGCGGAGGGCGCGGTATTCCTCCCCCAGCTGCGGGATTCGCTCCGGCAGCTGGCGGGATGGCTGGGAGGAACTACGGAGGACAGCTGAACATCGGGAAGCGAAGAGTCAAGAGTGAAGAAGAGTAAGTTTCGTTGCTGTGAAAAACGGAGCACAAATATCTATATTCTTCCTCTTTTGTCTCTATATACATTTCTCATTTTCACTGGCATTAAGTTCAAGTATAAAGTCAGCATATGTCACTGACAATTTTAGGTACTTTGAAGACGATGAAGAAAATGCGGCAGAAGAGCTGGAATACCAGCCTGCCCCGGACAGCCCCACATTGAACCGAGGCGGGGCAGACAGCGATGATTCTGATGATCCTCTCGATGCCTTCATGGAAAACATTGAGGTAGAGCCTTAGGTCATGATTACAAATTCCTCTAATTTTGTCTGATGTTGTCTCAATTTCTAAATAACCCAGCCAGTTCAGATGTACAAATTTCAATTCCTCTTCCAGCAACAATGTCAGACACAAACAGCGAAAAAGACCGAAGAAAAAGAAAAACCAGGAAAAAAGAAGTTGGTTGTTTTCATTGTTCTCAAATAACCTTTGTGAGACGCCTTATTACGTTATGATGCAGTAAAATACTCGGGCTCAACTTGATGTTGATGTTACCTTTATGATTAATTGTAACGTTATGATGTTTCTAACATTTTGATGACCACTAGGGGTGTGCGAGATGACATTGAGGCGGAGGACGAGTTGGAGGCATACATGAGGTACATGGAGGAGAACCCTAATGCCGGTGTCGTCGACGAAGACGACATCATTGATTATGACGATGATGGCAACCCGATCAGACCAGAGAGGAAGGTTATTGCTCATCCCAGTTCAATATCACCTCATCCCAGTTCAATATCACCTCTTCCCAGTTCAATATCACCTCATCCCAGTTCAATATCACCTCGTCCCAGTTCAATATCACCTCGTCCCAGTTCAATATCACCTCATCCCAGTTCAATATCACCTCATCCCAGTTCAATATCACCTCATCCCAGTTCAATATCACCTCTTCCAGTTCAATATCACCTCATCCCAGTTCAATGTGTTGTTTATTCGAATTCAGATCATTGACCCCCTCCCTCCCATTGACCACTCCGACTTTGACTACCCGTCATTTAACAAGAATTTTTACGAGGAGCCGGTAGACATCAGGGCGTTGTCAACGGACGAGGTGAACACCCTAAGGAACAAGCTGGGGATACGGGTCAGTTCTATTTCCTGCTTTACAACATGTCAGTAACACCCTGAGACTGTGAAAGCTTTATTCAAGTAGATACATAAGCATCAGTGTACAAACAGGTGTTTTTATGCCACTAACTCACCACTCTGCTCTGCCGTGCTGTAACAGGTATCGGGAATAATGCTGCCCAAACCTGTGAGCAGCTTTGCCCATTTTGGCTTTGACGAGAATCTGATGAAAGCCATCCGTAAAGCAGATTACACACAACCAACCCCTATACAGGCTCAGGTCAGTTCTGCTACTGCCTTGTCCCACGGCGTTATTGTACCTCAGCTGTGGCTGGGAATTGTCAAGGACTTGTGGTGCTTTTGTATTCATGAAAATTGTCAGCAAATCCTAATTTGAACTGGAATGGACTTGTTGTGCTGAGTGAGTTGTGCGTTTCAGGGTATTCCTGTCTGCCTCAGTGGGAGGGATATCATTGGTATAGCCAAGACGGGGAGCGGTAAAACAGCAGCCTTCATTTGGCCCCTCCTCATTCACATCCTCGACCAGGTAGATCACCTGTAGATTGGCTAATAACATGTGTGTTGAACACGGGGTGCTGCTACGGTTGTACCTGCCTCTCTTTTGAAATATCTCTTGTTGGCCACATCTTGCTGGGGTAAACATTGTCCCTCCCTTATGTGTTGTCATGGTGATGTTTTGGGCAGCTTTCTACCTAATTCAGCCTGACATATTACTGTGTTATTGAGACCTGTAGCTTCCATCGTAACACAGCAATCTCATACATACATATGAGCACCTTACATTATGGGTCTTTGTCACCTGCCGCTACAGAAACCTGCCCAGAAAGGCGACGGTCCCACAGGACTAATCTGTGCTCCAACCAGGGAACTTTCTCAACAGGTGAGCTTATCTGGTAGTACTTCCTACCTGTTATTTATCAGAGCCATATTTTGTATAGCATTGTGATGTCAAAAATCTTTTTGCTCTGCTGTTTGTAAACTTTGATGACATATTATGTTAGAAAGCAAGCTAGCATCCCACATCATACATGGACCTGTCTAATGTCAATATCTCTTTGCAAACTCAAAATCAGCTCTGTTTGACTCCTGAGTAATTGATAACACACTGGAAAGAGACCTCCTCAGAAAATCTACAGCAAATTCTTTTGGCCAAAATCTTAAGTCTGATGGTAGTTCGGACCTTGCATAAGAAAGGTTATCAATGACCTTGTCCTCATTTTCAAGGTCACTGCCACTAATACAATCTTTGAATATGATACATTTTGAGTGGCTTATTTTGACAATATGGCTTGTATGTTTTGATACATCTGGTAGCAAATTAAAGTTTGAAAAGTAACATGGGGCATTATATTAAAGAGGTTATCAGTTTCTTTGACCTTATTTAAAAGCTCACAGCCACATATTAGAAGTGTGAAGCTGATACATTTTTGATGGCCCGTTTTCTATAAAGATAGCTAGCAGCCACAAATTACACAAGGACCCTGTAATGTTGATGGTTCCTCGCAAACTTAAAATAGGCCCTGCATGACCTTTTACCCGAAGTTATTGTTGTACCATGTAAACCCAATGGGTAATAAGTTTTGATTGCACAATTCTCACATAGCAAGCTGGCTTCCCAATATTACACACTGACCCTCTTACATGGATGGCTAGTTTCCCTCGTGACCTTTAACTCCTAAGTTGTTATTGGTATGTAAACCCTATGGGGAATTTGAACTACTGTTTCGAAACAATCAGGAGACATCGTAATTTCTCTCCAGCCAAAATAAAGTCTGTTGGGGTCTTAGATTTGAAAGGTCATCTGTGACCTTGACATCATCCCAATGGTCACTCCACCAAATAAGGAATATTGCTGTTTGTGCCATGTGTTGTTACCATGGAGATAACCATTGCTGTCTGTGGCAAGTGTAGTTACCATGGTGATAATCATTGCTGTTTGTGCCAAGTGTTGTTACCATGGAGATAATCATTGCTGTTTGTGCCATATGTAGTTACCATGGAGATAAATGTTGCTGTTTTTGTCCACAGATCTACCAAGAAGCAAAGAAATTTGGGAAGGTGTACAACTTACGTGTGGTGTGTGCATATGGAGGGGGGAATTTGTACGAGCAGTGCAAGGCCTGTGAGGAAGGGGCGGACATCATTGTAGCTACCCCCGTTAGTACACACCATCATACTGTGTCATTAGACACGCCCCTACTCAGCCATGCTCTCACCCCCCCAGCTCACTATGCCTGCTTACTCTCTACCTCTGTCTTCTACCTGTATGTGTGATTATCATTCGTTAGGGTCGCCTCATTGATCTGGTGAGGAAGAGATCCACCAACCTACAGAGGGTCACCTACCTGGTTTTTGATGAGGCAGACAGGATGTTCGACCTCGGGTTTGGTGAGCAATGCTTCTACATTAGAACTAGTCTGATGCTATACCACGTCGATGAATCCAACATACTGTGTCTGGCTGGCTTTTATTCTTCTTACTTTTAAAGGCTGGAAAAGTAGCATGTGGTTTGTTGGTTTCAGAGCCGCAGGTTCGATCCATTGCCGACCACGTGAGGCCTGACAGACAAAGTAAAACTTCATCTTTCTGTCTGACTTTCATCGTGAATCTCTTCTCATTCAGTGGTCACTTATCTACACACATTATTTCTGGTGTTTAACAGCTATGTTGTTCAGTGCTACGTTCCGCAAGCGGATTGAGCGATTGGCACGGGACATTTTATCTGACCCAGTCAGAGTGGTTCAGGGTGATATTGGAGAGGTGAGATGTGTTATAGCTCTATATTGGAGAGGTGAGGTGTATTATAGCTCTATATTGGAGAGGTAAGATGTGTTATAGCTCTATATTGGAGAGGTAAGATGTGTTATAGCTCTATATTGGAGAGGTAAGATGTATTATAGCTCCATATTGGAGAGGTAAGATGTGCTCCATATTGGAGAGATGAGATGTGTTATAGCTCCATATTGGAGAGGTGAGGTGTATTATAGCTCTATATTGGAGAGGTAAGATGTATTATAGCTCTATATTGGAGAGGTAAGATGTGTTATAGCTCTATATTGGAGAGGTGAGGTGTATTATAGCTCTATATTGGAGAGGTAAGATGTGTTATAGCTCTATATTGGAGAGGTAAGATGTGCTCCATATTGGAGAGATGAGATGTGTTATAGCTCCATATTGGAGAGGTGAGGTGTATTATAGCTCTATATTGGAGAGGTAAGATGTATTATAGCTCTATATTGGAGAGGTAAGATGTGCTTCATATTGGAGAGATGAGATGTGTTATAGCTCCATATTGGAGAGGTGAGGTGTATTATAGCTCTATATTGGAGAGGTAAGATGTATTATAGCTCTATATTGGAGAGGTAAGATGTATTATAGCTCTATATTGGAGAGGTAAGATGTGTTATAGCTCTATATTGGAGAGGTATGATGGAGAGATATTATAGCTCCATATTGGAGAGGTGAGGTGTATGATAAGATGTATTATAGCTCCATATTGGAGAGAAGAGTGCTAATATGTGCTCCATATTGGAGAGAGGTGAGAGCTCTATATTGGAGAGGTAAGATGTATTATAGCTCTATATTGGAGAGGTAAGATGTGCTCCATATTGGAGAGATGAGATGTGTTATAGCTCCATATTGGAGAGGTGAGGTGTATTATAGCTCTATATTGGAGAGGTAAGATGTATTATAGCTCTATATTGGAGAGGTAAGATGTGCTCCATATTGGAGAGATGAGATGTGTTATAGCTCCATATTGGAGAGGTGAGGTGTATTATAGCTCTATATTGGAGAGGTAAGATGTATTATAGCTCTATTGGAGAGGTTGGAGATATTGGAGAGGTAAGATGTGTTATAGCTCTATATTTGAGAGGTAAGATGTGTTGTTATAGCTCTATATTGGAGAGGTATTATAGATGTATTATAGCTCTATTGGAGAGGTTGGAGAGATGAGATGTGTTATAGCTCCATATTGGAGAGGTGAGGTGTATTATAGCTCTATATTGGAGAGGTAAGATGTATTATAGCTCTATATTGTAAGATGTGCTCCATATAGCTCCATTTGCAGGCTCTATGTAAGATGTGTTATAGCTCTATATTGTAAGTATGTGTTATAGCTCTATATTGGAAAGATGTATTATAGCTCTATTTGCTTATTTTATAGCTCTATATTGGAGAGGTAAGATGTGTTATAGCTCCATTTGCAGGTCATGTCATAGTGTACAAAATAAATGCATTTGCTTATTTAATAATGAATTGGACTTAACAATGTATAATGTTTTGAATATAAAGTGATGTATTTGTCCATGAACTCAGTGAAGAACCGCACTCATGACATTTGGTGAGTCAACGCTTCCTCACTAAGTGTCATGAACCGCACTCATGACATTTGGTGAGTCAACGCTTCCTCACTGAATCCATGTTCTACATGTGAACGATTATGCTAATGGGTTTGTGTATGATGATGGTTTTAGGCCAATGAGGATGTGACCCAGATTGTGAAGGTGATGCAGCCCGGGCCGTATAAGTGGAATTGGATCACAGCTCGTCTGGTGGAGTTCACCTCCGGTCAGTGACTCATTACCAGCATATTGTCTTACTGATGAGAATCTATTCTCTTACATAGAGTATTATGTGTATATCTTGGCTTGTCTGGCTGTTTTTCATTTTGGTTCTCTCCTACTTGGACTCCAGCTGGTTCTGTGTTGATCTTCGTGACGAGGAAAACGAATAGCACTGAGCTAGCCGATAATCTGAAGACAAAAGACTTCAAAGGTATGTGGGTTGTGTGGTTGACAGTGTTGCTTGCATTGTTGGCAGTATATTTTGAGTTGTTGACTGTCGTATCGCTATCTGTGGTGTGGGATGTGTGACACGCGCTTGAGGATGTTGATGAAAGAACACGAACTTCAGGCGTTAGTTTTAGAAGAAACTTAAACTTTATTGATAACTATGACTTTAGAATTTAATGTGGAACTTTGCCTAAAAGATGGAGAGAGAAGTGTTGAGCCCGGAGGCCAGGGTAGAACTGAATTTTAAAGGTTAAAACCATTCCCTCAACGACTCAGGCACGCTTTATCAATTCTCATTGGACATGCCGTAGCCTGGTCAGAGGACTGGAGGATGGGCGTGGCTATTAAATATGTGGTATGTATGAGGAGAGGGGTGAGGTGACACGAAGGTCACTCGTGGGCATGACTGAGAGGGGCACGTTATGACGATTGACAAGGTTGTGGCATAATGTACTAATGACACTCAACATTGACAGTGTGGGTTGTGTTGTTGTTAATGTGGGTTGTGTTGTTAATGTGGGTTGTGTTGTTGTTAATGTGGGTTGTGTTGATGTTAATGTGGGTTGTGTTGTTAATGTGGGTTGTGTTGTTGACAATGTGGGTTGTGTTGTTGACAATGTGGGTTGTGTTGTTGTTAATGTGGGTTGTGTTGTTGACAATGTGGGTTGTGTTGATGTTAATGCGGGTTGTGTTGTTGACAGTGGGTCTTTTACATGGTGACATGAGCCAACACGAGCGAAATGAAGTGATCAGCGCCTTTAAGAAGAAAGAGATGCCTGTACTTGTGGCTACAGATGTGGCAGGTGGGCTGTTCACACTCACTCTGCTATTGTGCCCTACACACTATGCTGCTGGCGCCATCTTGTATTGTGGTTGCTAAGAAAACCGTTTCTGCCGACAGTCACTAATCAGGATGCGTGATCCACTCATTTAAATTAATTATTCATGAGTTAATTAATTATTCATAATGAGTTATTCATGAGCTGGTGTGTGTCTGCCAGCACGAGGTCTCGACATCCCTCACATTAAGACTGTTATAAACTTTGATGTGGCCAGAGACATTGACACCCATACACACAGGGTCGGCAGAACGGGCCGCGCAGGTAAGTTGCCTTTATCAATGGCTGTCACACGGACGTGATTAATGTGGGGTTTTGTATGCATGACGATAGGGAAGAATCAAATTTACACTTCTATGAAAACGTATTTCAGGGTGTTATTGTGGGATGTGTTGTAGTCCAGTTCTATGCGGTGGCCATGTTGTCGTCCAGTTCCATGCGGTGGCCATGTTGTCGTCCAGTTCCATGCGGTGGCCATGTTGTTGTCCCGTTCCATGCGGTGGCCATGTTGTTGTCCAGTTCCATGCGGTGGCCATGTTGTAGTCCAGTTCCATGCAGTGGTCATTTTGTCGTCCAGTTCCATGCGGTGGCCATGTTGTTGTCCAGTTCCATGCGGTGGTCATGTTGTGGCCATTTCTGTACAGTTGTTATAATAACTACGTTGCAAGTTTTCCTCAGCATTGGAAACACGGATTATTGATAATTTATCAATGCAGCCTTGAAAACAGCCTTCAAACTATAGAAACACAAATTATGCAAAGGTGAAGAAAGGTATTATCACTGCAACTCGCCCCCTTTCCAGCTTTGGTTAGATGTCCATTAGAGTTGACTGCGTGCCATATTTGGTTTATTCTTCGTGTCCCATCTAGATATTGCTATTGGATTTGATGAAAACCATAAACATAGTTTGGATCATTCATTGGGTTCAAGTCATAAGTAAACAGTCCAGAAGTTGGAAGGAATCATTTGAGTTGTCAGGAGGATGTGGGTTGGTGGTGGAGTATCCTGGTTATGGGTAGATATTGTTGCACTGTATACCAGGTCAGAAGGGCACAGCTTACACACTCATCACCTCAAAAGACAAGGAGTTTGCCGGCCACCTGGTGAGGAACCTTGAAGGTGCCAATCAGTACGTGCCCCCAGAACTACTCGAGCTGGCTAACCAGGTCTGCTGCCCTTTACACACAATAAGTGTCAGGTCATTAACTAGGTACGCCGCCGTGTAACTGGTTATACTAGAAAATCTTTTATATTTGTTCGATGCAGAATGGTTGGTTCAAGAAAACACGGTTCAAGCAGCAAACGGCTAAAAAGATGAACATGGGTGGGAAAGGGCTGGGCTTCAAGGAGCGGCCGGGCCTAGGATCCTCGGTAAGTCTCTATATGCAGGGCCAAACATATTCTTACACTCACAGTCGCAGTCTCAATTCACATCAATTAAGTAATTATGATATATAAACATCCATGGATTTGTAAAGAGTATTTCATCTGCACACATAGCTGTCATGTTTGTGCGTGCAGGAGAAGCGTGAGAAACCAGCCGGTCCCCTCAGCAGTCGGTTCGGAGCTGGAGTCTATGGCTCCAAGTCAGCATATGGGCCTCAGAGCGACCGTGTACACACAATGAAGGCTGCCTTCACAGTAAGTTGGACTGAATCTAGAGAAACATTTATGGTGTCAGGTAAATCCAATACCACCCTCGTTACAATGAACAGATGCGTTTTGGTTCTTTTTTTAAGTTCTGCCATATTATAAATAACTGGTTGAAATGGCCAACCTCCTTGCCTTCACTAAGCTAACCTCCCTTGCCTTCATTTGTTGCCCTTATTCACTAAGCTAACCTCCCTTGCCTTCATTTGTTGTCCTTATTCACTAAGCTAACCTCCCTTGCCTTCATTTGTTGCCCTCATTCACTGAGTTAACCTCCCTTGCCTTTATTTGTTGCCCTCATTCACTGAGTTAACCTCCCTTGCCTTTATTTGTTGCCCTCATTCACTAAGCTAACCTCCCTTGCCTTCATTTGTTGCCCTCATTCACTAAGCTAACCTCCCTTGCCTTCACTTGTTGCCCTCATTCACTGACCTAACGACCCTTGCTTTCAATTGTTGCCCTCATTCACTAAACTAACCTCCCTTGCCTTCATTTGTTGCCCTCATTCACTAAACTAACCTCCCTTGTCTTCACTTGTTGCCCTCATTCACTGACCTAACGACCCTTGCTTTCAATTGTTGCCCTCATTTACTGACCTAACAACCCTTGCTTTCAATTGTTGCCCTCATTCACTAAACTAACCTCCCTTGCCTTCATTTGTTGCCCTCATTCACTGAGTTAACCACCCTTGCCTTTATTAGTTGCCCTCATTCTCTGAGCAAACGTTGATTGATGTTGATTTGTCAACATTCATGTCCACCATGTGTTTGGCAGGCTCAGTACAAGTCTAACTTTATATCGACAACCAATCAAGAAGCAGGACTCAAAGAAAAGGCAGAGGTGACCCCCACGGAGCATGCTCTCCCGATCATCGCTGCTCCTGTCCACGGTATGCTTCATGGTTCCGCTGCCAGCGAACAGAGTCTGAAAAACCAAGAAATGTCACGAGCGTACATGCACCAGTCCTCCGATATAGAAGGTGCTGTTCCAATGAAGGGGGGAGTGGGTGGGATGATGGCATCACCTGGTGGTATTGGGGTGCCACCCACTATGTTACCGGCCCCTGTAGCTCCTCCCCCTGTAGCCCCACCCCCTGCTGCTGTCCCTCCCTCTTCTCGGGGTTACGATGCTGATCAGGATCAATATGGATCACCTGAAAGCAAGAAGAAGAAGAAAAGTCGCTGGGATACGTCATAATGTGTTGTTGAGTCGTAACGGATCTGTAAAGTGACTGATGTACAGGATCTGGCGGATGGCAAGAAACGCCCCATTTCTCGTCTTTGTGAAAGCAATTGAAATATTTGAATGAGCTTAAAACATACCTAGTAGTAAATCTCAATGTATACTTATAATAACTGTATGGTATTCACTGTCAAGATTTCGCCTAGAAGTTCTCTGGCTCACCATCTGTCTTCACTGCTGTTAAACATTCGGCCACTAATAAATTCTCTTACTACACTCTTCTGTAAGGGTTAAATCATGTATTCTTAGAAAATAAACATTTTCGTGAAAGTGACTCTGGCAGATATTGTTGGATAGAGTAATGAACGTGATTTCCGCGACAGCCGGGTTGTCTCATAAAGCCTAGCTCTGCAGTACATCGTAATAACGTGTCCGCGAAGGATGTCCTAATTTGACTCGGCAGGACATCTGCAAATTCCTGAATCGGGCTAATAAATTATCTTACGTCACCAGAATAAGTCCCTCGTGTTTCCTTGATTCAGATCGACTAGTAACCGTCGAACATGGGTCACGTGATGCCATCAGACAAATGATCTTATCAAAATATTTTGTAATCGTCAGTTTCCCTTAGATCTGCATCCTTGTAAAATAAATTCATAGCCCTAGTATGCAACTATTTGGCATGGGGGGTGCAATGTGAATGACCGTGGAGAAAATAGGAGCGCTCACTGAAGAGGGCAGTTCTTTGTGTAAATTGTTTGATTTCCCTGGCATACCCAATATCATGCCCTAGGATAAGGCTTAGATATTATTTTTGTTCTTTGATTGCGTGTTCCTTTTTACATTTGATTTAACAACACGGCTAATGAGTGCACAGGTAAACGAAGGACTCTGTCTTAAACTAAGGTTGGTTTATTTTCAGTACAATCCGAAACAAACAGAAAACGAGGTAGCAGTGGTTTTCTTCGAGTCGAAGTGAGTCTCCTGTCTTGAACTAAGGTTGGTTTATTTTCAGTACAATCCGAAACAAACAGAAAACGAGGTAGCAGTGGTTTTCTTCGAGTCGAAGTGAGTCTCTTTTGGAGTCTGTCTAGGAGTCTGTTCTTTGGATCTTATATACTTAAAAAATGGCTTGACCTCCTCCATATACGGAAAGGAATAATCGACCATCCCAAAGCTACCTCCTCATCCAACACATTCCGATGATATGCATCATACTAGGCATCAGAATCAGACAGTAGTTGGCGTGAGGGCGAAGGTAGCAGTATGGCAGGGGTACCATCATCAGTCGGTTGGGATATAGGGTTGAGATGCTACCCCCGGGGGGGGGGGGGGGGGGCACTGAAGTGTATAGAGGTAGTATATATGTGCCGCGCGACGGGGTATGTTTTTTGGGCCTCTCGACTTGTACAACGGGTTTTTGGGCCTCATACTTGTACGACGGGGTATGTTTTTTCAGGTTCAATGAGTACGACGGGTTATACATTCGCATAATACCTTGTACGACGGGGTATGCTTTTTGGCCATTTTGACCTTGTAAGACGGGTACGGGTTTTAGAGGTCCCGCGGCACACCCAATAAGGCCAAGTGCCCCCATACCCCCCCCCCCCCCCCCCCCCCCCCCCCCCCCCCCCCCCACCCACCGTGCTACCCACACAACACTCAAACCACCAAGGCCGGTCAAAAATGGAATGCCATATCTCCTTGGCAACCAAGAACTCCTTGGTAACCAGCATGCTGTGCAGATGTTAATAGACCTACAGATAGTAACAGCATCACGCTTAATACTGCCCACCAATCTCGTCATAACATAACTTTCCTAACCGACAGCCATCTTTGTCAAAACGCCCTTCATAAATAAATAAATAAATTACTTCAAACCAATTAAAATACAAAATCACATAAGCAAATCAGTACAGGATCGCCACACCCAACACATCGTGTGTCTTTAATTCCATAACCATTATCGTAATGCATCCAGAAAACGTAAATGCTGATACTCCAGCCGTTAATATTGTTGTGCCATATTACAAAACAGTCGAATATAAGTCGGTTTGAGTGATGTAAGCACGAATTATGAAAATAATTCAGCAATAACTAACCACTAAACCTTGGGAAAAGTAGGCGTTCGCTTCGTCGGGCGCGGACATGTTGGCTGGTTGGTGCGCGTATGTCGGTGACGTCAGAGGCTAAAGCCTTACTTATGATAATTTGTTGTTTAAACGCACTTGATGCAAGCTGAGGAATTTGTCGTCGAAGTTTCGCTGATTGTTGCTTAGGAATATGGCGAATTAGGTAGGTGACTTGTCAGGGATAAATGTGGTTGATGTTTAAGCGTAACTTGATAGAAATTAAATATGAACTCAACTATAGTATATAGTGGATTGGTCTGTGGGCTTCAACAGCTCCCTATGTAGACCAGATGATTCATAATAGCAGTGATTTATTCAAGTTGAATGAACAGTCATTGTATTCACATGATACATGGATAGAGATGGTAGAATGGATTCATATCTTTCCAGTGTCCATTAGATATCTTGTGCATACTTGGTGGACAGCTTATATATAAAATAAGAAAAATCAGCACAACCATAATTAATTAAAGCTACGCACTCGCTCGTCAAAGGTTCATAAGGATCTCCCTGAATGTTTCGTTTCTTGCCACAAGATCTGCCCTATAGACTCGGCACATCAGACAGATGATGTGAGGGTCTGGGTGGGAACACGCATTCGAGTTCGCGCGTTTATCAGTTTCGTCGTCAATACCTTTTTTAAACGCTTTTTCATTCAAACGTCTTCTTCTTTAGCTCGAGTTGGTTAGACAGACGTTGACCACTTTCAAACCGCAGCATGATGCAATAGCCTTTACAAGTGATGTCGTCGGCATTCCATCCGTCACTACATGACTTGGTTTGTACAACGATAAAAGCAGAATACTTTGAAGCAAATAAATCTCCCAAACTCTCGAGTTATATCACACTATAGCATTATAACATTGCGTATAACATTTAGTAGTCATGGTGAAGCTTAACTTCAGTCCTCTTGGTGAAGCTTAACTTCAGTCCTCTTGGTGAAGCTTAACTTCAGTCCTCTTGGTGAAGCTTAACTTCAGTCCTCTTGGTGAAGCTTAACTTCAGTCCTCATGGTGAAGCTTAACTTCAGTCCTCATGATAGGCTTAACTTCACTCCTCATGGTGAAGCTTAACATCAGTCCTCATGGTGAAGCTTAACTTTAGTCCTCATGGTGAAGCTTAACTTCAGTCCTCGTGTTGAAGCTTGATTTCTGTCCTCTTGGTGAAGCTTAACTTCAGTCCTCATGGTGAAGCTTAACTTCAGTCCTCATGGTGAAGCTTAACTTCTGTCCTCTTGGTGAAGCTTAACTTCACTCCTCATGGTGAAGCTTAACTTCACTCCTCATGGTGAGGGCTTAACTTCACTCCTCATGGTGAAGCTTAACTTCTGTCCTCATGGTGAAGCTTAACTTCTGTCCTCATGGTGAAGCTTAACTTCTGTCCTCTTGGTGAAGCTTAACTTCTGTCCTCTTGGTGAAGCTTAACTTCAGTTCTCATGGTGAAGCTTAACTTCACTCCTCATGATGAAGCTTAACTTCACTCCTCATGGTGAAGCTTAACTTCAGTCCTCATGGTGAAGCTTAACTTCACTTCTCATGGTGAAGCTTAACTTCACTCCTCATGGTGAAGCTTAACTTCTGTCCTCTTGGTGAAGCTTGGTGAAGCTTAACTTCAGTCCTCATGGTGAAGCTTAACTTCAGTCCTCATGGTGAAGCTTAACTTCAGTCCTCTTGGTAAAGCTTAACTTCAATGAATGTAGTTCTAACAATTATGGTTGATAACACATATATATATGAAAACACATTAGTTACACAACATTAACAACGTTTCTTATAGCTATTTGAAAACTACACATTCAAAATATCTGCAAATACACCGATTCTTAACCTGCAATGCTAAGTAGCGTGTACAGGCGACCTACAAAGCCTATTGGCATTGATGGGACCTGCACACGGTACTTAGCACTGCAGGTTTCAGCATCGGGTGCATAAGATAAGCTTGAAGACACATCTGTGGTCAGTCTATTTGCGACTTAAAGTAACATCTGTGGTCAGTCCATTTGGGACTTAAAGTTACATCTGTGGTCAGTCCATTTGGGACTTAAAGTTACATCTGTGGTCAGTCTATTTGGGACTTAAAGTTACATCTGTGGTCAGTCCATTTGGGACTTAAAGTTGCATCTGTGGTCAGTCCATTTGGGACTTTTGACTGTCTACTTGATCTTCTGCTCACATGAGGTCTTCTATTTGAGTTGGGTTTCCTCTACAGTCCCACTTGCAGAGACTGCTTGTACCACTTAGACTGACACTAAGGTCTGTTTGAGTCTTGGGCTGTGATGTGGACTGAGGAATAGGATGACGTTTGGATTCAGTAGCAGGACTATCCTCTGACTCACTTGCAACATTGTACGAGAGTTTTGTGGGGAAGCTGTGGCCCTGACGATACCGAGCTCCGTCGGTTGCCTGCACCAGATACGACCTCGTCACCTGTACAGGTGACACCCCTGTTGCTGCTTCCCACTGTAGATCTGCATGTGATTGTAACATGACTGGGTCACTAGGCTTCAATGCGGCGGAATCATGGGTACCGTGATTCAACCAGCGTTTCTTGGTCTCCTGACGCTGCTTCAGCACTTCTCAGTGTTTTCATCTTCCTTTATTGAACTCAAGTGTTGATGGCAGGGTTGATCTCAGTGGCTTGTCTTAGAGAAGCTGAGCTGGAGATGGAAGATAGCTAGATGTAGGTGCTTTGCGAAGAAATAGGAAGGCTAACTCTGGGTTATCTTTGGACAGGCCACATTGTTAGGCATTGCCTTTGCTGTTTCCATAAATCTGTCCGATAATCCGTCACTCTGTGCGAGTTTGAGGTGATGTGGGTAAATCTATAGAGCTCTGAGAATTTGCGAAATTCAACGCTGACGTATCAAGGTGTTGAGAACAATAAGTATACTAGTTCTCAATTAATAGCTTGGGGAAGATTATCACAAGGTAATTCTGACCTTTGAAGCTGAACAAATCACTCCTTAACATTTCACATGGAGTAATTGGGAGGTTCCTGGATTAGACATCTTGCACTGTTGAGTACAAGACTGAGAGCTCTTGCTTTTTCCATGAATAGAAGAAGATTCTTACCTTGGTCTGAGTCATTCTTTACATGCACACATATATCATCCGCAATTGAGATTACTCCTTCAAGTCCGCAAGTCATTCATCCATCGCTTCTTGAAAGAGATCATGAGACACATATTTATTCGAAACGCCAATCGTTAGAGTTGTTTAGAAGCTAGAGAGATGAAGACAGTTAACATGTAGGACTCCTCAGCCACATAAATACTCCTATATCCATTTATCGCATCTGGCTCTGTCGATGACACGCGTGCCTTCTAGCTTGAAGGTTATTTCTTCAAGGTGATCTATGGTATGGTTTTAATAAGGATTTAGGCACACCCGAAGTTAGCCATTTGACTTGATAATCATTCAGTGGGTTGTGCAGGAGCAATTCTTTTTAACGATACTATACTTTTCTATGTCATCTATAGAAGCTTGTCATTCTTTCTTGAGATGTACGCCTTGGTATGTGACATGTATGGGGCGTCGCCTTGGTATGTGAGATGTATGGGGCGTCGCCTTGGTATGTGACATGTATGGGGCGTCGCCTTGGTATGTGAGATGTATGGGGCGACGCCTTGGTATGTGAGATGTATGGGGCGACGCCTTGGTATGTGAGATGTATGGGGCGACGCGTTGGCATGTGAGATGTATGGGGCGTCGCGTTGGTATGTGAGATGTATGGGGCATGGCCTTGGTATGTGAGATGTATGGGTCGACGCCTTGGTATGTGAGATGTATGGGTCGACGCCTTGGTTTGTGAGATGTATGGGGCGTCGCCTTGGTTGTGAGATGTATGGGGCGCCGCCTTGGTATGTGAGATGTATGGGGCATGGCCTTGGTATGTGAGATGTATGGGTCGACGCCTTGGTTTGTGAGATGTATGAGGCGACGCCTCGGTATGTGAGATGTATGGGGCGACGCGTTGGTATGTGACATGTATGGGGCGACGCCTTGGTATGTGAGATGTATGGGGCATCGCCTTGGTATGTGAGATGTATGGGTCGACGCCTTGGTATGTGAGATGTATGGGGCGACGCCTTGGTATGTGAGATGCATGAGTCGACGCGTTCGTATGTGAGATGTATGGGGCGTCGCCTTGGTATGTGAGATGTATGGGGCGACGCCTTGGTATGTGAGATGTATGGGTCGACGCGTTCGTATGTGAGATGTATGGGGCGTCGCGTTGGTATGTGAGATGTATGGGGCGTCGCGTTGGTATGTGAGATGTATGGGTCGACGCCTTGGTATGTGAGATGTATGGGGCGTCGCCTTGATATGTGAGATGTATGGGTCGACGCCTTGGTATGTGAGATGTATGGGTCGACGCCTTGGTATGTGAGATGTATGAGGCGTCGCCTTGGTATGTGAGATGTATGGGTCGACGCGTTGGTATGTGACATGTATGGGTCGACGCCTTGGTATGTGAGATGTATGAGGCGTCGCCTTGGTATGTGAGATGTATGGGGCGACGCCTTGGTATGTGAGATGTATGGGTCGACGCCTTGGTATGTGAGATGTATGAGGCGTCGCCTTGGTATGTGAGATGTATGGGTCGACGCGTTTGTATGTGACATGTATGGGTCGACGCCTTGGTATGTGAGATGTATGAGGCGTCGCCTTGGTATGTGAGATGTATGGGGCGACGCCTTGGTATGTGAGATGTATGGGGCGACGCCTTGGTATGGGAACCACAAGTTGAGCATTCACCTTCAATTGAAGTTTGGCTACTCCGGGATTTCCCCAGCACAGTGTACCTATCTAGGCATAATGATATGAAGTCATTAGTTTCCCTTACTGTCATTTTTAGGAGAGAGCATTAAATTGAGGCTACATCCTGATGTATCCCAGATATAGTGACATACTTCACATTGTCATCAACGTTGAAGAGTTTCAGATCACAGCTGTCCTGAAGGCCAAGTATCATAGGGCCGTCAGAGTCACACTCCTAACATGGCACTGATTGACCCTGTTTCTGTCCAGTCGAACACATTACAGCTATACCGCCTTATTAGTCTTGGAGTGTAGCTAGTGTTATGGGAGTAAGAAGTGGACAGCCTTAATCGGGCTTGTCATTGGTCAGCATCCTCTTCTGAATCCCAGTGTAAGTGATGGATCCCCCTTTTGCTTTGCTGGTGGTTATTGATTTTGTTGCCTCGATCTCTATGACTTTTGGATCTTGATCTTTTCTTTTTCCAGCGGGCATCCCTAGATGACCTTCGTCCCCTGATTTGGTGAAAAGCTACCTCACCTTGTTATGGCCGGTGAGTTTTCATGCCGCATTTGGAGCATTTAGGTCGTTATGCTGGACATTAACCGCTGGTCAAGAGTTAGGTGAAGAGCTAGATCAAGAGGTAGGTGAAGAGCCAGGTCAAGAGTTAGGTGAAGTGCTTGGTCAAGTCAAGAGTTAAGTGAAGAGCTAGGTCAAGTCAAGAGTTAAGTGAAGAGCTAGGTCAAGTCAAGAGTTAAGTGAAGAGCTAGGCCAAGAGCTAGGTCAAGTCAAGAGTTAAGTTAAGAGCTAGGTCAAGAGTTAGGTGAAGAGCTAGGTCAAGTCAAGAGTTAGTTTGAAGAGCTATCAGCAATCCAGGCTACAGAATAATTAATGACTTGATCATTAACTTCTGAGCTGCATCCTATTCATGTACTTTACAAAGGCCATAAATATAGCCGGGCTCATCGATTGCATAGGATTACTACACCTGGTAGGAAATCCATCGATTGCATAGGATTACTAAACCTGGAAGGAAATCCATCGATTGCATAGGATTACTAAACCTGGTAGCAAATCCATCGATTGCATAGGATTTTGAAGAGCTATCAGCAAATCCAGGCTACAGCAAACCTGGTAGCAAATCCATCGATTGCATAGGATTACTACACCTGGTAGCAAATCCATCGATTGCATAGGATTACTACACCTGGTAGGAAATCCATCGATTGCATAGGATTACTACACCTGGTAGGAAATCCATCGATTGCATAGGATTACTAAACCTGGTAGGAAATCCATCGACGAATTTTTTTCAGAACACAATTTCGATGATTTTTTTTTTATGAAATGCACCTTTAAAGAGCCAATGAAGAATATTACCGGTGATGTACCATCACACTCTGTAGAGTCGATCTGCCATCGACCATCGCTTCAGAAGAATTTTGTTCGCTGCGAGGAGCCTGTTGTTTTAATTAAGTTGGTTCACGTTGTTCAAGACAATGCGATGTGCACATTAGACGTTGTCAACATCAGACGATGTCAGCATCAGACGATGTCAGCATCAGACGATGTCAGCATCAGACGATGTCAGCATCAGACGATGTCAGCATCTGACGATGTCAGCATCTGACGATGTCAGCAGACGATGTCAGCATCAGACGATGTCAGCATCAGACAACATGTAACCTGTGTCATGAATGGGGTATATAAGAAAGTGATTAAAAAAATAATGTTTTGAAATATTTTATTGTTCTTCCTTCAAACCGACATCTTCCTAGCAATCTTGTTGATTATCTCTTAACATAAAGTAGAGGTCGGTAACCTTCTATGTTATTATGTCAATCATCTCACTCGTCTAGTTTATTGATGATCAACTATTTTGGCCAATGATTTTTTTACTCCACATCAAATAAAATTAAATGATTTTGTTAACTACAAAGGAAATGAAGTAAAAGAATTGACACCACATACATGTTTGATCAGAAGATGAAAATAACATATGTATAAATAAACAATGACCCAACAGAGTGGATATACGTAGATGTTTTCAGTAAGAGTAGGCCTTAGATAATCTGCCTCCTCGCCGTATGAAGCCATTTTCTCACATTCACTCTCAGAGAAATAACAACTGGTCCCTCACTCTCTTGGGCGGCTCTACCACGTATTTGGACCTGTTGTAAGTTGTAATATATGCCTTTCATTGCCAGCAATTCCGTGTGAGTGCCAATCTCCATGACCTTGCCGTTATGGAAAACAGCAATAGTGTCTGAGTCCTGGATGGTTGACAGTCTGTGAGCAATGACGATGCATGTGCGACCCGCGCGAGCCGCGTCCAGTGCCGTTTGTACAATCTAGTTACAACAAACGCCACCGTGTCGTCAGTGGAAGCCCTGTGCTCTCATTACCTAACCATTGCTCTCTTCATTGGAGCAGGTTCTTACTCTCCAGTAAATCGATTTCATTAACTTGATTGATTGCGAAACTCGTACAAATAAAGAAATTCATAGGAAATCCTGAAGAGTTTTGTATACATCATTATTGATAGCAAATAGACTGACCTTCTCGCTCTCTGTGTCCAGAGCAGACGTGGCCTCGTCCAAGAGGAGGACTCGGGGCTTCCTGACGAGAGCTCTGGCAATAGCCACTCTCTGCTTCTGTCCTCCACTCAACTGAGTTCCTTTGTCTCCGACGCGGGTGTCGTAACCCTGTCACAACACGACATACATACAGATAGGCGTGGTTGTCGTAACCCTGTCACAACACGACATACATACAGATAGACGTGGTTGTCGTAACCCTGTCACAACACGACATACATACAGATAGACGCGGGTGTCGTAACCCTGTCACAACACGACATATATACAGATAGACGTGGTTGTCGTAACCCTGTCACAACACGACATACATACAGATAGACGTGGTTGTCGTAACCCTGTCACAACACGACATACATACAGATAGACGCGGTGTCGTAACCCTGTCACAACACGACATACATACAGATAGCAGTTATCGCACATAAATGGTTCTACAAGAGGGCAACAGATGGTGTATAAAGGTGGAAGCCCCACTTGTTATTCTAAACCCTGATCAGTAGGAATAATGACAAGGACCAATATTGGCTTCATGGGTTGAATCACAATATATTTTGAAGAAAAAGCATTATTGCCAGAGTGTATGGCATGGTTCGGAGGGGGCTTCTCGTTCCTGTACAGGCAGAAAATGATCAGCAGTGTTGCTGCCCGCAAACAGTTTCTTACAAGAGGCAGTGTTGAGATGAAGTTATGGATGTTGGCGTTCTTGGCGGCCGTGATAACTTCGTCCATGGTAACCTGGCGTGAGTTGTCACCGTAAGCGATGTTCTCCGCAATGGACGCGTCGAACAAGACGGGTTCTTGTGACACAATGCCGATCTGCTGACGCTGCCATTTCAGGTTCAGTTCCCTGGTGTCTACGCCATCCAGATACTGCAGACGGCCGGCAAAATAGCATGTACATTCTGACATCAGTCTCGCAGAGTATTGCTTGTTGTAGTGTGCAATGTTTGTTTTTAAATTCAGGATTGTATTAGAAATCGAATCTATTGAATGTTAGCAATCGTATCAACAAGAAATCCCCCGCACTCCGATTTACCAAAATAAGAAATAGTCATAAAATCGCTGTCTGGGATATGCGGCTGTGAGGCACCTACCACGTTGCCCTGTAGAGCATCATAGAAGCGCTCCACCAGCGAGACGGTCGTGCTTTTGCCGCAGCCAGAACTGCCTACAAGCGCCAACGTCTTGCCGGGTGTAACACCGATGGAGACTCCGCGCAGAATGGGGACCGTAGGGCGGGTTGGGTAACGGAATCGTACGTCGCTGAACTCGACTGAACCGGTGTAGTTGTTCTGAAAGCAATCAAACACAAAGTCTCGTTTCCATAGTGATATTACAATACGTTACCTCGATTACAGGTGTTTGTTTTTCGGGGGGGTAGGGGGGTGCCTTATATCCACGACCCACTAATCTCGGGTTTTCGAATTCATTAAGAATGAGTTGGGTACACATTTGTCAAAGAGTTGATTATCTGAAACGCATACCAGTTTCTTGCCCCCCTCATCGGCCACATCGATGGGAGGCACTCTGTCGAACATGGCGAACATCTTGGACGCCCCAACCTTAGCTTTGGTGAAGTCAGGAGCGAATGCGATAGTCTCACCGATGCCCATAGCTCCGAAGATAACAACTGCGACCACCCTGTATTCACAAACAATCTGATTTATGCAGCAGTAGCATACACTTACCACGTGACAGGCATGTATTGTGGGATACGTGTCAATTTAAGCAATGTGAGCGTTCAAACTGACATGAAGACTCGGTTGAAATCCATTTCCTTTTCGCGGATGAGATGAGAGCCGTAGAGGAAGGCGACGGCGAAGGCGATGTAGATAATACATTGAGAGAGGGAGAAACATATGCCGAAGATGAAGGCCTTTCTCACCGAGTTTCTAACAGCGGCAGAAAACAGAATTCAGTCATTTGAACGGACAAAAAACAACCATTCACGCACGACATTATGTATAATACCGCGCGCTGCTGCTTACTCACGTTGAAAAGAAAGCGGGCTTTTAAACTTTTATCCGACGCTACCAGAAGAATTGACTGGACTATTCCCCCATATATCTGTACCGTCGTACCCGACACCCCCTCCCCCCTACACGCCCTGACACGCTCCGCTAGGACACGTATTACCAATCATCCAGGAACATTCGACGCAGAATGGACCACCAGTCATTACCTGTAAGGGATCTCAAGTCTCTCCGAATACATTTCACAGAAAGCCTTTTCCTTAGTAAGGCCGGCCACAGTGCGGATATTCTCAATGGCTTCTAGCGCCACCTGGGATCATACCACGGGTCGGAGGTTTGAAGAGAGAAAATGTTATAACTATAAAAAAATATTTTTCCAAGTCGAAACATTACAAACTCAAACCAACATTTCAAATCCAACATATTATACAATGGGAGATTTTCAAATGGAGAAAAAAAATTCAATGCAGACGACAAATGGTGTGAATAACGCGCAGTTGATTTATTCAATCTACCTTTCCTGCTTTCTCCAGTTGGCGTTTATCAGTCACAGCGGAACCCATGAGCAGTTTTGTTTCTACAAGACCCGTGACGGCAATGAGGGGAATAAAAGCGAACAGGACTCCAGTCAGCTTAGGGCCGAACACGAAAGCAAGAATGATGCCGACTCCGATGTTTGAGACGTTTTGCAGAATGAGTCCCAATCTAGACCCAGTAGCCTGACACAAACAAGAAACCATGCATCGTCAGCGCGCATGGCCCACAGCTACAGTGTCTTAACGACAAAATGACTGAGATGTCAAGTGATAAAATCCATCTCTTATGATTGAATGGCTGGTTTTTGAGCTCCTTCAAAAAACTTGTGCATTGGCAACTGCGTATAGGTTTCCATTGCCACGCGCCTCTCACAATGAACGGCGGAAAACATGAAACGCACCCCTTGGACATTTGAAGCTTCTGTTGCTAGGCGCGTTGTCAAGGCACCCAGGTTGTTAGAGTGGTCGTCAAACCAGGCGATATCCTGCACAATGGCATTCAAGTTATCATGGATCGATTGATAGATTAACTTACCTACTCAGGAGGTGAGCAGCACATTTTAACATCAATGTTGATTTTGTTCATTCGAGTTAAATGGTCTAACGGTGTGGGGTACGACTTGATGGGGGCTTTACCTGTCTCAACATAGCTCTGAATGCCATTCGGCGTAGCCTCATTGTAAGGCGTTCTCCCGACTGGGCGAATAAGTAGTTCTGTCGCAAACAAAACATACACGTCACCATGAACATGTTGTTTCAAAAGTAAACATATATCCTCATTGAAGATAAGCCGTACAGATCCTTCACCGAGAACTCACCATGAAGAATTGAGCCAGGGCCATACCAGCACCAATACCGAGAAAGACGAGACAGTAGCGATTGGCGAGAGCTTCTTGCTCCTCAATCGGCTCCAGAAACACCTGTTAACGTCCCAGATCCTTCAATAACCGCGCTAATATCAACTACTTTCTTACTTGTAAATATACATAATTTGTGGTAGCCTTTTGTTTATAAAGTTAGCGGATTGGTATTTTCATCCATGAATTAGGCTCGACTTTGTCATTTACGTAAAAAGAGGTAGGTTATAGGGTAGGTTAGAGGGTAGGTTATGGGGTAGGTTAGAGGGTAGGGGTAGGGGGGTAGGTTATAGGGTAGGTTAGAGGGTAGGTTAGAGGGTAGGTTAGAGGGTAGGTTAGAGGGTAGGTTATGGGGTAGGTTATGGGGTAGGTTAGAGGGCAGGTTAGAGGGTAGGTTAGAGGGCAGGTTTGACTTACGCTAAGTAGATAAGTGAAGACGACAGCGAAGATGGGATTCTCTCTCCTCCGTTGACAAGAGACGCTATACATCCGCCTGTAATGAAGCCCCATTCGGGAGAGTTCAAACCGGCGATTCGTCCAATAGTAGCCTCGGGAATTTCCGCGTTATGATCGAGTGAAAACTGTGACAGAGATTTGTTCATATATTGAAATTCATAATGATATTATGATAAAAAAACTGACAGAAGAACACGAATTACACGATATCTGAAAGAGTGCAGTTCCAAGACAGATCACTCGCTGTTTCTCTTACCTTCTCCAACTGGAACAGAATGAAAGACAAATTATTAATAACGGAATAAAGTACACCGAGAAATTATGGACTGTCGGCAAAGAAAGAAGATAATCTGCGTACTTCGCGCATTTCGACTTCTTGCAGTTCCTTAAGTCTGGACGCGGCAGCGGCAGAACCGAAACCAATCCCGGATCCGACACGCGCCAAACCACGGAAACTGCTACGGAGACTGCGCATCATACACCACAGATAAACCCCGGATTCAAGAGGTTCAGAAATAATCTTTTTTGCCAATGAGAAGACGTTGTATTTTAAACATATTATATAATAGCCGTAAGCTGTATCGTTTTCAAATCGTTTTGGGTGAATAATAGTTAGCTGACATGTTGTCTTGCCTACCCAGAAGCAAGCGAGGACGCGAAACCCTGCGAGGTCTTCTCCTCGTCCTCCTCTGCGGGGGTACTGGCAACTGAAAACACTGACTTAGTAAAAATCTGATGGACAATGCATGAAGAATATAGGGTGGGGTGATGGGAAGTTCTACTCACTAACGTCGGTGACGTCATCGGGTGATACCTTCTTTACGATCTCGTCATCCTGTCCGGCAGCTGCAACCACGACGTACGTAACGTTTAGTCCAGCAGACTATCAGACAGCCGTTGATTCATATATATATATATATATATATATATATATATATATATATATATATATATATATATATATATATATATATATATATATATATATATATATATATATATATATATATTATATATGTATATATATATGTAAATATAGATGTGTGTGTGTTATGTGCATGTGCGCGTGTATGTCAGTGTTGGCACGCATGGTGTGTGTATGTCTTGCGGGGTTAGTGTGCATGGGTTGTGTGTATATACCCTGGGCATCAATGGCGGCCTGGCGTGTCTGGAGCGTAACCAGCGAGTGGTAGATTCCATCTTCCTTCATCAGTGCTTCATGGTTGCCTTGCTCGACGACGACACCTTCCTTAAAGCCGCAGATCTTATCCGCGTTACGTACGGTCGACAATCGATGAGCGATGACAACGGTGGTTCTTCCAATAGACGCCTGCAATGACGTCACAAAGTCCAAACTTGTTCTTAATCAGTTCTTAAAGTGATTATATATCTGACAAGAAATAGTCTACTCCTTTAATTCAGAAGGTTGATGTGGTTCCTATGTTGGTTTCTGGGCCTCATGATATACATGAGGGATATGATACACAGGCCTGATGTCCCGCACAAATCCCGACCAACGAAAACCATGTTTCTACTCCAAACGACAGAAAGCAACCTCCCACTTCCTGTCGGCCATTTTGTGATGCCGTTACTATGGCAGCTGATGATTACCTACCCGATCCAGGGCTGACTGTACTGTGGCCTCGCTCTCTGTGTCCAGGGCAGATGTCGCCTCGTCCAGCAGCAGTATCTTTGGGTTGCGCACCAGCGCGCGGGCGATGGCGATCCTCTGCTTCTGTCCACCGCTCAGCTGGGCGCCGCGGTCACCGACTAAAGTCTCAAAACGCTGATTCAACACACACGCACAATTCCTCAATGAAAGGATGTCAAAGATCCGCAATCGAGAAAAGATGAAGTCTGTGTTGTTCACATTTATTTTCGATGAATATATAGCTGATGAGCGAAAGAGTCAATATTTATATGAAATGATTTCAGTTCATCATTTTGTGATATTCATTAATGGATTAAGTCATTCCGTGTCTACCAGAGGCAATTTGTCGATGAAGTTGTAGGCGTTGGCATTCTTCGTGGCCTCTTCCACCTCGGCCATGGTGACTCCATCGCGACCATACCGGATGTTCTCTGCGATGGTCGTACCGAACAGGATGGGTTCCTGACTTACGATGCCGATGTTATTGCGGAGGTAGTTGAGGTTGTAATCCCGGATGTCTATTCCGTCAATGAGAACCTGAAACACGCCGAGATTACAGCAATCAAATCCACTTCACTATCACTCATTCACAGCCAATGAGTCATTCACCAGCCAATGAGTCATTCACCAGCCAATGAGTCATTCACCAGCCAATGAGTCATTCACCAGCCAATGAGTCATTCACCAGCCAATGAGTCAATGGTTCGGAATCATCCTATGCACACTTCGTGAAAATATAATGCGTATGATATGAAACCCCTTGATGTAAACGTTCGGAAGTTAAGGGTGAGTTATGTAGACCAATGTTCAATACAGGGCTGTGAGAGAGGTAGAGGTGAAGATGAAGGTCAGTGAGCCTCACCTGACCCCCCAGCACGTCGTAGAAACGCTGGATGAGAGCTACTGACGTGCTCTTTCCGCAGCCGCTTGATCCGACAAGAGCCACAGTCTGTCCAGTGTTGATGGTCAGGTTTAATCCATTAAGCACCTGGTCACCAAAGTCATATAGAGGTCAGGTCAATGAAGTCATGAGGGCGAAAGTCATGGTGATGAGGAGGAAAGTGGTGCTGATGATGATGCTGCTGCTGCTGCTGATGATGATGATGATGATGATGATGATGATGATGATGATGATGATGATGATGATGATGATGATGATGATGATGACACTAACCGGTACATCGGGTCTGGTCGGGTAGCGGAAGTAGACGTTGCGGAATTCGATGTTGCCCACCATATTTGGCGGCTTGACTCCCTTGGTGGAGGCACTGTCAATCAGCGGCTCCTAGCAAATGAAATCACCAGCCATCATGGTCATTACCTAGCACGGTCTCACTGCTCGCAGTATAGCCTCGTATTGTTGCTGTGTAGTTATTATGATAATCAATCCCTACCCTGTCAATAATGTTGAAGATGGCGTAAGCGGCGCCTCTGGAGGTAGACACAGCTTGTATTTTGGGTCCCGACTGACCGATGGCCACAGCTCCTGTCAGGATGCTGAAGAAGACCTGTACAAGAGAGAAAATGGAGAGGAGGTCAGGCGCAAGTCAGTGCACTACAGAGCAAATGGAGGGGAGGTCAGGCGCAAGTCAGTGCACTACAGAGCAGATGGAGAGGAGAATAATAAGACCTTGACAACTGGAAGAGATTTAACACCAGTCTTCACTATAACATTTCTGTTCCCAGTGGGCTGCCATTACCGACCCATCAGATGACCTTGATCGCCCGCTGACCTCTGCGATCGGACATCATGTTGATATGAACTTACAATGAGAAGCCTTCCAGGGGAGTAGTTCCATGGTTCTTCCCGGACGAGACGAGACCCGTACCAGAATCCGAGCGCGTACGAACAATACAGTACGAACCAGGCTGCTCCCATCCCTAGACCCAGGATCATTCCTTTACGGATTCCGCGATCCCTGGCTTCAAACAGGTTCTGATTGTACCTGTAATGGCGAGGCAAGAGTGATCAAGAATTGTGGTTCTCGATGTCAGGAAGTTTATGGACTCAAGTGGTGAAGATATATGGCGTTGTAATAGAGCGCGTGAGTTGTATTAAACTAATCTAACCTTTCACATTCCTTCTCCTCACCGCCAAAAGCGGACACGGTCCGTATTGCACCGAGTACTTCCTCTGCGATCTTCCCGGCTTTGGCGTACGACAACAGCTCTTTACTGGTCAGGGTGGAATTCAGCTGGAAAGAGAATATAAATCCATAAGCTAGACGTAATCTATTGGCCGTCACTGTGTGGTCAATGTGTATGAGCTCACGTTGAATATGTGGACGTCAAACATGACACAAAAACTACAGTTTTTCATCCTTGTTTCTCAAATAGGATTGTTAATTGATTAGAACATTTACCACAGATGCCACCAGGGCGGCGCCAGTTAAGACCGGAACTATGACCAACATGACCAGAGACAGCTTCCAGCCAATAGCGAAGCCCTGCACGAACGCTGCCACGAAAGTGGTCAACATCTGAATGAACGAGCCAAACTTGTCGCCAATACCGTCCAAGATCTTGTGAATATCGCTGTAAAACAAAAAAAGGGGGGATTTATAGGCCATTTCATTATTGGTAGATGCTAGTAGTTGTATAATTGTACAGTACATGCGGTTGTTCAACCTGTGAAATGAGAAATACGCATATTTTGCCCAGGACGTACTCTGACAGTCGAGTGTTGAGTTCACCAGAGCCTCGCTGATCATACCAGCCGATTTCCTGTCTCAACACGCTGGCCAAGAAGATCTGACGGATCTTACGCGTCTGGCGCTCAGCGGGGATGGCCCAGCACGAGATCTGGCCAAAGGCCACTATGAGTGTGACCCCTCCCATTCCTGTGAGCAGTCCAATCAGACGATGAAGATTTCAGAGTAACCCCTCCGTACATATAAACTTACCACATCATTAACAAAATTAGTTTTCGAGTGACTCTTCATTACATGAACCTAGACAAATGCTTCTTCTTGCGAGTTCCACCTCCTTCACCAATGAATCACACTTTTATTATCATTTTATTACAATGCTTTTATTAGCAAATTAAAGTTTCAGCAATATCTACATCGAGAACACTCGCAGTTAGACGCACCGCAATGGTTCCATTGTAATGCCCATATATTGTCATTGATATACAAAGCAGTATCAACCGGGAGGTTTGCATTAGGTGTGCTAGACTTCATACCCAGGTACCACCAAGTGTAGACTACGTACCCAGGTACCACCACGTGTAGATCCGCATTTGATCGAAGAAGAACTCCACCGACTCTATATCGTCAGAGAGTTCAGACGATGTGAAAATTTGTCAGGTTCTTCTCGTAGGCAATTATGCTGAAATCGACACAGTGACGATTTCAGGAAAACTCATAAACAGATGACAAGCATTGGGATTGTGAAATCATGCAGTACCGCGAAATAGCAGCAAGTTGCTTCATATAAAAACTCACTCGATAATGCTCTTATTGTTCCAGAGATCATCGCGATCAGTGATCCCGTACTCGCCCCTCCAGAGCCACTCGAACTGGTCCAAATATATATTTCCTTTCTCGAAATCGATGAAGGTATCCACCTTGACAGTTGTAAAAACAAATGGGCTACGGCCAAATAGGTCCACAAAAACTGGGTAGGAATTTCGGATTTTACCTGAGCATAATTTGGGATGGGAAACGGATTCTTATTCAAAGTGACCACCATGGTCGGGGAAGGCCCAGGGGGTGGAGGCGTAATAATCGCTCAATCCGTGATGGAAGATCGTTTGACTTGTGGACTTTTCAAAAATGAATAAGTGCGTAAGTTTCAAAACGGTTTTTTTTACCTGCCATCCCAGGACAATGTTGGAAACCACATAGAGCGTTCCGTGAATTATGGAGCAAATGCTTCCGATGGCAATAAGGAAACGGTCGAAGCAAGTAGCATAGCGGAACTGCAACAATAGTCATCATAACGTTATTAAACGTTTTAATCATCATAACGGACATTAGCACCAGTGGTTATTGGAATGATGTTCGTGCGACTTGGTTGCACTAAATGCTAAATGCAACCTCTTCGAAGTAAAAAAAACGCTTCCATAATTTCTTTGAACCGCCCATCCATTAGACCTATCATATCACCTCTCATGGTACAATAAGGGCTGTCTATACTTCTGTTATTGTACGTAGCTTTTTTTAAAATTCTTCTGCCAACGCATGAGCATGTTTGGAGAAATATTACCAACTAAATAAAGAAATAAACAAACATGTTTTTTTGCCGGTTATCCCGCAGATTATTAAAGAAGTTGTTAAGAAGACTTGAACATACCACGGTGTTTAGTGAAACTGACTGGTCCCTCTCAGGCTTTTCTTCCTTGTCTTTAGATGATGAGGCTGTAGTTATATAAACAGTTATTCACATCAAAATCAATTTTTGCTTGAAATTTACCTTTCATTGTTCGATCGTGGCATAAGAACCCGACCGCTATGACGGTGGCCTAGGGGCACGACCGTTATGATGGTGGGAAGTTATGTGAATTACAACATTGGCTACGAGTTGTGTATACTTGGCGCCTAACCGTTCACTGATGAGTCTTCTGCCCTTTGCTTGAAGCTGCTTCCCACCACGCCGCTGTCGCCGTGGTCCAAGTTGAAGTCGTTCTTACCCATGGTGTTATATCGTCTCCGCCCGTATTGTTTCACCACCTGAAATATATGGGAACTACCAGTCAAGTTGCGTTAAAATGTGAATGTGACCGGGAAGCAGGTCCTGTCGCGGGGATAGTGTCTAGGAGGTAGGAAAGCGGTAGTAATGAACTGATGAAGTGTGTCGGGCAAGGAGAGGCTGTGTGGCGAGTGAAAATATTATTATTAGCGCAATAAATGCAATTGTTATTATCATTTCTAAGCTAGAACACAGCGAAGATTTGAGATTGACGCCTGTCCGTTTCACCCCACATCACCACAAGTAGCCGCCTACGTCACCGTTCGTATCATCATAACTGCTTACTGATGTGATTTACGGCAGTTTACGACATGAGAGTCGGATCAAGGATAACATCGGTACTGTCAGAGTCACACACATGATTTACAGGGGATCTGGCTGTAAAATGGTCAACACTCGATCTCACCTGATATCAGTCTGTCCACAGCGGATGCCTAGGTGACCGTAGTCTTGCAGATAACAATTACATCATTCGACTCTGGAATGTTCGCTTAGGCAACTCAGTTAGGGTCGAGGTAGTGGGACTTGCATAAATGAGAATAATAAATTACATATTCCATTTCGATAATATTTTGTGATCCCAAAAGGCATTCAAATATATACATAACTTACGGCGATTAAATTTAAGTACAGTTCTTTTGAACCATCACCGGATGTAATTAAGATTTCATGATGGCTCGCGCGATAGCGCATATCTCGCACAGCATTTTGTTGGTTTTGCGCAATGGAAATATGATTCAATCTTAATCCCACCAGCAGTTGTCATTACCGACATGAATAGTTGTTTGCAGTGATAGCTAACCGGGGGGAGGGGGGACACTTGGCCTTATCCCGGATAGGGTTGTGCCGCGGGTCCTCGAATGGAACGCACGTGGTTAGACATGTTCGAGTGCCGCCAAGCGCGGTTCTCAAAGTCGTCTGCTTTTCAAGCCAATCATATGAAAGAACAGCAACCGCGAAACGAAACACTCAGTTGTGAATTATTCCCCTGAAGAAGAATCAAGACTCGTGACATCATTCACGTCAAGATAAGCGTTGACAACTACTGGTTTTGATAACTTTATGTTGTCAATAACAACTATTGCAAACATCAAGTGTAAACAAAACACAGCTGAAACTCGCGCGGGTTAACAAGTTATGCTAGTCCTCTACTGATGACTCATGGTGAGCCGAGTTGACGCGGGCGATAAAGACGGTGACTGGGCAAACGCGGCGTCCGAGGTGATAAGAAATAGGTTATGGGAGTGATGTTATCAGCTTCATACTCTTCAGTTCGTGCAATGATAACAAACCAGAGAAACACAGACGAGAAGAAAATCTTGCTAACGATCAAATATGTCTGCTTACGCTGGCTATTGACTTTGTTCGGTTCTTTTGACGTTAATTTGATTTCATTAAATGAACTAAGCTGTCGTCAACAACTGGGTTCATATCGCGTGTAAATTGTCTTAATCTTGCTTTATTGAAATGGCGAAAGGTGGGTTATCATGGAATTGAGTCACAAGCTACACTTAATTATACAGGCGTGGTCTAGAAGTCGGACTTATCAGTCTTAACTTATCGCTCGCACTTTCAACCCCACGTAAGACGGGGTTGCCGAACGAATTAGTCCACACTGACCAGCGGTTCAATACCATCGATTTACGACAGAGCAGACGTCAAGGCGGTCGACGTCACGACTATGAGTCGCATAATATCGATTTGACGACAATAAATGATTTAATTCACTTAGTATCAGAAATTACATACTTTATATTGTCGTTATAAAAGAGTCGTTTATGCTCAACCTTTACTGAATATTGTTAAATTGTATTATTTAAAAAGCCAACCTTTTCATCCCATGAAGGAATCGCCAAGTGACCCAGCTTTGTCGTGGACGTGTGTGGACGAGGCGCGGCATTAGTTAGAACGCGCCACTTTAAATTGTACTCTTTCTGATCATTTCTGCCATGCGATAAACACGAAAGATTGGCATCACTGTGGCACTTAAATATATTTTGCTCACGAGTCCTGTTAATCAGCTAATCACCTTTCGATTATGAGAATCAAATCAACTCTTTATCGTGTGAAAACATGCAACTTTTCCATACAACGCCATTTGCAAACGGGCTACAAAACCTGGTATCTTGGATATTTATTAATGCCTCAGATTAAGTACTAACTTTTGTACGATTTTGACGATTCACATTTAAGCCGAAATAAATATTTGAATTAATCAAATAGTGCATATTGGTCTTTAGTTTAGCCATCATTTTTGCCCCCAACAATATCAAATTAGCATCTATTTAACCTTAAATTCACCTATTTTATTTGAATATATGGAAATATTTTGAGAATCACGTACTCCCTGTGTGTCATTGGAATGATAAGCTACAGTGTATTGACTGTAGCCCGGAGGAAAACGTGGTTGAAGTCAGATGTTTCTGAGTATCAGGGACGTGTGTACAACAACGGGTGTACAGCAACGTGTGTACAGGATGACGAGATGTTGTCATGGGGGACGCTCGTACATTATATTACATTAGATTAAGGTCGAACCAGTTTTGCATTAAATTAGTTATATTATTATTATTTTTCTGCCACAAAATTAGTATCAAATATATAGTTTCAATAGGAATTATGTTATTTGGTTTTCTTACTTCAGTTGTTGCGAAATTTACCAGGGTAACTTTAAATCATAATTTTTTACTGACATACTCGATATGTAACAGATGTTTAATGTCATCCTTAAACGATTGTAACTTGTGTTTTTTTTGTCAGTCATAATCGATTCACGTGATCCGTTTGTATACAGCCTGATGTAAGCGATAGTAATGTAAGAAGATGCATCGTCATTGCATCATATAATTTATGAGTTAAGAATATGATTTGATATGATTCTTATATCGGAACTCTCTTGAGTTAACTGCGGTACATGGGTACGTCTGTGATATTGTCTGTGATACTGAGGGGGAGTTTTGTATCACTGTTCCTACTCCTATTAGCAGTTTCCGCTTCATGCGCTTTTACAGATCACAGCAGCTTTCAAATATATCCATCTGATGCTACAGTTGATTATCCTAAGTGCAGGTATACTTGATATATCATGTAATGTATATGTTGGACTGACTAAAATGGCTACATAAGACGGCATTTTCACCAAAGAGCTCATGGTTTCGAAGAATAAACATAATACATTATAATACAATCGAGACAAGATGATATAAAAAAACCTCTTTCTTCAGTGACGCATTGAATAGGTTTTTAAAACAGTGAGCCGGCGGAATGTTTGTCGCTGATGAACTTTTCAATTGGGTCACAACTTTCTTTCGTTGATCAATTGGCGTCTGAAGCTTATACGTTGTTTACTTATGTATATCGTAATTTATGTAATTTATTCGCTACTGATATGACGCTATGCAGTTTGGGGTTGCGTATGTCGGTTCGCTAACTCGATTGTTAACACGCTGTATCTCCAACCGAATAAGGATTGCGGCCATAAATCGATAGCGTGACCATTACTTGTGATTTCTATCGATATCGATGATGTCATCGATCACTCGCCCCTAAAGGGCATATCTCCTGTTACATACAGTTAGTGCTTGTCATCGACACGCATTGGACGCTAAGGGTGGCAAGAGAGCGCGCTACAGGAAGTGTGGCAAGAGAGCGCGCCACCGGAAGCGAGTGAAGCAGATGGAGGAAGGAAGGAGATACTGTTGGGAAGGCAGGCTGCCATCTCCTCACTTAATGTTAATGTTACAATTTGACAACACCTCACCGGGGCGAAATCAATACAAAGTCTTGCACACATGAAATCACTGTTCAACTTACCTTACCTTTCTTTAAGAGATCAAATCACAACGATCACTGACAGGAAATCAAGCCATATCCAGTTCGGTGTAGTCCTGACTCCGTTATTCCATTGAGGACAAATTTATCTCTAATTCATTCGCAATTCAGAACTGTAACAAAAGTTGAACAAAACAAAAAAAGAATGCCTCCTACCTGTGGTGAAAGGTAATGGTGTACCCTTGGTCAGCCAGTAGACAGATTGAGGCTGTAGGGATGCCTCACTCAAGAATCCAAGCTAGTCCACTAAGTAACCTCGCTTTCGCCAGAAACACCTTGACGCTAAGCCCAAGCCAAAGCCACTTCTTATAAACCAGGTAAGATCTGCTATCAAGCACCAAGGTTGGTTCCACTTAGGGCAGTCTCTCAAGGGGTGGGAGCATCTATAATAGTTATTCTATTTTTAATTAAATAGCTGTTAGACTTCATAAGTATTGATAGAAATGATGATGAAAATAACTTGGTGTTTTTACTTGTCTTTATGAAAATTTACTCATTTGCGTGGGAAAAAAACTTGAAATTCTATTGCTGAACATACACCTAGAACCCTTTGATGTGCGGGTGGACTCGTCGATTGGTCATTGTTGGTGGTGGCCAGTTGATCTTGGCTTGTTATCAGTGAAGAAGTATGGGTGGGGGTACAGCACCCCCCTCAAGAGCAGCCTGACCGCTTCCATTCTGATAACCCATGCACCTTGAGCGTGGCCACCACAGCTCCTGATGTTTCCCCGCTCAGACCATTCTGGGCTTGTGGTGGGGGTGGGTAGGAAGTGGGGTGGGGAGGCATGTACTTCATTTGGGGGGTATCAATATATCGATGAATATGCGCGAATATGAGGAAGACGTGCATACACAACCTTAACTGATTGGCCGGCGGGTGCACATGAAAGGTGATCGCCATCTCTTAATCTGACACTTATCGCCCTGTCTCGGTCGTAGCTAATGGGGATTTCTAATGGCCCAATGACTTAGCATATATGACTCCCAATTTCAATGTTCTATTACTTATTATCAGAGGAAAATTCCTGTCTTGATCTTAATCAGTGATAGCACACACAATTAAAAGATATGATTCGACCTCATTAAAGAACTGTGATGCTATACCAGGAAAGTACCGGCGATAACACAGACAAGGCACGGAAATGGCGCCAAACTATGATAAGGGATTCGAATCAAAACCGTGGAAAATTCAATATTCCCGAGAGTTAAGAAATTATAAATACACACACACAGAGACACACACACACACACACACACACACACACACACACACACACACACACACACACACACACACACACACACATACACATACACATACACACATACATACATACAAGAACATACATACATACATACATACATACATACATACATACATACATACATATGCATGCATGCATACATGCATGCATGCATGCATGCATGCATGCATACATACATACATACATACATACATACATACATACATACATACCATACATACATACATACATACATACATACATACATACATACACAGACAACACACACATACACACATACATACATACATACATACATACATACACATACATACATACATACATACATACATACATACATACATACACACATACATACATACATACATACATACATACATACATACATACATACATACATACATACATACATACATACATACATACATACATACATACATACATACATATACACGCATACATGGCCGCTTTTCCCCGCTCGAATCATCACCGTTGACCTGCCTCCGCAACGTGATCACTCGGTGGCTCCTCTTTGATCCCCAGATCGGTCGTGATACTATTGGGGTGTCGCAATAAAATGCTGAAGCTTCAACCTTGGCATATACAAGTGGCTCTTGACTCTATTGCTCCAACTCGATGGTTATCTGTGCTGTACTAGAGGCAGTCGCAACATGACGCCATTCTGACCAAGCCTTGCTCTTAGAACTTAGTGGAGGTCGCTTGCATAATAAGAGGTATTTCCAATCAATCAACTCCAGCCTATGTTTTTGATTCACATAACATCGAGAAACACATGAACACATACGCGGATAAACGACAACTTGTGCATTCGTTGAGCAGTAGTATAGAGAGTGGGGGAACTATCAACTTTTTCAAATGGACGCAACAGCTTTATCGGTATAGGCTTCTCGTGGTAGGGTTCTTCTTGGCATGGTATATACCTATGTACTCGCATTTGTTCAAAAGGGGTTACACATAGGGTGTTTGGCTCTTTGGTTGGCGAAGGCTGTTGTTTTTTGCACTTTTGGCCCCTGGGCTAGCGCGGTGGAGGATGTTGGTTTGCGCTGGGTTGTTTGCATTGGTTTGGAGGAGGAGGTTGCCTATTTGTGTACCCCCATTCCTATAATTGCCATTGCCCTGTATATGTGCGTTTTCTGGGTTGCTGTACTAGAGTGTACCCGTAAAATTTTGACTAGTTGGATAAAAATATAGCTGCAAATAGAGAAACATCACTCCAAGTAGTCGAAACATCACTCCAAATAGATATATCTGTTGCGTCCATTTGAAAGAGTTGATAGTTCCCCCACTCTCTATACTACTACTTTAGCTCATAAGTTTTTCAGTAAATTTATCAAGTGACTATCTTCACCAAAATCCACATTCTCAACAATTACAACAATTTGACTTAGTTGAATTAACCACATGTTAAAGATGACCATTAGCGGGTCTCGTTAGTCTGCGTCCCAGACTCTAGGGGTTCCGCTACGCTTCTCGCCCTAGAGTCTACGACCAGACAAGGTCTAAAACTGGCGCGTCCGAATATTCATTAGACACGTTCGTTAATCTTCGTGACCAACCACGCAAAGGTTGTGACCCGGATTGACCTTAATTGCGCGTGTCTGGCTTGTGATACGCACCCTCGGTTCTATGTGACGTCATGGATATTGTAGTGGTCTGCGTCCAATGAGAACACATTGGATGTCTTCTGGAATTATGGGGCATCTCAAAAGTTCAAATTGGCACAACAACAAGCGCTTTAATCGCTTAGCTGCACGATAGTATATTTACGTAATAGTCAGTTAAAAAGAACCATTTGTGTGTCTGCTTCTCTCGCCGACTGTGTGATTAACGGTGCCACTCAGCGTGAAACAACCTATCGGAGTGTTGTAGAATGTGTGCCCGGCTCATAAAAATCACTCGTCCGGTTGGACAAGTTCTTCGGAACTTGTAGAACTAACCAATGAGAGACAACAACTCAAAAGTACCCGAGAGTGACCGAGAGACACGGCTTGTGATTGGAGCATCCCAAATCTGGGATGCCTGTCCAGTTCAAGACATTAAGGTCTCCTAGACCTGAAGGCGAGACTATTGAATATCAGTAACATGTAAACAGCGCCCGCAGCCATCAGGCTAGGGGACCTTGACTAGGGTCTCGTTGAGCGTGTCTTTTATGACTCCGTTCAATGCTGCTATCATCCAGTGCTCAATAATATTATCTTCCAGTGCTCAATGATGTTATCTTCCAGCGCTCAATTATGTTATCTTCCAGTGCTCAATGATATTATCTTCTAGTGCTCAATGATATTATCTTCCAGTGCTCAATGATATTATCTTCCAGTGCTCAATGATATTATCTTCCAGTGCTCAATGATATTATCTTCCAGCGCTCAATTTTGTTATCTTCCAGTGCTCAATGATATTATCTTCTAGTGCTCAATGATATTATCTTCCAGTGCTCAGTGATATTATCTTCTAGTGCTCAATGATATTATCTTCCAGTGCTCAATGATATTATCTTCTAGTGCTCAATGATATTATCTTCCAGTGCTCAATGATATTATCTTCCAGTGCTCAATGATATTATCTTCCAGTGCTCAATGATGTTATCTTCCAGTGCTCAATGATGTTATCTTCCAGTGCTCAATGATATTATCTTCCAGTGCTCAATGATATTATCTTCCAGTGCTCAATGATGTTATCTTCCAGTGCTCAATTTTGTTATCTTCCAGTGCTCAATGATATTATCTTCCAGTGTTCAATGATATTATCTTCCAGCGCTCAATTTTGTTATCTTCCAGTGATCAATGATGTTATCTTCCAGTGATCAATGATGTCATCTTCCAGTGATCAATGATGTTATCTTCCAGTGCTCAATGATATTATCTTCCAGTGATCAATGATATTATCTTCCAGTGCTCAATGATATTATCTTCCAGTGCTCAATGATATTATCTTCCAGTCTCAATGATGTCATCTTCCAGTGATCAATGATGTTATCTTCCAGTGCTCAATGATATTATCTTCCAGCGCTCAATTTTGTTATCTTCCAGTGATCAATGATATTATCTTCCAGCTCTCAATTTTTTCATCTTCCAGTGATCAATGATGTTATCTTCCAGTGTTCAATGATATTATCTTCCAGTGCTCAATGATGTTATCTTCCAGTGATCAATGATATTATCTTCCAGTCTCAATGATGTTATCTTCCAGTGCTCAATGATGTCATCTTCCAGTGCTCAATGATGTTATCTTCCAGTGCTCAATGATGTTATCATCCAGTGCTCAATGATGTTATCTTCCAGTGCTCAATGATGTTATCTTCCAGTGCTCAATGATGTTATCATCCAGTGCTCAATGATGTTATCATCCAGCGCTCAATGATATCATCTTCCAGTGCACAATGATGTCATCTTCCAGTGTTCAATGATATTATCTTCCAGCGCTCAATTTTGTTATCTTCCAGTGCTCAATGATATTATCTTCCAGTGCTCAATGATGTTATCTTCCAGTGCTCAATGATGTTATCATCCAGCGCTCAATGATATTATCTTCCAGTGCACAATGATGTCATCTTCCAGTGCACAATGATGTCATCTTCCAGTGATCAATGATATTATCTTCCAGTGCTCAATGATATTATCTTCCAGTGCACAATGATATTATCTTCCAGTCTCAATGATGTTATCATCCAGTGATCAATGATATTATCTTCCAGTGCTCGATGATATTATCTTCCAGTGCTCAATGATATTATCTTCCAGTACTCAATGATGTTATCATCCAGTGCTCATTGATGTTATCATCCAGTGCTCAATGATATTATCTTCCAGTGCACAATGATGTTATCTTCCAGTGCTCAAAGATGTTGCTTCCCATTCTCTCACTGCGTTTGTTTTTGTTTCAAAAAAGCTTATTAAGAGTTATTTTGGAAAACATTTTTTTGTCATTCATTCTCACCTGTCCCTTTTAACAAGTAATGAAAATGTTCCAATAGATATACCTTGACCCTCATTGGCAGGTTGAGTAATTTTTTGTGTTTCGTCGACATTCACGTGTTTGAATAAATAAAAGACATCTTTCTCAAATTGGATAGCTCAAGTTATTTACTGGTTACTCATGTTTGAGAGTTCTAGCCTTTTATGTGGAATTTATTATGTTCAACGATGTGCCTCTATGATTAGAAACCTGGTATTCAAATTTTCACAGAGATTGGATATATCTCAAACCTTTATTATTGTAAATATGTTACTATATATCTTGCTTTGTACTTAATGGATCACATATATTGTCTGTGTATTCTGTGTCTGGAATAAAGTTTATCTATCTATCTTTTCGTAAAAAAGTTGTCGCATATCAAAAACGGTAACTATTCAGCTATTCTTGTTTTTTGTTATTTTGTTTTGATAAACGAATAAGGAAAAGACGTTATACCCACGGACCCATATTTGCTATTTGCTTTTCCCATGGCTACTTTCCAGAAGTGTTATCATAACGCACTATTATAATCACAATGTCAGGCGTTTGCGTTGGATATCAATCATAACGTCAGTCACGCCTGACCACGTGCGTCTGTTTACAA
Organism: Urechis unicinctus; assembly: GCA_034190875.2. Classification (NCBI taxonomy): domain Eukaryota; kingdom Metazoa; phylum Annelida; class Polychaeta; order Xenopneusta; family Urechidae; genus Urechis; species Urechis unicinctus. The sequence goes on along the minus strand of CM067349.1, from coordinate 66,540,571 downwards.
TAATCCGCTAGGAATTCCTGCATGCCCCGTGACGTCACGTAGGGTATTTCCTCTCTGAATAATCGCCATCTTGCGGAGCCGATGATAAAGGACTTCATATCCGGCTGATTCAGTGTGTGTTTATTCCATTATCGGCAAGGGAGGCCCATATTTGTCGACTGTAAGTTATAAAATGCTTATTTATTGAATTATCGTTATTCATCACATTTAAATTGAACAGTTAATATAGCAACGGCAGCGCTACTAAATAGGGAATCTCTCGGGACCTGCTTCTTCTGCTTCAAGTACATTTGCAACTCTTCGACTTCTTACTAACTTATGATTCATCGCAGAAATCAAGCCTAAGTTTTCATGCCTAGTTTGTTACTTTGTTTCCGTTTTTTATGCGAATTATATTTAACATTGTTGATTTGCGCTAATGTCTATTATTTCATTAGAAAGGCGTCCTCAGGTCTAGCCGTACACAGCTACAAGACGTCCGAGTAGACAGTAGACTAGCTCTTTTGAACCAAGTGAAGTGGAGCTTGCGCTCCCTCTTTGTTCTCGAGGATGGCCTCGCCAATGTAGAAAATTCGATGATAAGACATTACCTTCAGGATGTCCACTTGATGTAGAAAGTCCAGTTTAATAAGTAATAGTTATTATCTATGGTGAATGAGCCTAAAATGTGGGAGGTGATTAACTTTTCCAACTAATTTACAACATGGCGGTGAGATTGCGCAATGTAAGTTGGAAACGGACTTGTTATGATGCTGAAGCAGAGGAAAAGGCAACTAGGTCGGAAAGTTATAAGGTATAAATCTAGTATAAACAAAATTGAATTACCTGTAAAATGTATTATTAGGCAGATAATGTCAATAACGGTATGATAAAAACTTCCGCCTGGTTGTTTACGGCAACGTCATGCAAGATACCGGTTGTTGGCAACTACCAGAATTTGGAGTGGAATTTTTGCCGATAAATTCAGTCAATACTCTCACCATTGGTGGCTTTAAATACTTCTCAGTACATATTTTTAACATGATAGGTGATGATAAGTTAAGCATGTTTGTCAATCTACCAATAAAAGTGGGTTTTCCTGTAAGACCAACAAGGGAGTACCCGATCGACTGTTGGTCTGTTGGTTGAGTAGACATATAGGTATATATTTATATTACCATTTGACCGGGGCTACCGTAGGTCTAGCCCTACTACAAGATGTCCGAGTATATAATTATATTATCGTCCGACCGGTGCTACCTCAAGTCCTGTAGCTGAGTAGGGCTACCTCAGGTCCTGTAGCTGAGTAGGGCTACCTCAGGTCCTGTAGCTGAGTAGGGCTACCCCAGGTCATGTAGCTGAGTAGGGCTACCTCAGGTTCTGTAGCTGAGTAGGGCTACCTCAGGTCCTGTAGCCGAGTAAGGCTACCTCAGGTCCTGTAGCTGAGTAGGGCTACCTCAGGTCCTGTAGCTGAGTAGGGCTACCTCAGGTTCTGTAGCTGAGTATGTAGCTGAGTAGGGCTACCTCAGGTCCTGTAGCTGAGTAGGGCTACCTCAGGTCCTGTAGCTGAGTAGGGCTACCTCAGGTCCTGTAGCTGAGTAGGGCTGGTCTGATATAACTTCATTCACCTCGGTTCTTGTTAATTCTCTCGCTCTGCACGTATGTATCAGTTCATTATAAATGCCTCATTGCTTGCATACCAAGCCTGTGGAGGGTATCTAACTAACTAAAGCAACATGTATCCCCTTCTAGTGAATATATGTGAGGGTACGTGTGAAAACTTTTAATAACTATCGATGCCAATCTTAAATAAATTGCCAAATATACATCGACTTGTCCTTGTGTCCGTGATCATCATCTTGGTAAATACGAGGTTCTAAGATCGCTAGGTGTTTGCTGAGTTGGTTCAGCTTGGTGCTCTATGTGCTATATTGCAATAACTACAAGGCACATAATTAAGTTTTTGGATGTTGAAAGTTTGCATGTAAATTAAATAATCTCAGCAGGGAGGCACAAACCATTTTTTTTATGTTTACCCTAACAGTGATATGAGACTTGCAAACAATTCTATCAACAAAGCTATCCATAAGGTTAATTCAATGAAATAAGGGTATAACAATATTTTATTAATAATATTCGATGTGGGGTCACAGCAAATGGTTTTTTAAAACTTTACTACGATGTAAACAAAGTTGTTTGAGTGCGGCCCCCAGTGCGGCTCATCAGTACAGGTGATACCGCTCATCAGTACAGGTGATACCGCTCATCAGTACAGGTGATACTGCTCATCAGTACAGGTGCAAATTATTCATTACCATCAAAACATGATGAATCCAAACAGGTATCTAGGTTGTGCAAGTTCAAGGTGTCTGATTAGAATGGTAGATTTTGACATTTTATTGGATTCATTCAGTGTAGGATATCTATGACCGGTTGGGTCATATGTTTGCGTCGGGAAGTGATGAGGTACGAGAGACGATTATTCGTAGGTCGCCGACGTGATTGCAGGTAGCTGAGGGTTGAAGTCCTGCTAGATAATACCCGAGACTTTGTACGAATTTCTATTTTCTTTATTTGGTCGCGGCTGACTGGCACGTTCGGGTTCTACTTCTAGTTCTTGTTGTGGGATGATTATGTCGAGTTGAGGAATATCTTGTGGAATAATAATAATGTTTTGTGTGTCTGATGCTGTCGTATTTATAGTGAAGGTGCGGGTGGCTTGATGTGGTGAGCTGTGATTGGTTAATCCGGGGCTTGGGGTCATTCGGAGCTTTAATTGGAGATCAAACGGGTCTAAATTAATTGTTAAGGGAATTGACGGGACTTGAATGTTTTCATCAAAGGATTGAGTTTGGTAAAGGACTATATAGTTTGGAAAATGACCCGTTCGGAACTTAAAAGGGATTCTAAAGGTCTATGTAAATTGGGCAACAATTAATCTGGTACGAGTGAAAAGGGATGAATTTCATTTGCTTAAATTGGTTTAGTGTTCATGTCTCGAGTGGCCGAAAGGTTGTAAATCTAACTTTAACTTTTGGGGTGTGGCAGGGGGTGGGGGGGGGGGAGTTGGAAATGATGAGAGGTGGTGTGTGTATGTGTTTGCAAGTGCATGCGTGCATGTATGCGTTTGTTGGGGGTGAAATATCTATATAGATGTTCTGTAGGGCTAGTTCATTCTCATACTTGCATGGTGAAGTGAACTACAGTAAAATTTGATTTATTTATACTGAACCTGACTTACAGGGAGACCTGGTTAGGAAGGGTGTGAATTTGGTCTGAACAATTGAATTGAAAAAAGCCATTTCAGGGTTGTACAAATTGGTGTTAAAGCCCCTCTGCGCTGCTCATTCACCTCAGGGTTCTTCCATCATTTGATTCTATGTTGAATACTTCCTGATGTTGACACCGTCGTTTATTTCAGACCAAAAAAAGCCGTTCAATTGTCCTTATTCAAGTGCAACTTTTGAAGAACAATCACCCAGTCTGTAGAATGTGTTCACTGATAATAGCAACAGTTACAATTGGTGGGGTGAGTATTGGGTGTCTGTACTGATGCTGTACAGGGGGTTTGGGGGGTTTGTTGACAGCGGTTGCGAATGTGAACCGTATGTAATGTTTTGCACCCCACTGCAGAAGCAGGAAGGACACGTGATATTCTGTAGCTGTATTAGTTAATGATTTTGATCACTTAAGGCTCAAGTTGAACAATCATGGTGAAACATTTTTAAAATGCAGTCATTGGTTATTGAAGAAAGTTCGTATAATAGTTTCTCTCACAAGTCTAGCGAAATAATTGCTTCTCTGCTGAATTGTGGTCTGAAAATGTATGCTCTTTCATCGAAATTTCATCAGCAGTCAGTCAATAATTTGAAACATTTACTAATGTGAAGGTTACAAAATTGAATGTCATTTGTTGTAACTTTTCTCAGCTGTGAGTGACTATGTAACAGGTCCTCTTGTAACATGGACCATCTCGATTGTTAACAATAAGATTACACTTCTTGGGCTTGCTTGCAAATCTTCCATTTAGGCCCATCAAAGTTAATAACGGAACAGTCTACTTAACGTTAAAGCTTGTGTTTAAGTTGCAGAATTTATACTAAAGAAATTCGCAGTTTATAGGGGATGCAACAGTGATGAATTCTTTTTCTTTTGGTATTGATAACCATGTCAGTTCATTATTGATTTTAGCATTCAATACCAAAATACCCCTTCATTTTTGTGTTTATTTTACATCATAAACACATTCCTGAGCCCCAACAGTAGTTCAGGAGAGATTGGATACAGCCGCGTGTGAGGCATTTCATTAGCTCCGACAGGGGGCTATGTCCAACCCTTGTTGTATATCAGATTAAACAGCACTGTATTTTTATCTTTCATAATTGACCTTCAAACCCCTATCCACTCCCCCCTCCCCCCACCCCTTCCCGTGGGGAGGAAAAACATGGTCTCCATAGTATCCTTAAATAGCAGCACATGTTGTTGGTGGGTGTTGTTTCATGGCACGGTAACGGAGGGTCAGGTTGAGGCAGCTCGTGCTGGGTATTAACCGACCTTACTCTCCGAGTCGGATATATTCATAGACTGGTATAGCTGGCGTGTCGATGCTCTGTCGGGTACTTATGTTTTCCATCTCCATTGGTGTATTTTCGCATTGCAGATATATACGGTGGGGTTACTCTCCTGAATACAATTATTTGACCAGCTGTTTGGATTTACTTCCTCATGGTAAACTGCATTTCAACTGATCTTTTTCAAATAGAGTTGGTTCCATCATCGGAAACCTTACGCCATGGTGTAAGCATGGGTTAAAAGACTGTATTGTGGACCCCCCCGCCCCCTTCCTATCTCACTCGACTCATCTCTGCCTCAGAATCCACTCAGTCTTATCTTCTGATAGCATCTTCCACCAGCCTCTAGTGGATGTGAAGATGCCCCGTAGAACAAGCTCCGCGATGAGTCAGCCCCTCAACATGCAGCGCGTTTAGGACACCTCTATTGTCCGCGAATGGTTGTTTCGGTCCGGGATGTAGGTTAACTTGGCAGAAAACAATGGAGCTGCCACCATCATGTAGCTCTATGACAATTAACTGTCTGCTGTAGAATCCTTATCGCTGTGTCTGGCTCTCTCCATCTCACACAGCCGCTGTAGCAGGACTTCAGAGATGCGCAAATCGCGATGACGAATGGGTGACGCTTGGTTATGACGCGTTCTTCTGCGTCGAGAGGATTTCCGATATGGTTCACATTAGTCACTAGGCGGGAGCTGGCGTTCTTCATATCTCAACAATCCCGGGCGTTAATGCGGATCTCTTGTTACCTATGCAATCCCGGACGTTAATGTGACGGTCTTGTTACCTCTAGCTCCCTGTGGGTTCGGGGGTAGAATAGGCCTTCTGTATCCTCCTGCTGGTCGTTAGAGGCGACTAATAGGGGGCAACCTGTTGGCCGTGGGTTGCGACTCGTGTCAGTGGACAATGGGATCCAAGTGGTTGAGCAGAGCGGTCTTTTTGAGGGCTATATCTGCACCACACTACTCGGATTTCGCCCAGACGAGAGGCTGGAATGGCCTGGTTCAGTCAATCCGCTGGTGGTGACTTGCCCTAGAATAATCGTTTCCATTTCTAATCTTTTCCATCTCCATTTATCCTAGAAGTCGGCTTAATCAGGCCAATCTTATCTATTAACCTTTCTTTGCACCATATAACACATGAGTGTTGGTGTGCCGTTAAACCCTATACTTACCTTGTTACCTCAACAATCCCTGACGTTGATGTGGCGTTCTTGTAACCTCAACAATCCCTGACGTTGATGTGGCGTTCTTGTAACCTCAACAATCCCAGACGTTGATGTGAATCAAGTCGCGTATATCTCTCAATGAGTGCATATTCGACCATACTCTTTTAGTCCGAATTTATTTCTGTAGATTGGCGCGGTGGGCTGACCATTACATGCTGTAGATTGGCGTGGAGGGCTGACCATTACATGCTGTAGATTGGCGCGGTGGGCTGACCATTACATGCTGTAGATTGGCGTGGTGGGCTGACCATTACATGCAGTAGATTAGCGCGGTGGGCTGACCATTACATGCTGGTGAAGTAGGACATTTTCTTTATCTTTGTCGTCCATAGACGTCCGTGCGTCGTGTAGTGAAGTGCGAGATCTATAAGATGTATTAAACCGCGAGTGGTCCCCCCCCCCCCTCGCGCCATGTATTGAAGACATTCCATCTCCTCCGTAACCCATACCACAAGCTAACTCTTATCTGTCGACGCGACGGAGTCATCCACAACGCACCCCCTGGGTCGGCTGACCACTCGACGCGTCGGGAAACAACGCGGCGCTGTGGCTGACCACTTAGCGAATCCGTGCGGCTACACACTCGCGTTAGGCCGCCGAGTGCTTACCCTGCATACCTTTTCAACACAATGTTTTAATAGAACTCCGCTGGACGTGTCAGCATTGATCAAAGTTACCGTCTCGTCACAAACTGATGATTTCTTTACTAATGTTGCTAGGTAACGATTAGCATCCATGGCAACTGGCGTCCACTTCACGATAGACAGTTCTGAGAATACTGGGACCGCATCATCTCTGTAACATGGTGGTTTTGTTTGTTTGTTTACAGTTGCCATGGAAACGAAATTACTAGTATCGTGTCTGCTCTTATCGGTAGCATGTCTGGTTACGTCGCAGAAAGGTAAGTGAGGCTGGGTCACGTGACATTTGCGTTGAAGTTTGTACTGACTGACCCCTTTGAGATGGCTTCAAGAAGGAAATCGAGATTCCTGGCGATGATATTACTCCAATAATTAGTGACAAATGAATGAAAGAATTCATCATCTGGGTGCATGTTGTTAAAGTCGACCAGTGCCGTGAATGCTGTCTGCCTTATCTCCCTCACCCCTTCCACCCTACCCACGACACTCGTGTACACCTTCCCTTTCTTACTCGTGTACAACTTCCCACACCCACCCCAGTCATCCCACACCCACCCCGTCATCACACACCCACCCCAGTCATCCCACACCCACCCAAGTCATCCCACACCCACCCCAGTCATCCCACACCCACCCCATCATCCCACACCCACCCCAGTCATCCCACACCCACCCAAGTCATCCCACACCCACCCCAGTCATACCACACCCACCCCAGTCATCCCACACCCACCCAGTCATCCAGTCATCCCACCCCCACCACGTCATCCCACACCCACCCCGTCATCACACACCCACCCCAATCATCCCACACCCACCCAAGTCATCCCACACCCACCCCAGTAACCCTTCACTCATTTTTCCATCACCTGCATCCTCCCTGGCCTCACTGTTCTGCTGAAGGTAAACCATAAGTCTGAGACATTCATCAATTCTTGAAGTGAATCAGCATGAGGTAAGCTGGGTTTAGGGTGTCAACTGATAAGCCTGGGACCCGGGCCTGTCTTGAGTACTGTAGCATCCAGCTGTGTGTGTTTGTTGCTGTGGCAGCCTCCGCAGACACCAACCGGTGTCTCAAGATGAACACGTGTGGCGCGTGTATGGGTGGCGGGTCGTCCTGTGGATGGTGCTTCGATGAGGTACGTTACCAACGTGGAGCGCCATTTGTGGTATGTTACCATGGTGATTTGGAGCGGTATTTGGGTAGGATACCATGGTGATGTGTGAGGGCAGGCAGTCACATTACTATGGTGATTGGGCCTCCTTCTTGTTTTAATGGTAATCTACTGAACGTGCCAGCACCCTCCTCAAGTTGATCCATGACATGTTTGCCCGGCTGTTATTCTATCAACGTTCTTCCATCTCACGCATAATAACACTGATACAGGAATGCACTTGATGAACTGAAGATGTTTGTTTGTTGTGGGGTGCAGGTTTATGGTTCTATGTACAACGCGCGCTGCGATCTCATTGAAAACCTGATCCTCAATGGCTGCAATGGCTCCATCATCGCTCCACCACAAAACGTTTCTTACCTCCGGGTAACTACTGATATGACCTTGGCCTTCTTTTATATTACTTTGACCTACTTGACCTTGGCCAACTTTCATATTACTTTGACCTACTCTCACTTGACCTTGACCTACTTTGGATTCTTCAGGACCAGTCACAGCGGAATGCCGAGTCAGGGCAGGAAGCAATCCAGCTCGCTCCTCAGGAGATGCATATCAAAATGAGACCAAGTAAAGGAGCTTCTTTATCTCAAATAGCTCTGGCATTCACTGCTATAAACTGTGACAGGAGACTTTTGCTAGAGAGTGTTGAATATGAGCGAGTTCTAGCTTACTGCTGCTGATACCTTGTCCCCACTTGCATTGACCTGTGTTTTGTGTCCAGGAACTCCAATCAAGTTCTCTGTGAGTTTCCGACAAGCAGAGAACTACCCTGTTGATCTCTACTACGTCATGGACCTGTCCAACTCCATGGAGGATGACAAGGGCAAACTAGCCGAGCTGGGAGATCTGCTCGGTGAGTGACCACGTCACGGCTCGCTTCGCCTCCTCCTGTTTTGACACATCCTCCCTCTTGCTAGCTTTCTATTCAGCCGGGCAGTGTACTCTCAAAGTATTAGACACATGGTCCACATTTCTACCTGTAGTCTGATACCCCTAGTGTTGTTTACATGTGCAGCGAAGGAAATGAACAAAATCACCAAAAACTTCCACTTGGGCTTTGGGTCATTTGTGGACAAGAAGACTATGCCTTATGTGAGCACAGTGCCTTCCAAGTAAGTCATACTTCCTTTGGCTGGGGTAATGATGCTGCGGCGGCTGCTGCGGCGGCTGCTGGGGCGGCGGCTGCGGCGGCTGCGGCTCCCTTGACATGTGTTACATGATCTGTGTGTCTGCGTGTCAGTCTGGTGTCGCCATGCAATGGATGCGCCGCTCCGTACGGATTCAAGAACCAGCTTTCTCTGACCGATAACACCTCTCTCTTTAAGGTTCACCAGTTTCCTAGATATATTTTGTCATCAGCACCATCCCAAAAACAAGTCCCTCTGTGGCACCTGTGGCGTGTGATGCCTGTATGTGAGTGTATGTGTGTGTTCAGACGCGTGTGGGTGAGACTCAGATATCAGGCAACTTGGATGGACCTGAAGGCGGCTTCGATGCCATCATGCAGGCTGTTGCTTGTAACGTAAGTCCCTTCTTCTTACAAGTGTTTGCAAGGAAAGAAATTTTTCGATAACTGATTTTGTTGCTTGCATCAACTTTTCATTTGAAAGTAGATTAAATGTTTAAATATTTGCTGCATAATTTATTAAAGTCGCTGTTAGCTCTGTAAAGTCATTTTCTTCACTCATGTTTTGTGCACAGTATGCTGACCCGTATGTTAGGGCAGCGTGATATTGAGCGCTGCTGTCCCCTTTTCAATGCTAGGTGAAGGGATTCCTCCTAATGCTGTAGTCATAAACTCCTGATATACTAGCTGGAATGAACACAATTACAGGTGTAATAGCCACGGCTGGTCTTCCTGACCCTAAATGGTCTCTTGCAGTCTGTCTGTCCCTAACTTGTCTCTTGTAGTCTGTCTGTCCCTAACTTGTCTTTTGTAGTCTGTATGTCCTTAACTTGTCTCTTACAGTCTGTCTGTCTCTAACTGGTCTCTTGCAGTCTGTCTGTCCCTAACTTGTCTCCTGCAGTCTGCCTGTCCCTAACTTGTCTCTTGCAGTCTGTCTGTCCCTGTCTCTTGCAGCCTAAACTGGTCTCTGCAGTCTGCTGCCCTAACTGTCTCTTGCAGTCTGTCTGTCCCTAACTTGTCTCCTGCAGTCTGCCTGTCCCTAACTTGTCTCTTGCAGTCTGTCTGTCCCTTACTGGTCTCTTGCAGCCTTTCTGTGCCTAACTGGTCTCCTGCAGTCTGTCTGCCACTAACTGGTCTCCTGCAGTCTTCCTGTCCCTAACTTGTCTCTTGCAGTCTGTCTGTCCTTAACTGGTCTCTTGCAGTCTGTCTGTCCCTCACTATTATCTTAAGTATTTTTCTGGTGGTTTCTGTCGAGCGTGGTGCCTGGTTGATGAGAGTAGTGGTTTCTGTCGAGTGTGGTGCCTGGTTGAGTGGTGGTTCTGTCGAGTGTGGTGCCTGGTTGATGAGAGTAGTGGTTTCTGTAGAGTGTGGTGCCTGGTTGATGAGAGTAGTGGTTTCTGTCGAGTGTGGTGCCTGGTTGATGAGAGTAGTGGTTTCTGTCGAGTGTGGTGCCTGGTTGATGAGAGTAGTGGTTTCTGTCGAGTGTGGTGCCTGGTTGACGAGTGTGGTGCCTGGTTGACGAGAGTAGTGGTTTCTGTCGAGCGTGGTGCCTGGTTGATGAGAGTAGTGGTTTCTGTCGAGTGTGGTGCCTGGTTGACGAGAGTAGTGGTTTCTGTCGAGCGTGGTGCCTGGTTGATGAGAGTAGTGGTTTCTGTAGAGTGTGGTGCCTGGTTGACGAGAGTAGTGGTTTCTGTCGAGTGTGGTGCCTGGTTGATGAGAGTAGTGGTTTCTGTCGAGCTTGGTGCCTGGTTGATGAGAGTAGTGGTTTCTGTCGAGCTTGGAGTACATCACATGAGTAGAGGCGGTTGTGGCAGTATTGTGTCTGATTCAGGAGGAGCTAGGATGGAGACAAAACGCACGCAAACTTCTCATCTACTCAACTGATGAGAAGTTCCATTTGGCCGGCGATGGCAAGGTTTGTTGACTGCGGTTGGGTTGGGATGTGATTACTGGTTACCGTGACACCAGAACATCCATCCTCCAGCATCCAGTCTTACTGCTATTGCCATCCACACCACCAGTAAAAACCCAGTGATGTAGAATGGGATGGTCTGGTTTACAAATCAATGGGAGTCTGTTGGATGGCGTTGTTCTGGTGTGACAGGCACCAGTTGTATGCCTCTCTTGCAGCCGGTGTTGTTATGACTGGCTGTGGTATGATTCATCATATGTAGTGTTAACGCCATGACAGAATGAGATCGGCTGGCGAGACAACTCAAGGAAGATGTTACTCTACTCTACAGATGCCAGCTTTCATTACGCTGGTGATGGCAAGGTTTGACCCCCATCACCCCTGCTTGACCCCCTGACCCCCACACATTATTAGAACATTAAGTACAATGAATTTTCCCTCTCGGAATGTATGAATTGCAACCCACACTGACCATATAAGCCTGTCTGCTTTCTATTCGACCCCTCATTTACATAGTTACCCCCATCAATGCCCCCCATCTTATCTTGTCCTTTCCCCAACACATCCCACCTTATCTTGTCCTTTCCCCACCCCCACCTTACCAATCCCTCCTTAAAAGCCACATCCCACCTTGACTTGTCCTTTACCCAACACATCCCACCTTCCTTTCCCCCAACACCTCCCACCTTGACTTACATCCCCAACACATCCCACCTGACTTGTCCTTTCCCAAACACATCCCACCTTGACTTGTCCCTTTACCCAACACATCCCACCTTATCTTGTCCTTTCCCCAACCATCCCCCCCTTATCTTGTCCTTTCCCCCAACAACACATCCCCCACCTTTGTCCTTTACTTTGACTTGTCCTTTCCCCAACACATCCCACCTTATCTTGTCCTTTCCCCAACACATCCCACCTTATCTTGTCCTTTCCCCAACACATCCCACCTTGACTTGTCCTTTCCCCAACACATCCCACCTTGACTTGTCCTTTCCCCAACACATCCCACCTGTCCTTTTCCCCACCCTTTCCCCAACACATCCCACCTTTCCCCAAACACATTCCCCCCAACACATCCCACCTTGACTTGTCCTTTCCCCAACACATCCCACCTTATCTTGTCCTTTCCCCAACACATCCCATCTTGTCCTTTCCCCAACACTTGTCCCACCCCAACACATCCCACTTGTCCTTTCCCCAACACATCCCACCTTATCTTGTCCTTTCCCCAACACATCCCAACCATCCCACCTTATCTTGTCCTTTCCCCCCACACCCCAACACATCCCTCTTATCTTGTCCTTTCCCCCTTTCCCCAACACATCCCACCTTATCTTGTCCTTTCCCCAACACATCCCACATCCTTTCCCCAACACATCCCACTCTTAGTTATCTTGTCTTTCCCCAACACATCCCACCTTATCTTTCCCCCAACACATCCCACCTTATCTTGTCCTTTCCCCAACACATCCCACCTTATCTTGTCCTTTCCCCAACACATCCCACCTTATCTTGTCCTTTCCCCAACACATCCCACCTTGACTTGTCCTTTCCCCAACACATCCCACCTTATCTTGTCCTTTCCCCAACACATCCCACCTTATCTTGTCCTTCCCCAACACATCCCACCTTGACTTTCCCCCCACACACATCCCACCTTATCTTGTCCTTTCCCCAACACATCCCACCTTATGACTTGTCCTTTCCCCAACACATCCCACCTTGACTTGTCCTTTCCCCACACACATCCCACCTTTCCCCAACACATCCCACCTGACCTTATCCTGTCCCTTTCCCCAACACACATCCCACCCTTTCCCCACACATCCCACACTTGACTTGTCCTTTCCCAACACATCCCACCCCCAACACATCCCTATCTTGTCCTTTCCCCAACACATCCCACACTTTCCCCCCAACACATTGACTTGTCCTTTCCCCAACACATCCCACCTTATCTTTTCCCCAAACACATCCTTTCCCTTGTCCTTTCCAAAACACATCCCACCTTATCTTGTCCTTTCCCAAACACCCCCACACATCCCCAACACCCCACCTTATCTTGTCCTTTCCCCAACACATCCCACCTTATCTTGTCCTTTCCCCAACACATCCCACCTTATCTTTTCCTTTCCCCAACACATCCCACCTTGACTTGTCCTTTCCCCAACACATCCCACCTTAGCATGTTCTGTTCCTAGCACGTTCTGTTTAGAATGCAACTGCTCATACTAGGTTTATAGAAAAGTTACTTTATTGCAAGATGAAGTTCTTTGAATTCTGAGTATTGGTGATGCTAGTTAGTGTGTGATTACTGCTTTATTTGCTGGTACCAGTGGCATGCTTATTATGGTACCAACTTAGTTAGGCTTAACAGAGCACGCCTTTGTGTTTGATTTTATGAAGCAAATAAGCTGAATTGTTTTCAGTTGGAATGGCACTTGGTTGCTTCATTGTTTAAGGTTGATGGGGTTTTTGTTTGGGGGTGGCGGGTTCCAAATTATCAAGTATCAATAAGTTCAGTTCACTTATTCAGTTAAAATATTGGGATTGTATGTACCCAGGAGCAGTTGTCTCAGCAGCTAATCACAGAAAAGCCAGCTTAGATGTAATATGGACCCGATGCATGTGTTTTGTGTGACTAGACGCTTATTTAGAGTCAAATGGGGTACTGCATGTAGAATATCACTTCTTGTGACACTTGATCTCGAGATATAATGATCTGTTGAGCCCATGAACGGTTGATCTTTTGATCGGATAATCCTTTGAGCTGTTGATCTTGTGATCTTTTGTTCTGTAGATGTAATGCTGAAGTGATCTATTGTTTTGGTTCATCAAGGGAAAACACATTTCATGGGGTTTTTTAATATAAGATTTACTGTATTTTCAATGCACCCAAGTTACATTTTGACAGAGTCAGTAAAAAATGTCTAACTCAAGCAATTGTGAGGAAGAAGACATTGATCGGTAACAGTTCAAATACAACCTTGCTGTAACTCTGACGATAATTTTGTCCTAGTTTCTGGTTGATTTTGTTGTTATCAGTGTGTATTCCTAGATATTGTGTGTTGTTGAATGTATTGAAGAGAGTCGATGGTTGTTACAGCTGGGAGGAATTGTGAAACCGAACGATGGGGCTTGTCACCTTGACAACGCTGGTTACTACAGCGAGTCTTTGAACCAGGTGATCTATGAATACTGCATCCTATAACACAGAACACTATAACTGCATCCTATAACGTGGAACACCATAACGGCAGACTTATACTGCATCCTATAACATGGAACACTATGACGGCAGACTTATACTGCATCCTATAACGTGGAACACTATAACGGCAGACTTATACTGCATCCTATAACGTGACACACTATAACGGCAGACTTATACTGCATCCTATAACATGGAACACTATAACGGCAGACTTATACTGCATCCTATAACGTGGAACACTATAACGGCAGACTTATACTGCATCCTATAACGTGGAACTATAACGGCAGACTTATACTGCATCCTATAACGTGGAACACTATAACGGCAGACATATACTGCATCCTATAACATGGAACACTATTACTGAAATTGTTCATCATTCTGCCCTTGAGATCAGAAACAGGATTGATTCAAATACATAATTATGCTGAGCTCATATTTCTCTTGGTATTTCTGTCGGATTAATATACAATTTTTATATCCCTAATTGCCCCATAATGCTAAGCCACAATTATAGACCTGGCCTGTTTGCGTTGGTGTGACAGGATTACCCCTCCATCGGGCAGCTCGCTCATAAGATCATCGACAAGAAAGTCAACGTTATCTTTGCCGTGACAGAACAGCAGGTGCCCACCTACAAGAAGCTGTCTGATTTTGTGGAGGGCAGTGCTGTCGGGGCACTTGCTGATGATTCCTCCAACATCGTGGATCTTGTCAGAGACAACTACAACGTGAGTAAGGTTACTCTCTTATATGAGTAACGCTGCTCTCTTATATGAGTAACGCTGCTCTCTTATGTGAGTAACGCTGCTCTCTTATGAAACCTGCTCATTAAGCTCACAATGTATGTCCAGCCAGATTTGGTTCGGAAGGAGTGGTAGATTACTCCCTTCTACCTATCCCCATTAGTCCATTCATAATGAGATCAGCCTCAAATAGTCTGCGACTCCAGGGTTTCCGCTATGCTTCTCTTGGGCATGACTATTGAATATCATTAACATGTAAACAGGGCCTGCATCTAGGGGCTAGGGGACCTTGACTAAACCTCAAACAAATTTTATATGAAATAAGAAAGGATCCCGGTGAGTTGTTGGTGCTCTTTGTTGCTTCTGGAAGCAGACAATGGTGTGGCCGTGACAAACAATGGTGTGGCCATGGCAGACAATGGTGTGGCTGCAGCAGATAATGGTGTGGCTGTGACAGACAATGGTGTGGCTGAGACAGACAATGGTGTGGCTGCATCAGTAAGTTCACTATCAACTGGTGTTTGTTACAGAAAATCAGTAGCACTGTGGAGCTGAAAGCTGAAGCTGATGATGGTGTTTATGTCACATTCAAAACCAAGTGCAATGGGTGAGTGTTTGTATCATATCACCAGGGCATGTGTTTGTGTCATATCTTCAGAGCAGGTGTTTGTGTCATATAAAAAGGGCAGGTGTTTGTATCATATCACCAGGGCAGGTGTTTGTGTCATATCATTAGGGCAGGTGTTTGTGTCATATCATTAGGGCAGGTGTTTGTGTCATATCATCAGGGCAGGTGATTGTATCATATCACCAGGGCAGGTGTTTGTGTCATATCATCAGGGCAGATGATTGTATCATATCACCAGGGCAGGTGATTGTATCATATCATCAGGGCAGGTGTTTGTTACATATAAGGGCAGGTGATTGTATCATATCACCAGGGCAGGTGTTTGTATCATATCACCAGGGCAGGTGATTGTATCATATCACCAGGGCAGGTGATTATATCATATCACCAGGGCAGGTGATTGTATCATATCACCAGGGCAGGTGTTTGTATCATATCACCAGGGCAGGTGTTTGTGTCATATCACCAGGGCAGGTGATTGTATCATATCACCAGGGCAGGTGATTGTATCATATCACCAGGGCAGGTGTTTGTGTCATATCATTAGGGCAGGTGTTTGTGTCATCATTTGGGCAGGTGTTTGTGTCATATCAACAGGGCAGGTGTTTGTGTCATATCATCAGGGCAGGTGTTTGTGTCATATCACCAGGGCAGGTGTTAGTATCATATCATCATCAGGGTCAGGGCAGGTTTTTGTCATATCATCATTGCAGGTGTTTGTGTCATATCATTAGGGCAGGTGTTTGTGTCATATCAGGGCAGGTGTTTTTGTCATATCACCAGGGCAGGTGTTAGTATCATATCATCATGGCAGGGCAGGTGTTTATAGCCTGTCATCAGGGCAGGTGTTTGTGTCATATCATCAGGGCAGGTGTTTTTGTCATATCACCAGGGCAGGTGTTAGTATCATATCATCAGGGCAGGTGCAGGTGTTTATAGCCTGTCATCAGGGCAGGTGTTTGTATTATATCTCCTGCCTCCCAACTCCTGACCTTCATATGATCTTGATCCTATGCTTTGACCGCGGCAGAGAGGAGCTGCTGGACGGAGCTAAATGTGACAACGTGACGATTGGGGCTAACGTGTCGTACGAGGTGACCATCGAGGCACTGGAGTGTCCGGCAGAGAGAGATCAGTGGAAGAAGCAGGTCATTATCTACCCGGTGGGCCTCAACGAGCAGCTGGTCATCGACATCGATCTCACCTGCGAGTGTGAATGTGAACGCGAGGAATACGACGTGAGTCATCCTGAATTATTCCTGTAGTATAGCATAGGAGGATCCTAGCACAATAGCTGCCCATGTGGCCAACTTTCTCAACAGGAATATTGCTTCCATCTTGAATGCTAATTGGCTTTGGAAGTTTTAATGACTTTGGCAGCTATATATTAGTTATAGAAAGAGTGTTAGCCAAAGACCTGTTCATTGGATGGGAGATTTTAGAATTGGACAGGCTTACATGACCTTCTTCCCCTCCAACGACCTGCCCATTGGCGCTTCCCAGGCGGCATACGAAACATCAGCGTGAGCCGTATTAACAACTCATATAAAGACAATCAGCTACACAGTGGGCTGGCCACTCAACTACGGCCAAGATAAATATAATCTGAGGGATAAAGCTCTATATGGTGCATGAAGTTTGATCACATTTCTTATACTTCAATGTTGGTCAATGAAATGGTGACCCGATACATCATAGCTACCCCGTGACCCGATATGTCACAGCTACGTCGTGACCCGACACGTCACAGCTACGTCGTGACCCGACACGTCACAGCTACGTCGTGCCCCGATACGTCACAGCTACCCCGTGACCCGACACGTCACAGCTCCCGTGACCCGATACGTCGCAGCTATGCGTGACCTGATATGTCACGGCTAAGTCGTGTCTCTCAGACAAGTCCCCTGATCATGTGGATTTTATCGTATTTCTTAACATGATGCTTGATATTATTGAAGTTGGTAAGAAGGCTGGTGTATTTTTCTTTTCTTCCCAAAACAGAATTTGAAAAAATTTCTTAAAAAGTCGCAGAGCCAAGTCAGTTGCCCCCTAAGTGAGGACCTTTTTCAAGGTCATTTTTAGAGCTGAAGAAGTGCTTGTGTCATTTGACCATTTGTATAGCGCTGTGGTGTATATACCTGCTGTATCGCCCCAAATGATCCTTCTTGCGTACGCTGTCGATCAGGCCTCATTGTGATAGCAGGACAGACTTGACAAACTGAACCTGCATTTGAGATTCAGAAAAGGCAGGGTGTAAACTATTCAAGAAGGCGCCCGTTTTACAGCTGCCTTCAGTCTTTGTCACCATGCAGTTGCAATTTAACACAATACACATATCCATTTGGTGAAGGGGTGGCAAAAAGTTTGGGTTGGGGTTGGAAGGGCAGTTTAGAAAGCCTGGCTGGAACACTGGTTATAGGACACTGGTTATAGCACACTGGATTGTGTTATTTGGTCCCATTCTGTCTTGATTCCACCTCTGTCCTGACCTCTACCCTGACCTCTGCTTTTACTTCTACCCTGTCCTCTGCCCTGACCTCTGCACTGACCTCTTCAATGTGTGCCTCAGGATGAGAACAGCCCCAAGTGTAACGGCAATGGCACGTACGAGTGCGGTGCCTGCTCTTGTGATGAGGGTCGCTTTGGCAAGACATGTGAATGTGATGACACCAACCTCCAGTCCAGCGACCGAGATGCCTCGTGTCGACCGTAAGTCACAATAAACGGATAGCTGCGTGCATAGGAGAGAAACGATGGCTGTGTAGAAATGAAAGTTGCCATGTAACAAAATGATGTGTACTTGCAGCTAATCGGGCTGGTAGAAGGTTAGATAGAGACTGCGCTAGAAATGTAGCTGCTCTGTGTCTAGAGTCAACTCAACGAGCACGGAGGTATGTTCGGGGCATGGAGATTGTATCTGTGGAAGATGTGACTGTCACCCCATCACCCCCGGAGACCCGACACGCAGATACGACCTGGATTTCTGCCAATGTAACAACTACAACTGCAAATTTGTTGGAGGTCAGCTCTGCTCAGGTAGGTCACATCAAGGGGGTGGCAAGGTCAAACTAACAACTTAATCTGTGAGTTTGTCAGTAGGATTCTCATTGGGATGTAGAATCACAAAATACCCTTGCTGAAAATTGTCTCCGTCAGGTTGGTGAAGGGACTCTAATATTGCCTAGGTTTTCTCTAACCTGAAAATTGTAAATGTACCTAACATAGACCTCCTGCAGAGACGATCATTTCCAGGGTTGTTTTTGAGTGGAATAGCCAAGTGAAGGTGCAATGATGAATGGTTGTTGTTGCAGGACCCAAGCAGGGCGTGTGTAAGTGCAGTAAGTGTGACTGTCTTCCCGGGTTCACGGGGGCCTCGTGCGACTGTGCAATCAGCGAGGAAACCTGCTACACTGAAGACAGGGTAAAGCTCTACCTCCGCATTACGTCTCACTTCGTGCCACACAGCCCTTCCGCTGTCCTACTGGTGGCTCAGTGTCTGTGACGAGGTTTTATGTTTGCAGGTGAAGTGCAACGGCAAAGGAACATGTATTTGTGGCAAGTGTATTTGTGACAAAAACACATATTACAGAGGAAGCACCTGTGAGGATTGCCCGGTGAGTCATGCCACCTGTGCTTACTTACCTGCCACCTGTGCTTACTGTGCCATGCCACCTGTACTCACCAACCCCATGGCACCTGTACTCGCCTACCCTCTGCCACCTGTACTCGCCCACCCCATGCCACCTGTACTCACCCACCCTCTGCCCACTGTACTCACCCACCCTCTGCCACCTGTACTCACCTACCCCATGCCACCTGTACTCATCGACCTATGTGGTTGTTGCAGACTTGCCCGGGTAAGTGCGATGAGAATAAAGACTGTGTCCAGTGCTACATGTTTAAGACGGGCAAGTTCTCCCAAGAGTATTGTGATGCCAACTGCACGGGCATTCTGTCGGTGCCGGAGGTGCAGGGAGGTGAGTGTGCTCCTTCTACAGCTGTACTACTAAGTGCCAGCATTGTGCTATTGAAATCCTGTTTCTCTGCTTTGAGACTCGTTTGGTGGGGATACAGCAATGTATTGGCCACTGTTAATAACATATTTGTTGTTGCGTTGACAGACAATCCGGACAGACGTTTGTGTAAGTTCCGTGACGAAGAAGATTCTTGTGATTTCTTCTTCACCTACACGTATGACTCGCACATGATCGAGGCTCAGAGAACCAAAGGTGAACTCACCGTCCCTTGTCATAATCGTGGCCACTTTCATCCTCACTCTTACACAGCTGTACTTACTAAGTGCCAGGTTCATTGTGGAAATATTGAAATCCTGTTTCTCTGCTTACACTCAGATTACCGAGATGGGGGAAATTACACTCAGATTACATGGAAATACAGCAATTACCGATTGGCCATTACGTGGAAATTACATCAGATTACCGAGATGGGTGTTACGTGGCAATTACACTCAGATTACCGAGATGGGGTTCAGGAAATTTGTGTAAGTTGGGGGTCCGTGACGAAGAGATTCTTGTGATTCATCTCAGATTACTGGGGTTCATTACATGGAAATTACACTCAGATTACCGAGATGGGGTTCATTACGTGGAAATTACACTCAGATTACCGAGATGGGGTTCATTACGTGGCAATTACACTCAGATTACCGAGATGGGGTTCATTACATGGAAATTACACTCAGATTACCGAGATGGGGTTCATGATGGCAATTACACTCAGATTAAAGATGGGGTTCATTAGGTGAACTCACCGTCCCTTGATGGGGTTCATTACGTGGCCACTCAGATTACCGAGATGGGGGTTCATTACGTGGCAATTACACTCAGATTACCGAGATGGGGTTCATTACATGGAAATTACACTCAGATTACCGAGATGGGGTTCATTACGTGGCAATTACACTCAGATTACCGAGATGGGGTTCATTACGTGGCAATTACACTCAGATTACCGAGATGGGGCTCGTTACGTGTGCCTTCCTACACTTTAATGTGCTCTCATTTCACTTTTGTTGATGCTAAACTTGATGTAAATGTTGATTTAATGTCTTTGTGGCAAAACTCACCCCATGATGTTGGGGTGATGCATTGTGGGGTTTGCATGAACCGTGACTTCATGTTGTGCGGTCATGTGTGTGCCAGAGTGCCCCTTCCCCATCCACAAGAGATCCATCCACCCGGATGTTGTTGTCTCCGGTATCAAACAGTTTATTGCCATGCAACCATATTTTATATTTTTTGTGCACTTGAGAATTTACAATTGATTGTTCCATCAATATATTCCTATGACCTTCCCCTGCCCGCTCGACTCCCCCCCCACAGATTACGCTGGTGAGATTGACAGCCGTATTCCAGCATGTTCTACCCTGTATGTTATGAAGCGATATTGTCAAGCAGTCGGCCATGTATTTGTCAAGCAGTTGGCCATTTATTTGTCAAGTATTTGGCATTTCAATCTTCTTTAAGGTTACCGAAGCTGTCTCAATATTCACCTTGTTTTGTGGTTGTTTTACCTCCTGCATCAGCCACAGGTTCACTGCTGCTTGCTGGCTCCCTGTTGCATTAAAGCCAGCATGCAGTTGGATGGGTGGCTGTGTTCTTTAGTTCATCATTAGGGGCTACCTTCCATTCATTTCATTCACCTTCTTCCAGCTTACAGATTCAGATGTTTGTAAATCCTTTTGCAGTCGTTGTTTGAATTGGATCACACAGCCATGTTAATAAGCAAGTTGCAAATAGCACTTTGTATTAAGTTGATTGTGTGTCTGCGTGGCCTAGAATGCCCCAAACCAGTGAACAAGTTAGCCATCGTGCTCGGTGTTATTGCTGGCATCATCCTCATCGGACTCGCGCTTCTTCTCATCTGGAAACTCTTCGTGACTATTCACGACCGCCGCGAGTTTGCCAAGTTTGAGAAGGAACGTCAAAATGCCAAGTGGGACATGGTAAGATCTGCTGCCATGGAAACAGTCGGTTGTGTTAGATTGGTGCAAGATTGGCAATCGATAATTGTTGTGTGAATTATTGGCAGTGACATTGTGGAGTGCTCATAGCGGCCATGTGGTCCTCATCACTTAACACTTCTTGTGACTGATGTTGATTTCAGGGAGAAAATCCCATCTTCAAGGCACCCACCTCCACTTTCAAGAACCCAACATACGGCGGGAAAAATTGAAGTTACTTAGAGGGTCAGTGGAGGCTCATTTGGTCACCTGGAGGTCAAGCATTGGCATCTTGGTCTCCTGGAAGTGTTGAATCGATTATGTTGCCGTGTTGAAACATTGTTGTCATTGACAACTGTTGTCATGCGATGGTGCAACAGAAAGTTTTTGTAACTCATCAATCATAATGTAATACTTCTTTTAAAATGTGAGTTGTTTGCTGTGCTGTCATAACGTGTGTATGAGTCTTTGCTTATGAAAGCTTTTCTTGACTCTTCATAGCGTAACTGATGACAGCTATTGAGTTCCAATAAGCATGCCACTTCTAGTGACACTCATGGTGCGTAACTTGATTAATTATGGTGCTATTTCACCCCACTTTATGTCTGAAGCTCCGTGCCAATATGCACGCTCGTATACATATATATATATATATATATATATATATATATATATATATATATATATATATATATATATATATATATATATATATATATATATATATATATATATATATATATATATATATATATATATGCTCTCAGTGGTATATTCAATGTGATGTAAGTTTCTAAGGGAACACTGCCAGGAAGATATCCCAACTTGTAATTATACACTTAGCCCTGTCTGTAATCGTAAAACAACCTCTGAACAGCACATCCTAATTTCTTGATATTGAAGGAACCAACTTCTCTTGGCCTTCATTAGGTCCCGAGGTAGATGAAGCATTTCAGTTCTACTCAACACAATTGTGTAAGTTATTCAAGGGGTGTGAGCCATAAACTTGCGAAAGCTTGCATCTCCCCTCCATTTTTTCTCTCAAATTATTGCACTGTAAATTATTTTGTGTGACTTTCAATTGTGTCTATATATTCCTGCACACTATTCATCTATTGTAAAAAAAAGATCTCTCGTCCATTGCGTGTGTTTATTACCAAGCCATCGTGTCATTGCTGTGTCTATGACAAACTAAAGACTTCCAAGCAATATAAAAAAACTGGTTATTTATTCTTTGCGCTAGCAGGTCAAGGCCACAAGGTCGACTAGCTTTTATGCAAATTAACTGTTATTGATAGATTAATGAATATGTGAATAATATTAATTGTTGCCTTCGGGTTTTTCTCCTCATCATGAATAGTTATGTTGATATAAAGGACTGACTTATTGCTATGATCTTAGTAAGTAGGTTTTTGGATTATGAGGTCATCTCAAGGTCATCTCTTGTTATTTAACCGATGAACTACGTATTTACCATTTTGTGTATCATGTGACTGACATAATTCAATCGACTTATTTAGGAGTCATACAACTGCTCTGTGTTATCAGATTAATTCAAGTAAGAATAAATAGTAGTGCCATGTAAGCTGCCTCTTGCTGGATATTGTTTTCTTGTGGAGAACCTGATCATAGAGTATGGGCCACTGCATGATAATGGTCATTATGTTCATGTCGTCATAACGTTCATTTTCAACATTTTATGGCACATCGTTCATTAGGTCAGAAGGACTGTTTACTGACTTGTTCATGGCATGTCGTTTAATTCTGTTTTTGTATAGTCGTGACAAAGCTAGGTTCTTATATGGGCGCATAGAAGAGAGTGAAAGAATACGTCTTTATTTACAGGTCACAACATTAAGCTTTCTTTAATTGTTCTTAAGAAAATAAAATTTCATACTTTGATACAAGCACTTGTTCATACTTGTTATTTGATCGTAGTTCTTGTGGTTACATGTTTCGAATCCCGTTGCATGCTTTTTGTTACAAGATTGGTCGTGGGGATTTCAGTGGTACACTTAGGGAATCCTGGAAAAGGGATTATTTATGTAAGTAAGATGTAACCTTTGGCATCGATCAGATCGAATCATTTGTAATCAAAAGAGCGAAGGATCTATAAGCAATTATTTCAACTCCTGAGGTAGCACGTTAATGAAAACTTCACGTCCGTATTCGCCATAAGTCGTTAACTGTGTCCGATCCACATCCGCAAACTTATAGCTGGAGTGATCGTTAAGGGTTGCAAAACGCAAAAATCAATACCCCTCTGTTAACTTCACCACCCCCATACCTACATAAGTTCCTCTTGGTAATACCACAAGGGCCTTCTCGCTAACATGCTATTGGTATTTTCGTTCCTTCGATAAAGTTCAATGTTTAGCCTAAGAAAGAATTCAATAAGAGGGGATGAAGGTTGAACCTTATCCGATCATGTGATTTTTGGTTAGCTTTTGTAGATGATAAATCCCCCACCCCCGCTTCCACACGTCAAACGCAACACTCTCTGCTATCTTACTTATTATCTAATCTGCATCCTGATGTTTAGCAGATCTGCTGATCAAGGTCATAGTTCAATGAGGCCATCATGCTGTGGTCTTGTCGAAGGTCAACTACGACCCAAGCGTTCCCGATTATTTTTCCATATTCTAACCGTTCAGTAGGCTGTCATGAATATACTTTGGATTAATTGCATAAATTATAAAACATCAATTTTGATTATTTATGAAGTTAGCGAATGAACATACGTCCATGATGGATGCTTCTATGTCGACTTTTGCTCGGGGGAAGCTGACGAATGGCCTATGTATTAATTTAGCTGGTCAATCCTGTAATCTGTCATAAGACGCATAAGAACGCCATTGTTTCAAGTAGACTGTGAAAACGCGTAAGCATTAGGATGTAGATGTGAAGAGAAACATGGGGACGAATGAGCTTGGTTAAGTGGAAACCCACGGAGAATTAAAATGTACGCGTGGTCCCCGGGACATGGTCTTCAAGATAAAAACTAGGTTGCTAGAATTATAGACAGTCGTAAGCATCGACATGACGCTACCCACGCTACCACACGCGCCACACACACACACGTGCAAACGCAATACAACACACACAACACACACACCACACACACACACATACATACAAACACACACACATATATACACACACACACATAACACACACACATACACACCACACCCATACACCATATATACACACATACACCATATATACACATAAACACACACACACACACCATATATACACCCACCTTAAACACAATATATACACCTACCACACTACATACACCATAAATACACATAATATACACACCACACACATAAATACACAATACATACACCACACCCATACACCATATATACACACATACACCATATATACACATATACCTTAAATACACACACCATATATACACCCACCACACACACAATATATACACCTACCACACTACATACACCATAAATACACACGCCATATGTACACTCCACACATATACACATACGCCATACACACATGCACAACAAAATGCACACACACCACACCGTACACACACGCGTACCACATCCGCTACACCCCCAGACATACCACACGCACGCACACGCAAACACATACCATATATTAAACACACACACATACACACAGTAACAGACGTTATAAAGCAGTCGAACATACACACAGTTAACAGACGTTATAAAGCAGTCGAACATACACACAGTGACAGACGTTATAAAGCAGTCGAACATACACAAATCAACGGACTCATTGCAGACAACAGATCCTATGAATATATATGGATTATCTTTAACACCTGACATCCATCAGCCATGCTCCTACCTGACATCCATCAGCCATGCTCCTACCTGACATCCATCAGCCATACTCCTACCTGACATCCATCAGCCATGCTCCTACCTGACATCCATCAGCCATGCTCCCACCTGACATTCATCAGCCATGACATCCATCATCCCACTACATCGTCAGCATGCATGACATCATGCTCCTATCTGCCCATGGCACCCACCTGACATCCATCAGCCATGCTCCCACCTGACATCCATCAGCACCTGACATCCACAGCCATGCTCCTACCTGACATCCATGACCATGTCCACCTGACATCCATCAGCCATATCGACCTCCATCACCTTCCTACCT
Organism: Urechis unicinctus; assembly: GCA_034190875.2. Classification (NCBI taxonomy): domain Eukaryota; kingdom Metazoa; phylum Annelida; class Polychaeta; order Xenopneusta; family Urechidae; genus Urechis; species Urechis unicinctus. The sequence continues at coordinate 66,515,210 of CM067349.1, read as the reverse complement.
GTACATCCTACCATTCACCTGACATCATACTACCGTGTGCAACTTCTGACCACCCACCCACTTGTCACGACATTGCCGTATACCTGACGCACCGGACACCTACACTGCATCACCTACACAACTGACCCCCATCACGCATCACCGGGCATTCCTATCGCACCTGACATCCACCTGACCCACCTGCCATCCACCTACCTAGCACTTAACATCTACTTTGCGTAAATATGTCATGTATCATATATAATTTCGTTGCGTCGGCGACCGAGTTTGTAGAAAATCGCTTGTATGCATCCCGCTCAGGAGCAACCCGCTCAGGAACAACCCGCTCAGGAGCAACCCACACAGGAACAACCCGCTCAGGAACAACCCGCTCAGGAACAACCCCGCTCAGGAACAACCCGCTCAGGAACAACCCGCACAGGAACAACCCGCACAGGAGCAACCCACCCGCTCACCGCACAGGAACAACCTGCTCAGGAACCCACACAGGAGCAACCCGCTCAGGAACAGGAGCAACCCGCTCAGGAAACCCACACAGGAACCCCCGCTCAGGAGAACCCGCACAGGAGCAACCCGCTCAGGAACAACCCGCACAGGAACAACCAACCCGCTCAGGAACAACCCGCTCAGGAACAACCCACACACCCCCGCTCAGGAAACAGGAACAACCCGCACAGGAACAACCCCCCACTCAGGAACAACCCGCACAGGAGCAACCCGCTCAGGAAACAACCCGCTCAGGAGGAACCCCCGCACAGGACCCGCACAGGAACAACCCGCTCAGGACACAGGAACAACCCGCTCAGGAACAACCCGCTCAGGAACAACCCACACAGGAACAACCCGCTCAGGAACAACCCGCTCAGGAACAACCCGCTCAGGAACAACCCGCACAGGAAACCCGCTCAGGAACAACCCGCTCAGGAACAACCCGCTCAGGAGCAACCCTCAGGAACAACCCGCGCACAGGAGCAACCCGCTCAGGAACAACCCGCACAGGAACAACCCGCTCAGGAACAACCCACACAGGAGCAATACTCCTGAAGACGATGTAGCGGTTAATTCCTTAAATATTATATCATCCCTCAAGCAATGTATTGTATGTACTCTAAGAATTAAATCATATTTTCAGTCACTATCGATAAAACATCCAAACAATAAAAATAAATATTCAAATTTGGAAGGCACATGTCAAAGATAATGAACGCGACTAGAAACACGGGGAGCATACATTTCTTCGCCTTTCTCGTCTCTGGCGGCAAAGCATCCGCCATCACAATGGTTGCTCCTCTGTACGAGATGTTGCAGGAGAATGTATTAGGAGTTTGGACGGTATCAAAATGTTCCTAATTTTACGAAAAGTAACTAAGGAAAGGTGCCATATAAGCGTTTTCTCTTAATCGGTCAAAGATTATTGCCCTATGGTATTTGAACTCTCTTCAGAGCTTCAATCGACCTTGTGACGACATGGTCGGTCCTACGTCATTGCTCACCCGATGATCAAACAAACTCCCTCTGCTATGAAAAGTACAGTGACTCTCTTTGTCAGGTTATTATTAAAATCGTTATCTCAAGTTCTGTAGAGGTGGCAATTGAGTGATAAAATATCTGAGTGAATAGATAGAGCCACCAGGGGGAGATCTGACCGGGCTATAAAAGACACGCGTGAACTAACTGCGTACATTCGACGCCGACGACGAAGCACCGAGACGAAGTAAACATGAAGGCTTTCCTGGCGATCTCTGTCCTTGCCCTGGTGGCGCTGGCGCACGGTGAGGCATTCATCTAAGCTTCAAACATAGCTCCGGGTCATAATTAGTACTTCATTAAATACCAAGCGAAATTCATGTGAGATCTTTTGTAAAACCGATTTTGTAACCAGTTGCCTAATTGAATCATTAGCAAGTGAATGCTGTGCGAATTATTTAGAGCATCATGACATTAAACGAATAATGAGACTTCGAGTTTTGTTATATAAGCGAAACCATGTGAATTGTCTGACGACTGGAAGCTAAGAAAAAATTGTTAATCCCCTGTACGTTAAAGGTGATACTATGGTCAGTTTTAAGTTTATAAGAGTCTGATTAAGTCTCGTTTTTGCTCTGCAGCTGACAACAAAAAATGCGGCGATGATTGGTTTGACAACACTAACCTGATGTGCTGCAATGGGAACATCTCCCCCCGCCCTGACCCCAGCTGCGTCCCCCGAGTCCACCACAAATGTTGTGAAGAGACCGGCTTTAACAACCGTGACTTCTTGTGTTGCCATGGCACCATCAACCAGCGACCCGGAGGAAACCGTGACGACCACAAATGCTGCGACTTGAAGGCTTTCGACAACGCCAGCCAGATGTGCTGCCGCGGCCTAATCGGCAGAAGACCAGCTGGCGACGAGGCGTTCCACCAATGCTGCGGCCAGGTACCGTTCAGTCAACAGACCCACCGCTGTCGCGCAGGCGTCCTCGAGGAATTGTAAAATGTATTCAGTCCGAGTATAACTGAGTGGAACATCAAATAAACGGCCGATCAAGACTGAAATAGACGGAGAATTACAGTAGCGTGAGAGTGGGGAGTGAAATTGTTAACGGCTCAATAACATCAATGAAAATCTAAATTTGGTCGTGGAATTTGCGATAATAAAAACATTGTTTCACGAAATATTGTTTCATGACTAATGCAAATACACCGCTCTTGTCCATCTCGCATGCAGCGAGATGGCAAACTAAGGTCACAACACAAAATCTGGGTCAAATCGTTTTAATACACAGATGACTAGTTCCTGCGAACCCGCGTCTTGCGAGCTGTCTCGCCTATGTTCCAATGCTTGGGTGAAAGCTTCCGCTGCTCGCCGCCATGTTGGTAAGTCGGGCTCAGATATTACCGCTTGGTCTTAAGTTCAGATATATTCGGTGGGTTGATTCTATTACCTAAAACTAGATAAAACACGGGAACACTTATCGCTGAATTCCCAAACTGAATTGTGGTAAGTCGCCAGATCTAAGAGGGGGTGCAGCAGCATCTCCCGTACTTGGTTCGAAAGAGCTACGCACAATCGCTGATACACTTGCCTAAGTAAAATTTTTGATGAATGTAGATATTCATAAGGCGGAAGCCAGTCGCGACGAACATCCAGGCAAACAAACAAAAACCAAGAACTCGAGTAACATATAAATGCCATTAAATTTACGCCAATTTTTTATCGCGGGATAAAATAAATGAACAAATGGTTTAAATCGAAGTTATATGAATATCTATATGTCCTATATTTTACTAATTGATAGAACATTTAAATTATTGTCAACAACATTGTTCGTGAACAACCACGCGATGGGTGGCATGATGAGTGCTCCTGAACTTCTGCAGGTGTCATATATAAATTGACACCGTTGTATAAGAATATGGTCATACTCACCTTTAATCTGGAGAGACAATGAGACGCGCTATCACTGGGTTCATTGACCTTGTCACTTAATTCTTTGCGCCCAAAAATAAACACGGGAAGGTTATCAAACCAAGACCTGAGGGTGTTGAACCGAATCTTTTTAGACTATAGTGTGTTAGGCGCGATCTGGGGGGGGGGGGGGGGGGGGAGGATAGAATTCGGGGGGGGGGATGCGATGCACCAAATTACAGATTTTTTTAAGGTTCGTCACAGAACATTCGATCTCCTGTCTAGTTGTATCTTTGACTGCACTCCGATGTGTGTGAACACGACAATTACATGCAGCGCGCTGCTTGTCATAACGTCTAGTAAAAAAACACTCGGGAATGTATGTTTTTTTTCAATATATGCCGCAATGCGGCAATCCTAGAGACGTTGGACAAGATTTCTTTGAGCTTTTGTTGATTTTGTGGTAGCTGTCCCTTACGATTGGCGTGCTCTTCATTCATAGAAATACCCACCGCATAACCGACCAAACTGAACCCTCTTAGCGTGTCCAAAGAGCTTATAGCCACAATAAGAGGGCTCACTCTGACTAGCTATGCGGTGGACATGTAAACGAGTGAAATACACACCCGTCGTCAGGTGGCACAGTCATAAAATCAACAAATGCACATGGGATTGTTGAGCCAACGTGTCGGCTGTTGAGAGCTTATATCGCACGCCTAAGAGGAAGTCGACACAGAGTGCAGCAAACGCTATGACAAACAAACGCGCTGCTTACAGGTGATGTATTCACATATTTTGTCGGTGTCGGGTGTGAACCCCGAAGGACACATCTTAGTGTAGCTTTAAACTCATTGGCATAGCTATAAACTCTTTGGTGTCACACTTCATCAATGACATTATCTGTAATGAAGTAATGAAGACTAAGACACGTTTGAAACATATCAATCGCGGAGGTAACGTGATCCCCCCGCTCGAATGACATCGACACCCAAGGTTATGGTTGTGAACTTAATATTGGAAGTGGTGTGTTGTGTTTCAAGCAATAACCCCTCCCCATCCCTCTTTTGTGTGTAATCTGATGACTTGTCTTCTGTCAATGTGCTGTCATCCTCACGATATTACATTCCACACCAGCATTCCTTCGCGGATAACACAGCTAACACTGTCTGTCTCTGGCATTAACAATACTTTCTGTCATCCATCATTAGCATTCCATGGCGTTTGGATAGCGTTCTGGGACAACGTTTACTCCACATTACGTCCTTATGACACTCAATCCGTCCCCGGATGTGATCGACCGAATTCTGGTCAGAGAGACTTGTATGTGTGTGAGCGCATGTGTTTGTATGACATTTCCACGGCTGAAATCGCATAAAATATTATGAAATATGCAGATCATTTCTGTAATACCTATCTAGCTTAGAAATAAATCGACTTCGACTGTATGATCATCGTTCAAACATCCCACATTCATGCACCTACAATATAACCACGAACTCTGGACGCCGACTTACTGGAATACGTAGTTATCAACGCGTTACTAAAGTGCACAAATTGTCGATTACAGTTCAGATTTTTCGATTGAGAGTATTTCGTAACACATTACAAAAATAATATTTCCTCTTTCTGACACCAATATATTTTCCTGACAATTTTCTTCTTGCTCTTGAATGAACTCTTTGTGTTATAAATAGACAACAAGATTCACAACTTCACAGACACCATATTTACGCTGACGGTATAAGCACTGGTAAAATGAACTACAGTAACAATGATCGAATTATTGCGTTCCTGTGGAATCTACTTTCAAGGATAGCAATCAGATGCTTTTGAAGGCAAGTGTTATGTGACAAAGAAATGAGCTACAGCGCACTGACTCGCGTTACAATGACAGGTTATTTTTCTATCGTGTATGCCCTTATCCCAAATGTCATCCATGTTTCACGCTTAATCATACAGACCCAACCCAACTTGGTAGACGGGAGCTGAGTTCGTCTCTGTCAGTGCTATTTCATGCTCGAGGAGTGAATCAGGTTTTCAGAGCAAAACATCGTTTACAGAAGAGCGAAGAATGAGAAATCTTCTTGCAGTGGCCTTGGTGTTGGCTTTAACACACGGTATTGTTTTTCGCACCGTTTTAATAACAAGTTTGTGGATAATTTTCCAAGCGCGTTGATTGTTTGCAGACGATGATTGTCAAAGAGACGGTTAATTATTCCATGATTATACCAGCTTGTCAGTTTTTCCTGACATGTCTTGGGTTTAAAAGCCATTTTTTATTGTCAATTTGAAGTCGAATGTAATGCACGTCATGTTTGTTATACCAACCTAACCCTGGTAATTTCGCATTTAGTTACAATATGGGCAACGCAAATAATTGGGTGGAGAAGGATGGGGTGGGGGAGTAGTCAAATCATCACTTATTGTCATCAATGTATGATATCAATTGTTGAACTGGGTGGCTGTAGCCGACCTCCAAAGGTGCGGGGAAGAGGTGTTCGACAACTCCCAACTCATGTGTTGCTATGGCAACATCAACCCCCGCCCAGACGCTCCCCTCGCCCACCACAAGTGTTGTGACAAGGTGGGCTTTAACAACCGTGACTTCATGTGTTGTTCTGGAAGCATCACCCAGCGACCAGGAGGAGCACGTCACAACCACAAATGCTGTGACACGGACGCCTTCAACAACGCTGGCCGGATGTGCTGTCGCGGTGTTATAAACGAGAGGCCCACCACCCAGGCGCAGCACTACAGGTGCTGTGGTCGCGTCTCCTTCAACCGACTCACTCACCGATGTCGACAAGGAGTTGTCGAAGAGCTGTTGGTGCTGCCTACTCCTGCGTAACTAACCATAGCAGTGGGGTTTAATTTTTGTGCACCACTTGAGCTTAATTTGTCTGCTCTGTACATGCGCTAGATGAATAAATCACTTAGTATCATCTATTTGCTGGTTTCTTTCAATGGCATGTGTAAATATGACTCCCAGCGCTTCATTCACTTTCAGGGGAGATGTTAGCTTGTTCCAGCCACATCCCATACTGACCTGAGTTACTTGTCAACTAAAAACTACGGGGATCAAAGAAAAATCGTACCAATTGGTTCAACAAGGATGAGCAAAAACTTCACAGGAACACTGGGTTAAGCATCCGCAAGGGGCGCTTAAGCATATAGAGGTAGTATACATGTGCCGCGCGACAGGTTATGATTTTTCGGGCTCTCGGCTTGTACGACAGGTTTTATTGGGCCTTGTATTTGTACAACGGGATATTTTCTGGGCTTCACGTTGTACGACGGGGTAAGTTGTTCTCTTCCCATCATGCTTTTTGCCGTTTTTTGCCTTGTATGACGGGTACAGGTTTTCAAGGTTTTGCGGCACTCCCCTACCAGGGCCAAGTTCGCCCCCCACCCCTGGGGTAGAACAGAAACTTCTGGAACCCAGCACGCAACCAGTTCTTTGCAGTGTACTAACATCTTGAATCATGTTATAGGACATCACACATCACACCCACATCACACCTCATCACACCACATCACACACCACATCACACCACATCACACCTCATCATGATCAATCAGATCCCATCAGTACCTCAGACAATAGAGTCTTATACCGGCTATTTGAAGATTCCTCATGATAATGCCCAAAAATAACTATATTGCTTATTTATTTCCAGAGGATATTCCAAATACATGATAGGACTATAGCAGTTGTACAATAAACATGACATGACTATAGCAGTTGTACAATATATACAAGGAGACACCTTGTCATCTTGAATTTGTCGTGTCTTGCTTGTGTTGGCGTAAACATTTGGTTGTACAAAACTTGTAGTCGTAATACTCGAAGGGAACTTTGCCTGTGATGTCTCTGCCACATTGCCAGCATCGCCTGAAACACACCCAACAGAGCCTGTCTTTATTGCCAACATCGACTGAAACACATCCACAATGCCTGTCTTTATTGCCAACATCGACTGAAACACACCCCACAAAGCCTGTCTTTATTGCCAACATCGACTGAAACACACCCACAATGCCTGTCTTTATTACCAACATCGAATGAAACACACCCCACAAAGCCTGTCTTTATTGCAAACATCGACTGATACACACCCACAATGCCTGTCTTTATTGCCAACATCGACTGAAACACCCAACAATGCCTGTCTTTATTGCCAACATAGACTGATACACACCCACAATGCCTGTCTTTATTGCCAACATCAACTGAAACACACACCACAAAGCCTGTCTTTATTGCCAACATCGACTGAAACACACCCACAATGCCTGTCTTTATTGCCAACATCGCCTGAAACACACCCAACAGAGCCTGTCTTTATTGCCAACATCGACTGAAACACACCCAACAGAGCCTGTCTTTATTGCCAACATCGACTGAAACACACCCCACAAAGCCTGTCTTTATTGCCAACATCGACTGAAACACACCTACAATGCCTGTCTTTATTGCCAACATCACTTGAAACACACCCAACAGAGCCTGTCTTTATTGCCAACATCACTTGAAACACACCCAACAGAGCCTGTCTTTATTGCCAAAGTCAACTGATACACACCCACAATGCCTGTCTTTATTGCCAACATAGACTAAAACACACCCACAATGCCTGTCTTTATTGCCAACATCGACTGAAACACCCAACAAAGCCTGTCTTTATTGCCAACATCGACTGAAACACACCCCACAAAGGCTGTCTTTATTGTGGCATCGAATATACCAGTGGCATGGTCAGTTGGCAGATCAGAGGCTGGATTAATGACGCAAATGACCATTCCGTGGAGGACAAGCAAACTCAACATAGAGAAGTACAGGATAACCCAAGAAAAGGAGAGGAGGGCTTGAGGACTTAGGAGAGGAGAGGACAAAATCAGATGAGAGCAGCAGCCTCATTACTCTCCACATCAGCCCCAAACATTAGGAAGCTTTAAGACTTCAGAGACATCAAGTAATGACTTGCTGAGTCAAACTTGTTAAAGTTAACTGTCGAAGGTGTATAACTTACACCAGGACGGGAATAGCTTCTCCCTTGGCTGCCAACTGTGAAGTGAGTCTTTTCTCAGCTGCAAGGGCCCGCTGATAAAACAAAAATGTGTGTGTCAAACACTCAATATTTCAGCGTTTATGCACTAAATACATCACAGGGATTTGCATTGTCCGGCCGGCCGCTATCTTCTATGTATACATAAACTATGAATCAATAGAAGATGCAAATCCCTGTGGAATACATTGCCTTGTCACCTCCATGCTGAGCAGCATCATTTTACTTTTTGAGCAGCCTACCTTTTCTCTGTCACTGAGGGCGAGGTACCTCTGCTGCTCCTGTTCCTCTGACCTCACCTTCTCTTTCTCTTGCTTCTGCTCCTACGAAAGAGGGACATTTCTTTTTTGAAACCTATTTTTAATCTATTTAACTTGAGAGTAATTTTAACTGAAAACTGTCAGTAAAAAGCTGTGCAGAGAAGAGTTTTAACCCTCATGTGTAATTGCTTATGTGATCCCATTACCATTACCAATGCAGATGTTTGCCCACCAGACCTAATCGTTAATAGCCTAAATACTGAAGTCTACTTCATTTTATCTGGGACAGTGAAAGGCCTCCAATGCAGCCAACAACATCGAGCCCTGTAGTAGGTCTGTAAGACAGGGGTTTTCTAAACACCAAGATGTCTGAGATTCGGTCTACCATAGAATCACTGACCTTTAACCTTTCCTTCCTTGCCTTTCGTTGAGCCTTCTTCTTCTCAGCTTCTCTGGCTTTCTTTTCGTCTTCCCGCTCCGATGACAGAGGTTCAGGAATCTGATCACGCCAACAAACCACACATATGTTATAGTGACTGATACCTTTACCAATAATCAGGGAAGAATTATCAAAACATTCTGAAAGTCACTTACACTTCCCATAACACTTCATATAATGGCTGTGGATTGACAACTGAGTAAACTAAGGTGGTAACCAGAACCTAAACAATAACTGTATCACAACCCCAAGTGACCTTGACCTTCTACCAACCTGGGCACGGTCGTAATCATATTTATCAGGATAAGCCGCCCGGAATTTTCTAAACTGGTTGCGGGTCTCCTTGTCTTGACATAACACATATGGAAGTTGTCTTTTGCCATCCCTGAAACAAACAAAAAGAAGAATGAGATCCAATTTTTGTCATCTATGGAAAGATAACACAAATGCCATGATGATGAATGGTGGATAAGATATTTTTTTGCGAGAGAGAGCCTTACTTAACAGCTGGGTCAGCTCCCAATTCTAACAGCTTCCAAACGACCCGTCCCTGTTTGCCCTCAGCCGCAACATGTAGCAAGGTCAGTTTAAGGTCACCAAAAGAATCATTCAGGTACTCAGCAACCATTTCTTCCAAAGATTGAACATTCTGCATCACTGGTTGCGCAGGAGGCTGTGTGGTTTCTATAGTGTTAGTATCGTCAGCTATCTTCAAGTGTTGTTTCAATAATGAGGGCAGTCTGACAAGAGACATTGAAAATAAATCGGTGTTTCCCATTTTGCACGCTGTGTACAAGTCGTTCCTACATTGGACCAGCTCGCCATCTTCATACAACCACAACAACATAAACAACAACAACTACAACAAATGATCATATACAAACACTAGTAAGATGACAACAGGCAGATGACCGTACTCGTGGGAATCGAAGGTTGCACAGCATTGTCTGGGGCTTTATTTTTATTTTTCCGACGGTGAGGTTTCTTTGTTGCTTCAAATGGATTGAGCATGTCTGCAGTATTGAGGGTCAGTTCCTCCACCACTAGTAAAGTCGCCTCATCCGAGCTGCTTGCGCTGCTAGCCACCGCAGTCTCCACCCGGTCTGTGACGTATAATAAACAATAACTTACAACCAAGTCCAAATAATTCTTCACCACCAATCAATTACATAAATGCCAGGAAAATATGGAAAGTTGCATTTTGTGAGCCTTAAAGGCTGGAGATATCATGTTTCTTCCACCATTGTCCGTCTTGCAGGGTCTTATGATGTGCGGCTTTTTCTGTGGGCTAGGTACGTAGTCACTGAAGCTCGATTCTTTTCCTTTAACAAACATCAGTGCAAGATCTAAGTATGATGTTATTTTAGGCAAATATGTCTAATAGAAAGACTGGAATATTAGACAATGGTTAATAAAATGAACAATCAACTAGCATTTTATAGAATTACATATAACAAATACTGATAGTAATGCCGCTACCAAATAACAGACGGTTTGCATCATGACATTCAACAAATTATCCTGCAAATTAAACTGATATATCTAATTGCTATTAATTATGTACATTCAAATGCCACAGGGTCATAATTAAATTTCAGAATATTCAAAACACCGGCACTAGGTTGCTGATGGCAAGCTTCCAAACTCCAGGGCTGGAAATTAACACCCGTCCGCCCGTCACTGTTTGTTTATTACACAGACAGATAAGAACATAGCTAACCTAGCGAGACTAATCAGAGAGCGCAGCGTGACGTCTGACAACGAAAGCTGTTCTGGTGAAAAATTAACAAGATTACTGCTTGGGTCATCTACAGTATTGTTTACACACATTCAGCGATTGTATGTCTGATGTTGATGTAGTTTTAAACTTGCTCACATATTATTACAAGTCTGTCTGCTCTACCAGCTCTTTATCTCTAAAAAACTTGAAACACCTGTTCAACTACTTTATTTGAGTAAGGCCGCTCAAAGATCAGTCAGTCGACGTGTATGGTAGCCCTACAAGACATCTGAGTAGTATATATTCGTATTTCCGTTCCACCGGAAGCTACGTGTATGGCGACTTCCCAATTGCAGCTGTATCAGTTCATTTAACACGTGCACTCATAAAAGATTAGCCATGGTTACTATTCGTTTAACTGTAATTTGACCTGACGCGCTGATTTAGAAGCCACATCGCTCGTGCTCATTATTCTTACTTTGATGACTATTGAACTCGGGGGTTAGGATCATGGTATATGAATTTGTCCAATTGCAACATAATCATATCAATCCAGGTTAACGCGTACATGCTCAACGGCGCCAGCCTCAATCAAGCAAACACCCCGCTTTAACTCACTTTTCCCTCTCTCTGTTCCCCCTCACACACGCGCACCTTGCAAAGCTCATAAAGTCGGTATTTCCATTTTGTACTTTGGCGACAATTTGCAGGAAGAGAAAGCTGACTTTGTTTCTCTTTTCTCACACAGGACGAGGAATAAAATAATGAAAGTGCGTTTTGAACTTCCTTCACCTCTGTCGCACACGAACAACATGATCACACTCAAAGACCAGATCATAAAGCTATGTGTAGCTTTTGAGTTCATCTTGACATGACACATTATGTAATGGGTATCTTTTTTGTTTGGAAGGGTAGAATCTGTTAAGGACGGGTAGCATCTCCTGACCCCTCCTGATGACGAGTGGCCATTTTAGTTAATTTCCAGCCCTGAAACTCCTATTTGCTAGATCTATAAACATTGTTTAACATAGAGATCTAGCTGCCTTGCACCCAGAAGCCTGCCATTGTAGACCCAGCACCTGTGATTCCAGTGACAATCCAGACATAAAATACTAATATGATATGTGTGTCACAGAGTGGGAATCACCTCACCATGACAACAGCATCTCACCATGACAGCAGCACCTTACCATGACAGTGAATTGAAGCTAGGACAGTGTGAACGCGTCGTAACTCTTTAAATGTGGGTCTGCGTGTTGCAAATGGGATCATTCGAATCCTAGGGTCGTTTTTATCAAAAGGAGGAGTTTTCCCACCAAAGAAAATGGCTTTGTTTGAGCTTGGAGCTCTGAGAAATATCCGGCTACACTTAGCAAGCTGCTCCTTCCAAGACTCTATTAGATCTTGGATATCCTAACAAACGAAGAATGCAATATATTCATAAAACTTTTCGGATTTGACTGAAAAAGTATCACTGTCTTCCAAGTTCTATAACATGAAATAACATTTGGAATGACTTCAATCAAACCTTAGTTAAAGCAGCTTCATTGTATCGCCTCAAGGTGGCGCCCCCTGATTTGGGTGCGTTCCCCTTTTGATCATGTGTTCCTTGGGCTGTTCCACGCTTTGCCCTCACCACGTAACGGTGGAATGTCTTGTGTACAATCACATTATCCCTGAAAAAATATCACAGTCTGTAAAACATTGAAATTAGAAAATGACATCTTTATCAAGAAGCAACTAGATGTCAACAATCTCCACCTGCAATATGAACAAAGCATCTTCATATAATGTTTTCAATACTGACTTGTCAAATAAGACCCCAGCGAAGTGTCCCCCTCCAGTCATAAAGATACCCCAAGTCATAATGTTCGGGAGACTTCTGATCATCGTCAGAAGACTGTCAATATTCTCTGGTTGGTTCTGAACGTCAACACAAACATCAGCACAAACATCAGCACAAACATCTACACAAACATCAGCACAAACATCAACACAAACATCAACACAAACATCTACACAAACATCAGCACAAACATCTACACAAACATCAGCACAAAGATCAACACAAACATCAACATGCATACTATAGTGAATAAATAACTGTATAAGACAGGAAATAGGAATATACTGTGATTGGTACAGTGAGTTGATTTGAACATACAACATATCAAACTCATACATTCTTCACCTTTTTACCGTGAACTACGCAGCGATAGATTGACACAAGTTCTCCTTCATCATTGCGTAAGAATACACGTGGATGTCTCCTTCCATCTCCCTCCAAGTGAAACGACCCCTCATCGTCACTCTCCTGTACACATACACACCACACCAATGTAAGTGAAATATACAACATGGTTCATATCATCTTTATGTTTGAACCAATGAACACAGAAATATCACCTCAGTTTGTCTTAAGCGATCCAGATTTCTTATTCCCTTCTACATTGTATTGAGCTGCTCTCCGAGTCAGATTCCCCAGAGGATTCACTGTCTGACCCTGATATGCTGGAGATATCACCTGAAAAGATGCACACTCAAATATCCATATTCTTCATTCATTGTAGACTTTTACAAAACATCTGGCAATTCTCATACTTCAGGGTGATCAACTAATGCAATGTACCCGTTATCTCCTCAAACGTCGCTTCAGACACCGGAGGAAGGGTCTTTATTTTTTGCTTCAGGTTGAACCTGTGAAAGTCTGATCTGTAATGTTCTTTCTGTAAAACACAACAAATACTAGGTGCATAGTATATATCTATGATATGTGGGTGATTTCTCTAACAACCTAATAAGCTCTGGGCCTTTCTGAGGAATCACTGACCTGGTGTTCTCTGTCTGTACACGTGATGTCACAAGACAGGCAAGTTAGGGTGTCTGAAATTGAGGGATCACTTCACTGGCACTCACTGAAAAATGACCATATTATTGAACGTTATGGACACATTGCGCAACAACTCTTGTCGTCTTGACTTGAGACTTTGTTTTAAGTGGGAATAGAACTAACGAACATAGTTCATTGGATTGGCCATCAGTCAGAGAGTTGTACCGCATGTCGCTGTCAGTTTCTATGGCTGCCAGTTTAATCCCCGTCAATGTACGCATTGCAACGTTAGTGTCGTAAAGATATACAGACTGGAAATCTTTCGGACGACCCCCGGCCCCATCGCAGTCGGACACTTCGTTCAGCATTTCGATTCTTTTCGCTGTTTCCATTGACGTTTCATCCAACTGTAATCTTATTAGTTATTCCTGACGTTTGGTTTCGAGATTTCATTCAGCAACGAAATTATAACTGCGAATGAGATGAATATAACGCGCACATATTGGATTGCACAAATATTTTATCATCAGTGACAGATATGATGATGTAGACGACGGAAGTGCTTGCAGGAAGTTGTGAAATTTTATCAAAAACTGACCCAAGCATAGTCGCCGTCAACCAATTCCTGCCTTCACATTCTCGTGTTTCCGTCGCGGCGCTAGGATGGCCACCGTCGCGCACAACCATTTTAACTGGAATTGCGGGCATGTTTCTCTGCCTGTCAAGCTGTCAGGGCTTTGTTCGTGCTTTACCAGTTGCTGTTTTAAGTACCTGCGTTGCTGTGCGCATTCTTGTTGCGTGTTTATGTTATAATACTATTTGCTGTTTTAATTATCAGCACGAGAGCCCGGGTTACATCACACCACCTCTGCGTTGCTGTGCGCATTCTTGTTGCGTGTTTATATAGCTGTAAAGGACATCAGAGACGTCACCAAAGGTGTCAAGCGTATTCTGAAATTCTCTTAAGTTCACCTGACCGCTGTCACGTCGCAATGAGCATGTTTGAAACAGTTCTCAAACACAGAGCTTATCATATAATAGTGATCCAAAATGTTACCAACTACATTCATCCTACATTCATCTCCAGTCGTCTGGAGAGTATTCTGCAAGAACATCAGTATTTACCCGATCATCTCTTCGAAGTTAGCGTGCGTGACTGTTGCTACACCATGTCATCTCTGTCCCCTTTTTAGTGGAAAGTACCCCAGCTGAAAACTTTCCTCAAACATAGGGGAATCCTTTGCTCGAGCTATAACAAAACTGATCTCGTAAAATTAGTAAGAAATGCCTGCAGCACCGTAAATATCGTGGACTTCGTCGGGAAAGATGATGGAGAGAATATTTACAATGAATGAAGAACTATTAGCATAGAGGGTCAGCAAGTCAATTTCCCAGATTACAACAAACTTTCTGCATGGCAGGCCAACATGTCAAATGCACCTGAGCTAACTGATGCTTATTGTCTTATTTATTTGATGACCAAGTGCAAATGGTATCCTAGCAGGGTGGTATCATCTGAAAGCAAAAGGGCATATCAGCTGTTCCTAAACAGACACATACATCAGTTGAATATAAATCCCTGAATCATTGTGTTATCTGAGGGGGAAATGTGTTAGGGAGCAGTCCCAGTCCGAGCAACCATTCAATGTATGGCTTCCCCTCTCCCCATCTGGTACCATAGAGTCTGCTAGATGTGAGTGCACATGGTAAGGCGAACGCGGCTCAAGAGCGTTAAAAAATACCGAGCATTCTCTTATTTGGAAAGCGGGTTTTTCCGGTTGGAGCACATGGTCACACGCACTGCACGCAGACTATGAGGCAGTGAAGAGAAGCGAACCCCCAGAGTCGAGGGATGTGGATCCTAGGCTACGATAGTAAACTAGATTCGGCAGGCACGCCAACGGCATGTCTTCCAATGGCAAGCAATCGGGTCAGTGATTGCGCCTTGTTAAGAAACCCTATGCGCCGCACACGTTTACGATAGATGTCAGCGAGGGGAGCTGGTAACGCGCACTATTTTTGGATAGATGTCACAAGCTGTAGCCTCTTAGATGTTTTGATATGACCCCCTTAGCAGATGTTTTGACATGACCCATTAACCAAGTCAATACAAAGCCGAGGGAATGGCTCTAAGACGGTCTCAGTGGCTTGGTGGTTTACTGCTTCGCCTTTTGATCCACAGGCTGTGAGTTCGACTCCAAGGTGTGACAACCTGACTCGTGACTCGGATGATCACCTACAAATGGTGGTCACATCTTTGAAAAGGGATGTAAAAGATCCTTTGAGGACGACGTGCTCCGTAGCAGTGACCAGTTTAGAGTAATTTACTCAATTGTAGTCGTACATATATCTTAGATGCTAAATACGAATATGTTTCGATGCACACAAACACACACACCCACGTTACTGGTCGATTACGTAAGGTTTGGACTTCTTTCAGTTGGCACAAGCGCCAACGGCATGTCTTCCAACGGCAAACCTGGACGACCAGCAATACGGTACCAACAATATAACACAAACAATATTATCTCTAAACAAAAATATATATGAATATATATATATATATATATATATATATATATATATATATATATATATATATATATATACAAATGTATTTATATACATATATTTATTTTTATATTTAAATATATGTGTATATGTATATTTAATATATATGCATATATGCCTGTATATATAGCATATATACATGTAACATATATATATAATCTGTAGAGATATATATCTATATCTATGTATCTATGTATATTCTACGGATATGTATATATCTATATATATAGATCTATATATATATATATATATATATCTATATATATCTCTCTATCTATCTCTCTATCTCTGTATAGATATATGTATGTATAGATATCTATATATGGGTAGATGTTATCATACATATATGTGTAGATATTTAATATATATATATATATGTGTGTATATATAGAGAAATATCTCTCCATCATTCCATATGATATATCTCTCTCCCTCTCTATATGCAGGCCAACATCACTGTCTAAATGCAGACAGATATATACATATAATATAGACATCTATACATATACACATATATATAATATAAAAATAAATATATGTATATAAATACATGTATATATATATATTATATATCTATATATATATATTATATATATATATATATATATATATATATATATATATATATAGATATATATACGTATATAAACACACTTATAAATATACACATATATATGTTATTTATAGATAGCTGCTCGGCGCTCGGAAAAAACTTGGCATATGTATATTATATATATATATATATATGTGCGTGTATGCGTGTTTGTGTATATGTACCCGCTTTGATTGCACCGGGACATCCAGTGTACACTGTTGCTGAGACATAAAGACAGAATATACACGGAACAAGAAGAGCTGGTAACGCGCACTATTATAAGATCGCAAGCTGCTGCCGCTTAGATGTTTTGACATGACCCCTATACCAAATCAATACACGGCGAAAGCGATAAATGCCGCTGAAGGTAAGCGATGAATGGCTCTTGTCGATTACGTAAGGTTTGGCCTACTTAGACACGAACTGCAGATAGCCTGCTGCTAAGCTGCTGCAGTAGAAAACATTCAAACTAAACGTCCTTTTTACTGTTTTCTTTTACTGTGAATGCTTAAAATACTGTTACAATCATTATCACGAGGCCAAGCTCTAATTACTGACAAAAATTCATGTCCGTAAATACAGCCGTTTCAGAGATATCAGCGATGAGAGAACTCGTAGCAAAAATCGCGATAGGTACTCTAAAATACATGTCATTATACAAAGTACAAAAGGTGAAAATTAGTATTTTTTTCGCCTATTCCATGCTACGATAATTACTTGTTACAACCATATGATTCATATGTTCGTAACTGCAGTAGTTATGGAGGAGATAGTTACAGAAAATGGGGGGAAAAATCGACGAAAAATCAATCCCATAAGCCTCCAACACTGCGCATGCGCGTCAAACTGGATCGGCAGTTGTGTCCCAACTTGATCTATCATTTCCCGAAATTTCATGTTGATATGTTTAACCGTTCCGGAGAAAAGCCCGAAAAACCTTGACTGGAGGAAAAAAAAAAAAAAAGTCTGGCTAAACCAATATGTCTTCCAACTATCGCTCTTTCAATGAACATATACACGTACATATTTGTACTGTGCTTCTGTTTAAAGCCAAACTGATTTTAACATGTTATTATATACATTCCTAACCTGTCCAGGAGGACTTGGTCAATAACTTTAGAAATTACATTGGCCAAAGCTATGGGCCGATAGTTGTCGTTGTTTTTGTAGGAAGCTAGGATCGGCAAATAATCTACGGCTTAAATGTCAGATTGAAAGGTCAACATGCGTTCCTATGCGTTCAGATCTTGAGCCGCGTCTTGTTTTTGGATTGGCCTTCAAGTGTCTCCCCACATATCTAAAACATACGGCTTCATTTTGTTTATAAAAAATCTATTCTGTTACAATTACAAAAATTGAATGTAATGTTTGCTGAACTTAGATAATATGACGATGCTATAGCGCCTGTATGCGGGCTTTTCCGTGAAGATAGGTACTATGAAATAATTCGTTTATTTCGTTGTGATAATGACAGCAGTGATTTAGTCATTACCTTTCTATGACCTTGACCTCCGTTGATGGCTGTGTCATGATGCATCTTGGGCAATAAGACCAAGTTGCACGGCAATGACACCCGCGAAGAAGGTCAACCAGCTGTGTGTGGGTAGCAATGCCATTGGTGATGTAACCAACCCCAGAACTGTATCCCTTCTTGTAAGACAGTATATACAATAAGCTCGGATTCCAGCTACTAATCTATCAGTTATAGCCAACAATAAAATATTATGACATATGTATGTACCGATTACCAACTACTCTCCCCTAGTGGTGGATGGTGTTTTAGAAGTTAGTGTTGATAAATGCTTTGCAGGGGGGGAATATAAGGTACTTCACAGTTAGCAATGTTTTGTTTTATATCCACTGTGATGACTACCAAAACTACAAAAAAAGCTGGTACTCTTAAATTGACATACATACAAATTACTATCTGGGGGAATACCTTGTGCCTCAAAGCAATAGAGGGAGTTACTGTCGTAACATTCTACATATCATCCTTCTTCATATTAATTTTTATAGTTAAATTTGTGATATACCGAACCTGTTCCTTAAAGCGGGACATAATTTTATTTCAGGACTGCTCGAATCAGTGTTTTGCACAATGTGTTAAATCAGTGCCTAAGAAAACATGGATTTCACTAATGAGAGATGAAGCCGTTAAACAGAGCACACAAGAGAATATATATATTGTGTCTGAGTCTGGACTGACAACATCCCTTTGGCTTCAGATGACGTTGCTCGGATTAATGAAGCGATGGACAATGTATATACATTAATATGTTATATATGCGAATGACAAAACTTTATTGACAATAGAGTGTAATAGAGAAAGTAGTGTACAATAATACAAACAGCCAAACTTTGAGATAAAGTCAATTATCAAATCGTAGCTAAGATTCATTCTGACACATTTAATTGTATAGCTCTGCACAAGCGTTTCATTTCATTATGACGTCGTCGTCAATGAAGACGTTAGAATTCGCTTTCTAATGGGCGTCCCTAAATACATCGGTAGGTATGAAGGTGAAAAGAATTAGGGTCATCGGCTGTGGAAAGGCGACGCATGAAAATTCAGAGACATGAGGACCAAAGGTTGGCGCGACAAGTCGAGAGAGATTCTTGCAGCCGATGAGCCGAGTCTCAGCTTCTGGTCCACCGATTTCCGGTTTACATTCTTCGCGATTTTCTTGGCCGCGCAAATCGCGAAAAATCCCTATTGTATGTTAATCAGAGCCTTCCTGTAGCGAATGCATGAGTTTGAAGCTGAATAAACGCTGCCTGATATCGTAAAATCTGAGTCGGGTATCTCACAGGAATAACCGCTTGTTCTACTCACAGATGACACCCGCATCATTCTCTATTTATAGTGTCTGCCAATACTCTTTTACACAGTCCTCGTTGTGTATTTCAATGGATATTGAAGATACCATAGTTTCTGTCAGACACCTTTGCATAACGATCATGTGTATACGCCCGGCAATGTTCCCGTCAGTATCTATTCACGTTGTCAGGACAACAACAAACCAAGAAATGACACTTATCGTAGCGCTATGTTGTATTGGCAAAGAGCTTAAGAGCTTATATCTTCACAAAGAGGATTCACTCTAATTGCCTTATGTGGTGAGTGTTTCTAGCGTTTCTAGTACGCCGATGTTAACAGCAAATCAACAAAAGCATATCGGAATAATCGGACTATTGGTTAAGTTGAAGCGATGCAGTCATCTTATCAGGTCATAAGCCAAGGCGTCCGATCCACGTGGTTTTAGGATTGACGTTATGACAAACGGTGCGTTGCACGAGGTTTTAGGATTGACGGACGTTATGACAAACGGTGCGTTGCTCATAGGGGGCGTGGTCTCATCTTAGGTCGGAAAGATGGCGCTCTCTCACACAGTCTGCTTCGTGTTATTATCAATGATAATCAGATTTATGCGTCGCTTTCCCAGGGCTTCAAACTAAAGATGGCGATGTATCACACCAAAGTGAACTTGTCAAATTTGTTCATACAATAACCACACACCCTTCCCTTTTACTATAAAACTAAAAATGGTAAAAAAAACCTTAACATTAAATGCCAGTACTGTATATCATCAGCATTTATTAATAAGTTACCTGTAATGATCAGAGCAGTAGCAGAGACATTTTGTTAGGAGAGCAGTGCCATACCTGGCAACAACCAGCGAATATTTGTGTGAGTGTGTGTGACCGAGTATATCATGTGATGTATATTGTGTTAAAGAATGCCTCAATTATATTAATATCGCTTGAATGATTTTGATTTTCCCCACTACATTTATGTTTGATTTAAACCACGAAGGTTTAATGAGAAGGGAGAAACCGATGAATTTCCCCCAATTTGACCTCCTATATCATACAACCATGTGGTGGATTATTTTACCCTGGCCGTGTACACAGCTAGCCACAATTAACATCTAAAAGGTAATAAAAGCTAACTCTGCGCACTCAAACTAACCACTGGCAGATTACAATCAGCACCAGTACAAATACCAATCTGCCATTTAATGTATAGCTTATAGTGCGTACTTAAGACTCAAATACTTTGTGAAAGAACCATTGTCTGCCAAATTTAGTGTTCTTGAAACTGGAATATGAAAATTTGTATCTTGATCAATCGCTACCCTGGCAAGTAATTTGCTAGACGGCTTCAGACGTCTGGTACACTCAGTTCATCTTCCCAAATGGGGGTCCACGTAACCGTTTTGCGTCGAATTACTGCGGTACGAGCGAATTACTGCGGTGGCAGTGGAGTACATGGGTTTTTAAGCGTCGCTTAGCTCAGTGGAGTCGTCGTAATCAGTTTGTGGCGTATTTTCTATTTGACTTCTCGCAGCCTGAGGTACATCATACGTTATGATGTGTATGGCGGGTAATAGTGTTACGCGTACTATTTTTTTCAGGACATTTGGTGAGAAGTCTCAGAAATGACTTATTGGTGCATATGCCGACTGGACAACTGATATGCTGCTTGCCACACGAGACAGCTAGTCGATTGCTTGACGATGGTAGATGTGAGAGGGTGTCGTTAGTTGTTCTGACCATGAGCGAATAATGCAGCGCAGGTAATTATAGGAAAAAACGTAACCGCGCAGTGATGAGTCGGAATTGAACAAAACCTATCGAGTGCTCTTCTCGCTGACATTCAGCGCGCTGGGCGTGCATGTGTGGAATGAGCATGTCGCTCGGGACAGCGCTACCATGTATTTGATGTGCTGTCGACAAGTGGGACAATTGACTTCGACTTCCACACACGAGCGCACCGCCACACAACAGAGCTAAGTGGTTTCCGCTACGAATGATTGGGAATTTGATGACTCACGTGTTTTCCTGGTGGTTCGTCAAACTGGAAGTGAATTTCTCATTCTCTTGAGGAATCAAAACCCATTTTTAATTCTGATTACTGATACCGATGAAAATGAGGATCCAATTGTCTGATACTTTTCAGTTTCAATATAACTGATTTAAATACGAATAATCCATAGTCTGTGTTTACAAGTATATAGTTTTATTACGTATCTGACAAAACCAGCTATCCTACAAAACATTGCCGCTCACGTTTTATCGTAAGATATGGTTTTCGCTAATTCGACCTTGAAATTAATGGATTTATATGGAATAAGGTGTTCATGAAATAGTGTTCATTTTTTGTGGACGATTACACTTCAGGTTGTGAGGTATATAGACTAGTTCTTATTCGACTCGATCCGATGTAAAGACATGTATAAAGGGAAAAAGTGGCAAGAATATAACTTGAAATGACAACTATTTCTCCTTAAAACATAATTCTTTGTGGTAATGTGTTAACTATCTTATTTCATCCATTGAATATTCACAAGTAACTGTAATGTGACGGCATCCTGGCAACCGTTGATGTCCTTGCATTGCTAAAGCTTCGTGATCTCCAACATGTGAACTGAAGACTTCTATGGGCGAGCGTTCCAAATGATCTTATTTTCGGCCTGCTTTGTAAAGATCAGGCATGTTGATGACGGCGTCCAGCATACCGGATGTCCTCTTGGTTTCCGGTTGAAGGGACGATGGGAAACCAAAATCGTCCCCTCGAAGTGCTAGCTTCAGTATCTTGGCGGCATAATGTAAAATATCCTGTCACAATTAATACTTAATTAATTATCGCAAACAAAACCAACAATTTAACGAATTCTGAGAGAAATGAGAAAAAATAACCCACATGTACACGATATTTCACATGAATTAGATTGGCGAGATTTACAATTTGTCACATTTTTGTGGACGGAAAATAATATTGCATGGGAACAATTTAGCGATCGAACTTATGCGACAGTACCTGTCTGTCCTTGGCTGAGATTTGGTTTTCGTATGTACCCCCGTACACTTGGCAGACAACGACACAAGCCATGCATGCCAGGATTGTCAACACACAGCTCCCGCTCATCTTCATACTGCAGTCCACCACGCCATAGAATCCAACACCAGAGAGTTAGCACATCGAATACCACAACAACTAGAGGCCCATGTCATGAGAGTTATTTATAAATCGTATGAACAAATTCTTTGCTGAGGCATACAATGTACCTTAGTCTGTTGCGTTCGTTTATGGCTTTCGCAATTTTTGACACAACGCTGATCAGTTGAGTGAAAAGATTACAGGTGAATCGAAACAGGTGAGAAGTCACAACCTAACAAGCAGTCAACACCGCATGCATACGATGAATGCTTCTATTCAAAATCGTCAACGTGCGATGTGATTTGTTGGGAATAAATCTTGACACTTCTATTCGCCAGCAGAGATTCATTAGCGGGTCACTATCGTCGACACCCTGCTGTTACAGCGCCGCAACAACAGCGACACAGAGGTCATATACATCAACGGTCAATGTGACAAAAAATGGCGCCAAAACACACAACCACCGGTTGGCGGCAATGTGCACTCTCATTGGGCGCCACGAACAATATTGTTTGACAGCCGAGTGTAGTATGCTTATTTACATTAGCTATATGCTCCCACGACGGATCCGATACAACAGACCCTCAATGGGAAGGGAGCATGTGGTTGTTTTATGATGTTTTGACCAAAGTGAATATTTGATGTGTTTGATGTAACCCTTGCCCCCGGAGTTATAACGATGCAGCTCATCATCACCAGTCGACTAATAACAAGTAATTTATATGGAGTTGTAATAGGAGCTATCAGCACAGTCATATCACGGCAAGGTAATCGATTATACATTACTCTAAACATCAACTGGTATAATGCCAACAGAAGGTAGTATGACTGTCGTAAAGTCGAG
This sequence comes from Urechis unicinctus, assembly GCA_034190875.2. Lineage (NCBI taxonomy): Eukaryota > Metazoa > Annelida > Polychaeta > Xenopneusta > Urechidae > Urechis > Urechis unicinctus. Next base: position 66,491,553 of record CM067349.1, on the reverse strand, counting down.
TTTGCGGGGTTTAGGTAAAGTACAAACAGCTGACCCGATTAAGCGATGTTACTATGAATGAATTAACATCTCAGAACTCTGATACCATCATAAACTTTGCTCGGGGGTTGTGGGCTACACAATAGCAATGACTCATGAATGCACAACCGGCACAAAACCCACTGAAAGGTTCTCTGGGACGACACACACCGTTTCCCGCCACAACCCACCCCAATTCCACTAGGAAAATATATGTTGGTAATTAACTAAACAGAAGACCCTTTCAACTCATAAACTAAGTACAAGCTGCGTTAATTAAAACCTTCACTGGAGAAGGTTCAGTGAATATATTTTTTTTTTGGTGAGGGTCTTTAACCTCCTCGAATCTCTTCGTCCAATTTGCGCATATTGGTGTTAATTAACAGTACGTTTTCTGGTGTTTTCATACTGGTATTCCATGAACTTGTGCGTATATTTTTCTGAACGCACGACAACAGCGAATTCATACAATAGCTTTCACAATGTATCACCAACGAACACACTATCACCAACGAACAACACATTTGCACAACTCGGACGTGTCATGACGATAAACACTAATGATGTATGATAGGGCTACAGAGCTCTCTACAATGAACGATAGGGCCCATAGCTCTCTAACACTGTCGAACGATAGGGCCACAGAAGCTGGTGCTCATGAACGATAGGGCCACAGTAGCTCTCTAACTCGGGCGTGTTCATGAACGATAGGGCCACAGTAGCTCTCTAACTCGGGCGTGTTCGAACGATAGGGCCACAGAAGCTCTCAACTGAACGATAGGGGCCCCCCCAGTAGCTCTCTAACTCGGGCGTGTTCATGAACGATCTCTCTAACTCGGGCGTGTTCATGAACGATAGGGCCCCAGTAGCTCTCTAACTCGGGCGTGTTCATGAACTCTCTAACTCGGGGGCGTGTTCATGAACGATAGGGCCCCAGTGTTCTCTATGTTCATGAACGATAGGGCCCCAGTAGCTCTCTAACTCGGGCGTGTTCATGAACGATAGAACGGGCGTGTTCATAACGGGGCCACAGTAGCTCTCTAACTCGGGCGTTTTCATGAACTCGGGGGCGTGTTCATGAACGATAGGGCCCCAGTAGCTCTCTAACTCGGGCGTGTTCATGAACGATAGGGCCACAGTAGCTCTCTAACTCGGGCGTGTTCATGAACGATAGGGCCACAGTAGCTCTCTACTCAGCAAGAAATGCCATGTCCACCGAGCAGTATGTAAAGTTCCATAATTTAGCCATAGAATTTCTTCCATTGCTCCTAGCCATGAACATATACCCCACCCCCTTCTCCATTCTGTTCTATTTGTCATCCTTGTTAAAACGATTTCCCACATCTGACAAATTCATCAGATTTACTTACAGGCGATATAAATAAAATTTCAAAGCGACTATACACCTTAATTGACTTAAATAAATATCCGATTATTCTACAACCTAAACCCCACTGCCTAACCTCAATCGCTAACCCCACTGCCTAACCTCAATCGCTAACCCCACTGCCTAACCTCAATCGCTAACCCCACTGCCTAACCTCAATCGCTAACCCCACTGCCTAACCTCAATCGCTAACCCCACTGCCTAACCTCAATCGCTAACCCCCCACTGCCTAACCTCAATCGCTAACCCCACTGCCTAACCTCAATCGCTAACCCCACTGCCTAACCTCAATCGCTAACCCCACTGCCTAACCTCAATCGCTAACCCCACTGCCTAACCTCAATCCCCCCACTGCCTAACCTCAATCGCTAACCCCACTGCCTAACCTCAATCGCTAACCCCACTGCCTAACCTCAATCGCTAACCCCACTGCCTAACCTCAATCGCTAACCCCACTGCCTAACCTCAGTCGCTAATTACAACGTTCAAAACCCATACTTCACGTGATATACAAATAATTACGCTGTTGAATGTTGGCACATCTCGACACACTCCACTACCCGGACTGCATGGAACTAACCGAATAAATATACAGACAAAACCCAGACCAGTATAAACGTGTATTGTAATACCCAAATCAAAACTGGAGCTTATGCAACAAGAAAACTATTTAACTCTTTTGAATTGTAGTTGCCCTCTTATATAACCAGTGGTACAAATGTTTGACAAAAAGACTTCGTTATATAAGAAGTGATTGATAAAAAAGCATTGTAATGCCTACCTTGTCGTTTGAGTAGTTCTTGTCAGTTTGAGTGAGCTCACACTTGCCTGTGTGGTCGCTGCTGGAGAGGTTCTTACTGCTTGTCCAGCTCTCTCTCTTACCCCTTTATAAGCACGCCAGAGCAGCTGTGACGTCATCGATGCAGTACCCAATAACAGCCCATCGTGGCTTGATTGTCCCGTGTTGTGGCGAAAGACACCATGTAGCGCAGAGTTATTTCCAGTACAAAAGACGACAATAATGCCAGCTCGATGAGGGGTCGTTTCGGTGAGTTTGCCACGATTTGGGGGTCCAGGAAATGTAATTAACACGTTATAAAGACAGCTGAGAAATAATGTCAGGCGCCGGGACAAGTTGCGATGACATATCTCCAACGACTATATGCTATTAATGCGCTAATTATCTGTAATTATCTTTCTCCTGCCGATACGACAAAACCGCTTGTTGCGTGGGATGAATAGGACTACATATCATTATCACAGCCCAGGTGGTTCAGTTATGAAAAAGATAAAATAGTGATATTTCATTAACAACATCACGAATCCTTAGCAATTTAGCGACAACAAAGGCAGTTTCTCAATACAACCCAACATCGCTCACATCGCGTACTACTTCCACAATAGTTCGACCATTAAAATGTGTGAACGTAATCGTTAGTTGGCCACCAAACAAATCAGAACTGGAGGACTAGTTATTCTGTGTCGGTGTCATTACAGCACTAGCAGGTTGATACATGCACGTATACCGCCATATTGTCACTAGATGCACTCGTAGAAGCCAAAAGCCACTTAAGTGTAACTGATGGGAAGAGTCGAGCTGGAGAGGACGGAGTTGTTTTATGACGAGATCCTAATGGCACTGGTCGTGCTGTCAGATAGAACATGGCAATATATATCAATTCGTGCATTGTCATGGTCGATGACACCTGTAAGAGAATCAAGACAAATTGATCGGTGAGTATCTGAGCGGCATGTATGAGTACATACTGACGCGCATATGTGGGAACGCACATTGTACGGCACGAATACCACTCAAAACGAACGTACACACATACAAACAAACATACACATGCGTGTACATACATACATACAAACATACATGCATGGATTCATACATACATGCATTCGCATAATATATACAAACATACTTTTATACATACATACTAACATACATACATACATGCATACATACAAACAAATAATAATACAAACAAACATACACACGCACGTACAAACATACATACAAACATACATGCATGCATGGATTCATACATACATACATACATACATACATACATACATACATACATACATACATACATACATACATACATACATACACACACACACACACACACACACACACACACACACACACACACACACACACACACACATACATACATACATACATACATACATACATACATACATACATACATACATACATACATACATATGTATAATATATACAAACATACATTTATACATACATACATACACACATAATACACGTAAGTAATATATCTCATGTTTGAGTTATTCCTAGGATGGAAAATACAGTTTGTAAAATGCTATACATATGGCAAATATTAATTCCCTTCAAGCAATAAGAAAATAGCCTGATATGATAGGGGCTTGTTATCGACATGCGTGTTTAGGAGCAACATTGACGCATTAGTTCTGATTTCATTTGGCTGCACATTAGTCCCATGAGTCTAATACAGCCATGCCACGTGAAACATCCACAGTAACTGACTCAAAAAAAAAAAACCAGCAGAATTCCTATTATTTTACTTAGTCGATCATTTTATTCCCGTTCACAGATCATTGAACTCAGAGCGGTTGGTTGAATACTTTCCCGTTTTACATGTGATTCTTTGTAACTTCTAATCATTTCTGGTCACGTCTTGGTAATGGGTGCTAACGAGACGAATATTTCACAAATTGCACCTGACATTTCATTACCTTGAGATGCGACCAGATTAACCGTCACGCGGACTTCAGTAATCAAACCTAACGTGGTGCAGCTAGCGTCGGTAACACTAACTCCTCACAGCTGCCAAGCCGTTTTAGTCCTAGCCTGCCGCTAGTTTGTAACGCAACACCCCAAATAATGCACGCCACTGCCTATAGCAGGTCGGTTTAGAGCAACTGCAGGTGAGACGAAAAACAAAGCTGGTCTAGAAGAGCTTTCCTTTCGTAATGCCATCAACATCCAAGCCAAACCTGATAAACATACACAATAGGGGACAATCGCAAGTGAATGAACGCTAAACTGCTGGTTTCGATGCACCATCTCAAAAGGTGTTGCAAACCTGAATGAGGCCGGTCCCAAACAGCAATAACTAAATTTTATGTGAATGCACTTAAGATTTCGAGATAATGAATCCTTTTCAAGATTTCATACTTGAACTTAAATTTTGTAAGGCGAGAGCATGTTTCTTACTCCTTCGAAACTTAAATCTGACTTTCAGTTACTGTGATCTCCGGGTTGTCCTGTTTGGCGAACATACACGTCGAATGTCAGAACACGCTGAGCGAAATACAAGAGAATGATAGCAAAGTAGTCTACAGCCGGCGATGACTGTCATCGCTAGAAATCTTACACACATGTATATTTCGCAATCATTGTATGTAATAACTGCAGGCGCGTTCTAGAAATCTCATAGCTAGGGTGATTAACACGATGTGTGTCTGTTAGGAGAGCGGTAATGGTGCAATCTGCGGAGGCAGCAGTAATGTTAGCGAGTGATTAACACTTGCCTTTGACGAGGCGCTTCCCCGCGTTTGGGATGCGCCATGTGCCCGGGACACGTTCATCATTTCGCATTGTTACACATAGATTGGTTTGGTCGCTAGGTGGCGCTGGCATCGACACATGGAAGGTCTCTTGGTTGCAGGCATGGTGAAAGGGCGATGTGTCTCTACGTGGTATGCGGTGGGCGTCACGTGGACTTGCTTTGAGGTGAAGGCCGGCCTTTCTTGTAAACCATGCAAACACTTGTGAAAATGGTAACGAGTGAACTATGTTGGTGATTAACGCTCGTGGAATATGAATGACTATGACAAAATGACGATAACGACGACAATGATAAAATGGTAATGATAAGAATGACTCAAATACAGTGGATATTGGTCATAAATTTAGTGACCATATATATATATATATAGTTTACCGATTCCTAATAACAGCACCAACACTCCTAGAGAAATGAAAGGGGTGAGCCTTCATGAGGGAAAACAAATCCGACCAATATATAGACAAACCCAAATTTTTGAAATGAAGTAATAGCAACCAAATTCAACTAAAATTCGTATATGTAACGAAAAGCGGCAAGAAATTGGTTATTGGAGTTCGCCATTCTCGTTCATGTTGGGCCATTGTAAAAAAAACGACCCACTTCTATAAATGGCTGTCAAAATATAGATTTAATTGTACACAAAAATGCCTAAAAGCCTACCCATATTGGTGTTTCATCCCTACTAACTAACCATCACATAGAGAGAACCCCACCTACCTCACCGCCCCCACTCACCCACCCACCTACCCCACGCACGGGTTTCAGTTTGATCAGCATTATACACTCATGATTTATTGTGTTTTTTGATACATGAGATGGAACATTAACTTTTGATTGCAGTAGTATATAAAGTAGCGGTTCTGGCGCACCGCCCCTCATCTATACTATTCCCTCTTTGACAGCTTATACGGGATTTTCGCTCCCCCTATACGGGTCCGACTTCGCCATGCTAGTTTGTAGGTAAACTAGCGTGTCCATAGGCTAAGGTGTTTAAGTCGTTCGCGGCTATCCACCTTTTTGAATCACAAGCTCGTGTGACACTTGCTGACAAGTTCCTCTAGGCGTTTCACTCGCTCCATAAGATCATCGTTTTTAACCTCCAGATCTCTCACTGTCGTGGATCATTTATCTAAAATATGCGGCTGCAGAGAAAACCTTTAAGCCCTATCTCCTTAACACCCTACAACCTTCATACCATGAGGAACGCGCTACGCGTGCCCTCATTGGTCAACTAATTAAAGGCTTTAAGCCTCAACCCTAACTACACAGTGGCTGCCCGCCAACTTTGACAGTTCCGAGCAAGCCCTCAAACAAGCAGCATCTCCTGGTATCCCCTCCTTCAATAGTCTTCAGGCGCACTTTTCGGCAGTCATTAAACTGAATAAAGAGAAGTTTATATTTCGGCCCCCAACAACGTCGTTGACTTGTTTCTACAACTAAACATAGCCATCAAGAGAATATAGCCACAACACTCACTATGTCCTTCAGTTCAACAAGGTCATCGTAATTAGTCTCCATATCAACTTCAACATCACTCAGTTCGTCCTCCTGAAACTATTTTATCGTCTTTCAGATAATCTATATCTAACTTCAACTCTTTTACACAACCTTCAAGTTCGGCAACGGTGTTCATTTCTATATCTTAAGCCCTCTTTATTCAATAGGCTGCTCGCAGTCAGTTGAGGCCAATCTGTCTGTCTGCTGGTTGTCTCCACTCATATATGGTAGTGTGTAGCGGGGGAAGGGAACACAGGGGTAGCCTCCGACATGCTTCCAACGACCAAACATATCGATTGAGAATGTAGGTAGGACAAAGAAGTGCCAGGCAATTGGATGGAACAAACAAAACCAAGATCTGGAAGTAGCTATGTAGCGAGAGATATCTATGTTCTCCACTCGCGACAGACAAAAACGTAGAAAAACTCCAGGAGGCACAGATCGCAGAACTATGGCAAGAGGCCAATCCCAAAACAGCAGAAAATACGAGAAGACGAACTGGTAGAGTTGTAAACCATAGCCGCAGCCAATCTAGCTGCTAGAAAGATTATGGCGGAAACAAAAGAAAGTCTTCTAGAACACCTCTCGGATGGCAAGACAGACAAAGTATCGAAGAATATTGCCTCCTGGATTGTACTATGATATCGCTGCTGGAAAAGAGAGGAGAAATCTGTGAAGATAGTGTTGTAGGAGAAGAAAGGTCCAGAGGATATCTCTGTGGTATGGCCCACCAAGGTGCTGGGGAAAATACTAGAAGGGTGCAAAGAACTCATCGAAACCGTGTCGGACAAGATGCGAGCTGTACTGGATAGAGCCCAGGAAACCATTCTCGCTGGAAATTCCAATCAATCCAGAAAGGACATTTCGCCCAAGATGTCCCAACAACCCACCTATTGCATGGAACCTCTTATCCATAGAGCACCCCCCTAGCATTCTTGAAAAGTTGCAAGCATCGGCAGAACGAGAAAGCAGTGTGGAAAAACCATTGCAGCCGAGTACATGGTTCTAGAGGACTACACATCCACAAACGTAGTAGAAACAAAATCCCCCAAAGCATGCGAACTAGTCCATACAACGACCATGGAAGAGGATGCATACAAACGCACTGTGCTCTTTTTGGCTCCAAGTTTGTGGCCTATGGATACTTCCTGGAAAAAGAGGTCAAGCGACTATCGAAACCACTGGAAAAAATAAAGTATGCAAGTTGGGTGCACTCCGAACTACTCCTACAAAGAACAAATCCAGACTAGTTGCTATAGTAGGAGTACACTCCTTATCCACAGATCTACCTAAAGCAATACGCCAGTTTGTACAATCCACAGGACGTGTAAAGCAATCCATTGGGTTGCGAAAGCAAAACGCTGGTTTGCACAAAGCAATCCAATGGCACACACAAACCAATACGCTGGTGAACACAAAACAATCCACTGGTCTGCACAAAGCAACACGCTGGTCAGTACGAAGCAATCTATTAGTCAGCACAAAGCAATCCACCAGTCTGTAGAAAGCACAAAGCAAGTTACCAGGCTACACAAAGCAATCCACTGGTTGTACAAAACAATCCACTGGTCTGTGCAATTTACAGGTCGTACAAAGCATCCACGGGTTTGTACCGGTCTGCTCTATTTGGCTAGTAGGTACGATCGTGCTCCTGAAGCAAAACAATATTCGTTTTCTGCACATGGTACATAGATGTTCTCGTACTGTACAATGTAGAGCGGGCCACATCTCCACCCATGCATTTTTCTGCATTCTCTTTCGACACATGCCCAACAATTTCTTTTCTAGGGCCGGCAGCCACTGAGGTACCTACTGGGGGATTTCCGGGAACACTGTGGGATACTTTTTGTATTCCTCGATAGCTGCCGCAAATATATCTCGATTGAATTTGGGTAGACACCTTGCTGCACAACAAATATCACCGACGTTGGGAGCCATATCTATACTAGATCTTTCTGTCCATATGGGGGAGTGTGGTAACAGTGTTGTAGTATTGTAGCCTAGTATAGCACTATACCGGGTTGGCAGGGTTGGGAAGACTGGGTGGGCATGGGTGGGTGTGGGTGGGAAGACCTTTTGAAGCTAAAGTCTTGGGTAACCTACGTGCAAACAAGGGAAGAACATCCTTTGCTGCCACGAAAAAAAGTATGGCATCGTGTCCACTAGGCTGTCGAAAATATGGGCAACAGAGGGGCCAGCAAGCTCTATGGAGGACTTCGTGAGTAGCAATCCAAAGGTCTCCACCAGCCAACCAAGGCCCCACAAGAGTCTACTAGTAGCAATCCAAATGGGGTACTGGCGGCACCGGAGGCCCCCCAAGAGTCCACCGAGAGAATCCCACCAAAGTCTACTACAACAGATTTCGAAAGTAGCCCCAGCCAAGAAATACTACCATTCCACAATGCGCCACTATATGGCATCCCTAGTGTATATGATTTCTACTATACAATGCGAAATATAGGGGAAAAGGTGGACGATATAGAACAGAAGGTAGACATGGAATCCGTAGAGTAGGAAATAGGCGACAATTTGTCAGTTCTAGAAGACATAGAAGAAGTTGGAATTAATGTAGGAATCATTGATAGTCTAGGGTCGTTTTCGACAACATTGCAAATGGTGGGATACGCATTGCAAATGGTGGGATAAGCATTTCTAGCATGGAAAGTCTGGAAATTTACAAAGAACCATTTTGAAACCACCAAAACCAGAACCCCAAAGCCTACCCCAAGACGGGACATTGGACCCTGGCCTACGCTAGTTGGGTGGGACCCTTTCTACATGGAATAGGAGACAGGGCAGGCAAATAGATCGCTTGGGGCAGACCAAATTAAGAAACCATTGGGAGAGGCTTTGCAGGGTATAGGGCAAACAAATAGATCGCTTGGGGCAGACCAAATTAAGAAACCATTGGGAGAGGCTTTTCAGGGTATAGGGCAAACAAATAGATCGCTTGGGGCAGACCAAAGAAACCATTGGGAGAGGCTTTGTAGACTATAGGGCAGACAAATAGATCGCTTGGGGCAGACCAAAGAAACCATTAGGAGAGGCTTTGTAGGCTATAGGGCAGACCAAAGAAACCATTGGGAGAGGCTTTGTAGGCTATAGGGCAGACAAATAGATCGCTTTGGGCAGACCAAAGAAACCATTAGGAGAGGCTTTGTAGGCTATAAGGCAAACAAAAAGATCGCTTGGGGCAGACCAAAGAAACCATTGGGAATATAGACAATGTTGGAATGGAAGGCTAGTTGGCCCGAATGACGACGAGACCAAATGAAGACCATGGGCAAAAAAAGTAGCCGAAAATAGCAGAAATTTGCGCCTTTGTACACAATAGAGGTGGCCAGGAAGTATAGTCCAAATTGTTGTGGGAGGTTGTATTTGTTGGTTAGTGGTTCCAGGGGCATATTGTGGATTGTTGTGGAAGGTGTTCTATTTTGTTTTATGGTTCCAGGAGAAGAGAAGTCCTGACCTTTTTCGCGCACTTATAAAGTATTCGATGATGACCTGGCTGCCCTGCAAGACCCGCTTAGTGTAAAATCGCATGTGCATACTCTACCTCTACAAGCACCTGATGTACGACTTCTGTTATAACACAATGTCCATATATGGTAGCGACCTTGGCCTGCTATACACAGACACAGACACGCTGCTTCTGGAGACCCTCACAGCTGACGTGTATACAGACATGAAAGAAGATAGTGACCTCTTTGATACCAGCAATTATCATCCTTCTCATCCCTTGTTCAGTAACGTAAACAAGAAGGTGCTAGGAAAGATGAAAGATGAGTGTGCCGTGGTGTGCCCATCAAGGAGTATGTTGGTCTGTGCCCAAAGATGTACTCGAATCTGATGTCTGACTAGGGTGAGATTAAAAGGGCCAAGTTAGTGAAGAAGGTTGTGGTTAAGAAACACCTACGCCACACACAGTACATGGAGTCTCTATTCACAAAGAAGCAGTTCCGCCATGGTATGAACATGCTACGCAGTGATGGTCATAAAATATATGGGCTCCACTTCAACAAGGTGTCACTCTCTCCATTTGATTCAAAGAAGGGGATAGCCGCGAACGGTGTAGACACCTTAGCCTATGGACGCACTAGTTTACCTACAAACTAGCATGGCGAAGTCGGACCCGTATAGGGGGAGCGAAAATCCCGTATAAGCTGTCAAAGAGGGAAGAGTACAGAAGAGGAGCGGTGCGCCAGAACCGCTACTTTATATACTACTATTGCTATTCGTCCTTTTTAATGAGTACTTGCTCTTCGTTGACTCTTCTGTTGCACACATGGGTCAACGGTCCGCACAAGGTTGTTGAACCTCTGTGATCATGGTAATTGCAAAGGGCTACATAGTGATGTCGTCATAACCCCACGTTGCGCCCACAAAATTGGTACGAAAACAGCCAGACTGGCTCCAGCAACATGGGGTCTCCAAAGCATTGCTATACAAGATAAGGACTTTTGACGCCTTGCTTTTTGTCCTTAAAATTGTGTCTGGTTGGTGAATCATCCATATGTTATGGCCCCAGGGATTATCTAAATCACCAGGTAAGTTTCATATTTATCTTATAAGAGGTCGCCCAGATATTGCCTCCTAGACATGATTAGAATGCTACAGCTAGAAGGTTTGGGGCGTTATCAGCAACGTGACGTCACACTTAGTTGCCCTATAGCTATTCTAAGAGGGTTCACTCAAGCTGTATGGTAATTATGAAATTATACGAAATACACACCCGCCATCAGGCGACGATGCCATGAAATAGACAAAAGCACATGGAGTTGTTGATCCAACGTCTGGGGGCTCGGCGTCTTTTAAAGATATGGAGTCATCTGACTGGTCGAGGCGACCACGCCTCCGAATTAATCAGAGAATTTCATGTGGTTTTAGGAGACGATTTGACAAAGCAACACGGTGGCGTCTTCGCATATTTTCTGAAACATCGAGGATAGTAAAAAGCGAGGACGTTATGAGAGGCGAGGACGTTATGAGAGGTGAAGTGCTTTCGACACCCCAGACCGGGCAATTGATCAAGTTGACATTAATCAAATATTGTACTTATTACTATCACTATTTTTAAGCCTATTGTGCGACATGTTTGGGCAGTAGGGGACGCAGTGACGTCAGCCGAGTATTCCCCAAATGCTTATGTTTATCTCACGGTAGCACTACCTAACGAAGGCTGTGAATTATAATTAGGGAAGCGATTACCGCATAGCAACTCTGAGTGAGCCCTCTTAGCGAAGCTATAAACTATCGTTGTAGCTATAAACTCTGTGGTGATTGGGCGAAAAAACCCCCGATATCATAATGACCCCCTCCCATCCACCACAAATCATCATTCCCACTGCAGTGAACCTGTGACTGACCTTGAAGACAAATAAGAGTTCCGTTGTTGCCACGAGGTACGACAGAATGGTACCTCCACGCATAGAGTCCACTCATGGCTACGAGAGGCATAGCCCTGCGCGGGAGTTTCATTTCTTATTAGTAACGAGAAGCAGGACTAATTCTACCAATCACAGGCAATACCTATTCTGCAGCAGTCAATGTATAAATTGCACTGCTTGCTTTTTTCCATGCCACTCTAGAAAACTTTCATCACTGATCTCTTGTCAAAGTAAACTCACTGTTTCAGATGTTCCACAATCAAATAATATAAAAACCATCATAACAGATTCATTGAGACCATTTTTAAAGAATGACAACAGTCCACAAAGCTAGAAATTAGACCATGTAAGCATGTAGTTGAGCATCTGAGATGACTAGAACTAAGTGTATCTATTTGCTGGTGTTGCAGCTTTCAGATCGGAGTCCGGGATCCGTTGCTGAAGAAGCTTCCAGGCTTTTGACACCTGCACAAAGATATCAGAAAGTATGTTAAAATTCCATCTGATAAAAAAACGCATGGTCCAAATGTTATCAATAATACACAATTATCATCGTCATCATCATCAGCAGCAGCAGCAGCAGCAGCAGCATCACCACATCAGTGCGGTGCTTTGTCCTACCTACCAGTGCAAGAGTCTCCTCAGGAGTCCATAGGGTAGACAGAACAACATGAGCCTGTTCCACACGAGAGACGTTACTTGGCTGCGCCTCTATACGATAGGCTGCCTCTTCCTCTGTCAAATTGTTCCTCTCCATGACCCTACGTAGTGCCTGAAACACGTAGAAAAGAATGGAGGCGAGCTCTGGTAATGATGAGGCATAGAAGAGCATCACCAAGGACAACGAACCATGGCAACGACGTTAAAGTCAACTTCATTAAAGTCAACATCATTAAAGTCAACAGCATTTAAGTCAACATAAAAAACCACAAACCATAGCAATAACATTGAAGTCAACAGCATTAAAGTCACCAGCAACATAGCAATGACACTAAAGTCAACAGCATTTCTGTGAAGTAGGAAACCAATAGGTCAAGGCTTTAAGTCATTCACCCCGTTGTATCCTCACCTCTTGTTTTGGGACCACTGTTACCCAGACTTCATTGAGCTTGCTGGCCCATCCAGCATCTAGTAACAAGGCTGCTTCCAATACAACAACCTGTTTGCCTAAAACACCGATAACGCATTCATAAAACATTGACTACATCAGATGTCTCCCTTCCAAAAATTACCTTATATACTTCGAATATAATTTTTTGACAAAATCATGTACTTAATGCTGACTGCATTATCTTCACTGACCTTGTTGGTGTTGTTTGTGTATTTCATCCCACGCCAGTTTCTCTACGGCTGGCCAAACGATGACATTCAAAATTTGACGCTTTTCCTAAAAATTAAATATGTTTGGGTCATTAAAGGTTGGAGATTAAGTTCTTAAGAAGCAAAAATTCTCTGTATCTGCATTATTGATGATAGGTTAAGTTCAATAGAAGTAAGCACCTCGTTTCCAAACACTTGGCTGCCTAACTTGCCTCTGTCAATTTTTCCATTGCTGTCGAGAATGACATCAGAGAAAGCAGCAAGAATATCATTGTAAGCAGGGGTTCCTGGTTCGTAAGCCAGGTGTCCTGTTTATCAGTTAAACACACCTGTCCTGTTAATCATTTAGACACACCTGTACGGTATGAAAACATGCAGCTAGAGGTGATGTCACCGATGTCTAGGAGCAAGAGGCTTCATTTCTTTGTGTTTATCAAATTGTTTTGAACTCTTTATAAGGATATGGGTAGTAAATACACACAGCTTAACAGGACAGTAAAGCTGAAGGAAAAATCAGCCATATTATATGCTTAACCACTTAAAGTGCATCATTCTAGATAGTGTAGTGAATAAAGTGACAGATTCATTGTAATGTATAAACAACAATAAATACCCAACTTGCAATGAAACAGATGCTGACATGTTAATGGTAAGTAAGCTACCCATTTTATCACAGTCAATTGTGCCGGCCCCCAGAGCTTCTAGTTTCTCCCTGATGGATGACTTGCCGCTGGCGATTCCCCCAGTAAGTCCAACCAGGTACGGCATCTGTGGGTTGTTACCTAAATCCTGAAATGCAAATAAACCATGCTACTAAGTCCTGATTGAAGATTAGTTCACGTTGTTATCCAATAACACACCACAATAACTTGCAGTCGCTGACGATGGTTCATTAATGGGGATAGAAACATCGAGGTTTTACATGATTACATTGTTGGCCTCATTGTGACATGAGGAAAGTAGAGTTTACTTGAGGCGGTTTAAGGAGAGTGCCTAGGTTCCTCCTACGTTGTGAAGACGAGCTAATCTTTTCCTCTTCACCCGTTGCACGGCATTCGTCCTCCACCAATTCGACCACATACAGCTCTGTCTCATCCAAACCCTGCAACATACCAACTCATTACTTTGCAAATGTGACACAGCAAATATAGACCAATCAATATCACATTTAACATCTGATGCAACACAGGGAATTAGTCTGACTTGAATATACATGTTTTTTTTAGCAAATTTTTCAAAAAGTCAAATGGAATATCAAAATCATTTATCAAAGAATGATAATAAATATGGCTCATTACCTTTTCTACCCGTTTTCTGTTGACAGACTGTCCTCCACGCAGTGTTTCTTGGCTCACCACTAGACATTCTATATCAGGATACACAATAGAAGGACCATATGGGTCTGTGATTGGTACAGTCTCACAGCTGATAGATGGGCGGATATCACCAACAAACGTAGCCACTTCCACGATACGTTTGCTTGTGGGCTCAATGAGTTCACATAAAGTCTTATCTGAAACCAATAAATTGAAAAGTTAAAAATGATATACTAGATGAATTGCTTAACTCCTTTTAAAGATGTATTATTCATTGAGTATGTGGCAAGGTTCCTCACTCTGAATCATTGGAAGGTCAGTCACTCCGATAGTCAGCTTCCTGTTGCATCGGATACAGGCTTCTGTTAGGAATATTTTATGCCCTGTGTGGATACGGTCAAAGGTTCCTCCCAGACAGACATGGTTGTAGCTCAGCAAAGTCTCTTCCTTCTTCTCTTCTGTCTTTGTCATTTTCTGACAGTCATCTTGTATATTCTGACTTTCATACAATAATGTTACAGGCAGTTCAGGCTTCAAGTTGAATTGTCTGGAGAGATATTCCAGAATATCTTTATCTGTGAACTGGTCTTTCAAACCATCATGAATAACGAGATCCACAGGTCTGCTGAGAGTCTGAGGACTAATCTGGACATCTGGAGGCGAATGAATGTTTCCCAGAAGGACTCGTATATCTAATGTACTGCACATATTGGCTGCTCCAGCATATAACTTGAGAAGAAACTTCTGCATGGTAATTGTTGGTGCTATGACCTTCTGTTTGTGGGGATTGGAAAAGTCAGCCTCCGGGTTTATATGCACGTATAACGTGTGATGGACAGACTGGATGGAGGAGGTGAGTATGGAGCCAACGCATTTCTGCAATGCTGCGATCGGTCTCGTCAAAACAAGGATAGCATTTGAGGCCATTCTGCACTGCCAGTTGATTATCGTTAAATCTGAAAGCAAAGTGGCAATGTGTTCAACGCATGGTTTATCTAAACATCACCAAAGACCACTCATAGAACCTTTTGTTTTGACACCTACAGCGGTAATGGTATATCTAAACATCACAAAAGACCACTCATAGAACCTTTTGTTTTGACACCTACAGCGGTAATATGTTTTTTAAACTGTCCCTTGTCTGCATTGCGCGAAGGAGCAAATTTGCTTATAACACTAAAGATTCTGCCATACGGACCCTCGCCCCTAAGGTGGCATCAGAGCATAAAAACACCAGGGGCGAGTGCCTTGCCTAGTGTAGACACTCACACTGAATACTACTACTAGCCGCGCACGACGTCTTATAGTATATATTTATATTACCGTCCCATTTAGCTATTCTAGGGTTTTTTTACACGCAAAGTTAACACAACTTAAACGCAAACCGGCTCTGTATCCAGATCGAGTTGTCAATTCATTGTTCCCTTTGAACCGAAATAAAACAACCTTTGCCTTCCATCAGTTCGCATGAGTTCTTCGTCTGTCACGTCAGTGCATGTGCACCGATAACAGGAAGTTACAATCTAAGCGGAAGTGTTTTAAACCAATCAAAAACCTTGAAACTTGCAAGATTCAATGATGGCGCAAGTTCTGCTTTGTAAATGAAGCGAAACACAAAATTTTATAAAGAATTGCGGTGCCTGAACAGATTTTTGGCGGCGGACATCACGTCGCTAAATACAAACGACAAAATGGTTATACGGCAGTTGGACGATGAGGTTAGCAACGCTGTTTCTTTTCTTATTATTTAACACGTTTGATGGGTAGTCCCGATCACACTTTTTTTACAGACCACTGGTACCAGGGGCCAGTGAATGAGGCCAGTGAATGCAGTGTAAGTTCCCTGCGAGGCTCTTTTCACTAGAACCATTAAAGGAAGAGTTTTGGGCTGTTTTCATCTTCCACGGCTACCCCTTAACACCTGTTGAAATGTATTGTACTTGCATTGTCGTGACACGTCAAAACATATCCCTGGTGTTTTGATGATCTGATGCCACCTTACCCAGTCCTTACAGCGCGGATGTAAGAGATCGAAAGAAGTAAATAACGCAGCCGTTGTCAGAGGCGAAGTTTCTTTGCCTAGTCAAACCTAACCTGCCATGAACAGATGTCAATCATTTTCACTATATGATGATGTTAACTGCAAACTTTCATTTTTACCCTGACCTACATTACTTGTTGTTTTCATTTTCAATGTGTATAGTATCAAATGTTTCATGCCTAACAGCGACGTGTATGATGACAATATTTTCAAATAATGTAAGGTAAGTATAGGGTTTAACAAATAATACAGCCCAGCGACTTGTGTATGTATGTGTCAGGTCAGATCTCATATTGAAATCTCTGGAAGTGGGTAGTGATTATCCCATCCATATATTTCATCTCGTGCCCTGGCCGTTTATCCCATATTTACGTATAAATGTTGAGCTGCGCCCTAATTTGAAGATTTTAACCACTCGGGTGTTTTTACCTTATTATAGATGTCTTTGTGCCGTCCATGTTTTCATCACCGATGATGACTTCCTGTAAGGATGTGATGAAGTCCTCGTCTGGCTCACACTTGTAGCTGTATCTTTCATCATCCGTTGTCAATGATAGCATGCGACAGCGGCCAATGTCCACAACATCTTTTGGAAGATGCTGTAATGTTTCAACATGCCATGTCATTTGATACAAGTTTACTTTTATAGAACAGACAGAACAGTGTACATGTCATGTGAACAATAGTTTCATTCCATGTGACACTGTCACAATAAGGGTCACCCGGTGTTGTTTCTTCTCTATCATTGACATCTTATTGTTGTTGTAAAGTCAGTTGTTTTGATGCATACAGACTGTTAAGTGTTTTCTGGCTTTTAAAACCCACTGAAGATCTGTAATGTAGACTAATTTGTTTTCTGTGACAGTCAACAACATCTGTCAGAGAGCACACCTGTAGTTGATTGTGACCAGATAGAATAGAAGATGTTTTGTCTTTTAGACTGCAGTCTAAAGCAATGTTGGCCCCATTGTGAACCAGTACACTGTATAACTGCATTTGCCTCCCCAGGCTCCCCTCCGTTCTAGATCAACGTTAGCCCCATTGTCAACCAGTAAACTGTTTAACTGCATTAGCCTCCCCAGGCTCCCCTCTGTTCTAGAGCAATGTTAGCCCCATTGTCAACCAGTACACTGTATAACTGAATTAGCCTCCCCAGGCTCCCCTCCTTGGAAGCAAGGAGCTGCTGTCATAAATGGTAGCTACTTCAGCCGTCTGTTATGAGGCGATAAATGATAATTTTACTGGTGAAAGATACAGGATAAATTTCCCCTCTTGAAGGTTGTGTGAAGTATTGTCTGTAATGGTTAGCTGTGATCAATGTTTACCTCATCAAGATGGATATATTTTTAAGAAAAAATTGCATCTTTCACTGGACATAGTTCAGCTAAGCTTTTACTTCTCTCAACAGACAAAACTGCTCTTGTGCAAGTTTAGCTTGAAATCTCTGTGTGCACAACATAACTTCTGAGTTGTTGTTTTCCTCAATTTTTTCTCCATTTATACATAGGTAATCTGATTCGAGGTGGACATGTCTGTACACGACTCTGTTGTTCGCTGTATAAGCGTCATGTTTAAACCATGTTAAAGACTGCAATGGGCTTTAATGCTGGAATGGTGAGACTTCGGAATGTGCTATAGCGGTTTCTCGCCCCCCCCCCCCCCCCCCACCTCTCGTTGTTTGTCGATCGAGCTGATCTGTCAGTTATCAACTTCTTATTCCCGTGTAATGCATCTGTGGGTCGACTTCCCTGGTAAGCTGGTGATGGGGTACCCTGTCTTAGCGTGTTGGTCCCGATCAATAGAGACATAAAAGCGACTCTAGCTTTATCAGCTCCCCTTATCACTATATGCCTCCTCCCCCCTGCACACGGCTCACCCCGCGATCTCGTCCTCACCGGATCGCAAATGCGATAAACGCTGCCAATCGCGTTATATGACACCCCCGGGGTGGCTTATGTCGCTTTGATCCGATCACATGGCCAGACCTATGAGTGCTGTGGCGTGTTGCTACCTGTGTGTGGCGTGTTGTTGGGGGTAGGTCGGTGTGTTTACACTGTGTATGGGACAGACGGCCTTGACCCCGCGAGGTGAAGCCGGGCAGACAGACTACAAGCTGTATGAATGTGGTGCTAAAAATTCCCCTGACTTCTTCAACTTTCTTCTGATGCTGTTACAGACGATGTGTCATTAACTGCCCACTGCCCACTACACGAAACGTGTTTACCACTCAGCTCGTCCTCCCTCCAAGGCAGGGTTCGAAACCCGGCCTGGACAACGGCTCCATGCGATGCTGCCAGCATCACCGTCGCGGTAGCATCTCTACGTCAAAAGCGACGTTTGAACCCAGGGTATCATTTCGTTCTATTTTCACATCAGCAACACCCCCACCCCTGTTTCTTCCTCTTTAACCACACCCGCGAAGTCACCACTCACAACCGCATGTTAGATCTCACCTCAACTCAAAAGGCGGCAAGGCACCATATAAAACACATTATTTGTGTCCCGTTAAACTGTACATTTACTTACTTCCAAAGTTGGATCCCTAATAATTGGGGGATGTGATTGATCCATGGAAGCCGGAAGCGGACGTTGATCCGACTCATTCCCCTGTTGCCTCTCTGGATTCCTTGTCCATCGCCTATATTTCCCAGGAGAACCCGCTATCCATCGACCTATATTTGGTCCCAGTAGAACCCTGCTATGGGGACAACCATCGATATAGTCTGACACTAGCTGCAGAGAGATGCATCGTGCTTCACGGTTCTGTGGACCCCCAAGCATTTGACCTCAAGTGCACTCCTTGACCTTATGTGAACGTAGTATGAAGGGCTGGCGCAGACCAGACGTTTTTCGCCTTGGTTTGATCATAATACGATATTGGTTCTCTACCACGAATTCATTAATACATCTCGAGTGTCATTGGTGAGCTGGAGTGCCTGCAGATGGCGCTACTGAGTTTGTTCGGCTTCCTGAGAGTTGAACTCGGCCTTAATGACAGAGATAACTTCTTGTTACAGCCACAGCTAGTTCAGGCGTGTTTCCATGGAGACCCGGACGAAGTGCGCGCTCTCCTCTACAAGAAAGAGGATGTCAATTACCAGGTAAGGTGAAGGTCATCTGTTTCAACTGGCATCCATTGTTGTTGAAAGTGATGTTAAATTCCGATATTACCATTACCATAACCTTTCAGCTGGCATCCAATTATACAAAAGTGGAACATTTTTGCGATTGTGTCAATTCCTCATATTTAGTGAAGGAAATTTAACTACATCAGTGGTCGTGTGAGTTACACCCCATCTGTAGTATGGCAAGCATTAACTACATCAGTGGTCGTGTGAGTCACACCCCATCTGTAGTATGGCAAGCATTAACTACATCAGTGGTCGTGTGAGTCACTCACCATCTGTAGTATGGCAAGCATTAACTACATCAGTGGTCGTGTGAGTCACACCCCATCTGTAGTATGGCAAGCATTAACTACATCAGTGGTCGTGTGAGTCACACCCCATCTGTAGTATGGCAAGCAAAAAACAGAGGTAGCTGTTGTATAGAGCCGTGGTTAGCCTCAATGGTTTGTTTCTTAGAAGCGCTCTCTGCAAGGGATAGAAACTGGCCACTACTCATCCTTCTGTCTGTGTTTAATTACTGTACAGTAACTGTTTAATGGCCTGCTTATAAAAGCTGTCTAGAGATGAATGCAAGCTTCCTGGTAATATCAAATTTGCTAGGTTAATCTATGGTTAAGTTTAGTTGTTAGGGTTGCCACTTGTTGTGTGAGCTGTTCCAAACATTGCCTGCTGTTGCTGGGTTTAATCGGAGGTAACTGTGTTGTGTCTAGGTTGATAAAAAGCCAGGGAGATATGGGGAGGGGGGTGGGGGTTGTCCATCACTGGTCTCAGAAATGTTCACTGTTCAGTAGAAACATAAAGAGCTAATAAGTGCAGTTAAGCTTGTGTTCTGCCTGGACTTACTGAGCTGGACTTACTGAGCCGGACTTACTGAGCCGGACTAACTGAGCTGGACTAACTGAGCCGGACTTACTGAGCTGGACTTACTGAGCTGGACTAACTGAGCCGGACTAACTGAGCTGGACTAACTGAGCTGGACTTACTGAGCCGGACTAACTGAGCCGGACTAACTGAGCCGGACTTACTGAGCCGGACTTGAGCTGGACTGAGCTGAGCGGACTAACTGAGCTGGACTTACTGAGTTGGACTAACTGAGCTGGACTTACTGAGCTAAGTGAGCCGGACTTACTGAGCCGGACTTAACTGAGCTGGACTTACTGAGCCGGGCTAACTGAGCTGGACTTACTGAGCTGGACTTACTGAGCTGGACTAACTGAGCTGGACTTACTGGACTGACTTACTGAGTTGGACTTACTGAGCTGGACTTACTGAGCTGGACTTACTGAGTTGGACTAACTGAGCTGGACTTACTGAGCTGGACTTACTGAGATGGACTTACTGAGCTGGACTTACTGAGTTGGACTAACTGAGCCGGACTAACTGAGCTGGACTTACTGAGTTGGACTAACTGAGCTGGACTTACTGAGCTGGACTTACTGAGTTGGACTAACTGAGTTGGACTAACTGAGCTGGACTAACTGAGCCGGACTTACTGAGCCGGCTGAGGTGATGCATGATGATCTGGTGTTGGTAATGATCTGTTGGTGACGTGACACATGTGTGACGTTAATGTCATGACGTTGGTAACATCATGTGACATGTTTGTGACAATGTGTGACATGAGGACGGGGAGAAGAGAAGCGCCCTCCATGCAGCAGCCTATTGCGGTGAGGCTGAGATTGCAGACCTCCTCCTGCTCAGCGGGGCTCGTGTCAACTCCAAGGACAGCAAGTGGCTCACCCCGCTGCACCGGGCCTGTTGTTCACGCAGCGATGTAAGACACTTTTGTTCAGTTTTAATGCCTATCTAACTAATGATCTCAGCATAATATGTGAGTTCTTTGAGGGATGGGTGGTGATTTTAACTGCATCTGTTGACTTAAAATGTAGCTTTCTGGCCTGTTGCTATGTATGGTTATGTATCATATTGGCCAATAAGCAACCACCACCCTCCCCTACCTCCCCTTGTATCAGAGTTGCTGTTTCTGTTGAGCAGGAGGCAGTGGAGA
Source organism: Urechis unicinctus (assembly GCA_034190875.2). Classification (NCBI taxonomy): domain Eukaryota; kingdom Metazoa; phylum Annelida; class Polychaeta; order Xenopneusta; family Urechidae; genus Urechis; species Urechis unicinctus. The sequence continues at coordinate 66,469,867 of CM067349.1, read as the reverse complement.
CACTGCTACGTCACCAGGCTGATGTGAACGCTCGCGATAAGAACTGGCAGACCCCACTCCATGTGGCTGCTGCTAACAATGCTGTCAGGTGTGCTGAGTACCTCATTCCCCTCCTAACCAATGTCAACGTGTCTGACCGAGCTGGGCGAACCAGTCTACACCACGCTGCCTTCAATGGCCATGTCGAGGTGAGGCAGGGGAGGGATGAGGAGGAGGAGGTCGTCATGGGTGGTAAGGAGGAAGTTGTCTGGGGTGATGAGGAGGTTGTCATGGGTGATGAGGAGGTTGTCAGGGGTGATGACGATGTTGTCATGGGTGATGGGAGGTTGTCAGGGGTGATGACGATGTTGTCATGGGTGATGGGAGGTTGTCAGGGGTGATGGCGATGTTGTCAGGGGTGATGAGGAGGTTGTCAGGGGTGATGCGGAGGTTGTCAGGGGTGATGCGGAGGTTGTCTGGGGTGATGAGGAGGTCATCACGGGTGATAAGGAGGAGGTTGTCTGGGGTGATGAGGAGGTCATCACGGGTGATAAGGAGGAGGTTGTCTGGGGTGATGAGGAGGTCATCACGGGTGATAAGGAGGAGGTTGTCTGGGGTGATGAGGTCATCACGGGTGATAAGGAGGAGGTTGTCTGGGGTGATGAGGTCATCACGGGTGATAAGGAGGAGGTTGTCTGGGGTGATGATGATGTGGTCATGGGTGGTGAGGGGGAGATTCTCAGGGGTGATGAGGAGGAGATTATTGATTTGGATATTGGTATTGTCAGTCATTATAAGTTGCCACCATTTGCATGCTGATTATATACCATCTTCTCGGGCTCATCAAAACAAGCATGATAAGTCAGAAGTAATGAAGGTATTGCGATTTGACTTGCCTCTCCCTACCCGGTTACACAGCATGTGATTTGACTGCCTCTCCCTACCCGGTTACACACCATGTGATTTGACTTGCCTCTCCCTACCCGGTTACACACCATGTGATTTGACTTGCCTCTCCCTACCCGGTTACACAGCATGTGATTTGACTTGCCTCTCCCTACCCGGTTACACACCATGTGATTTGACTTACCTCTCCCGACCTGGTTACACAGATCATGGAGTTGCTGTTGGAACGTGGTGCTACCATCAATGCCTTTGACAAGAAGGATCGACGTGCCATCCACTGGGCTGCCTACATGGGCCATGTGGAGTCCGTCAAGTTGCTAGCCAAGTATGGAGCCGAGCTCAACTGCAGAGACAAACAGGTACAGTGTCGTTGACAACAACGGCGACGGGGGGTATTGTGACGTCTCCTGGGTGTGTTCTCATCACCTAGTGTTTGTCAACAGATGTACACACCTCTACATGCAGCCTCCGCATCCGGACAGATGAGCGTGGTGAAGGTGCTGCTGGAGCTGGGTGTCGAGGTGGATGCTGTCAACGCCCTCGCTAACACCAGTCTCCACATAGCCTGTCTTAACGGCCAGGATGTGGTGGCCAGTGAGTTGCTAGCATACGGTGCGCTCGTTGACTCCCCTAACAACCTGAACATGGTGAGTGTCCTGACTAGCCTCACTAATTCATACTGTGTACTTAGTGCATATGGGCTCAGCAGACTGTGCGTTCCTGACTAGCCTCACTAATTCATACCGTGTACTTAGTGCATATGGGCTCAGCAGACAGTGCGGTCCTGGTCCTAGCTAGCCTCACTAATTCATACTGTGTACTTAGTGCATATGGGCTCAGCAGACAGTGTGGTCCTGACTAGCCTCACTAATTCATACTGTGTACTTAGTGCATATGGGCTCAGCAGACAGTGCGGTCCTGACTAGCCTCACTAATTCATACTGTGTACTTAGTACTTAGTGCATATGGGCTCAGCAGACAGTGCGGTCAGCAGACCCTGACTAGCCTCACTAATTCATACTGTGTACTTAGTGCATATGGGCTCAGCAGACAGTGTGGTCCTGACTAGCCTCACTAATTCATACTGTGTACTTAGTGCATATGGGCTCAGCAGACAGTGTGGTCCTGACTAGCCTCACTAATTCATACTGTGTACTTAGTGCATATGGGCTCAGCAGACAGTGTGGTCCTGACTAGCCTCACTAATTCATACCGTGTACTTAGTGCATATGGGCTCAGCAGACAGTGTGGTCCTGACTAGCCTCACTAATTCATACTGTGTACTTAGTGCATATGGGCTCAGCAGACAGTGTGGTCCTGACTAGCCTCACTAATTCATACTGTGTACTTAGTGCATATGGGCTCAGCAGACAGTGTGGTCCTGACTAGCCTCACTAATTCATACTGTGTACTTAGTGCATATGGGCTCAGCAGACAGTGTGGTCCTGACTAGCCTCACTAATTCATACTGTGTACTTAGTGCATATGGGCTCAGCAGACTGTGCGGTCCTGACTAGCCTCACTAATTCACTAGCCTCACTGTGGTTCATACTGTGTACTTAGTGCATATGGGCTCAGCAGACAGTGTGGTCCTGACTAGCCTCACTGATTCATACTGTGTACTTAGTGCATATGGGCTCAGCAGACAGTGTGGTCCTGACTAGCCTCACTAATTCATACTGTGTACTTAGTGCATATGGGCTCAGCAGACAGTGTGGTCCTGACTAGCCTCACTAATTCATACTGTGTACTTAGTGCATATGGGCTCATGTGGGTCTCAGCCTCACTAGACTTAGTGTGTGACAGTGTGGTCCTGACTAGCCTCACTAATTCATACTGTGTACTTAGTGCATATGGGCTCAGCAGACAGTGTGTGGTCCTGACTAGCCTCACTCAGCATTCATCCTGACTAGTCACTACTGTGTACTTAGTGCATATGGGCTCAGCAGACAGTGTGGTCCTGACTAGCCTCACTGATTCATACTGTGTACTTAGTGCATATGGGCTCAGCAGACAGTGTGGTCCTGACTAGCCTCACTAATTCATACTGTGTACTTAGTGCATATGGGCTCAGCAGACAGTGCGGTCCTGACTAGCCTCACTAATTCATACTGTGTACTTAGTGCATATGGGCTCAGCAGACAGTGTGGTCCTGACTAGCCTCACTATTCATACTGTGTACTTAGTGCATATGGGCTCAGCAGACAGTGCGGTCCTGACTAGCCTCACTGATTCATACTGTGTACTGTGTGCGGTCCTGACTACTAGCTTAGTGCATATGGGGGCTCAGCAGACAGTGTGGTCCTGACTAGCCTCACTGATTCATACTGTGTTACTTAGTGCATATGGGCTCAGCAGACAGTGTGGTCCTGACTAGCCTCACTAATTCATACTGTGTACTTAGTGCATATGGGCTCAGCAGACAGTGCGGTCCTGACTAGCCTCACTTAGTGCATATTCATACTGTGTACTTAGTGCATATGGGCTCAGCAGACAGTGCGGTCCTGACTAGCCTCACTGTGTACTTAGTGCATATGGGCTCAGCAGACTAGCCCTGACTAGCCTCACTGATTCATACTGTGTACTTAGTGCATATGGGCTCAGCAGACAGTGTGGTCCTGACTAGCCTCACTGATTCATACTGTGTACTTAGTGCATATGGGCTCAGCAGACAGTGTGGTCCTGACTAGCCTCACTGATTCATACTGTGTACTTAGTGCATATGGGCTCAGCAGGGCTGTGCGGTCCCTGACTAGCACTGATTCATACTGTGTACTTAGTGCATATGGGCTCAGCAGACAGTGCGGACTAGCAGCAGACTCACTGATTCATACTGTGTACTTAGTGCATATGGCTCAGCAGACAGTGCGGTCCTGACTAGCCTCACTGATTCATACTGTGTACTTAGTGCATATGGGCTCAGCAGACAGTGTGGTCCTGACTAGCCTCACTGATTCATACTGTGTACTTAGTGCATATGGGCTCAGCAGACTGTGTGGTCCCTGACTAGCCTCACTGATTCATACTGTGTACTTAGTGCATATGGGCTCAGCAGACAGTGTGGTCCTGACTAGCCTCACTGATTCATACTGTGTACTTAGTGCATATGGGCTCAGCAGACTGTGTGGTCCTGACTAGCCTCACTGATTCATACTGTGTACTTAGTGCATATGGGCTCATGTGTGGTCCTGACTAGCCTCACTGATTCATACTGTGTACTTAGTGCATATGGGCTCAGCAGACAGTGTGGTCCTGACTAGCCTCACTGATTCATACTGTGTTCATACTAGTGCATATGGGCTCAGCAGACAGTGTGGTCCTGCAGAGCAGACAGTGTGGGTTCCTGACTAGCCTCACTGACTTAGTGCATCACAGACAGATCCTGACTAGCCTCACTAATTCATACTGTGTACTTAGTGCATATGGGCTCAGCAGACATGGGTCCTCAGCAGACATACTGTGGTCCTGACTAGCCTCTCTGTGTACTTCATATTCTTAGTGCATATGGGCTCAGCAGACAGTTGGTCCTGACTAGCCTCACTGATTCATACCCGGGGGGCTCAGCAGACATCGTGCGGTCCTGACTAGCCTCCTAGGATAATGATTCCATACTAGCTTAGTCATATGTCTCAGCTCAGCACTGCGGTCCTGACTAGCCTCACTGATTCATACCGTGTACTTAGTGCATATGGGCTCAGCAGACTGTGCGGTCCTGACTAGCCTCACTGATTCATACTGTGTACTTAGTGCATATGGTCTCAGCAGACTGTGCGGTCCTGACTAGCCTCACTGATTCATACTGTGTACTTAGTGCATATGGGCTCAGCAGACAGTGTGGTCCTGACTAGCCTCACTGATTCATACTGTGTACTTAGTGCATATGGGCTCAGCAGACAGTGTGGTCCTGACTAGCCTCACTGATTCATACTGTGTACTTAGTGCATATGGGCTCAGCAGACTGTGTGGTCCTGACTAGCCTCACTGATTCATACTGTGTACTTAGTGCATATGGGCTCAGCAGACAGTGCGGTCCTGACTAGCCTCACTGATTCATACTGTGTACTTAGTGCATATGGGCTCAGCAGACAGTGTGGTCCTGACTAGCCTCACTGATTCATACTGTGTACTTAGTGCATATGGGCTCAGCAGACAGTGTGGTCCTGACTAGCCTCACTGATTCATACTGTGTACTTAGTGCATATGGTCTCAGCAGACAGTGCGGTCCTGACTAGCCTCACTGATTCATACTGTGTACTTAGTGCATATGGGCTCAGCAGACAGTGCGGTCCTGACTAGCCTCACTGATTCATACTGTGTACTTAGTGCATATGGGCTCAGCAGACGGTCCTGACTAGCCTCACTGATTCATACTGGTCCTGAGTGCTAGCCTCACTGATTCATACTGTGTGTACTTAGTGCATATGGGCTCAGCAGACAGTGTGGTCCTGACTAGCCTCACTAATTCATACTGTGTACTTAGTGCATATGGGCTCAGCAGACAGTGTGGTCCTGACTAGCCTCACTGATTCATACTGTGTACTTAGTGCATATGGGCTCAGCAGACTGTGTGGTCCTGACTAGCCTCACTAATTCATACTGTGTACTTAGTGCATATGGGCTCAGCAGACAGTGCGGTCCTGACTAGCCTCACTGATTCATACTGTGTACTTAGTGCATATGGGCTCAGCAGACAGTGCGGTCCTGACTAGCCTCACTGATTCATACTGTGTACTTAGTGCATATGGGCTCAGCAGACAGTGCATATTGGCTCAGCAGACAGTGTGGTCCTGACTAGCCTCACTGATTCATACTGTGTACTTAGTGCATATGGGCTCAGCTGACTTGAATGCTAACCAAGAAGCTTAGATACACAACACAACATATATAAAGTCATCTTGCATGTTAATTGTCATGATAGAAGTTTGGTACAAACTTTCAAGGCAATATATTTGGTTGCTACAAGAGTGTGATGGATACATGATGTGATGTAAGTTGTCAACAATAAGAGCAATATGATTATTGTATTTAAACATGAATTAACATTTTGCCCATTCATTTTTACATATAATTATGAGTTAGTGTTGGAGATGTGAAAGGCTTTGGTCTGTTGTATCTGGAGTAGTTCTGACTGGCGTGTGTAACAGACGCCTCTCCACTACGCTGCAGCTTCCACTCATGGAGCGATGTGTCTAGAGATCCTGGTTAATGAGGGCGCCACCTCCAAAGTACAGGTGATTCGGGCCCCCAGTCCCTCTCCCTCCACCCACCCACTTGTTCCTCGTATACCAACTGCCAATCTGTTGATATTCTTCACGCCATTCGTAACAAGTCCTGCTTCATGATGCTGATAATCTCCAGTTGGACCGGGATGTAACAACAACGTTATTGTGTTGATAGGGTAAAGACGGCAAGTCACCACTACACATGACAGCCCTGCATGGTCGCTTCACCAGAGCCCAGACTCTAATCCAACATGGTACATACAACCTCATGACCTTGAGATATGATTTTAGTGTGACCTTTGGCATTTCAAAATCTGGCTTTAATTTCAACTTTGATAGTTATTTAACATTGACCCCTTGTTACTTCAGCCTTTCCTATTAATTTGACCTTGCACATAAATTCCACCTTTGGTATTCATGTTATTTGAACCTTGAATTAAATTTAAACTTGTTTGACCTACGACCTTGATGCAGGTGCTGATGTGGATTGTAAGGACAAGAATGGGAACACTCCGTTGCACATTGCTGCTCGTTACGGTCACGAGCTACTGATCAACACACTCATCGAACACGGGGCCAAACCCACCAGGTACTGCCTGCGGCCCACAGCCAGTCATCCCATCATTGTCCTACAACAAGTTTATCAGATGCTCAATGTGGACGCAGTATTATGTAAAGCTGTTGTTGTCTCTTATGACCTTGAAATGGTGCTTTGACCTGGTTTTTTATGCCACGTGTGTTGTCATATGTATTGTGGTTAATGAGAGACGATATATATCATACGGGTTAAGAGTGGATGTGTTGTGGTTGATGTGAGCATGGCGACTCCTCTCTGTGTGTGTGTGCATTAGGCGGGGCAGCTGTGGGATGATGGCAATTCACATGACTGCTCTCAACGGACATAGTGACTGCCTCCGTAAACTCCTCTCTTCCATGTCAACGTTTGACATTGACACATGTGACGGCCTGGGACGCACCTGTCTCCATGCAGCCGCTTGTGGCGGGTGAGTTTGTTCTCCTCACCACAGTTCCTCCCTCTGCTTTCTTAGTTTGTACAGTTTAGTGGAGTACCCCCTCCAGTTAGTCCAGTTAGTGATTTCTTGCTTTATACATGAGAGCCCCCTCAGTTTTACATTATAGAGTAGTACCCCCTCAACTTAGTAGACTTCAATGGAGGACCCCACTTGTAACTTGGATTGTTGAGTCCAGCAGTTGGCGTCATCTTACTTTGTAATATTAGAGTACCCCCTCCAGTTAAATAGTTTGTACATTTTAGAGGAGTTCCCCGTGGTGTTTCTATTTTTAACAATGAAGACGAGTAACCCCTCCCGCATGTGTGCTGTATACAGGAGTGTTGACATGGTGGACCTGCTCCTGGCAACTGGTGCTGACTTCCATCAAGTGGACCATGAGGGGAAGTGGGTGGCCATGCTTTCCCTCAAAATAACGCTTACTTATGATAGAGACAGCTTGTAGAATCATGTTGTGCTTGGATGCGTTGTCATGAGTAATGTTTGATTTCAGGTCGGCGCTGCACTACGCCTCGGCTAATGTCCATCATGACTGTGTCATGTCTCTGGTTTCTGCGGGAGCGAGTATCAACGTAGAGGACGCGAAGAACTGCACCCCACTTCACTACGCCGCCGCGGCCGATGCAGATGCCAAGTAAGTTTGTTCCCACTGTTCACGTATGGTTTAAATGTTGTTAATTCTCCAATTTAACTGTTCACCTCGAATGTATGTCCTTACATGAGTAAGGCTAGGTGTTTCTGGCTTGAGTCTGCTCATGACAGGTTGGTATGTGTGGTTTGAGTGGTGACTAGTGACTGGCTGGTGTGTTTCAGGGTGGTAGAGTTCCTGCTGAGGAATGATGCGGACCCCACGATTCGTGATTGTAACGGCTACAGTGCTGTCCACTATGCCGCTCTCAACGGTTACAAACTAACGCTGGAAATGGTGAGTCTTTCTGCTCAATACCATCTCTCTGCCCCTGTCATCCCACGCTGTCAGTGCCTGACCCAGAAACCCACTGGCTGACCTGGTAACTCATGCCTCTATGTCTGTCCTGGCATCTCTATGTATGTTGTGTTGTGTGTCTGTGGTAACAGCTGCTGGATGTGGCCACTGTGGACTTGTTGAGTCGGGTTGGGTACGCCCCCCCACAGACCCCGCTGCACCTCGCAGTAAGTACCGTCTCCTATACCCCCTTATCTCTCTACTTCCCTCTCCTGCTGCAGGTCACTCTAAACTCTGTCGTTGTCTTACAGGCCTACAACGGACATTATGATGCTCTCAGTGTCCTCATCAATTATGTGGACAACACTGACATTCTGGACGAGAAAGGTCAGCCTTCCTCGGCCCAGACAAATAGCAATAATATAAATAACCAGTTTCTATGTCACCTGAAGTTGGTTACATTTTCTGTGACTCCATGTACTGTGGACTTCCATCTCTTGTATATATCTGGGTTATGTCAGCTGTTGTATGTTATCTGGGTCAGGTCGCACAACGCTCCACCTGGCGGCGAGTCAGGGTCACGTTGTGTGTTGTCAGGCGCTTCTCAGTCAGGGAGCGGGAGTCCTTGTTCCTGATGGCATCACCAAGGCAACACCCATACACCTTGCTGGTGAGTCCCCTCCGCAACACAGTAATGAACATGACACGACCCCTTTTGAGATACCACTAGGTCCTAGTTATGAGCTGTGTAGATTTTGGAAATCAGTTAATCAATGGGATGTATTGATAAATCTCTAAACCCATCACTCAGGTGTCAGTATCACAGAATGGGATCCAGAGCTTGAACCTGTCATTGAGATAGTTTAGTTGTCATATTTTAGAGCTGAGGCATAAGTCTACCTGAGTGTGTTTACCTGTTTGTATTTACATGTGTGTTTACCTGTTTGTGCTTGCCTGTGTGTTTACCTTTTGTGTTTACCTGTGTGTGTATACCTGTGTGTGTTTACCTGTGTGTGTTACCTGTGTGTGATCAGCTGGGGAGGGACACACTGAGTGCCTTAGGTTGCTGCTGCAACAAGAGGATAGCGATGTCGTTGACTGCCTTGACAACCAAGAGAGGTACGTCACTACCTGCTGGTCACTCCAGCAGGCTCTGGGAATCGGTGTACAGGATATATAAGAGATTACCACCATATTACCTCTAACTGATGTGATTCAGCCTGTGACGTGTTGGGTGTATTTGGTGTTCACAGGACTCCATTGATGCTGGCGATGGGAAACGGACATTTGGAGGCCAGTGTTTTCCTCATCAACCTCGGAGCTAACATTAATGCAGCCGATATTAATCACCGAACGCCGCTTCATCGTGCTGTGAGTACCTTCTCTGGTGAAATCAGGTTATCACATTCCCATAAGATTCCCACATCAAATCACTGCCCCATTACGAGGGGAGTTCTCTCACCTTCTATGATGCAGTGTTGAACCTCACTTCCCCCAGTGCCCTCCTGTTGTTCTGTTTACCTGTCTCTTATCACATAGAGCCCTCTTCTTCCTCTGTATCCCATCTCTTATCACATAGAGCCCTCTTCTTCCTCTGTATCCCATCTCTTATCACCTTGTAGACGGCTCATACCCATGTGATGGTCGTCTGTGTTACCCATGTGATGGTCGTCTGTGTTACCCATGTGATGGTTGTCTCTGTTACCCATGTGATGGTTGTCTGTGTTACCCATGTAATGGTTGTCTCTGTTACCCATGTGATGGTTGTCTCTGTTACTCATGTCATGGTTGTCTGTGTTACCCATGTCATGGTTGTCTCTGTTACCCATGTCATGGTTGTCTCTGTTACCCATGTCATGGTTGTCTCTGTTACCCATGTGATCGCTGTCTCTGTTACCCATGTCATGGTTGTCTCTGTTACCCATGTGATTGCTGTCTCTGCAGGCCGCTAATGGGCATGAGGAGTGTGTAGATGCTCTGATCCACAATGAGGTGGATGTGAGTGCTCGTGACATCCGCGGGCGTACAGCTCTACATCTGGCCAGCATGTGCGGACACGTGGGGCTGCTGGGCTGTCTGCTACAGGTGAGATCAAAGGTGGTGACTAATCACAGGTAGTGACCAATTACAGGTGGTGGCAATTCACAGGTGGTATAGTAACCTATTATGATGTGACTTTATACAGGTGGTGTAGTTACCTGTTAGTGTGTGACTTTATACAGGTGGTGTAGTTACCTGTTAGTGTGTGACTTTATACAGTTGGTGTAGTTACCTGTTAGTGCGTGACTTTATACAGGTGGTGTAGTTACCTGTTAGTGTATGACTTTATACAGGTGGTTGAATTAGTTGTTGGGTTTGTACAACCATGTGTTGATGAGGAATGCAGGTATTGACTGCTGGGTGTGTTGACAGATGACGTCCTCCACTGACAACATGGCCGACAACAAAGATTACACCCCACTTCACTGGGCCTGTTATAATGGTATGCTATTGTCCTTGATCTCTAATATCCCTGGTCCCTCAGACCATCCTGCCTGGTCCCTCAGACCATCCTGCCTGGTTATCAGACCATCCTGGTATCAGACCATCCTGCCTGGTCCCTCAGACCATCCTGCCTGGTCCCTCAGACCATCCTGCCTGGTCCCTCAGACCATCCTGCCTGGTCCCTCAGACCATCCTGCCTGGTCCCTCAGACCATCCTGCCTGGTCCCTCAGACCATCCTGCCTGTCGGCTGGCCTCACCCACGTGTTTGTTGGTGTGTTTCAGGGCATGAGAGTTGTGTGGAGTTGCTACTGGATCAAGATAAAAACGTGGACTTTGTAGGAAACACCTTTTCTCCGCTTCACTGTGCTGTGTGAGTATTATATTCAGTTGATCAGTACATGGTGATTTCACCGATCACTTATCCTTTCTGGTGTTTATGCCCAATGACCTTGAGTTGACATTGTGGTATCAGGATCAATGGTAATGACAACTGTACGGAGCTTCTCCTGGAGAGCAAAGGTTCTTCTATTGTCAACCTTATCGACTCGAAGGGAAGGTAAGGAGAGGGGACAGGATGGTCACTCAATTTCCTCATTCATTCCACTCCCTGTTTGTTTGACCTTGTGTTTGACCTTGATCCAGGTCACCCTGTCATGCATCGGCTTATAATGACCAATGCGAGTCACTACAGCTGCTGTTGACCAATGGTGCAGATGTTAACCGCATCGACCACTCAGGAAAAACACCCCTCATTTATGCTGCCATGAACGGACAGACAGGTGCTCTAGGTCAGTGTTATTGTTGAATGTCTCTTTCATATTCATTTCTTTTGGTCAGTTTCATTAAAAGTTGGAATATTCTCCAAAGGTTTTTATATATTATCAGTTTTGGTTAAAAGGGTCAAATTTTGTTGATGTTGCAGATCTATTATTAAATGTTGGAGCTGATATATTGGCCATTGACTCGGACAAGAATTCCGCCATTCACCATGCCTGCCTCAATGTAAGTACCACATCTGATGTGTAACCCTGTATATCGGGAGAGGAGATGTAAGAATGATACCAAAATCTCTCATGTTACCATAGCAACACGAGGATGCTGCATTGCTGCTGCTGGACAGATTGGATGGAGAGAGAGGACCTGGCAACTCTGGCTTCATCAACTGTGCTAACGTGGAGCTGAAAACGTGAGTCTGGCATTGTGTGCAGTGTTACGCTAGAGCGATGCAATCTGTACCTGCACATACTGGGCCTGGTTAGAATGAATGAGTGAGTTTTATGATGAGTTGTTGTGTGTTCAGGCCGTTACATATTGCAGCCAGACATGGTATGGTCTCTGTCGTTCAGCTCCTACTCAGTAAAGGTGCCAGTGTTTCTGCCCTCGATGAAAATGGTAGGTCTGTTAGCTCAGCTACTGCTACAGCATTACCTTACTGATGATGTTAGCTCAGCTACTGATACAACATCGCCTTACTGATGATGTTAGCTCAGCTACTGATACAGCAATACCTTACTGATGATGTTAGCTCAGCTACTGATACAGCAATACCTTACTGATGATCTCAGCTCAGCTACTGCTACAGCAATACCTTACTGATGATGTTAGCTCAGCTACTGATACAGCAATACCTTACTGATGATGTTAGCTCAGCTACTGCTACAGCATTACCTTACTGATGATGTCAGCTCAGCTACTGATACAGCATCACCTTACTGATGATGTTAGCTCAGCTACTGCTACAGCATTACCTTACTGATGATGTCAGCTCAGCTACTGCTGCAACATTACCTTACTGATGATGTTAGCTCAGCGACTGATGCAACATTGATGATAGCATTATGTGATCGGTGCCTTGTAGTATAAAGTTGTTTGTGCCATAGCATCTATGGTAAGGTTGAGCATGTAACAGTGTTATATGATAATAATCTGCATGGTCAATCTGCCATCGTACTGCTAATAAATCTTTTTTCTCCATCTCTTGGCCGCTGAGAGGCTCCCAAGATTCAGAGACGAGTCCAGGTTACTTGGTATAGATTTCCAGGTTCCATGATATCAGCTTACAATACATTGACTAAAAATAATCCTCTCAGTGACCCTCATATGACCTCAAACGCACTAACCTTTCCCCGGTTAAATTGTCAATTGCCTTAATGAGATGTCAGCCCACCTAGACCTGACCTCTACCTCTTTGACCTCTCCAACATGATCTAACCTCTGTCCACAATGACCTTGACCTCTGCATTACATCTCTTCCCTACAGGTCACGTCCCAGCGTTGGCGTGCGCCCCTGACCTCCGAACAGCTGAGTGTCTGGCCATGATCCTCACAAACATGTTTCCCAACTCATTCTCCTCACCAATGCTCCTCAAAAACAACTCCAAGTTGAGTTTCGGTAGGACTGTCTTTCTCTCATTGCTTCCAAGGAATTGATGCATTATATAATAACAAATGGAATTTTATTTTTAGTGATAAAGTCATTCAGAGATTACCTATGAACAGTTAGATCATGGGGGAGATTTTGACAGTGGGTGAATATTTTATCACCCTGGATATAATTCACTTATTCTCTAGAGATTTTATCAGCAGTTTGAATGTTAAGCGATTAGGGTTGGGTTTTGTGGGTTCTCTCTGGCAATGAGCTGGTTGTGATGCTTGATGACTTTGACATCTGTACAGCTCGTAAATTAAGGCAGACATGGTCAAGATTTCTGCTAAGTGCCTCATAATGCTTCCTCTGCTTACTGCATGGTATATAATGAGAGATAATTAAAGCAATTAGCTTAAGGAAGCCAACATGGACATAGGAGTTAGCTTCCAACGACTGCTTCGTTAATACACTCTATTATAAATGGATTGGTGGTGCAACTGGTGTTGGTTTATGCGTGTATGTGTGTGTACAGGAGGCACCCGTACACTGGATGGAGATTCTGCTGATGGTAGGTTAGAGTCGGGATCTGTCCAGAGCTCCGACTCTGAATTCTACTGATGTGGGCGTGTACATTCCAGGGCTTTGTGGGCCCCCCGTCTGTTGATGTTGGTTTGTGACATGGACCAGAAGCTGGCGTGAATGGCGACGTTACAGCGAGTACCTCGCTGCATCATACACCATGTCATGTCACGGTTAACAGCAACATCAGCATCTTAGTCCAACTCTGTTAGCGATAACAAGGATGCCAAATGGACGGTTTCCAACAGATGCCACCTTATTTTTGGATAAAGTAAGGAGATATTTCACTGGCAGGTAACTCTACAGTGTCACAGAAAGTGGCCTGCTTTGATGGACACCATCACTTGAAATACTTGTTGGCCACTAACTGTATTACAAAGTTGCCACGCGAATTGAAACAGTGGGATGGGTCCAGGAAATTGTCAATGAATGCAATTTATTCCACGTCAGAAACTGTCAATATTCCGCATGCTAATCACTGTTTGTTTTTGTTTCATGTCAAATTACATCGTGAACTAGACACGTCTCATTACTCATTGTTTGTTATGTTAAGCATATTGACATTATTTGCTATTAAAACCCACTCACCAGTCAGAAGCTGGGCAGCATGGGTCACCAGTGAGAAGCTGGGCAGCATGGGTCACCAGTCAGAAGCTGGGCAGCATGGGTCGCTTTCTTTGTTAACTTATTTGTGTGAGTGTTTACCTCTTTGTTTTTGCTGACTCAGCAACTCGATTGACAGTCCTGTTGTTGGTTTAACCTCACTGGCAATTACAATCAAACGCAGCCTGTGGTTGTTCTATACACATTGAATTTGTTATGTCTAAATTGGAAATGGGCTCTCTAGTGCAACTTGATTGCATACCTTAACTAAATGAGTTAGTTGAATATTAATGAGTTAAATTTGTTATGCATTGATTCATTCATGGTGTTGGTATTAAGATCATGGGTTATTATGAGATCTTCTCTCGTCTGACCTTGACTTGACCTTGACCACATTACTTTTTAGTATCCACAGCATACTGTCATTTAACTCTGCTTCTTGTCATCCTAAGCTGTGCCTGTATAAGTTACTTGTTTTAATCTTTGGTAGTGTGCCCTGGCTGGATGGTCCACCTGCAGTCACGTGTCATCCCTACGATTTGCATTAGGATGTGTTGATGGTCTGTGTGGCGTGACGTCAGGGTGTTGATGGTCTGTGTGGCGTGACGTCAGGGTGTTGATGGTCTGTGTGGCGTGACGTCAGGGTTTTGATGGTCTGTGTGGCGTGACGTCAGGGTGTTGATGGTCTGTGTGGCGTGACGTCAGGGTGTTGATGGTCTGTGTGGCGTGACGTCAGGGTGTTGATGGTCTGTGTGGCGTGACGTCAGGGTGTTGATGGTCTGTGTGGCGTGACGTCAGGGTTTTGATGGTCTGTGTGGCGTGACGTCCGGGTGTTGGTGGTCTGTGTGGCGTGACGTCAGGGTGTTGGTCGACTGTGGGGCGTTGTAGTACAGTGACGGAAGTCTTGTTCCACTATTTGCCGAGGAAGCACCATGCATGATGTTCACTCACTATGTCGGGCACACTTAGGCTTGTACTGGAGTAATTGTTATATTTCTTTCAAGAATGTTTGACTTATCTGTGATAATGTTTTCTAAATATTTGAAGAATAAAGCCATCAGAAAGTTGCGCATGTTATTATTTTATTTCTTTCCGACCTTTTCATGATTTGCCGATGGACACGAGTCTGAAACAAATGGCGGCGACTACTGCCATGTCAGCTTTAATACGGACTCATTTTGTCCAAACCGAGATTCTATCAAGACAAGAGAAGCCGGATAACTGTATTCGGTCTCTAGACTAAAGGATTAAAGGAAATGTTACCTGTAGTGATCGCGATCAAAATAAAATGACTCAATTCCTTATGATCATGATAAAAATATCGCTGATCAATATGAATTCGATCGCGACGGAAGCGTTTTTAAGTAGAATATGATCACGAACAAGAATTTGATAGTGATTATTGGAATTCGATATCAATAAATTAGAGCGCAAACTTAGAAAGCGATCTATTATGAAATCATTTGCACTCAAAATCTACTTTCTGCGGCCGCGGAGGCTCCCTGTAGCGATTCCGATGGACCATATGATGACCAGCTGTGTAGGGCATTTCCGATACAACAATATGTGACCAAGTTCATAAAAAAATGGTTAAATAACGCCTAAATAAGCGTACCATATTCTTATCCACTTGGACGATGACAACGCATTCTACGGGATCATGAAGTACTAAGGACCCGTACCAGATAATGACATTGGGTGGACGTCAGTCTCTTGTAAGCCAGTGAGAACGACAAGCTAGTGCTTCATCCCCAACCCATCTGTTGCACGGACCAATATCCTAGTATAGGAGCCTCCAACACAAGATGGCCACCATCCATTTGGTTGGCGGGAAGTATATAAAGAGGGCTAAAGACGTGAGAAAGATTGTCTTGAAGACGCCGTACAAAGAATGGAAGACCTTCCGCCCAGGGGTGGACTTGCGGAGTTGTGAAAGCCGATATATTTGCACCATATCAATGAGGTATCGCGACCCCCTCTGGACTCCACAGTGGCCTGCGGTCACAACTGACCCCATCTGGCGGCAGCTGCGAAATGGGTGGCACCACAAGCAGCTCTTCCTGGACAAAGCCACGGGATGGCCCGTCCATCTCACAGTGAAGCACAGGCTCGTCAAGTTTGGTGATAGACCTTCCAAACCAATACACCTGAAAGGATCAAGCAGAGACAGTCGCAAGACCGTGACAAGCCTCCAGCTCACCAGAATGGTAGAGGTAGCAAGCGACACCAGAATGGTAGAGGTAGCAAGCGACACCAGAGGGGAGTTTTTGTCCCTTTAGCCCTAAAACTTGTCCTGGTGTCGCAGATAGGTTTTTTACCAGTCATGACAGTAACCTCATTGAAGTCAGTGATGAGACCGCAAGCTTGTAGCCAGGAAACCCATTCTGTTGATAGTTTCTCAATGGAAAGTTGCAACTGCTGGGCATACTGGTGCCCAAAAAGCCTCTCTACGAGACTTAAAAGACATCGTTCTACCCCAGTACACAGAATGATTCATTCATTCTTGTCTTCTATAAAAGACATCGTCCTACCTCAATACACGGACTGATTCATTCTTGTCTTCTATAAAAGTACCCTTGACTAACCAGATAACTGATTTGATAGGTCTTCTACCCCAGACGAGTCAGTGGATCATGTTGACATTTATTTCATAATGTACACGATGAGCGATTTTTTAAATTATACCCAGTATCTTATGCATAAAATGGAACAGATTTTGTTATGACAGATCTTAAACATGATCTATGTTGGTTGGATGTCGTTTGAATCCCTAGAGTGAAGCTGTAGGATCTGCCTGACAGGCCAATACTCTGGTAGCTGGCATCGATTGTTTGACATACGTACCGAGCATCCGTTTGGCAGCTCAGGTCGCTGGAACCTAACAACATTGTGGCGGCCTGGTTTTTGGTAGTTAACATCCTTTTGGTGGCCCAGTACTCCTGAAGCTTGTATCCGTCTGGCAACCCTGTTCTATGCTACCTAACTTCCGTCTTGTGGTCTGTTACGAACAACGGCAAAACATTTGTTGTGCTCACAGGCCGATCAGCTTGATCAGTCTCTTCTGTTCACAAGAACACAGTCGTGGGTAGCAGTGATTGACGAATCAGACGCGGTCTTTGCGCTCACTCCTTTGGATCACAATATGTCAAATTCTGTCTACCAAATTAAGAATCTGTGGCAGGCAACCAGTTAAAATATGAATTACAATGTATGGATGTATGATGACGCCCACGTCAGCAACCATGATGCGACCCACGTCAGCAGCCATGACGCAGCCCACGTCAGCAGCCATGATGTCTTGCCACAAACACTCACTAAGCTAAGCCATGGAACAGGGACACAATTCAATATCGATCTTTGGAGGAGCAGGAGGCCTCAATGCAGATCGATCATTTGCCATCGTAATGGACAGACAGAGCTCGGGACGGGAAGGCAGATGGATACAACTTCTAGGGGTGTGGTTATTGTTTTCTCGATGAGCTTCAAGCGACACTTCAGCAAAACAAATATAACTACTATCTACTCTTCATTTACAAATTTATTATTGCTTATGAAAGATGATCAATCAACACAAGTCGATCACAGCCATCAAATAAATGGTAATCTTACAATAATTTATGACACTTGATACTTGATGATCCAAGCTACGATTCGCCTCAACGTGAACCAAAGATGGTAATGGTGAGAAGGTGACTCGTAATTCCAGGCTATGTACAGTAAAACGTACTGAATGCGGCAATGTATGGCGCAATGTTAAATACTGCAATGATTCGATACATACGCTATGTGAATAGATGCCATCATCGATAGTGGTTCTAATTATTTCCCATCTGCCTAAAACATTTTCCATTACCTCGACTGCCAGGCACCGGTTCGGATTTGTTAACTGATGAATCAATATACGCAGTGTCCCACCTGTCAAAATACACGGTGTCTCACCTGTCAAAATACACGGTGTCTCACCTGTCAATATGCACCTCTATATTGATATAACAGAAAGACTATTTTACCATATGCATATTTAACCAACACTAGGTGGTCATTCAGTATATTTTCAAGATGACCCTAACCGTGCATCATCAACATTGGTTCATTTACTCTGGTGTATGTCCCACATCATCAACATTGGTTCATCTAATCTGGTGGGTGTCCCATATCATCAACATTGGTTCATCTACTCTGGTGGGTGTCCCATATCATCTACATTGGCTCATCTACTCTGGTGGGTGTCCCATATCATCTACATTGGCTCATCTACTCTGGTGGGTGTCCCATATCATCAACATTGGTTCATCTACTCTGGTGGGTGTCCCATATCATCAACATTGGTTCATCTACTCTGGTGGGTGTCCTACATCATCAACATTGGTTCATCTACTCTGGTGGGTGTCCCATATCATCTACATTGGCTCATCTACTCTGGTGGGTGTCCCATATCATCAACATTGGTTCATCTACTCTGGTGGGTGTCCCTTATCATCAACATTGGTTCATCTACTCTGGTGGGTGTCCCATATCATCAACATTGGTTCGGTGTCCGGTTGTTTTCATATTAAGCGACAGTTACCTCACAATGTTGCATTTTTGTTTGCTGCAGTGGCTTACATTGAGTGGTTCACATTATTTGGACACAGCGATTCTCAAGCTGTTCCCATCCTTATTCATACTGATACATCCAAAACGTTACTGGTGGAGGTTGTTTGGCTGTACACTGCCCAATCTGTTGTGTGCTGTTTACTACTGTAATCATGTGTTATTGTTTACAGCGAACGAGCTGCGATGTCTTCCATCTTGCTCTCATCTTGAAAATATACTGAATGACCACCTAGTGTTGGTTAAATATGCATATGGTAAAATAGTCTTTCTGTTGAATATTATTTTCAATATTTAGTGTTTACAGGCATTTTGTGATCCCGCCAATACTCTTCGTTGCTTATACACTTTTTCTCGACACTCCAAAAGTCAACAACATCATCAAATGTTTGCTGTTGATGCGCGTGTTGTTGTAGGTAGCTGCA
This sequence comes from Urechis unicinctus, assembly GCA_034190875.2. Lineage (NCBI taxonomy): Eukaryota > Metazoa > Annelida > Polychaeta > Xenopneusta > Urechidae > Urechis > Urechis unicinctus. Next base: position 66,450,751 of record CM067349.1, on the reverse strand, counting down.
TATCTGACATTGCCGAGAATGCTGACCCCAACTACAGGTTAACGAGTTCTTGTTGCGGATATATCTGTTGAAAAGCTGGTCGTTATTGGCAACCTTCGTCAAGTAACGAGCTAATTCTTTAGCGGATTTGAAGTCACGGACATCTATGAATGACTTGGTAGGCAAAATGTTGCTGTAATTGGCGTAACCCATGACAACCGGAATAACACTTACATCCATCATTCGGCGCAGTTTCTCTGTGACGTAGTCGTCACAAAAACTGTTTTCAAATGAAAGATAAAATTTATAGTGGGGATGAAGAAGTGAGAGATCACACGGATGTCTGTGACGGTTGTCCCCGCATCTCTCCGTGCCACAATCGCCGTAAATGTCTACCTGGATAAATTGGCTCAATTCTTTGACATATTCCTCCCGCCTGTTTGGTGTGTGGCAATGGCTGGCAAACCAAGCTACATTCCGAGTCTTTCCAGCAGCAAAGTTGACCTCCGCCAGTTTCCGGTACTTTCTTTCATCCTTGTAGCATTGCCACGAGGGATAGGGTATGTCGGAATCGAGCGTAAATGTATAAGTTAGATTGAACAATTTCCTCACAGAGTTAGGATCGAGTCGCGGTAAATAAGACCACGTTTTGGTTGGCGGTTCATTTTCCATGAAGACCCACTTCTGTGAAGGAAATCGATATGAGGGGAGGTCTTCCGAGCGATGGATGTCACGCATGTGGATAATGACGACATCACTGCTGTTGTATTCCCTTCGGTTGCTGGTGAAGATGCATCTCTTGTCAGGCGGGATTAAACCACACTCCTCTCCCTTCGGATCACTATTATCCCACCATAAAAGTACCTTTATGTCATCTGGATTTGCAATCACACCAGACATAGAACTCCATACTATGACTGGACTGCCCCCATGTTCTGTCTTGTTTTCTCCGGGATCGGTGCTTCCACTGAGAAACGTCAGATCCCGTGTGAGTTGAGGCGGGTCATTAAGCAGCGAGTTCAAGCTTTCACTTACTGCATGCTCCCGGACATCTGAAGAAGTGCTTTCATTGATAATCTCGGGAAGAGATATTAGCGGTGTCATTTTCTTGTACAATGGGCTTTGGCAATTATTTTGTTCGATAATGTCCCGCAATACAGCTCCTAACACAATCAAACAAAGTCCTTTGAAGAGCTTTGCTGGGGACATTTTGTTAAAGTCTGAAGTGATATCGAATAATATCCTGTCTCTATCGTGGGCTAGTGTACTCGGGGTCTCAACACCAGATGAATCCATTTCTCATTGAAGTCTCGTGGTATCAAGTTCTCATCATTTAATGGATGACAACATTGATCCAGCTGTTCAACCTTGGTTGATTTTCAAATAGCAATAATCATCGAAGTTTGGCTTGCAACAGATGTCGTATTGGATCAGTGATGTTTAATCAATCGAAACAACTCCCTTTATTATGTCCAGTATTTACTGCATGAAATGGGACAGATTTTCTTACACAGATCTTAAACATTACCTCTGATGGTTGTTCGGCGTTTAAAAAAAACGGTATATGAAATGTGATGAGAAATGAATACTGATAAGAAGTGAGTCCTGTATCTGTAGCAATACAACTTGCAGATCGTTTGCTGAATCGAAAACCCTAGAGTGAAGCCGTGGGATCTGCCTGACAGGCCAACCCTCTGCTACCCAGCATCGATTGTTTGGCTTAGTACATACGTACCGACCATCCATTTGGCAGCTCGATTCCATGGAAACTAATAACAGTCTGGAGGCCTGGTATTTCGGTACTTAACATCCGTTTGGTGGCCCAAGACTCTTGAAGCTTATATCCGTCTGGCAACCCTGTACTTTGGTACCTAGCATCCGCCTGGTGGTCTGTTGCCCACAACAGCTGCGTTTACCGCCGTAAAACCTTTGTTGTGCACACAGGGCGATCAACTTGATCAGTCTCTTCTGTTCAAACGAACACAGTCGTGGGTAGCAGTGATTGACGAATCAGCCATGATGCCACGATGCGGCCCACGTCAGCAGCCATGATGTCCTGCCACAAACACACACTTGCCAATCGCTCATTCATGGAACAGGAACATATTTTCAATATCGACTCTGAGGGAGTAGTATAGACTTGGGGTACGAGCACAGCAATCTAATACAGCAACCCAGAAAACACACATATACAGGGTGACTCACATGAGCCAGCGAACCGCTCGCACCTCCCCCCTATACTATACTATATGAGCCCAGCCCTTCAAGCCCCTATGGTATAGGCCCACACCAGTAGTTAGTCACCATAGAGGTCATTGAGTGATTAATATCTGCGACCGTCGCTGTAAGTTCCATTTTTCACGCGGTTGAGGTCCTGTATAAACTGGAAAACCTTAGCGTCGTTCTTCTCGATAAAGTCGGGATCAGGACGAGCGGTTATCAATCTCATCATAAAGAGCTTCCAACAGTAGAAAGCCCCCGTCGGCCTCTCTGTGGTCCCACTCGGTCTTCCCAACCAAGGACCGTGATGTTCCTGTTCCAATCCCAGGTAACTATTAAACCTCCCGTTCGCGCTATAGTCGCCGTCTTCAAGCCCCTCAATGGACGCCCACCCCAAACCACCGTCTCCTTATACTTCTTCTGATCCTTGTGATACACCTGGTTATGCGCCTCAGCCCTCCCCAGGTCCTCAAAGGAGCACAACCTGAAAACGCAGTCGACAAACACGCCGATGGTCGCCACCGGACTGTGGTGCAGACCCAGCAGAACCTGAGGCTTATACATATTCGGAATCACCCTCCCAGGACTCCGAGTGTAGGGGCACTTTATCTCGAGCAGTACATCCTCCTCAGGATGCCCCAGACAGACAGCATCCACTCCAGCCCGCCGGATCGGGAGCACACAAAAGCCATCCGGAGAGTAGGCCGTCGCGCCGCCCTCAATATAGATATTATTTCCGTAGACCTTGGTGTCGTACACCTTCTCCAATACCGCAATTGCAACCTCCTCAAAAGTCGTACCCCAGAGGCAGGGTGCGCTAAAGCGAACACCCTCGTTGCTAGTTTTTTTCTGTCAGCTTCTTGCTATAGCTGCTGAAGTAGTTTTGCCCTATGATAGCGGAGTAGTCACTTCCTCCAACACGTGGTCTCCCACTGGTCCGTATTTTGTTTGACTCCAGTATGATTGTTGCAGAAAGATTTTATCGCCGCCTCACCCCCACTCTTCAAATGGACTGTCAGGATCATACCTTAGCAGGTCTAGGGGGTGATTCTGCCGCTTTAAAACATTTTGCTTTAATGTCACTTTTCATTTGACTATATTTCATGATCTCGACCGAAACGAGCTTAAACTCATCATCTGAGATATACCCATCTTCAAGCGCCGCCGATACAATGTCAGCAATGGTATTCAATTTGCTCTGAGCGAGAATGCGGATCTTGTCATGCTTTTTCAACTTAATGGTCAGCCGCCTTCTGATGAATTTTCCAGCAATTACAAGTAGCCCACAAGCGGCTCCAGTAGCACCCAACACTGTGGCAATAGGAATGGCAACTACTGTAGACATTACACCTGCACCACTTGCGCCGAGACACATACCCACAGCAACTAAAGCAGTGTCTACAGCGTCCACTGAGTTTACTGCACACCTATATTTTTTGTACATAGCACTATATTTTTCAATTTCTTTCTCAAGGTATTGCTTCTTAAGACTGATCTCATTCAGCCGATAGAAGTGCCCCAGACCACATGGAGGAGGCTCCGGATTTAAAGGTGCAGTCGTTGGTTGTTGTTTCATACTGTCTTTGTATACATAAGTCTATATGTGGTCGGGTGTGCTCGTAAGAGATCGGGTGTGCTCGTAAGAGATCGTGTGTCTCCGCCGTTGTTTCCGTGTTGTTGTTGGTTTTCCCGTGATCCTTCGCGGCGGGAATTCCAGACCAGTACAAAAGGCGAAGCCCACGAGGGCTGAGGCTTTTACGCTGCGAGGATCCCGGAGGAACAAGTACATCACAGGCGGAACACTGATAGTCATAGCCACTCGACCACGAGAATTCCCTGTGTGTTTTAAATCGTATATGGATGTGCATTATGTGTGTGTTATCTTTGTTATATTATGTCGTCAGAGCTGTAAAGTAACCGCATATCAGCGTGTGTGAGACATGTGTTTTTTTGTATCGCGCCCGTTAGTTTTGGGCCAAATGGGAACTTTCTACCACGTGTTGTATTTGTATGACAATGCATAATTGCTGATATGTAGCCTGTAGCTTTTAGCATAGTTAAATTGCGTTGAATAGTTTGTAGGCGTTGTAATGCCGCAGACTGTTTCAGTTTGAACAACCGGAAGCGCGGCAGTTTTAACCGTTAGTAAAGGGGTTTGAATATTCCCGCGATTTGTTTATGTTTGTGTGATAATGTATAATTGCTGCTATGTAGCCAGTAGTATTTAGCATAGTTATATTGTATTGAATATTTTGTAGGAGAAGCAATTATCCATGTAAGCGTTGTAATGCCGCAGACTTGTTTCAATTTGAATTACCGGAAGCGCGGCAGTTATAACCGTTAGATTTGAATATTCCCGCTATTTGTTTGTGTAATGCATGCGAGGAGTAGCCTTGGATAAAGTTTGATAGTATATAGGCATTCAAACTTTTGGGGCTTAACCTGGATACCAGTCGGTAAACTTATTAAGTTGCATTACAAGTATGTATATTTTCCTGAACTGTTTATTATTCATGTGTTCCAGGGTCATTTTTCGGTTGAATAAAATATCATAGAAAGCAAGGGAGCACCGTGTTGTGGGTCATTACGTAACCAACCCCTTACCCACCAAGCAACATATATATCAAGTTCAATTAGGAGTGAAGCTACAGACCAAGTCGCCCCTCTGTTTTGTGTGGCTGTATAAAAGTTAATAACGTTGCCTCGTTCTAGCTGTAAAGGCTGGTCTAAAGTTATTACAACAGACCGTTGGTCAGCAGGCTTACTTATTCCTACCACTTGATTCGTTCCATTAATAACAGGAACGACTGCTATTGGACCAGTATCAGCACCAACACCCGAAGACAACCCCATACGAATGATCTTGCCATTACATAGCATGGTATATCCACAGCGTGAGTCTCGACCCCTAGCCCCATGGCCAAACGACCACTCATATCCTCTGCGAAGGGGGCCACTTGCTTCTGCCCATATAGTAATGAGTGGTTTGGTCTTTTCATCTCCGTATCGTCTCAGGTACCTGTTCTGCTGTCTATATTCAGCATCAATATACTTTTTATGAACAGCATCCTTCGGTGAAATCGGGTCTCCCAACTCAACGATTTTATTATCTCCCATTTCCAGGTCTCCAGTCATAGTACCGCCACTTTTATCCATTTTTTTTTGAGTCACCAATAGATACATAGGTCTTTGTGGCATATTCCGAGAGGTCGGCACCCTGAACAGTGCTTGCCGGTTTTTGCCTAGGTCCATAAATACTCGTTTTTATTGACATCTTGTAAATTCAAGAACAACGCTAACAGGTAAGTCGTGGTTATCCAATAGTCTTCCTTTATTATCACGTAACTGAACCTTTAGCTCATGCACTGTTCCACTAGTGACACGCTTACAGACAGGATTAGCGATGTTCGTGGTTATAATATCACCGAAAAAGCCACCCTCTAAGCCAACAACTTCAAGAAGCGTAGTGGGCGCACCATCTAGCATGTTGTGCGTAGTGCTGACTTGAATTGTGTTAAAGATGCTAAAGTTGATGGGCCGGTCACCTATGTAAGTACCTGAAGGTATCCACCCCCCCCCCCCACTGAGGCCGTCAAGACCAAACATTGTTAACACTCCGCCTGTTATGTGCGCACCCCCAGTGTCTGGAACTGTTAGGGTAATAACCCCATTTACAGCAGCAACCTCCAAACCGATACCTAATGGTGTAATATGCTCCTGAAGAAGGCTGAAGCGCCAGAGGCCTGGTTTTAATGAAGCATATCCTCGCTCTTGTGAAGTCCTTGACTGCCATGCAATGCTCTCGTCTGATTCTAGATTGTACCAGCCCACAGTATACGTGATTGACGTTAGGCCAACACATAGATCGCCCGCAGTGTTGTCAATAGGTTTTTGCAGGGACACAGCGCCGCCGCTTTGAACATTTGACAGAGTGTGATACATAGCACTATGAATAAACAAGCCTTTAGTTTCAATAGAAAAGCTACATATGAAGCGGGCGGGGTGTATCCAGCCTCATATGGTGTGGGAGATAAACTAACCCGTCAAACAATTCAAGTTGTTCACAATGGTGGTAAGTTTTCTGATCTATTCAGTAACTATAAGGTGCCACCGGTAACAGCGGACAAAGTAGTAAAAGACTGGTTGACAAATCCAATGCAGTTTTGGCAGAACCAGGTAAACTTTGCAGTGTGGTGTGCAACATCCGGCTGCGGTGTGTCATCCCACGACCACCTCGAGGCTGGGATTCCACTCGTGAAAGCTCTCTACACCTTTCACCTTTATTACACAGTGCGTCGCCTATTAGCAGAACTGCAAGCGCCTCTACCTCAGGATCATGCCTATGACCCCTATAACAATACATATGACAAGAGGGCATATGAGAGACTCTGCACTAACTTTGGTGTTCAACCAAACACAGACTGGCGCCAGAAGGCAACCGTAGCTAATAGTGGTCTTGGTATCTTATATGCACATGATGCGTATGGTTACGGGAGTGTCGTCAAGGTTGCTGGTCGAAATGTTCGTTATGACCCTACACGGATGGCCTTTGAGGCGGAAAAGGATATAAAGCCAGGTTTTGCTCACGCGAGTAACCTACAATCCTTTCAGGAGAAAATGGGTGCTGTTCTACATCTAGCACAGGGACCTGAAGCAGACGAGGCATGGAGTACATTCATACTGGACACGTCTGAGGGTTTTACACAAACCGGCATTGAGCGAATTAACGACAGCATCAGGACCTATGTATGGGCCATTCTTCAGGCTCAGGCGCAGACCCGCTCAGAGATACTAGGTGTTGGAACGTCCTTTGATGCTCAAAAGCAATTTCAGGCCAACGTTGAGGATGCCATCAACTCGCCAGTGGATATTCCGTCATCTATCCGACGGTATCAGAACGTCCTCCAGAATGCCTCTTCAAAGGTTGATTATGTGTTTGGAACGGGCCTGTACATGGCTCTCTCTGATATGAGCCTCGTCATTGGAAACGTTGCTGGGTACAACAATCTGATTACCATCGCGACTGAGGAGCAGCAGATAGGCAACAATACTGATGTCAACTCGGTTCCAGTGGTTCCAGATAGAGGAAGCTTTGACCCTCTGCCAGATACAGATATGGAACTCCCCTCTCCAGGTCCGGCCCCTATGGCCGAGACCGGTCTGCGTGGGGCGCACGAGGATGAGAAAACCGCTCTTATTATAGGCGGAATCGCTATAGGCTTATCTGTCTTTGGAGTATCAGAAGGATAACTCCCCCCACCGCCACAGCTGCGGCCCATACATGTTCTGCCATCCAACCAGCCACCTTTGCAGCTGACGTAAGCAGCCATGATACGATGGAGCCAATGATTCCTGGAAGGGCAGCTGCTGCCTTACCGGCTAGGCCCTTCAGGACGTTTGCCAAGGAGTTCAGCTGTTTTTTAATCCATTCCTTTACACCGGGCTTATCAGCTGGCGTCGGCGTTGGTGCCGGGGTTGAACTAGTGCTCCCTCCGCCCGTCAAAGCAACTACAAGGGTCGAGATTGCCAATCCAATCGCAGTGAGTATGGAGGCGATTGTTATACCCTGCTCTCGGAACAGAGTGCGTACACGCTCAGCTAGCGTTGTGTCCTCGTTAAGAAGTCTGTTGATCGTTTCCCTGATGCGGTTAATTTGGGTTCGCAGACGTTAACGGTTTACAGAGGCAGCCTCAACACAGACACGCCGCAGGTCCTGCAGCTCTGCAAGCTCATTTGCTTGGAATCTCCATGCTCGACTATCACCCCTCCCTTCCTCCTCCAGACTTGCCATTTTAGCTTCCTTAAGTTTTATATTCCTTTCTATCTCAGTTATCTTAGCTAGGTTGTTGACCAGCTCACCCCTCTGGGTCTGCATAGCCTTATCAAGCCCCATAAGCTCTCTGAGTGGTAGTTCGTTGTCTATTTGTGTACCTAGGTCTTCTATGGCGTTATGAACGCCCTCTATGAAGCTTGTTTCTTCCACACCACCTTGCTCTGTCATGGCTTCGGGGCTGCTCATTTCTAACTTCGGAAGTGCAGCTTCCGCTTTAGCAGCAGCTTGGTCAACGCCTTGTAGGGCTTTTGCTGCCATTGTGGATAGTTCAGGGGTCACTCCAAGAGCCCGAGCAAGCTGTGTACCACCGTAATCTAGGATACTCCTAGGAGAGAGGAATTTGTTGGGATTGTTCTTCCATGTCGGAAGCTTCCATTCTCGGCCCCACTTAACCCAAAGGTCACCTTGTTGAGACGATCTAAACTCCAGAGTGGCCTGCAGCCCATGCTTAGACACTGCCTTCTCCCACCTCGTAACTAAGACTTCAGTTTCTTCTTTGGAACCCACCTGATCTTCTGTTAACCCTGCAGGCATTTCAGTAATAGCCCAAGGTGGACTAATCGTACTTGACGTATCTAAAGTTTCGTCAATCAGGTTAGTCTCCTCATCATCAAAGTTAGTGTCATTCCTCTCCCCTCCCATAGCCCCCTCCTCATCTACATCGTCAAATGTTGGGTTATCAAACTCCATGTATGTGTGTTAAAGATATAATTGTAATTAAACATTCAACATGACGAGTACTTACAGATGCAAACTAAACCCACACCGCCGGATACGCGAACCCCTCGGGGTAAAGGGCGTGCGACAATCTGTAGTCGTTACAAACAATCCAAGCACTATTGACCAGAACCAACAACTGCTGGTTCGCTTACCCAATCTAGGCGCAGATGACGTCATTGTTTCATGCACAGCACGGCTGGCCTTTACAATCACGCTGACCTCAACTGATGTTAACCGCAGCGTTGTGCAAAACCTGGGCCGCGCCGTGGTTAAGAAAATGACAATCAAGATTTCTGGCAATGAGATCATGTCTATTGATGACAGCGATGTGTACCACTGTTACCACGACTTGTGGCGGACTGCACAGGAGAGACAGGGCCTCCAGTATCAGGGCATTGACACATCAGATGACAGAAACCCAACTAAGATACGAGTGGGGGCAGGAAACAAGGATGAGGCCGAGGAAGAGGACAAGGCGGTAGCCGATGTTTATAGTAACTGGTTCTACGTTCCGCTTGATTTTGAACTCCTCGAGAGCCACATGCCATTCTACCAGAGTGCCCTTAGTGACAGACTGGAATACGAGCTCACATTCAACGACTACAACCGCGTGATTCACGCAACAGGCGACACCGCTGCAAGCTACAAAATTGATGGCATCTCGCTGGAGTATGACATGGTTACCCAAACAGAGTTGGCCCGCATGATACGCACCCAGTACACAAGTCGGCTCTCGATTCTGTATGACCGTGTGCTTCGTCACAGGAAGCTTGTATACAATAAAAGAGATACACTGTGGAACATCAACCTGAACGTGCTGGCTCGCAGCATGAAGGGCATCCTACTGCTCTTTGAAGACCCGACCAACGCCTCATACGCCAGGAAAACAGAGTCGTTCTACAACCCAAAGATAACGAAGGTCGAGGTGACCATTGAGGGCATCCCCAATCAGCTCTATGCCCAGGGCATGCGTGGCTACCAGCAGTGGGACGAGGTGAAGAAGGTCTGTGCAGCAACGAGTAAACGAGACCCCAGTGTAGCAATAGCATTAAAAGACCTGGCATTGTCAGACGTTTCCCTAGGAGAGTACCTTACCACCAAGTATGCTCTGTGGCTCGACTTAAGGACGAGTGATGACGACCAGCTGCACGGTAGTGGCAGGGCTGTGAAGAATGCGTCTGAGGACATCACCATGCAGATCACAAAAAAGGCAGAGGCGGCGGGCACATTGAACGTTTATATTTATATTGTAATGGATGCACAGCTTAACATTAAAGATGGCAGGTTCGTCAGCGCAGTCTACTAAGTTTACATTTCCAGATGGTCCCTGTTCGGCAATTGTTTGTGGGCAGACAGGATGTGGGAAAACCGCATTCATCCTCGACCTCCTTGAAGGGCCCTTCTTCGGTGCCTTCGAGCATATTGTAATCCTCTGCCCTACCATACGTTTCAACGAAGCCTATCAGACGCGGCCATGGGTGTGGGATGATTCAGAGGTGTACGTGGTTGATCCAGGGGAGCGGCTCCATGACCACCTGAGGGCTTTCTACCATTGTTTTAAGGGCGAGCCAACCCTGTACATTATTGATGACTGTTCCGCAACAAAGGCCCTAACCAAGAAGAAAGACATGTTATCCAAACTGGCCTTTAGCGGCCGCCATGCGCAGCAAAGTGTCTGGGTCCTCACCCAAAAGTACAACTCTGTGCTGAAGGACTTACGTGAGCAGACTTGCTGGATGGTGCTCTTTCACACCAAGGACCGTGACTCGTTTGAAGACGCCTTACGTGAAAATGATGTAATTCCAACAAAGGAGGAACGTGCCACAGTACGCCAACTACTAGCAAAGACCAAGCACGCAAAACTGCTGCTGAAGACTGATCAGCCTACTGCATATGCCGTCGATTGAAGTGATATTGGCCTTGATAGCAGCTGCTGCCTCAGTAATCAATTTAGGTTTCTTCATCTGGGTAGCGGTGCAGTATTTTGAAGCTCGAAGGCGTATACGTATATTCATGGATCCTGATACCATTATTGATAAACTCCTTGAACAGGACTCGACTAGCTTAGTGGAGACAAAGTCTGGGGGAGCGGAACTTAGTTGCACCCCTGGTGTAGATATGTCTTCTAAGAGAGATAGGCTTGCTGCCGTCATAGCCAGCGGTCAGGCACGTCAGTACCTTGGTTTGGAGCGCATTACAATTGACCAGGTTGAATCAATGTCTGATGAAGAGATTATAAAGCTGTATGTGAGATACGAGGCTCGGCTAGTCGCTAGCATGACGCGCACTCTAGGTCAATCATTGCTACAGCTATACTCAGGTATTGCTTGTATGTTTCTACCAATCCCACCAGAACACCAGCCAAGGCTAATTACAGACCTCGAGACGGACCCGTTTGTTGGACACGCGCTAAGCACTGCCACTTGTGAGCTATATCATCGCTATGGTATGTTTTTAGCTCCCTTAACTGCGGCTTTAACAACAGTTAAGCACTGTCAATTTGGAAAAACAAGCACCGAAACAACAGGGGCCGGTGGAGAAGAAGACACCACTTCCGCGCTATAGTATGTGTTTAACTCCGCTATAGCATGTGCTTAACTCCGCTATAGCATGTGCTTAGCTATGCTATAACAGGTTCTTACTAAGAGCTGTCAATTGGACAAATAAATTTAGTAAGTAAACATGGAAGAAACAAACACGAATCATGGGGAGACAACACCGGTGGAGATAACGTCAGTGACAAAAAAACGCTAAAAGGGTTGCGGCAGGACGAAAGGGTGCTGCAGCTCGAAAAGCCAATCAAAATAAGCTTCTGAGAGAGCTCCGAGAGGCTAAGGCAGCGCTTACAGATGGTAGAGACGAAGCTGTCGAGCCAATATCAACGAGCAAACCTCCGGAAAGGTGGGCATGGCCAACATGGGCTGCACCTTAGGTTGTCAGCGGTGTTGGCGTGTTTGGACTAGCATTGTATTGCTACAGGCACCAGATGGTAGCCTCACACCCTAAACAGGTTGTGGTACAAAAGCCTCCGGACGCTAATTTAAAGGATCCGTTTTATATGGAATAAGATGACAACACCAATTACTGATGGAAAAATGCTCATCAACGCTCTGAACCACGGTGTAGTTGTTTCCGGTATTTCAATAGGTTATGCCAAGCTTGCTAAGATGGCTCTGGGTGGTGGGGTGCCACGTCTTGATTTCACCCCACGGAACCTGGCTATGGCTGTTGCCGATATATCACTAGCTATGGCCACAAAGGATATGCTAATTAAACAAGGAATCTTACCAGTTGATTTACTGAAGTAATGGCCACACTCGCGCTACTTGTTGGGGGTGCTCTTGTTAACGCCCTTGCATTCTCTGGGAGCAACTTTTTATTCTCTAAATTACGAGGCAGCCAAGTGGACGCGGAACGTAAACGTCATGATATGGCAATCGAGCAGCTTCAATCTGCTCAGGCAGCATGGGCCAAGAAGAGAACTGAGCGTTTAGACTTCATCAATGAGCAACTGCGCCGCCAGGGACATGCTGAGCATATTTTTAGGGATGCGGACGAGGCTATGCGTGAGTACTCGCTGATTACGAATAAAACCGTCGACCCGTTGGGCTCTGAGCCGCAGCTTTCAGACTTCTACGAGCCCTCAGATGAACAGAGGGGGCGTCAGGTGGTGTTCATTATACTGGGTATGGCTGCGACTGGGCTGGTTGCATACAGGCTTGCTAAGTAGGTCATTTGGAGACCCGAGCGTTTACTGTATATGGATCGTCGCATGCAAAAGATCTACTATAGTCCTAAGGGCTACTGGAAAGGCATAACAGCTATCAAGAAGCTTGCAACAGAAGCGAGGGTTTCTGAGGAAGTTGCCAGGGGGTGGCTAACAAAGCAAGCTATATGGCAAATGTACCTGCCAGTGCCAAAACACATTCCCAGGCCAAAGTTTGATGTCCCTGTCCCTAATGAGGTGCACCAAGTCGATCTCTTATTTCTTCCTCATGATGTTGTGAAGCGCCGCACTTACAAGTATGCCCTAACATTGGTTGATGTGGCCTCGCTCTACAAAGCGGCTGAGCCATTGACTACAAAAGAGGCTAAGGAGGTCGCAGGTGCACTCGAGAGGATATACAAGCGAGGACCGCTGGGGTGGCCTAAACTACTTCAGTTGGACCCCGGACGGGAGTTTATGGGTGCAGCGAATCAGCTGTTAGTAAAACATGGAGTATCAGTCAGACGTGGCCGTGTGAATATCCATCGAGATCAGGGTATAGTGGAACGCTTTAACCGAACATTGGCTGAGCGACTCTTTGGTCACCAGTATGCCATAGAGTTAAGAGATACTGGAAAACGTTCGACTGAGTGGGTTTCTCGACTGCAGGCTGTAGTCTCTGCGATAAATAATGAGGTGACCCGCTTGACTGGAAAAAAACCTAAAGATGCTATAAAGGCAAAACGAGTTGCACAAAAGCCATCTGCAGTCGTACCAGGGCGTCCTCTGGGGGTCAAAGAGCAAAAGCTTCCCTCTGATCTTGGCGTTCGCTACCTCTACCAGCCTGGTGAGGCAGAGCAAGACCATCGGCGGCGGGCCACTGACCCTGTGTGGTCACTCAATGTTTACCGGATTGGAAGCTCTGTCATTAAATCTGGTGAGCCTGTACTATACTATTTGCTGGATGGACCTCTCCGTGGCTTTGTAAAGGAGGAGTTGCTTGTGGTGCCGTCCGATACCCAGTTGCCGCCAGACGGTATTACCAATTAGACTAATAGATATATATATATATTACAATGGTAGGATTTGAAAATAAGTGCCCATGGATATTACTCGGGAAGAAAGACCCCTGTAACAGGCCCTGTAAGCAAGAGCAAGAGTTTTGTAATTTACACAGATATAACATAAAACATGGTGTCATTAATCGTCTTTGTACGGGTTGTCAGAAGGCTATAAAAAATAATAAGGTAGGATTGTGTATGGATTGTGGGTTCGATAAAGTCAACCACAGTCGTCTTCGTCTTGCCCAAAAAATTGCTTCACAACGGCCTATAGCTGGGGACACTGACTCGCCAGTCGGCGCCACTGAACGGGGATTCCCCACTGTATAAAAATAGAAATCTTGTGGCGCTGTCAACAACATGGTTTGGCGGTCAGGCCTATGCGCGACGAAGCGTGGCACCTTGTCAGAGACGGGTGTTTACTGCGTAGGTCAAAGTCCGCACGCTGTATTGTCATTGCCTTTTGTGTATCAACGAATTCCCTTTTAGACTAATGAACTGTATAGTAAACATGACTCATAATCAGCGAGCACGTGAAGCCCAAAACGATTATGTTTCAATTCACGGTTTTAAGCCTCCTTATCCACTCTCTAAGGTTGCATTCAAAGCACTCCAAGTGCGTAATGAATATGACCGTACATACATGGAGATGTTGGCTAGATTAAAGGCTGGGGTGGCACGCACCCCTGTCCCCACTGCTGCCCCACACAGACCAGTCCCTGCCCCACGCAGACCTGTCCCTGCCCCACGCATCCCCGCAACCCAGTCCCCAGTCCCCACAGCGCGTCTTGCCTTCAAGAAGACTAAGTGGGCTGTTAAAAACTATTTGCGTGGATGGGTGATGAACGTTCCTGAGTCTCACCCCCTTAGCTCGGACCTTATGATGTTCTTTAAGGGCATGCGTCGGAAGATGCATAAAGTTTTGACTGGTGAGCTGGAAGAGCTAGGTGGAATCAAGTGTCAGTTTGCCCTTAAGGTAAGACTCTCCAAGCACGCAGATGATGACAGTATTGAATATTTTGAGCCTGTGTTTCGTAATAAGCAGCAGGTGGTTCTCTCCTCAGAAGACATGGATGTTGCGTTGGACCAGAGTGTTGTTAATATCCAAGAGCGGTTGGAGAAGTGGACCAACCAAGGTTCTGGCTGGGAGTTTGAGGCGGTCACAACTCTATGGATTGACATTGCCAACTACAAACCGTTGAAGGGTGGCTCCTACCTGCGACTTCCGGCTGCGCTGGCGGCTTAGCAGGCCATCATAAATGTAAAGAACTGGGACGACTTCTGCATTCTATGGGCTGTTGTAGCCGCTCTGCACCCAGTAGCCAAGAACCCACAGCGACCATCAAAATATAACATTCAGTGGCTCTTAGATCTGCTGGAGGGTGCAGGTGTAGAATGTCCTACATCGGTGTCGCATGTTGAGAAGTTAGAAAAGCATGCTAACCTAGCCTTGAACGTTTTTGGCTGGGATGGGAAGACCACTATCGTACACCGCATCAGTAAGCACTCTGGTACCCGTATAAACCTCATGCTGATTGACAAGGACGGCAAGTTTCATTACACGCAAGACCTGAACCGCTTGCTGTATTACCAGACCAAACATAAAGTGGAGGGGAACATCAACTGTATCCCAAACAACATGGAGAAATATATCTCCCTGTCGCTTGGACAGTCGCGCTTCATTGACAGTGCACAGTTTCTCCTGGCCTCGCTTGATAAGCTGGTGTCTGCTAACAACCCAGATGCCTTTGCTGTGACGGCGGAATATGAGCCAGACCAGATGAAGCGGCGGTTGCTGTTGCGTAAGGGAGTCTTCCCCTATGAGTTCATGGACAGCTGGGATAAGTTTGATTCCCCTCTGCCGCCAATCCAGGAGTTCTACAGCAAGCTCTCTGAGGAGGGTATATCTACTGTAGACTATGCCCATGCACAAAAGGTCTGGAGCGTGTTCGAGTGTAAGAACTTGGGTGACTACCATGACCTGTACCTGCGCAAGACCTGTCTCAAGCAGTACGGGTTGGATCCGGCCCACTTCTATACCAGCCCCGGTTTGTCATGGGATGCTTTGCTTAAGAGCACAGGCGTGGAACTCGAGCTACTCACCGACTATGACAAGCACCTGTTCATTGAGAAAGGTCTACGCGGCGGTATAAGCATGGTGTCGCGCCGCCACGCTAAAGCCAATAACCCGCTTGTGGATGACTTTGACCAGGATAAACCAACGAGCTACATCCATTACCTTGATGCTAACAATTTGTATGGGTGGGCTATGAGTCAGCCTTTGCCAACTGCAGGTATTGAGTGGGTGGCTCGGCCGGAGGATCTACAGATACAGGACCACCCAGATGATGCTGAAACTGGATACATACTTGAGGTTGACTGGGAGTATCCTACTGCACTTCATGACAAGCACAACGACTACCCGCTGGCTCCGGAGCGGCTTCTTGTAGAGAACGACTGGTTGTCTATCTATCAGAAGAACCTCCTGAGCGAGTTGGGTGGCACCCTGGGCAAGGTTGAAAAGCTGGTGCCAAACCTGCGGAATAAGGAGAAGTATGTGGTGCACTACAGGAACCTCAAGCTGTATCTGTCTTTGGGGATGAGGCTGACCAAGATTCATCGTGCACTTGTCTTCACCCAGAGCCCCTGGATGGAGCCTTACATTCAGATGAATACGGATCTGCGTAAGGTGGCCACCAGCGACTTCGAGAAGGACCTCTACAAACTAATGAACAACTCCGTCTTCGGCAAGACCATGGAGAACCTCCACAGGCGGGTAGATGACAAGATTGTTCGCTCAAAGGAAGAAGAAAGAATGCGTAGGATTATTGCAAGTCCCGCCTACGCGCGTCATCAGGTGTTTGATAATGACCTGGCCACTCTGCACATGCACAAGACTCACCTGGTACTGAACCGCCCGGTGTATGTGGGCATGTGTATACTCGACCTCTCCAAACACCTGATGTATGACTTATATTATAATACCATGAAGCCCAGATACGGCAAGAACCTTGGCTTGTTGTACACAGATACGGATTCGCTGCTTATGGAGATACGCACGCCTGACGTGTATGCTGACATGAAGGAAGATGTCCATCTCTTTGACACCAGCAACTTTCATCCCTCCCGTAGTCTCTACAGCAGTGTGAACAAGAAGGTTGTGGGGAAGATGAAGGATGAGTGTGCCGGCGTGCCCATCAAGGAGTATGTTGGTCTGCGCCCTAAGATGTACTCGATCTTGATGTCGAGTCGGGATGAGATCAAAAAAGCAAAAGGTGTGAAGAAGGTGGTTGTGAAGAAGCATCTACGACACGCTCAGTACGTGGAGTCACTGTTCGCCCAAAAACAGTTTTGCCACGGAATGAACATGCTCAGGAGTGACTGCCATAAAATATATGGGCTCCACGTTAACAAGGTGTCTCTCTCCCCATTTGACTCAAAGCGGTGGATAGCTCCAGGTGGAGTAGACACTCTGGCCTATGGGCACGCGTCGATATGTTGAACATATGAGGGCTGAGGTATCGAATGAGCACCGATGAACATATGGGGGTGGCCAAGCTGCAGGCAGACGTGGAACATATATGGGAGGAGAAAGTGGACCTTGAGATTGAGGTGAGGGATTTGGAATCAAATTATGATGACCTTTTGGTGCGCGTGAGTCGTTTAGAAGAGCTTATTCCTCAGGGTCCTGGTGTAGAGGAGAAGGTGAGGGAATTGGAATCGAAGTATGAGGACCTTTTGGAGCGCGTGAGTCGTTTAGAAGAGCTTATTCCTCAGGGTCCTGTTGTAGATGGTTGACATTGCTGTCGCCCTCTTTAGTGGGCCTATACTATAGGGGCTAGAAGGGCTGGGCTCATATGGTATAGTATAGCGGGGAGGTGCGAGCGGTTTGCTGGCTCATGTGAGTCACCCTGTATATGTGTATTTTCTGGGTTGCTGTATTAGATTGCTGTGCTCGTACCCCCAGTCTCTATATTACTAAGGGTAGCAACAAAGATCGTGTTATAATAAGATACCCGACTCGACAGCTGGCCCGACAAATTCCGTGACACCACGTAGGCAGCGCCCTCTCCTTTTGTGGAAGCTACTCGACGCGCAGCAGCCGACCAACTTCGTTATGACTTGCGAGTATGTCTGACTAGAAGTCAAACACAAATGGGCATTTCTGCGCTGCAATTAACTGTTTGAATTGACAAAGGCCTTTCTACCCAGGAAGTGAATGTTCTAGCATATGTCTTTGGTTATATTATCCGGAAATTAAGTTGGATGCAATATGCAGATACAACATTTCTGTAGTCAATGATATATATGACCGGAAGAATTACCGAAGTGCACAGGAAGGGCTCGTTGTTCCGAGCAAATCACTAGTAGATGCATTATGCAGGCTTAAGGAACATTGCCGCAAATTCACAGTTAGCAAGTGAAAGCCAGGGTTGTAAGCATTCTAGCTAAAGAGGTCTCATTAGAGAAACTCCAATGTGAATCATGCAGGTGTCATGTTTCTGTAATATGCATTATGGTGAAAATCAGGTTGCATAATTCCCTGAGAGAGGCTAACTGTAAGTTAAGGGACCATAAGGAGAGAAATATCGTAAGACATTGACATTTTCCCACAAGGACTATTCTATCATAAATCCACACCAGTATATAAGACTACTGCACCTTAGATTGTAGTGGTGGAGCTTGTTACAGTACTACATAATAAAATCATACGTCCGCACAGGACACCCCATCAACCGACAATGCAGCTTGTTGATTCGGTGGAGGTTCGGGTGACAAATCAAATACCATTCAATCGGGAAATCAGGAGCATGTATTTAACTTCTTAAATTCTGCCGCAAATATGTCCACACCAATGACAAAACCAATATGATTCAGATTAATCTTTTAACATCAAATAAGGGTACACTAGACGTCCGACTGTGGTTTAAAAAGGGGTAAATTCAGCTCTACAGGACGTCTGAGTAAGTATGTATTTTACCGTCGGATCGGGGCTAGGCCTGGGGTAGATACTGATATATGCGACTTCGTTCAAACGTTCATAAAAAAATATTGTAGTTAATAAATCGTCACACAAATTGATAAAGAGATGTCAAAAGTAATTGGCTTTGCTTTAATGTATTGGCTTTATCAAAAAGTCGTTAAATTTGAGAAATACAGCGGTATTTTTTAGTACATACCATCGCCGATCAATCTTTTACCATTGAGCCAGCGCTTTTGTTTACATTTTAGCTTCCACGAAACCAGGTGGCGCTCTGGTCGCGAGCTTCACTAACAGATACGTCCGAGTCGGGTACCTTATTTTAACAAGATCTTTGGTAGAAATAGGCTACAATGCAGATGGATCATTCGGTCTCGTAATGGACAGAGGGAGCTCTGGAAATGAAGGCAGTGTAGATAATTTTCCTGGGGTGTGGTTATTGTTTTCTCGATGAGCTTCAAGCGACACTTCAGCAAACCTAATATAACTACTATCTACTCTTCATTTACAAATTTATTATTGCTTAAGAAAGATGATCAATCAACACAAGTCGATCACAGCCATCAAATAAATGGTAATCTTACAATAATTTATGACACTTGATACTTGATGATCCAAGCTACGATTCGCCTCAACGTGAACCAAAGATGGTAATGGTGAGAAGGTGACTCGTCATTCCAGGCTATGTACAGTAAAACATACTGAATTCGGCAATGTATTGGCGCAATGTTAAATACTGCAATGATTCGATACATACGCTATGTGAATAGATGCCATCATCGATAGTGGTTCTAATTATTTCCCATCTGCCTAAAACATTTTCCATTACCTCGACTGCCACGCAACGGTTCGGATTTGTTAACTGATTAATCAATATACACAGTGTCTCACCTGTCAAAATACACTGTCTCTCACCCGCAAATATGCACGGTGTCTCACCTGTCAAAATACACGGTGTCTCACCTGTCAAAATACACAGTGTCTCACCTGTCAATATACACCTCTATATTGATAAATCCTGCATCATCAACATTGGTTCATCTACTCTGGTGGGTGTCCCATATCATCAAAATTGGTTCATCTACTCTGGTGGGTGTCCCACATCATCAACATTGGTTCATCTACTCTGGTGGGTGTCCCACATCATCAACATTGGTTCATCTACTCTGGTGGGTGTCCCACATCATCAACATTGGTTCATCTACTCTGGTGGGTGTCCCTTATCATCAACATTGGTTCATCTACTCTGGTGGGTGTCCCTTATCATCAAGATTGGTTCATCTACTCTGGTGGGTGTCCCATATCCTCAACATTGGTTCATCTACTCTGGTGGGTGTCCCATATCATCAACATTGGTTCGGTGTCCGGTTGTTTTCATATTGAGCGACAGTTACCTCACAATGTTGCATTTTTGTTCGCTGCAGTGGCTTACATTGAGTGGTTCACATTATTTGGACACAGCGATTCTCAAGCTGTTCCCATCCTTATTCATACTGATACATCCAAAACGTTACTGGTGGAGGTGGTTTGGCTGTACACTGCCCAATCTGTTGTTTGGTGTTAACAACTGTAATCATGTGTTATTGTTTACAGCGAACGAGCTGCGATGTCTTCCATCTTGCTCTCATCTTGAAAATATACTGAATGACCACCTAGTGTTGGTTAAATATGCATATGGTAAAATAGTCTTTCTGTTGAATATTATTTTCAATATTTAGTGTTTACAGGCATTTTGTGATCCCGCCAATACTCTTCGTTGCTTATACACTTTTTCTCGACACTCCAAAAGTCAACAACATCATCAAATGTTTGCTGTTGATGCGCGTGTTGGTGTAGGTAGCTGCATATCTGACATTGCCGAGAATGCTGACCCCAACTACAGGTTAACGAGTTCTTGTTGCGGATATATCTGTTGAAAAGCTGGTCGTTATTGGCAACCTTCGTCAAGTAACGAGCTAATTCTTGTGGGGATTCGAAGTCTCGGACATCTATGAATGACTTGGTAGGCAAAATGTTGCTGTAATTGGCGTAACCCATGACAACCGGAATAACACTTACATCCATCATTCGGCGCAGTTTCTCTGTGACGTAGTCGTCACAAAAACTGTTCTCAAATGAAAGATAAAATTTATAGTGGGGATGAAGAAGTGAGAGATCACACAGATGTCTGTCATGCTTGTCTCCGCATTTCTCCGTGCCACAACTGCCGTAAATGTCTACCTGGATAAATTGGCTCAATTCTTTAACATATCCCTCCCGCCTGTTTGGTGTGTGGCAATGGCTGGCAAACCAAGCCACAGTCCTAGTCTTTCCAGCAGCAAAGTTGACCTCCGCCAGTTTCCGGTACTTTCTTTCATCCTTGTAGCATTGCCACATGGGATAGGGTATGTCGGAATCGAGCGTAAATGTATAAGTCAGATTGAACAATTTCCTCACAGAGTTAGGATCGAGTCGCGGTAAATAAGACCACGTTTTGGTTGGCGGTTCATTTTCCATGAAGACCCACTTCTGTGAAGGAAATCGATATGAGGGGAGGTCTTCCGAGCGATGGATGTCACGCATGTGGATAATGACGACATCACTACTGTTGTATTCCCTTCGGTTGCTGGTGAAGATGCATCTCTTGTCTGGTGGGATTAAACCACACTCCTCTCCCTTCGGATCACTATTATCCCACCATAAAAGTACCTTTATGTCATCTGGATTTGCAATCACACCAGACATAGAACTCCATACCATGACTGGATTGCCCCCATGTTCCGTCTTGTTTTCTCCGGGATCGGTGCTTCCACTGAGAAACGTCAGATCCCGTGTGAGTTGAGGTGGGTCATTAAGCAGCGAGTTCAAGCTTTCACTTACTGCATGCTCCCGGACATCTGAAGAAGTGCTTTCATTGATAATCTCGGGAAGAGATACTACAATGGACTTGTACAATGGGCTTTGGCAATTATTTTGTTCGATAATGTCCCGCAATACAGCTCCTAACACAATTAAACAAAGTCCTTTGAAGAGCTTTGCTGGGGACATTTTTTTAACAGATAATACAAGTCCGAAGTGATATCGAAGAATATCCTGTCTCTATCGTGGGCTAGTGTACTCAACGCCTGATGAATCCATTTCTCATTGAAGTCTCGTGGTATCAAGTTCTCATCATTTAATGGATGACAACATTGATCCAGCTGTTCAACCTTCGTTGATTTTCAAATAGCAATAATCATCGTAGTTTGGCTTGCAACAGATGTCGTATTGGATGAGTGATGTTTTTTCAATCGAAACAACTCCCTTAATTATGTCCAGTATTTACTGCATGAAATGGAACAGATTTTGTTACACAGATCTTAAACATAATCTCCGTGTGTTGTTCGGCGTTTGAAAAAAAAACGGTATATGAAATGTGATGAGAATTGAATACTGATAAGAAGTGAGTCCTGTATCTGTAGCAATACAACTTGCAGATCGTTTGCTGAATCGAAAACCCTAGAGTGAAGCCGTGGGATCTGCCTGACAGGCCAACCCTCTGCTACCCAGCATCGATTGTTTGGCTTAGTACATACGTACCGACCATCCATTTGGCAGCTCGATTCCATGGAAACTACCAACATTCTGGAGGCCTGGTATTTTGGTACTTAACATCCGTTTGGTGGCCCAAGACTCTTGAAGCTTATATCCGTCTGGCAACCCTGTACTTTGGTACCTAGCATCCGTCTGGTGGTCTGTTGCCCACAACAGCTGCGTTTACCGCCGTAAAACCTTTGTTGTGCTCACAGGGCGATCAGCTTGATCAGTCTCTTCTGTTCAAACGAACACAGTCGTGGGTAGCAGTGATTGACGAATCAGCCATGATGCCACGATGCGGCCCACGTCAGCAGCCATGATGTCCTGCCACAAACACACACTTGCCAATCGCTCATCCATGGAACAGGAACATATTTTCAATATCGACTCTAAGGGCAGCAACAAAGATATTGTTATAATAAGATACCCGACTCGACAGCTGGCCCGACAAATTCCGTGTCACCGCGTAGGCAGCGCCCTCTCCTTTTGTGGAAGCTACTCGACGCGCAGCAGCCGACCAACTTCGTTATGACTTGCGAGTATGTCTGACTAGAAGTCAAACACAAATGGGCATTTCTGCGCTGCAATTAACTGTTTGAATTGACAAAGGCCTTTCTACCCAGGAAGTGAATGTTCTAGCATATGTCTTTGGTTATATTACCCGGAAATTAAGTTGGATGCAATATGCAGATACAACATTTCTGTAGTCAATGATATACATGACCGGAAGAATTACCGAAGTGCACAGGAAGCGCTCGTTGTTCCAAGCAAATCACTAGTAGATGCATTATGCAGGCTTAAGGAACATTGCCGCAAATTCACAATTAGCAAGTGAAAGCCAGGGTTGTAAGCATTCTAGCTAAAGAGGTCTCATTAGAGAAACTCCAATGTGAATCATGCAGGTGTCATGTTTCTGTAATATGCATTATGGCGAACATCAGGTTGCATAATTCCCTGAGAGAGGCTAACTGTAAGTTAAGGGACCATAAGGAGAGAAATATCGTAAGACATTGACATTTTCCCACAAGGACTATTCTATCATAAATCCACACCAGTATATAAGACTACTGCACCTTAGATTGTAGTGGTGGAGCTTGTTACAGTACTACATAATAAAATCATACGTCCGCACAGGACACCCCATCAACCGACAATGCAGCTTGTTGATTCGGTGGAGGTTCGGGTGACAAATCAAATACCATTCAATCGGGAAATCAGGAGCATGTATTTAACTTCTTAAATTCTGCCGCAAATATGTCCACACCAATGACAAAACCAATATGATTCAGATTAATCTTTTAACATCAAATAAGGGTACACTAGACGTCCGACTGTGGTTTAAAAAGGGGTAAATTCAGCTCTACAGGACGTCTGAGTAAGTATGTATTTTACCGTCGGATCGGGGCTAGGCCTGGGGTAGATACTGATATATGCGACTTCGTTCAAACGTTCATAAAAAAATATTGTAGTTAATAAATCGTCACACAAATTGATAAAGAGATGTCAAAAGTAATTGGCTTTGCTTTAATGTATTGGCTTTATCAAAAAGTCGTTAAATTTGAGAAATACAGCGGTATTTTTTAGTACATACCATCGCCGATCAATCTTTTACCATTGAGCCAGCGCTTTTGTTTACATTTTAGCTTCCACGAAACCAGGTGGCGCGCTGGTCGCGAGCTTCACTAACAGATACGTCCGAGTCGGGTACCTTATTTTAACAAGATCTTTGGTAGCAATAGGCTACAATGCAGATGGATCATTCGGTCTCGTAATGGACAGAGGGAGCTCTGGAAATGAAGGCAGTGTAGATAATTTTCCTGGGGTGTGGTTATTGTTTTCTCGATGAGCTTCAAGCGACACTTCAGCAAACCTAATATAACTACTATCTACTCTTCATTTACAAATTTATTATTGCTTAAGAAAGATGATCAATCAACACAAGTCGATCACAGCCATCAAATAAATGGTAATCTTACAATAATTTTTTTTATGACACTTGATACTTGATGATCCAAGCTACGATTCGCCTCAACGTGAACCAAAGATGAATGGTGAGAAGGTGACTCGTCATTCCAGGCTATGTACAGTAAAACATACTGAATGCGGCAATGTATTGGCGCAATGTTAAATACTGCAATGATTCGATACATACGCTATGTGAATAGATGCCATCATCGATAGTGGTTCTAATTATTTCCCATCTGCCTAAAACATTTTCCATTACCTCGACTGCCACGCAACGGTTCGGATTTGTTAACTGATTAATCAATATACACAGTGTCTCACCTGTCAAAATACACGGTGTCTCACCTGTCAATATACACTGTCTCTCACCCGCAAATATGCACGGTGTCTCACCTGTCAAAATACACGGTGTCTCACCTGTCAAAATACAGTGTCTCACCTGTCAATATACACCTCTATATTGATAAATCCTGCATCAATATACACCTCTATATTGATCAAAATTGGTTCATCTCTGGTGGGTCATCATCAACATTGGTTCATCTACTCTGGTGGGTGTCCCACATCATCATCTGGTGGGTGTCCCACATCACATTGGTGGGTGTCCCATCATACTCTGGTGGGTGTCCCACATCATCAACATTGGTTCATCTACTCTGGTGGGTGTCCCTTATCATCAACATATCTCTGGTGGGTGTCCCTTATCATCACATTGGTTCATCTACTCTGGTGGGTGTCCCATATCATCAACATTGGTTCGGTGTCCGGTTGTTTTCATATTAAGCGACAGTTACCTCACAATGTTGCATTTTTGTTCGCTGCAGTGGCTTACATTGAGTGATTCACATTATTTGGACACAGCGATTCTCAAGCTGTTCCCATCCTTATTCATACTGATACATCCAAAACGTTACTGGTGGAGGTGGTTTGGCTGTACACTGCCCAATCTGTTGTTTGGTGTTAACAACTGTAATCATGTGTTATTGTTTACAGCGAACGAGCTGCGATGTCTTCCATCTTGCTCTCATCTTGAAAATATACTGAATGACCACCTAGTGTTGGTTAAATATGCATATGGTAAAATAGTCTTTCTGTTGAATATTATTTTCAATATTTAGTGTTTACAGGCATTTTGTGATCCCGCCAATACTCTTCGTTGCTTATACACTTTTTCTCGACACTCCAAAAGTCAACAACATCATCAAATGTTTGCTGTTGATGCGCGTGTTGTTGTAGGTAGCTGCATATCTGACATTGCCGGGAATGCTGACCCCAACTACAGGTTAACGAGTTCTTGTTGCGGATATATCTGTTGAAAAGCTGGTCGTTATTGGCAACCTTCGTCAAGTAACGAGCTAATTCTTGTGGGGATTCGAAGTCTCGGACATCTATGAATGACTTGGTAGGCAAAATGTTGCTGTAATTGGCGTAACCCATGACAACCGGAATAACACTTACATCCATCATTCGGCGCAGTTTCTCTGTGACGTAGTCGTCACAAAAACTGTTTCAAATGAAAGATAAAATTTATAGTGGGGATGAAGAAGTGAGAGATCACACAGATGTCTGTCATGCTTGTCTCCGCATTTCTCCGTGCCACAACTGCCGTAAATGTCTACCTGGATAAATTGGCTCAATTCTTTAACATATCCCTCCCGCCTGTTTGGTGTGTGGCAATGGCTGGCAAACCAAGCCACAGTCCTAGTCTTTCCAGCAGCAAAGTTGACCTCCGCCAGTTTCCGGTACTTTCTTTCATCCTTGTAGCATTGCCACATGGGATAGGGTATGTCGGAATCGAGCGTAAATGTATAAGTCAGATTGAACAATTTCCTCACAGAGTTAGGATCGAGTCGCGGTAAATAAGACCACGTTTTGGTTGGCGGTTCATTTTCCATGAAGACCCACTTCTGTGAAGGAAATCGATATGAGGGGAGGTCTTCCGAGCGATGGATGTCACGCATGTGGATAATGACGACATCACTACTGTTGTATTCCCTTCGGTTGCTGGTGAAGATGCATCTCTTGTCTGGTGGGATTAAACCACACTCCTCTCCCTTCGGATCACTATTATCCCACCATAAAAGTACCTTTATGTCATCTGGATTTGCAATCACACCAGACATAGAACTCCATACCATGACTGGATTGCCCCCATGTTCCGTCTTGTTTTCTCCGGGATCGGTGCTTCCACTGAGAAACGTCAGATCCCGTGTGAGTTGAGGTGGGTCATTAAGCAGCGAGTTCAAGCTTTCACTTACTGCATGCTCCCGGACATCTGAAGAAGTGCTTTCATTGATAATCTCGGGAAGAGATACTACAATGGACTTGTACAATGGGCTTTGGCAATTATTTTGTTCGATAATGTCCCGCAATACAGCTCCTAACACAATTAAACAAAGTCCTTTGAAGAGCTTTGCTGGGGACATTTTTTTAACAGATAATACAAGTCCGAAGTGATATCGAAGGAATATCCTGTCTCTATCGTGGGCTAGTGTACTCAACGCCTGATGAATCCATTTCTCATTGAAGTCTCGTGGTATCAAGTTCTCATCATTTAATGGATGACAACATTGATCCAGCTGTTCAACCTTCGTTGATTTTCAAATAGCAATAATCATCGTAGTTTGGCTTGCAACAGATGTCGTATTGGATGAGTGATGTTTTTTCAATCGAAACAACTCCCTTAATTATGTCCAGTATTTACTGCATGAAATGGAACAGATTTTGTTACACAGATCTTAAACATAATCTCCGTGTGTTGTTCGGCGTTTGAAAAAAAAACGGTATATGAAATGTGATGAGAATTGAATACTGATAAGAAGTGAGTCCTGTATCTGTAGCAATACAACTTGCAGATCGTTTGCTGAATCGAAAACCCTAGAGTGAAGCCGTGGGATCTGCCTGACAGGCCAACCCTCTGCTACCCAGCATCGATTGTTTGGCTTAGTACATACGTACCGACCATCCATTTGGCAGCTCGATTCCATGGAAACTACCAACATTCTGGAGGCCTGGTATTTTGGTACTTAACATCCGTTTGGTGGCCCAAGACTCTTGAAGCTTATATCCGTCTGGCAACCCTGTACTTTGGTACCTAGCATCCGTCTGGTGGTCTGTTGCCCACAACAGCTGCGTTTACCGCCGTAAAACCTTTGTTGTGCTCACAGGGCGATCAGCTTGATCAGTCTCTTCTGTTCAAACGAACACAGTCGTGGGTAGCAGTGATTGACGAATCAGCCATGATGCCACGATGCGGCCCACGTCAGCAGCCATGATGTCCTGCCACAAACACACACTTGCCAATCGCTCATCCATGGAACAGGAACATATTTTCAATATCGACTCTAAGGGCAGCAACAAAGATATTGTTATAATAAGATACCCGACTCGACAGCTGGCCCGACAAATTCCGTGTTGTCACCGCGTAGGCAGCGCCCTCTCCTTTTGTGGAAGCTACTCGACGCGCAGCAGCCGACCAACTTCGTTATGACTTGCGAGTATGTCTGACTAGAAGTCAAACACAAATGGGCATTTCTGCGCTGCAATTAACTGTTTGAATTGACAAAGGCCTTTCTACCCAGGAAGTGAATGTTCTAGCATATGTCTTTGGTTATATTATCCGGAAATTAAGTTGGATGCAATATGCAGATACAACATTTCTGTAGTCAATGATATATATGACCGGAAGAATTACCGAAGTGCACAGGAAGGGCTCGTTGTTCCGAGCAAATCACTAGTAGATGCATTATGCAGGCTTAAGGAACATTGCCGCAAATTCACAGTTAGCAAGTGAAAGCCAGGGTTGTAAGCATTCTAGCTAAAGAGGTCTCATTAGAGAAACTCCAATGTGAATCATGCAGGTGTCATGTTTCTGTAATATGCATTATGGTGAAAATCAGGTTGCATAATTCCCTGAGAGAGGCTAACTGTAAGTTAAGGGGCCATAAGGAGAGAAATATCGTAAGACATTGACATTTTCCCACAAGGACTATTCTATCATAAATCCACACCAGTATATAAGACTACTGCACCTTAGATTGTAGTGGTGGAGCTTGTTACAGTACTACATAATAAAATCATACGTCCGCACAGGACACCCCATCAACCGACAATGCAGCTTGTTGATTCGGTGGAGGTTCGGGTGACAAATCAAATACCATTCAATCGGGAAATCAGGAGCATGTATTTAACTTCTTAAATTCTGCCGCAAATATGTCCACACCAATGACAAAACCAATATGATTCAGATTAATCTTTTAACATCAAATAAGGGTACACTAGACGTCCGACTGTGGTTTAAAAAGGGGTAAATTCAGCTCTACAGGACGTCTGAGTAAGTATGTATTTTACCGTCGGATCGGGGCTAGGCCTGGGGTAGATACTGATATATGCGACTTCGTTCAAACGTTCATAAAAAAATATTGTAGTTAATAAATCGTCACACAAATTGATAAAGAGATGTCAAAAGTAATTGGCTTTGCTTTAATGTATTGGCTTTATCAAAAAGTCGTTAAATTTGAGAAATACAGCGGTATTTTTTAGTACATACCATCGCCGATCAATCTTTTACCATTGAGCCAGCGCTGTTGTTTACATTTTAGCTTCCACGAAACCAGGTGGCGCTCTGGTCGCGAGCTTCACTAACAGATACGTCCGAGTCGGGTACCTTATTTTAACAAGATCTTTGGTAGCAATAGGCTACAATGCAGATGGATCATTCGGTCTCGTAATGGACAGAGGGAGCTCTGGAAATGAAGGCAGTGTAGATAATTTTCCTGGGGTGTGGTTATTGTTTTCTCGATGAGCTTCAAGCGACACTTCAGCAAACCTAATATAACTACTATCTACTCTTCATTTACAAATTTATTATTGCTTAAGAAAGATGATCAATCAACACAAGTCGATCACAGCCATCAAATAAATGGTAATCTTACAATAATTTTTTATGACACTTGATACTTGATGATCCAAGCTACGATTCGCTCAACAAAAGTGAACCAGAAGGTGACTCGTCATTCAGGCTATGTACAGTAAAACATACTGAATTCGGCAATGTATGGCGCAATGTTAAATACTGCAATGATTCGATACATACGCTATGTGAATAGATGCCATCATCGATAGTGGTTCTAATTATTTCCATCTGCCTAAAACACATTTTTCCATTACCTCGACTGCCACGCAACGGTTCGGATTTGTTAACTGATGAATCAATATACACAGTGTCTCACCTGTCAAAATACACGGTGTCTCACCTGTCAATATACACTGTCTCTCACCCGCAAATATGCACGGTGTCTCACCTGTCAAAATACACGGTGTCTCACCTGTCAAAATACACAGTGTCTCACCTGTCAATATACACCTCTATATTGATAAATCCTGCATCATCAACATTGGTTCATCTACTCTGGTGGGTGTCCCATATCATCAAAATTGGTTCATCTACTCTGGTGGGTGTCCCACATCATCAACATTGGTTCATCTACTCTGGTGGGTGTCACATCATCACATTGGTTCATGGTGGTGGGTGTCCCACATCATCAACATTGGTTCATCTACTCTGGTGGGTCATCTATCTCTCTACTGGGTGGTGGTGTCCCTTATCATCAACATTGGTTCATCTACTCTGGTGGGTGTCCCATATCCTCAACATTGGTTCATCATCTACTCTGGTGGGTGTCCCATATAATCAACATTGGTTCGGTGTCCGGTTGTTTTCATATTAAGCGACAGTTACCTCACAATGTTGCATTTTTGTTCGCTGCAGTGGCTTACATTGAGTGGTTCACATTATTTGGACACAGCGATTCTCAAGCTGTTCCCATCCTTATTCATACTGATACATCCAAAACGTTACTGGTGGAGGTGGTTTTTGGCTGTACACTGCCCAATCTGTTGTTTGGTGTCAACAACTGTAATCATGTGTTATTGTTTACAGCGAACGAGCTGCGATGTCTTCCATCTTGCTCTCATCTTGAAAATATACTGAATGACCACCTAGTGTTGGTTAAATATGCATATGGTAAAATAGTCTTTCTGTTGAATATTATTTTCAATATTTAGTGTTTACAGGCATTTTGTGATCCCGCCAATACTCTTCGTTGCTTATACACTTTTTCTCGACACTCCAAAAGTCAACAACATCATCAAATGTTTGCTGTTGATGCGCGTGTTGGTGTAGGTAGCTGCATATCTGACATTGCCGGGAATGCTGACCCCAACTACAGGTTAACGAGTTCTTGTTGCGGATATATCTGTTGAAAAGCTGGTCGTTATTGGCAACCTTCGTCAAGTAACGAGCTAATTCTTGTGGGGATTCGAAGTCTCGGACATCTATGAATGACTTGGTAGGCAAAATGTTGCTGTAATTGGCGTAACCCATGACAACCGGAATAACACTTACATCCATCATTCGGCGCAGTTTCTCTGTGACGTAGTCGTCACAAAAACTGTTTTCAAATGAAAGATAAAATTTATAGTTGGGATGAAGAAGTGAGAGATCACACGGATGTCTGTGACGGTTGTCTCCGCATCTCTCCGTGCCACAACTGCCGCCGTAAATGTCTACCTGGATAAATTGGCTCAATTCTTTAACATATCCTCCCGCCTGTTTGGTGTGTGGCAATGGCTGGCAAACCAAGCACATTCCGAGTCTTTCCAGCAGCAAAGTTGACCTCCGCCAGTTTCCGGTACTTTCTTTCATCCTTGTAGCATTGCCACGAGGGATAGGGTATGTCGGAATCGAGCGTAAATGTATAAGTTAGATTGAACAATTTCCTCACAGAGTTAGGATCGAGTCGCGGTAAATAAGACCACGTTTTGGTTGGCGGTTCATTTTCCATGAAGACCCACTTCTGTGAAGGAAATCGATATGAGGGGAGGTCTTCCGAGCGATGGATGTCACGCATGTGGATAATGACGACATCACTGCTGTTGTATTCCCTTCGGTTGCTGGTGAAGATGCATCTCTTGTCTGGCGGGATTAAACCACACTCCTCTCCCTTCGGATCACTATTATCCCACCATAAAAGTACCTTTATGTCATCTGGATTTGCAATCACACCAGACATAGAACTCCATACCATGACTGGATTGCCCCCATGTTCCGTCTTGTTTTCTCCGGGATCGGTGCTTCCACTGAGAAACGTCAGATCCCGTGTGAGTTGAGGCGGGTCATTAAGCAGCGAGTTCAAGCTTTCACTTACTGCATGCTCCCGGACATCTGAAGAAGTGCTTTCATTGATAATCTCGGGAAGAGATACTACAATGGACTTGTACAATGGGCTTTGGCAATTATTTTGTTCGATAATGTCCCGCAATACAGCTCCTAACACAATTAAACAAAGTCCTTTGAAGAGCTTTGCTGGGGACATTTTTTTAACAGATAATACAAGTCCGAAGTGATATCGAAGGAATATCCTGTCTCTATCGTGGGCTAGTGTACTCAACGCCTGATGAATCCATTTCTCATTGAAGTCTCGTGGTATCAAGTTCTCATCATTTAATGGATGACAACATTGATCCAGCTGTTCAACCTTGGTTGATTTTCAAATAGCAATAATCATCGTAGTTTGGCTTGCAACAGATGTCGTATTGGATGAGTGATGTTTTTTCAATCGAAACAACTCCCTTAATTATGTCCAGTATTTACTGCATGAAATGGAACAGATTTTGTTACACAGATCTTAAACATAATCTCCGTGTGTTGTTCGGCGTTTGAAAAAAAAACGGTATATGAAATGTGATGAGAATTGAATACGGATAAGAAGTGAGTCCTGTATCTGTAGCAATACAACTTGCAGATCGTTTTCTGAATCGAAAACCCTAGAGTGAAGCCGTGGGATCTGCCTGACAGGCCAACCCTCTGCTACCCAGCATCGATTGTTTGGCTTAGTACATACGTACCGACCATCCATTTGGCAGCTCGATTCCATGGAAACTACCAACATTCTGGAGGCCTGGTATTTTGGTACTTAACATCCGTTTGGTGGCCCAAGACTCTTGAAGCTTATATCCGTCTGGCAACCCTGTACTTTGGTACCTAGCATCCGTCTGGTGGTCTGTTGCCCACAACAGCTGCGTTTACCGCCGTAAAACCTTTGTTGTGCTCACAGGGCGATCAGCTTGATCAGTCTCTTCTGTTCAAACGAACACAGTCGTGGGTAGCAGTGATTGACGAATCAGCCATGATGCCACGATGCGGCCCACGTCAGCAGCCATGATGTCCTGCCACAAACACACACTTGCCAATCGCTCATCCATGGAACAGGAACATATTTTCAATATCGACTCTAAGGGCAGCAACAAAGATATTGTTATAATAAGATACCCGACTCGACAGCTGGCCCGACAAATTCCGTGTTGTCACCGCGTAGGCAGCGCCCTCTCCTTTTGTGGAAGCTACTCGACGCGCAGCAGCCGACCAACTTCGTTATGACTTGCGAGTATGTCTGACTAGAAGTCAAACACAAATGGGCATTTCTGCGCTGCAATTAACTGTTTGAATTGACAAAGGCCTTTCTACCCAGGAAGTGAATGTTCTAGCATATGTCTTTGGTTATATTATCCGGAAAATTAAGTTGGATGCAATATGCAGATACAACATTTCTGTAGTCAATGATATATATGACCGGAAGAATTACCGAAGTGCACAGGAAGGGCTCGTTGTTCCGAGCAAATCACTAGTAGATGCATTATGCAGGCTTAAGGAACATTGCCGCAAATTCACAGTTAGCAAGTGAAAGCCAGGGTTGTAAGCATTCTAGCTAAAGAGGTCTCATTAGAGAAACTCCAATGTGAATCATGCAGGTGTCATGTTTCTGTAATATGCATTATGGTGAAAATCAGGTTGCATAATTCCCTGAGAGAGGCTAACTGTAAGTTAAGGGGCCATAAGGAGAGAAATATCGTAAGACATTGACATTTTCCCACAAGGACTATGCTATCATAAATCCACACCAGTATATAAGACTACTGCACCTTAGATTGTAGTGGTGGAGCTTGTTACAGTACTACATAATAAAATCATACGTCCGCACAGGACACCCCATCAACCGACAATGCAGCTTGTTGATTCGGTGGAGGTTCGGGTGACAAATCAAATACCATTCAATCGGGAAATCAGGAGCATGTATTTAACTTCTTAAATTCTGTCGCAAATATGTCCACACCAATGACAAAACCAATATGATTCAGATTAATCTTTTAACATCAAATAAGGGTACACTAGACGTCCGACTGTGGTTTAAAAAGGGGTAAATTCAGCTCTACAGGACGTCTGAGTAAGTATGTATTTTACCGTCGGATCGGGGCTAGGCCTGGGGTAGATACTGATATATGCGACTTCGTTCAAACGTTCATAAAAAAATATTGTAGTTAATAAATCGTCACACAAATTGATAAAGAGATGTCAAAAGTAATTGGCTTTGCTTTAATGTATTGGCTTTATCAAAAAGTCGTTAAATTTGAGAAATACAGCGGTATTTTTTAGTACATACCATCGCCGATCAATCTTTTACCATTGAGCCAGCGCTTTTGTTTACATTTTAGCTTCCACGAAACCAGGTGGCGCTCTGGTCGCGAGCTTCACTAACAGATACGTCCGAGTCGGGTACCTTATTTTAACAAGATCTTTGGTAGAAATAGGCTACAATGCAGATGGATCATTCGGTCTCGTAATGGACAGAGGGAGCTCTGGAAATGAAGGCAGTGTAGATAATTTTCCTGGGGTGTGGTTATTGTTTTCTCGATGAGCTTCAAGCGACACTTCAGCAAACCTAATATAACTACTATCTACTCTTCATTTACAAATTTATTATTGCTTAAGAAAGATGATCAATCAACACAAGTCGATCACAGCCATCAAATAAATGGTAATCTTACAATAATTTGTTTTATGACACTTGATACTTGATGATCCAAGCTACGATTCGCCTCAACGTGAACCAACGTGACTCGTCATTCAAGGCTATGTACAGTAAAACATACTGAATGCGGCAATGTATTGGCGCAATGTTAAATACTGCAATGATTCGATACATACGCTATGTGAATAGATGCCATCATCGATAGTGGTTCTAATTATTTCTCATCTGCCTAAAACATTTTCCCTTACCTCGACTGCCACGCAACGGTTCGGATTTGTTAACTGATGAATCAATATACACAGTGTCTCACCTGTCAAAATACACGGTGTCTCACCTGTCAATATACACTGTCTCTCACCCGCAAATATGCACGGTGTCTCACCTGTCAAAATACACGGTGTCTCACCTGTCAAAATACACGGTGTCTCACCTGTCAATATACACCTCTATATTGATAGATCCTGCATCATCAACATTGGTTCATCTACTCTGGTGGGTGTCCCACATCATCTACATTGGTTCATCTACTCTGGTGGGTGTCCCACATCATCAACATTGGTTCATCTACTCTGGTGGGTGTCTCATATCATCCACATTGGTTCATCTACTCTGGTGGGTGTCCCATATCATCAACATTGGTTCGGTGTCCGGTTGTTTTCATATTAAGCGACAGTTACCTCACAATGTTGCATTTTTGTTCGCTGCAGTGGCTTACATTGAGTGATTCACATTATTTGGACACAGCGATTCTCAAGCTGTTCCCATCCTTATTCATACTGATACATCCAAAACGTTACTGGTGGAGGTGGTTTGGCTGTACACTGCCCAATCTGTTGTTTGGTGTCAACAACTGTAATCATGTGTTATTGTTTACAGCGAACGAGCTGTGATGTCTTCCATCTTGCTCTCATCTTGAAAATATACTGAATGACCACCTAGTGTTGGTTAATAATGCATATGGTAAAATAGTCTTTCTGTTGAATATTATTTTCAATATTTAGTGTTTACAGGCATTTTGTGATCCCGCCAATACTCTTCGTTGCTTATACACTTTTTCTCGACACTCCAAAAGTCAACAACATCATCAAATGTTTGCTGTTGATGCGCGTGTTGTTGTAGGTAGCTGCATATCTGACATTGCCGGGAATGCTGACCCCAACTACAGGTTAACGAGTTTTTGTTGCGGATATATCTGTTGAAAAGCTGGTCGTTATTGGCAACCTTCGTCAAGTAACGAGCTAATTCTTGTGGGGATTCGAAGTCTCGGACATCTATGAATGACTTGGTAGGCAAAATGTTGCTGTAATTGGCGTAACCCATGACAACCGGAATAACACTTACATCCATCATTCGGCGCAGTTTCTCTGTGACGTAGTCGTCACAAAAACTGTTTTCAAATGAAAGATAAAATTTATAGTGGGGATGAAGAAGTGAGAGATCACACAGATGTCTGTCATGCTTGTCTCCGCATCTCTCCGTGCCACAACTGCCGTAAATGTCTACCTGGATAAATTGGCTCAATTCTTTAACATATCCCTCCCGCCTGTTTGGTGTGTGGCAATGGCTGGCAAACCAAGCCACAGTCCTAGTCTTTCCAGCAGCAAAGTTGACCTCCGCCAGTTTCCGGTACTTTCTTTCATCCTTGTAGCATTGCCACGTGGGATAGGGTATGTCGGAATCGAGCGTAAATGTATAAGTCAGATTGAACAATTTCCTCACAGAGTTAGGATCGAGTCGCGGTAAATAAGACCACGTTTTGGTTGGCGGTTCATTTTCCATGAAGACCCACTTCTGTGAAGGAAATCGATATGAGGGGAAGTCTTCCGAACGATGGATGTCACGCATGTGGATAATGACGACATCACTGCTGTTGTATTCCCTTCGGTTGCTGGTGAAGATGCATCTCTTGTCTGGCGGGATTAAACCACACTCCTCTCCCTTCGGATCACTATTATCCCACCATAAAAGTACCTTTATGTCATCTGGATTTGCAATCGCACCAGACATAGAACTCCATACCATGACTGGATTGCCCCCATGTTCCGTCTTGTTTTCTCCGGGATCGGTGCTTCCACTGAGAAACGTCAGATCCCGTGTGAGTTGAGGCGGGTCATTAAGCAGCGAGTTCAAGCTTTCACTTACTGCATGCTCCCGGACATCTGAAGAAGTGCTTTCATTGATAATCTCGGGAAGAGATATTAGCGGTGTACATTTTCTTGTACAATGGGCTTTGGCAATTATTTTGTTCGATAATGTCCCGCAATACAGCTCCTAACACAATTAAACAAAGTCCTTTGAAGAGCTTTGCTAGGGACATTTTTTTAACAGATAATACAAGTCCGAAGTGATATCGAAGGAATATCCTGTCTCTATCGTGGGCTAGTGTACTCAACGCCAAATGGATCCATTTCTCATCGAAGTCTCGTGGTATCAAGTTCTCATCATTTAATGGATGACAACATTGATCCAGCTGTTCAACCTTGGTTGATTTTCAAATAGCAATAATCATCAAAGTTTGGCTTGCAACAGATGTCGTATTGGATGAGTGATGTTTTTTTCAATCGAAACAACTCCCTTAATTATGTCCAGTATTTACTGCATGAAATGGAACAGATTTTGTTACACAGATCTTAAACATAATCTCCGTGTGTTGTTCGGCGTTTGAAAAAAAAACAGTCTATGAAATGTGATGAGAATTGAATACTGATTAGAAGTGAGTCCTGTATCTGTAGCAATACAACTTGCAGATCGTTTGCTGAATCGAAAACCCTAGAGTGAAGCCGTGGGATCTGCCTGACAGGCCAACCCTCTGCTACCCAGCATCGATTGTTTGGCTTAGTACATACGTACCGACCATCCATTTGGCAGCTCGATTCCATGGAAACTACCAACATTCTGGAGGCCTGGTATTTTGGTACTTAACATCCGTTTGGTGGCCCAAGACTCTTGAAGCTTATATCCGTCTGGCAACCCTGTACGTCTGGTGGTCTGTTGCCCACAACAGCTGCGTTTACTGCCGTAAAACCTTTGTTGTGCTCACAGGGCGATCAGCTTGATCAGTCTCTTCTGTTCAAACGAACACAGTCGTGGGTAGCAGTGATTGACGAATCAGCCATGATGCCACGATGCGGCCCACGTCAGCAGCCATGATGTCCTGCCACAAACACACACTTGCCAATCGCTCATCCATGGAACAGGAACATATTTTCAATGTCGACTCTAAGGGCAGCAACAAAGATCTTGTTGTAATAAGATACCCGACTCGACAGCTGGCCCGACAAATTCCGTGTCACCGCGTAGGCAGCGCCCTCTCCTTTTGTGGAAGCTACTCGACGCGCAGCAGCCGACCAACTTCGTTATGACTTGCGAGTATGTCTGACTAGAAGTCAAACACAAATGGGCATTTCTGCGCTGCAATTAACTGTTTGAATTGACAAAGGCCTTTCTACCCAGGAAGTGAATGTTCTAGCATATGTCTTTGTTTATATTACCCGGAAATTAAGTTGGATGCAATATGCAGATACAAAATTTCTGTAGTCAATGATATACATGACCGGAAGAATTACCGAAGTGCGCAGGAAGCGCTCGTTGTTCCAAGCAAATCACTAGTAGATGCATTATGCAGGCTTAAGGAACATTGCCGCAAATTCACAGTTAGCAAGTGAAAGCCAGGGTTGTAAGCATTCTAGCTAAAGAGGTCTCATTAGAGAAACTCCAATGTGAATCATGCAGGTGCCATGTTTCTGTAATATGCATTATGGTGAACATCAGGTTGCATCATTCTCTGAGAGAGGCTAACTGTAAGTTAAGGGACCATAAGGAGAGAAATATCGTAAGACATTGACATTTTCCCACAAGGACTATTCTATCATAAATCCACACCAGTATATAAGACTACTGCACCTTAGATTGTAGTGGTGGAGCTTGTTACAGTACTACATAATAAAATCATACGTCCGCACAGGACACCCCATCAACCGACAATGCAGCTTGTTGATTCGGTGGAGGTTCGGGTGACAAATCAAATACCATTCAATCGGGAAATCAGGAGCATGTATTTAACTTCTTAAATTCTGCCGCAAATATGTCCACACCAATGACAAAACCAATATGATTCAGATTAATCTTTTAACATCAAATAAGGGTACACTAGACGTCTGACTGTGGTTTAAAAAGGGGTAAATTCAGCTCTACAGGACGTCTGAGTAAGTATGTATTTTACCGTCGGATCGGGGCTAGGCCTGGGGTAGATACTGATATATGCGACTTCGTTCAAACGTTCATAAAAAAATATTGTAGTTAATAAATCGTCACACAAATTGATAAAGAGATGTCAAAAGTAATTGGCTTTGCTTTAATGTATTGGCTTTATCAAAAAGTCGTTAAATTTGAGAAATACAGCGGTATTTTTTTAGTACATACCATCGCCGATCAATCTTTTACCATTGAGCCAGCGCTTTTGTTTACATTTTAGCTTCCACGAAACCAGGTGGCGCGCTGGTCGCGAGCTTCACTAACAGATACGTCCGAGTCGGG
This sequence comes from Urechis unicinctus, assembly GCA_034190875.2. NCBI lineage: Eukaryota > Metazoa > Annelida > Polychaeta > Xenopneusta > Urechidae > Urechis > Urechis unicinctus. The sequence goes on along the minus strand of CM067349.1, from coordinate 66,412,326 downwards.
TACCTTATTTTAACAAGATCTTTGGTAGCAATAGGCTACAATGCAGATGGATCATTCGGTCTCGTAATGGACAGAGGGAGCTCTGGAAATGAAGGCAGTGTAGATAATTTTCCTGGGGTGTGGTTATTGTTTTCTCGATGAGCTTCAAGCGGCACTCCAGCAAACCAAATATAACTACTATCTTGTGGTGGGGGATGATGTGTGTGGGTGTATGTGGGCGTGCGTAATTTGAAATATCAGACCGTTGTTCAAAAGATATTTAATTGCAAATTAATGATACATCCTGCGCAGGTACAAGCATACGCGCGAAATAAAAACTTAGTCAAAGATATGATATTTCACCCAATTGCAATTTGTGAGCTTCATTCCCGAGCCAACAGTGCAGACCAAAAGTTTATTGATCGTTGGAAAAGCGATACCACGAGGCAGATGTTTCTTAATTATGCCCCAATCGACCGTGCACAATGTATGCCACCCTTCTAGCTATCATTATTCTTACAAACGAACTGTATTAGGCTGAAGGTAGTGATGACTACATTTGCTATTGAAAAACATAGAATGTGTGGAAAAAACTGTAGTAGGCTGAGTTGTGTGACGACTACATAGGTTGCGGTGAAAGAACTGAAGTAGGCTGAAAGGTGAGGTGACTAAAACGGCTGCAGAGAAAGAACTGTAGTTCGCTGAAGGGTGTCATGGCTACGTAGGCTGTGTCAAGCTTTAAATTTTCTAGCTTTTCTTATTGCGATGATTCTTCGTTGTTGTTATGTTACTCGCTGTTTATGGTTGCTGGAGTGGGGCTAGACAGAGAAGTCCAGGAGTGGAGTTGCTTAGTGGGTTAATTGAGGCTTCAACAATGGTATTTCGTCTGAATAATCTCTCCAACATGGGGTGTAGACTCGTTAGCCATTAACCAATGGGATGAGCGCAGGCCATATAGTGCTGATAATTAATGAGGGAGGCAGGGAGAACTTTAGCTAGAATAGTATTATAACAGCTGTAGTGTAAGAACTGTGGTTGGCTGAAGGGTGTGATGGCTAACTCAGCTGTGGACAATGAACTGTAGTAGGCTGAAGGGTGTCATAAGTACATAGGCTTTGGAGAAAAAACGTTAGTTGACTGAAGGGTGCGATGACTACATAGGCTGCAGAGAAAGAACTGTAGTAGCTTGAAGTGTGTGATGATAACATTGGTTGTGGAGAAAGAAATGTAATAATTGAAGGGTGAGATGAGTACATAGGCTGTGGGGAACGAACTGTAGCAGATGAATGAGCTGATGACTACATTGGCTGTGTACAGCGAACTTTAGAAAGCTGAAGGATGTGATGACCATATTGGCTGTGAAGAAAGAACTGTAGCAGGCTGAAGAGTGTGATGACTACATAGGTTTTGGAGAAAGAACTGAAGTAGGCTGAAGGGTGTGATGACAACATAGGCTGTGGAGAAAGAACTGTACCAAGCTGAAGGGTGTAACGACCCAACTTGAAATACGGTCAATTTTAAAATTGTCCTGATCTAACTTTAAATTTCAAGATGCGTTGACCCATTTTAAAATTGGACAGCCGAATGCCTTCAATGCGTCAGTTGAAAAAATCCCGAATGTACACAGTTTATTTTCTTGGGTCGTGACAATACCACTGAAAATGTTTCCCAAGACGTAAAATTCCAAAGTATTCGTATGATAATCAAGTTTCTTAACTACAGAAATTGACATCTTCTCTGAAATTGAAATTGCCAAATATTTACTATTATTTTATCTTTTTTCAAACTTTCTCTCTGTGTTATTATGCTTGTCCCGTATTGCACTTTTATTCAATGTCTCCAGTAATTAGAAGAGTGAATCGTACAAGTGTGCTAACTGAACACACAAGCAGATGAAATATTACTTCCCCGTGCAGCAATGAAATTAGCTGTATAATCATTGTTGACACAAAACTCAGGTCAATCCAAGCAGAGAACTTCTTGCATGTGGCAACTCTTCTCTGCGTCTCCCTTCAGCTTCAAAGATAAGGGAATAAATAAAACAACTAGTGACTAGTTTGGTTGTGTGACCCCTGATTTAATGTGACTGCTATATGCTCGTCCACAATCACCCATCCCCAGACTCACCATTCACCATCAGAAATGAGGTAGGTATATTTGGCATATGTGTGCCTAGACAGCCAAACTACTGACCAAACTCAATTACATTTGAAATGTCTTCAAAGTCAATTAATCAGGATTTGTTTTGCAGTAGGCAGCATCCATAGACATCCACCTGGGAACAATCATCTTCTGAATCAACATGTAGCCCCCAGACACCTACCCGAATCCAACGTCCACCTTGCAAACGTCTATTCGTGGTGTTTCCGGAGATTGAAGAAAATGAAACTACAATGGCCACGTTGTTGGAAGGAGATACTCGGTATGTGATGTACCAAGAGATACTCGGTATGTGATTATGATGGTGATGATCAAGAAGATGATGATGGGTATGCTACTTAACCTTCTAACCCTATTAAGAACATATTTTCTAAGTATCTTGGAAGTAATAAATTGACAATCACATCACTGAGTGATAATAAGAATCTGCCCTGTAATAGGTCTGGTGTGACCTTACATCAAATTATTATTATAAATTTCCTTGCCCTACTTTCAAAGCACAGCCACTATTATGAATGTGGCAACTGGCTTCATAAACACCTTTGGTATGGACAGTGGTATTGACTTGTATAAGCTGGCCAACGAAGCGAGATTTATTATGGATGCAAGAAGCCTTCTCCAACTTGCTCCATTGATGCGTAAAAACTGTGGTGAATGCCTTGAGAGACAGGTGAGGCAAAATGGTGCAGTGTGTGAGGTGTACACAAAGTGTACCCACTGTGACTTTGAAAGCAAGTGGGCCAGCAGCTACACAGTTGGTTCCACATACACCACATACATACTTTTGCAAGCAGCAATCCTTTTGTCGGGAAGTCAGTTTCTAAAAGTCAGGCATCTACTCAGGTGTCTGGGCTTGGGGTTTGTTGGGAGGACCAAGTTTGTAAGTTATAAGCCAAATCAACCATCCAGCAATAGAACAGGCAACCCTAGACCTCATGATAGATTAACTTGGGAATGAGCCGGCTGTTTTAGCCGGGGACGGCCTGTAGCGATTCACCTGGCTACAGCGCCCAGTACTGCAACTACTCCTTTATGTGGATGTATTGTTTCATTTGATGTAAGCTGACAGCATATCTATTGTTGCCCTTGAACTTTGCCATAGAAAACATTGGAAATACTGTAACTTTATATGGATCTCACTATCAATAACTTGTGAGGGATAGAGAAAGAGTATGTCATGAGTATATATAATGGATATAGTATATCCATTGCCGGGGTCAGTTAGGCTAATCAAACCCCTATTCGTATCTACAACATCAAATGGTGCAACATAAGTATATATTCACACTACATTGATCTGTACAGGTACCAGCAGATGGATGTGCAAGTCAAGTTTGCTGTGATTGACCACGACCACCACCTACACTGCCCAGCACTCATTGGTTTGGATGGAAAAGTCAAATGGAAACGACAGTTTGGCAACAATTCCAGACGTTGGACCGTTGTAAAAGAAAGGCTGCCAGAGATTACGACTACACAAAATGTATTTTGGGATCAATTCTAAAAACAAAACATGCAGACAAACACATCAAACTATTTCTTCATTTCACAGTTCTTTTATTATTTCCTGCGCAAGAAATTCCTTTACAATGTTCTCTGGGGTACAACGAAATACCTACTACAGTTCAGAATGTTGGAATCCATTTAATGTAGTTAATGAGCGAGTCAACATCATCAAAATTTGGTCAAGTGTACCTCAGGACATTGTTTTATTTGGTTTACGGATAAGATTTCCAAATTATTCTATACTGCAGAATTCCCACCATAATTTTTGATTACCATTATTGTATCTATTGGTCAGTAATTGTGAATTTTATGGTTTTTATACGTAACCTCGTTTTATTGCCAATACAAAAAAACTAGCGAAACAAGATCCGTACTCGAAAAGTTGAGAATCTTGCAACGTCTACAGGATGGAGTTTCGAGAAAGCTGGTCTGTTGGGAGGAAGGCAAAATCAATGTTGAGAGGCTTGATGAACAAGGAGGATGACCTTAGGTCGTTTGTGGACGAGGTTCATGAAGATGTTGAAAAGAAAGAGAGCGAAGCTTGCTGAAAATGGTCAAGGCTTTGTTCAATTGGTTTGCCGAGAAAAGAGCACAGGGTATCCCCTTGTCTGGTGCCATAATCCAAGGCAAGGCAGAATAACTAAATGAAGTCATGGGTAGGACCAGGCCTTCAAGGGTTCCCATGGATGGTTCTTCAGGTGGAAGAGCATGCATGGGATTGGGAATAACACCATCGTTGGTGAAGCTCGGTCTGCAGATGTGGAGGCTGCTGAACATTTTCTTCCCAAACTCCAGAGGAGGGCTCCTGCGCAGACCAAAGCGCTAGGTGATCCATTCACACCTGTCATGGCAGATGTCCCTTAAGAGAGCCAGTCAGCATCATCCTGCCCAGACTCTGATGATGATGAAGCGAATGAGGGTTTCAGTGAAGAAGATCAGCACACTTCGACCTACCAGCAGCTCCTGGAGGCGATGAAGAATGCCAAATGTATATATGTAAGTCCCAAACTGTACTGGAGGTAGACCTGCCCAGGCCTCTTCAGACGACATGTTGGTAACTGAAGTCACTGGGGAAGTTGAGGAGGAGGAGGAGGTTTTTAGTTGGTAGACTATTTGCACAGTCGTACGAGTGTTAACAACTATTGAGTATTCAATGGCTTGAATTGTCTTAGTATTCAGTGGGTTAGGTATTCAATTGGTTGAAGTATTGTAGTATTCAGGGAGTTAGGTATTCATTAGGTCGACTTAATTTAGAATATTGTGGTTTAGGTATTCAATGGTGAAGGAGGTGCATTTCATAAAAAGTGGTTAACTGCGTCGCATTTCGACCAACAGGTTGTGGGTTCGATCCGACGGTGTGAAACCCATCTGGGTAATGGGTTTGTGCCAAGTGGGGAGCTGCCCAAGCATCGCAATCATCCTCATCCATCACCGTCGCGATATCAAGTTGCCAGTGATGTAAAACCCCAATATTACCTGTTACCACTACGATATCTTGGGAACATAGCGGTAAGTTATACCGGAGACAACGGCTGTGTGGTTGAGCAGACATCTACTTGCTATACTCAACTATAGACTAGCGTTGATGGTCGTTCGTACCCCACGTTGACACCTTCTGCGCCAACCAGCGACGTCATGAATTTTTTTTATCGCGGCGACCAACTGTGACAGATTCAACACAACAGAAAAAGCATCCCACTACGAATAAACATTTAGGTGCCCACAAAAACATCGTAATCATAATGTATCATTCTGTAACATCCCCCTTCTTGGGAAAAGGAAATCACTGTTCACTGTTGTAGTGCCATAATGTTCATAAGTAACACATACTATCATAATGTCCATAAAGTCACACTTGGAACATACACAATTCAAGAACTATTGAAAACACTAACATCACTAGTAAACGAATTAACTATGGTGGGGCCAGAGGTTACTAGCACATAGCCCACATACTTCAACTGGTCTTTACCACCAATTGTACATGTCACACAATACACACTACTGCAAATTGTAGTCACTGTACTTAGCAGGTAGCCTGACGTTGCACCCACTCCTTGTGCGCGCTGGTGACCTTGGTGGAGCCGTGACTTGCTTGGGCACTTGGGGCTCCACTGGTGGTGCTGCTGGTCGCTGCACTTGCACCTCATCTCGTGGGACTGGCACAATATACTCGGAGACTGTCTCCGGCATGACAACAGGTGGTGGCTCCTTGGTGCTCATTAAATCCCTGCGGTTCCTGCGTAGCACCTGGCCGTGTCCATCTGTGATCTGGTAGGAACGTGGCTCGCCGCACCTCTGTGTGACCACGGCTGGTTCCCATTCACTCCCCCGATGTACTCTGACCACTTCCTGATCTCGGAGGCTCGACAGGGGCTTCGCTGTTCGGTCGTAGTATTTCTTCTGGCGCTGCTGACGCTCCTGCAGCTCCTGCTTGGACCCTACTATCTTAGGCTTCAGCATATCTGGATGCGTCGGCAACTTGTCACGCAACATTCTGTTCATCAGCAACTGTGCTGGTGAATACTGAAGTCCTGAAATGGGCGAGTTACGATACTCTAGCAACGCCAAATACATGTCCTTTCCTTCAAGGCTTGCCTTTCTTAGCAACTGCTTCAGGGTTTGCACTGTCCTCTCACTGAGGCCATTAGACTGTGCATACGTAGGGCTTGATGTCGTCACCTTGATCCCCCAGGATTGCCCAAACTCCCTGAACTCTCTGCTCCCATATGGCATGTTATCACACATCACTTCCTCTGGTATGCGATGCCTAGCATAAATACTTTTCATGTGCCTAACGACAGAGCTGGCCGTTTTGTCATCTAGCAGTGCAATTTCTGCATACTTAGAGTAGTAATCTACTACCACCAAATAGTCACGGCCTTGGAATGTCATAATGTCTGAACCAACCTTTTGCCATGGCCTGTCAGGTGCCGGATGTGGCATCATAGGTTCACTCTGCTGCTTCCTGCGATACTGTAAACAAATCGCACACTTGGCCACCATATTATCAATATCCTTGGGCATCCCAGGCCAGTAGATAACCGCTCTGGCCCTCTGCTTACACTTCTCCTCTCCAAGGTTACCCTCGTGTATCCTTGCTAGCATCCCCTTGCGTAGACTCTGTGGCACAATTATCTTCTGACTTTTGAACAGAATTCCTTCCAATTCATACAGCTCATCTCGGATATTCCAGTACTCCACTAGACGCTGGTCCACTGCCGATTTGGCATCAGGCCATCCTGACCTGATAGTTTGCTTCAGCGCCAAAAGCTCTTCATCAGTAAGAGTACCCTGTCTGATCTCCTCGAGCGCTGGTCTGACGCTGGAAGTGTAGACATGAATGCGCAAACCATTATCTCCGCCTCTTCAGCCACTCCATCAATAGGCTTGCCTTTAAGAGGTTGTGACGCTCGGGACAGGGTGTCTGCCACATACATTTCCTTGCCTGGTGTATACTGCACATGCAGTGTGTACTTCTGCAGCTGCAACATCATGCGCTGCAAACGTGGAGATGCCCTGCTCATAGGCTTGCGAAGTATTATTTCCAATGGCTTGTGATCCGAGAGCACTGTTGTCTCCTTCCCATAGATGTAACAGTGGAACTTTGCACATGCAAAGCATATCGTCAACAACTCCTTCTCTATCTGCGCGTAGTTGACCTCAGCACTTGTGAGTGTACGTGATGCATATGCGATGGGCTGCCCGCCCTGCATCAGACATGCCCCCAGTCCCGACTGGGAAGCATCCGCTTGTATCGTACACGTCTGATTCACGTAGTAGTACTGTAACACCGGGGCTGATATCAGTGCTGATTTTACAGCATCCACCGCTGCCTGATGTTCTGGCTGCCACACAAATGCAGCACCCTCTTTCAGCAATCCTCTCAGTGGTGCTGTGATATCGGACTCGTTGGGAATGTACTGGGTCAGGTACTTCACCATTCCCAACAGGCGCTGTAACGCTTGCTTGTCCACCGGGGCGGCCATCTTGGCTATGGCCTCGACTTTGGCTGGGTCGGGCCTGAGCCCTGCTGCTGAGATAAAGTCGCCCATGTACATCACCTCGCTGACCTTGTACTGGATCTTGCCTGGGCTGAACCTGACATTCTTGTCTCGCGCCCTGTCCAGCACTCTCAGAAAAGCATCATCATGCTCATCATCATTCTCTCCAGCAATGATGAGGTCATCAGCAATAACATATACATTGCTGATGTCACCAAATGTCTGATCATTTCTCTGCTGTAGAACCTCACTAGCAGAGCAAATCCCGAACGGCATCCTAAGGAACCTTTTGCGTCCCCATGGAGTGTTAAACGTGCAGTAGTAGCTGGACTTTTCTCCTAGCACCATGTGCCAGTATGCATCCTTCATATCTATAACAGTGAAGATCTTCTTACCAGCCAACCTGCTGCGAACATCATTGGGTGTGGGGATGACGTACCTCTGCCTCTTAATAGCTTCATTAAGAGGCTTGGGATCCAGGCAGATCCGTATGGTCCCGTCCTTCTTGTCTGTAATCACCAAGTTGTTTACCCAATCTGTGGGTTCCTCCACGCCTGCGATGACTCCCGCTCGTTCTAACTTTTCCAGTGCCGTTTTCAGCTTCTCTCGACGGGCGTATGGCACTGTACGGCTGGGCTGAACCACAGGTATGGCATCCTGTTTCAGCTCTATGTTGTGCTATATTGCCCCAATCCATGAAACACATCCTGATATACATTCAGGATTTCCTCCTTGGAACTTGGTGCTCGCTGAGCTACGTCGACACGTTTGACCAGACTGAGGTCCTCACATGCCTCTCTGCCAAGGATGTTTAGTTTCTCACTGGTAACATAGAATAGCATCGTCTGCTCCTTGTCCTTGACCTTGACATCAAGGAAGGCAGCCCCCTGTGGCCGTATCCTGCCCTGACCGATGCCCTCCAGGGTGGTCTTGGTCTGAGCCAACTGCTCCAGTTTCTGCCCTGCCTGCAGGTATGCCTCACACGAGATGACATTAGCATCTGCTCCTGTGTCCAACTTCATAGACACCACCGTGCCGTCGATGACCACGTCCTCATGCCACCGTGATGTCAGATCACCTATATATAGCTGACCAACAAATAAGTTCTGTGACACTACTTCTTCTACCTGTGACACTTGGACTGCTTTAGGTTTTGGTTGCCCAGCCTTACACTTTTGTGCAAAATGGTGTGACTGCTTGCACCTTGCACATGTCTTGCCATATGCCGGGCACTTCCCTTTAGGATGATCCTTACCACAATATTCACAATCCTTTACCATGACTGGTGTGGAACTCTTTGGCTTTGTAGATTGGCCTTGTTGTTTGCCCTTGTTCCAGGTTCTGTTCTTGGACCTACGCACCTCGTGTACCTGGGCAGCACCGGCTGATGCTGATGATGACATGGCCTGCATCTGGACCTTGCTGGTCTCTGCAGCTATACATATTTCCAGGGCTTTATCTAGGGTTAACTTTGGCTCCCTCAGAAGTCTCTCCTTTACTCTGGTATCCCTTAGCCCAAATACGACTTTATCTCGTATTATCAAGTCTCTCTGGTCACCATACTCACAGGATGGGGCTTTGGTCTTTAGGTCTGTGACCCACTGGTCAAAGGGCTCTTCCTTCATCTGATCCCTTTGCCAGAACTTGTACCTCTCAAATACCACATTTTTCATAGGCTCACAGTACAAGTCAAACTTCTCAAGCACTTTTTTATACTCCTTGATATCATCAGCTGGATCATACACAAATGTAGCATGAATCTCTTGGGCCTCTGCCCCAGCCACATGCAACAAAATTGCTACTTGGGTCTCACCCTCCTTCTTATTCAGTTCTGTCGCCTTGTGGTAGGTGACAAACTGCTGTTTCCATTTATACCAGGTGGCACTGACATTACCTTGTGAGAAGTTCATTGGTGGAGGGGGTTTTAAGCCATCCATTCTCACTGTTCCTTATGCTGCAATCCAGAGATTAAACTCACAAAGATCCCATTTTCCTGACACCATGTGACAGATTCAACACAACAGAAAAAAGCATCCCACTACGAATAAACATTTAGGTGCCCACCAAAACATCGTAATCATAATGTATCATTCTGTAACACCAACGTTAACAATCTTCAAGGTAATTGACATTTAAACACGTTTAAACCAGGATTTATAGGGGTTTATGTAACTAGTAACTATAGGAAGGTAACTTACGTCAGGTCTCATTTAATTATAATTTGATATCACAGTTTTACACCACCCCCACCCCTCCCCACAAACATATGCATCCCTACCTTTCCCTTCCTCCCCAAAGGTCCAGTTAAAATTTTAAAATTTTCAGCCGCTCCGGAGATGAATATTTAGGCAAATGAAATGTATCCCTTTTCAGACGAACCAAATAAATTGTCATCCAATTAATATAAACCCTTTGTAACAAGTAGTATCGTTTGAAGCAGATGTTCCGAACAGGTCGGGTTCTAAATCATACTGAAGTCAACTTAATTACTGTTGCGAATGAGTCGGTCTCCCTGCTGCTTCTATGGCAATGCTGGTTATATGGCTTCAGTGTTAGATACACTCTGCGTGGCGAGTCCGCTGCGGTCACGTGATCCCTTCAGATAAATGCCTCACGTACCATATCTCGCCTATTTATATATATATATAAGGCAATAGGAAAATAGCCGATCGCAAAAACAGACAAACAAACTCTTGTTAGACAAACACTAGTCAAGAATTACTGAATACTGTAATGACCAATAAAACTAGGAAATACATTAATTCCTACAAATGGTTGCACCATCAAAACAGCCACGAATCTGTGTAGCCCTGACCAACTCTCAGTCTGACTACGCAATCAAACAAAAGAAAAAAACCTGCACGTTTTCAGATATTGATGCACACCACACACCTAGACCTAGCTAAACCAATAGTGATGTGTATGACCGCTGATCGATTATTTAATCTGATATAAGAGGCAAGCTAGCAGCCACAACATATTTTTTTTCTTCATTATAACTCTCATTCTCAAGCCACTTAATTATTAGTTAAATCTGTATGTATAAGCAGCGAGGAAGGAGAGGAATTATAGAACTCGAATGTCTGAGATTCTCACCACACAAAACATTCCCCTACTTAATTGATCTACACATTTCTACACTCTCATACATTGAATTCTCAGGCAAAAAGACCTCTTGGTTGACGGACTTAAGAGAATGGACATTACCTGGCGTGTCTGGACAGGGGGCCCAGTGTACATCCATCTGCTCGTCAGTGGTCGGGGTTATCTGGTTTGCATGGGACACACAGGGCGGCTTCTCTTCTTGACCCGCGATCACAGGCGCCTTGTAGGTGAAATGGAGGGTGGAGTTGAAGGGTTCATCACACACACTGGCAATCGCATCCCATCCTGCCACAACCAATCGACGGGTGTTGTTGCAGCCATGGCGAAATTAATGCAGTTTCTGTATTCTTATATTGGGTTTAACATCATAAATATATATATTTGACATATACGGTGTATTGGGGTCCAACATATGGCCGCTAGACACTAGACTAATGACTTACTTAGGTCTAGCCCCGGGTGATTTGTACTATAAGAGTATTACTATTGGCCCCATTGGGAGGGAAGTGTGTTGGGGCATAATGTCATCTTGCTAGGGAATAACTTAATGTTTATAACTATGGGTACACAGTTACGTGAGCGGGGCGTTGCAATATTCGGGCGTGCGGTGGATGGCTAGTTTGCACTCACTGTAGTGGAAGTCTCCATCGGTCGTCTGCGGGGAAAGACCTCGGTAATCATGAAGCTTCTCACTCACTTCAGACAAATATTCCTCACCACTGAATATCCTCGCTGCAACCAGATTTGGAGTTGTGTTGATTCGCTTTGAAAAAGTTAATTTATTTTTGCGCAGCGCACGTGGCAGACGCTAACAGAACATCTCTGCAATAGTTCACGGAGCGCATGCGATTTGACCCGGTTGTAACCTCTGACCGGACGATAACAAGCAGCGCGCGTCAAACATAAACAAACAAGAATGGTCAACATGAATGGAGTTTATCGGGGAAGCTCGGAAGTCCCTTCTGTAGGAAATAAAGCTGTGTTTCCTGTCCACAAAGGCCGCATTTTGATGTCTTTGATTATAAATTTTCTTTACTTTATACGCTGCAGTTATTTAGGTTATATAACCAAGGCCCTGCAGTCACAAGTATTAAATTTTGGCAAATCTTATTCTAACATTAGCAGTCCAAGTTTTTTTGTGTTGTGTGTCTTTTTATTTTTTCCATAAAACATGTGAACTCCAATCGGCAGGCAGGGGGAGCAGCAAATCTGGGAGCAAATGGTATATCAGGCTTTTTCCATACCCCGTTGGTAGATTAGCAACAACGCCGTTTCCCAAAAACAACTTCTCCAAACACTCTCGCTGCTTGTCTGCATTTCCAATCCCGGCGTGTAACTTTCTATTGATTTTTTCAGTCAATTTTCGTTAGCAAATTCGTCTTCACATCTGACTGCCGCCATTTTTAGAAACGCTTAACGGCCATGAAACGTCCCCGGAACTACTTTTTTTCGATAAATGCCTCATATTGGGCCTATAAAAAGGTTTTCCATATCAAAATGATTATTATTATTCTAATCACACACAACAGAAAATGTTTTTGTAATATTTAAGAGATGACATTTCGTAATACTATTTCGTCGCGTAATGGCCCGAATTTGCCCCAAAGCGATCAGAGTGTTGCAGAGGCGAATCCCAGCCTGCGCAGAAGCCGATGCGCAGGAGATCGCGTACAGCACTGATCCATATGTTAATGTTTACTTTTTTCTTGCATTGATTCTTTACAAATCTTTACGTTTATATGTACGAAATTAATACTATATATATATGCCAGTTTCGTGTGTGAAGTTCTTTCACTGCTAGTAATTAAGACTCATTCAGTCGTGTACGGTTTAACCGCAAGATGCTTTATTCTACCAGTACCCGATGAATCGAAAACAGAGGCACTTGTTACGTGTCGTAGTATGCATTGTTTCGATAACTAGCTAGCGTCATGACAGTGATGTAAGGTCAAACTTGTTGCAGGAGTTTCGTGACACGCACTATTGATTTAACACTACATATGCGCATTGTGACGTTGGCGCGTTACGCACCGCGCTACGATGGAGGAGCGCGCAAGCCAACACGATGTGAGCCTGATGGCGCAACAGACACAATATAATTAAAATGCAGATATGACCTCAACTTCAGTAATTCAACTGCTATGGAATGAAGCCTGGTCCGGATCCAAAATCAAAGTGAGTAAAATTGATTTAAAAAGAAAAAAATTCTATTCCTTTAATTGTTCAAAATAACGGTGTACCCTTTCGTTATTATTTGAGTGTATATTACTACTTGCTATGGAGCAGTCGTTGGTTTGCGTAGAGTAATACTACAGGCTTTTACTTCGCTTGTGATAGCTGGCATCGCAGGATATTGATAAACAATAGCACAGCGCTTCTGTGGCGGCAAACATTTGATGAAAGAGATAGCAATACTTGTCTTTTCAATTCATTTTCATCTCGCGTACATGCACAACATGGAACGTATTAATGAATATTACTATTTATTACGTCTTGCCCATAGAAAATAGGGAATTTATCAATAAGGTTCGTCAGATGAGACTGGAATCCACTTAGTTGTTCCCATTTACATAGGATATTTTAAGCTCAATAGATATGTGTATTTACGTTTGTTTATTAATGATTGGCTGATAATCCATGTGCATTAGTTGTGTCGATTAGTGTGACTAAGTTGGGCGTGTTGGTTGCTTTAGAAGAAACGTTTGGTTTCTTGACCTGTCCAAGCCTACACTATTTATACTGATTCCAGATGACTTCAGATCAAGGATTGTTTCGGTTTAGGTTTTAGAGAAGCAACAGTGACTGCTTCTATAGTGGCAAAGGGAAAGTGTACACTTTTGGGCGAAGAAGATCACCACCTTGTGGAATGATTCTACACTTGAAGTCTGCTCAGACGGCGATAATCTGCATAATTCTTTAAGAATGCGTTTGCTTGTCACATTAAGTTCCATGTCCTTGTGCGCCTTTGATCCTTAATAAATGAACATAAAATACAAGATACTGTGTAGCACATCTACATACAGAGGCAACATGTGTTTCAGTCTCGACCAGCTGTACACCAATGATATTTCCCAAAAGACCTATTATATATCAATATACATCTATATACAGACTGTGTCCAATTAGTCCTATGACATAAGTAGTACTCCTCATGTAAATGGACCAATTAGGCACAGAATGCAGTGTATCCAAGTCCCTAAACAATAAACAGGCAACATCCATGTAATTAAAAATCGTTGGAATGGCATCTTGGCGAAGCCTAGGCTGTTTTGAAAAGCCAAGACTTCTGAGCAGCTAGGGATCTGTTTCATAGGCGTCCCTCTTAAAGTGTTCGGAGCAAAAGACTAGTTTTGGTCGGCTTCCAATCCATCCTCTACACCTTTACAATCCAATTCTTATGCATGTTTCAGTCTTTCGGGAACCGAATGAAACCCTTAACCGACCTCTCGTCGTTTCTACACACAGCCGGACAACAATAAGGCATAGTCCAAACTGTAAGTGTCACAAACCGCGAAGAACCTTTTTATAAACCATCAATGAGCCGTGGGTAAAATGGCGAAGTTTGTTGATATTCGTAATCAGCGAGCATCGAGCGGTGAACGTGACGTCATGGGCCGAATAATTCCGAACGCTGCCGAGTGGGTGCCCCAAAGTAACCGCTATTGATACCATTATTGAAGTTTATTCTTTGGAATTGCGCTTTGAAAAAAATTTGTGTCGGTGATCTTTAAGCCAAACGCGTTCTCGTCGACGCGCGGAAAATGTTAAATCAGAACGGTATACATTCATATTACCGTTCGACCGGAGCTAGCGTCTGACATACAAGATCTTTGTCCTGCCGTCGATAACAACCCGAGCATAAATCAATTCCAAGGGCTCAAAGAAGTATATTCAAGTAGCACAGGGGCCCTGGTAAATAAATACAGTCTAGTTAAATACTTATTTGGGTGGGGAGGGATGGTAATAACTTTCTACATATTTCATATATATATATATATATATATATATATATATATATATATATATATATATATATATATATATATATATATATATATATATATATATATATATATATATATATATATATTTATACATTGGTAAGGGAGACGTAAGCTTTGGCTACAAGGTGTTGGCGCGTCGGGCGAAGGCGCTATCTCCCTCTTGTATGGCGTAAATATACCTGCTATGAACAACGATGGAATGAAGCCATGAATATCTGGCATTTACAAGGGGTGAATTTGTACCCCCGGGGTGGGGGGGGGGGGCACTTGGCCTTATCCCGGACAGGGATGTCCCGTACCCGTCGTACAAGGTGAAAATGGCCAAAAGCATACCCCGTCGTACAAGGTACTATGTGAATGTATAACCCATCGTACGTCGTAGGCAGGAAAAGTGTCAGGAAAATCTCAAAATCTGATCCGTGATTTCTGATTACATGCAGTAACAACTTCGCGCGCTTGCACTGTCGCACTACCCCATCTTATTTCAAGAGCCTGTACCAAAAAAAAGACCTCACACCAAAAAACTTACCCCCACTCGACGCTATTTTTCAGTAAATGCCATTGATATCCGCCATTTTGGAGAATATTGAGTCACGTGATTTCCCCCATTTCCCGCCGCCTCATCCGCATTGCCTTAGCATTAGTCGTCGATGGGTCACGTCATTCTGAGCATGCGCAATGCACGTAGTCTTGAAAACCATGCTGCTGTGTTTCGGACTTTTTTACCTCTTCCCAAATTGATTGAACTATAACTAATTACCATGGATGAAATCCCCCGCCGAAAAGGGATAAAATTGTTCGTGAACATCATTGCATTTTAAAACTCCATCACTTGGGTATGTTTGGTGTTTGATAGTTGTCTGAATCGATCTCAATTTTTTTTTCAATGCGTCGTTTTAAGAGAAAGTAAGACGTCTACTCAGACGTCTTGTAGGGCTAGTCAGACTCTAGCCACTCGCCCACGCACATGCTGGGGTTATTTAAAGTGCCATCAATGAGGCGACCCGGGGAGAATCTGCAGGCATTTCTCCAAGAGATAGCTAAGGCAGATGATGGTTCATACAAAGGCCACCAACTGCAAACTGTCACTGGCTGGCAGGAGCAAGAGAAAATCAACATCCGGAACTGCATTGAATCTATCACTAACCACATAAATGGTCGACTGGAGAGCATTGAGAATACATCAGTGTTGGCAGCCCTTCGGTTGGTCACAACACCATCGGGGTGGCCTGTTACAGCAGCAGAGGTAGCAGCCTATGGGGAACTAGAGGTGTGTGTATATCACTTCAAAATGCATATATTTTAGTCTCTACTTAGCTGAAGGTTTGCGTTATTGAGTAAGTAATTTATTCTGCTTGCAGGTGGCACTTGTATGTGAACATTTAGACCTCTGCTGGTGAGAGTCGGTTGCCACTAGCACATTCTTCAGCAACACATCCCCTCTCCCGCTGTGGTAAGCCCCTGTTTGACTCGGCAGACTGTATCTGAGTGCGTGAGGGTAATTTAAATCATAATTGGCCGGGTTGGTTTTGAGATATTCGTGCTTTTTCTATCCCCATGGTTGCTAAAACTTGATAGAAATAAAGTATGGCTCTTCCTGTGGTTATAATTGACTTTGCGAGTGATTGATTTGGAAGAATGATGAGAATTTCCTAGAGGCCTGCCGCCGTGCTGGAGTGGATCAGGTGAGGTCAACCAAGTGCACACAGGTCAACGACCTTCGCTATATATCCTTAGCCAATCTGACATACAGTTAAACCAGCCTCTGTATATTCCCACAAATCACCTGATATGGTTCATTCTGAACTGGAAACAACTTGACCTGATCAGTCCAATAGCTGTTTGAAGCATTAGACACAATAACAGTGACTTTTGGTATTAAAATGCAATTTCTAACATTGCATTTTTTAGCATGGCATGGCCGAGGCTGTTTAACTATGAGTGTTCTTTAGTTCAGACTTGCGCTTTCCCTGCTGATCTCATTGTTGTCTCTACACCCGCACTCAGTCGGTGCATGCTTCCTGTTACACAGCGGCTTTCAATGATTGCTTCTGCTTGCTTGGTTCCATATAACTTGCTTGAATGAAGTAGTGTCATACTTTAGATTCATTAGTTGGTTGTTTTTCAATCTTTTATTGTTTATCTCTGAGGTATTAGTTATATTTGTAGTGGCGCATGTTGGATGAGATCAAACAACAGAGCATGATAACATCTGGGACTAGTTAAGCACCACTCATACCAACACAGAAAATGGACGATCGTTGTCCTGTACGATGAAAACTATCATTAGTTTGTGGCTGAACTATAGTTTCTTCAGTAAACCTTCTTTAACTTTAATTCTATCCCCTTTAGACTTCCTCGGTAATGTGTATGCTATTAATCTTAAAAGCCTATTCAATAAATCTTGATTGAGAATGAAGTTCACTTGAGAATGATATTCACTCATGCACAGATCTGCAGTGTCGCCGTTAGAGTCAGTTCTTTAGTGTTCATGTTGTTCTGTATGTCTGTCTGTTGTTCGGTGTTGTTTGTTCTCTCTCTGTTTATTTTTCTTTCTCTTTTTCATAACAATGGGTGTTGCTATCAGAGAGTTGACAGTCATTGACTACTGTATCATCTTATTGAAGTGAAATAAGATGTCCAGCTTACATTCGAGAATGACTACTTTGGTATGTTGCCCTTTGGCTGCATTCACGGGGTGTAGTTATTCTGTATGTCATTGTTTGTTACCGTGTCTAGTCGCTTGTGCATGAGTGAATATTAGCCAGTGAGCTTTCATGTGATTATCTTAACACTTAAACACGATCCCATATAATTAAGACTTGTTTCATTAGTACCATAACCTGTGTAACTAACTAATTAAGCCGTCGCGCTCAACTAAACAGCCACATTTACTTTGTGATAACAAGTGCCAGAGGCTCCAGACTTACAGTCAGGTGTTCTTATGTTGCCTTTGATCTTGATATATATTTTTTGGCCTTTGATGATATAGAAAAATGTTTGGATCTAGCAAAGTAGTTCCTTAAGCTCTTTTTAAATGTTTTCATTTGTCCCCCTATCGTCCATTCTTCTCTCAATCCCCACATCATCTGTCCTTTGTCATGCCACATCGGCATGGTGACCATTGCCAGGAGAGACTGTACGACAGCCATCATTCTGGAGGAGAGAGACACAGCGGATGTAGCTCTAAGTGTCAAGGCCTTCCTCGACTGTGCTACAGTGCCCAAGCTGTCTGCAGTATAACCACAACTTATACCTTAGTCTGTATTCAATTCTTAGTCATCACGACCATTGGTTCACTGTGCTATTCTATGCTACATATCTGATGCAACAATGTTGAATTATGGTCAGTTTTCCTAATTCCAAAAGGGCTTTCCTGAGAAACAATGAATTATTCAGTAATCATCTCAAACACCAGTGCATCTCCTACCAAATCTATGTATTCTTTGTTGATGCAAACATTGAAAATGCTATTCTCTCACTAGTTATTAATCATGTCTTCACTTGCCAGTGGTTTCAGCCTTATTAATCCAGTACAAGGCTGTTTGTCACACGCCATCGTTGAAGCTGTTCAGAGAAATATGAAGTGGCGAAATGTGCAATTCTCATCACTGGAAAATGTTGTCATGGCAACCACTTATTGTATAATCATTGAGGCTAGAATCTGATATTCAGACTTGATAATGTCCCGCGGTAACTATGGAAACTGCTAATAATGGCAGTTCTGAAATGACCCTGTTTTTATTTGATACCCACACAATCAATGCCGGTCTTCGTCTCTTGTTTTTAGTTCTGTAACATTTGTTATAATGAGCTTCCATATCTAGTCTAGTTCTTATTGTAACCCTCGTCATATTCGTTCCATGTCTTCCCATACCAGTGAAGCTTATCATTCGGTATTTTATTAATGCACTGCCAAATTATGTGTGTGTATTACATGTATGGATGTATAGGGGACAAGGGTGGGTTAAGAGGTGTGTTGACTTTGTCAGCAATGTCAGCCCACTTACACGAAGATCCATGTATCAAGCTGTCATTTTCTCATGATAAATTATAGTGATATTTACCATGCAGTACTATGTAATAATCAAGATCGATCTTGCAAGTATACCAATTGGTAACTTAAATCTCAATTTTTTTCACAATGTATTACAGTTGTGTGCGTGGTTGGCCTGGGTTTCTGTGTTCCCCTTCAGATCTCATAATGTACAGTTCTTGCAGAATATGTGATTCTATACTACATCATATATACTCCACCATTATCAACACTGGAATTATTGAATGCCTTCATATATCTCTGTGCTTAAGTTGCAACATTTCATATCAATCCTAACATATTTAGACTATGAATTTCCAAATGTAACTTCTATAGGAATAGGAATTCTCAAAAATATTAAAATTATCAATGATGGATAGCTAAATCTATTGTCAATGATAAATGCAACATGGATGCAGTGATGCATAATGAAGATGTGGCCCAAACTCACTGTGAACGATATATTATATACCACTTGGTAGGCAACCTAGATCTAAACTTTAAAAAAATATAATATTTGAAATAATATCTAGCCAATCAGATTATAACAGCTTTGTGAGGTTATTTCCAGTTCAAGGTACTTGTTATGCTGCATGCTTACTATGGTAAATTGGCTTGCATCAGTGTGATCTATCACAGTTCATGGATGATATGTGAATCGTCAGCTTTGATAATGTAAGATATTTTCGGTATGAACTCTCATCATCTTTCAATGTGTGGTTAGAGTTGTGTTTAGTTGTTATGCTGATATGTTTGACTGCGATGAAATGATATGGCAGTGAGTGGATTCTGAATGGGTACAGAAAGCTAGCGTTGTCTTTCTCTGACACAACACCCTTGTGACTTCACTTTTAACTTTCACCGATCTAAAAGGGATTCTTCAATGAAATTTGTGATATGACGTGTAGTATTGTAGGTGTGAAGTTCATTATTCGGCTTGTGTGTTGGTAAGGCTTTAACTCTGTGATGTGTGATAACAAGGGATTTATGGATGGATGCAAAACCATACATTTATGAGATCCAATGCATATTTTTGAGGATCTTTGTGTGGGATGGTTATAAGGATCATTATTTGTATGCACAGCTAAGTCACATGCAATGTTAATATACCTGTTATAATCAATATTGTAATGAGAGCTTGGTAATGTGGTGTGGAAAACTTGAATAGTAAAATGGAACTTAGGTTTAAATACCTATCCTACAATACAGCTTAAAGCAATTAATGTTGCACATAAACACATGTTTTGCGAACTTTTAGTTTTTTAAGGTAGTATTATGAAGGTTCTTGAGTTTGATCGTTATTTCTATAGATTTGTTGTCCAGATGAGATCTCGATCACCTGGCCAGTATAAAGTTGTAAGTTGCGCACTGTTACAAAAGTTGCCAAAATATGGATTATTTGGAGCAATAAATGTTTCATGTTGTACATCATGTGTTGGATACAAAGTCTATTGTTTTCAATCAAATACTTTCTTTATAATGTTTTGCAGGACAGTATTTTGTTACCCATTAATTTTATGTTTTATTGTGTCGAGCAAAGACTTCGCCTTCATTGGTCTTCAGACGCATACCAAAATGATGTGTGGTATCATTTATCTGTATTCTATTTAATGTTGATACTATTATGTACAAATGTCACCAAAATAAATTGAAATGTCATGAAAGAGAATGCAGTTGATTGCTTATAACCTTATATACCGGTTTAACGGGTGCGGGTGATCACGCTATCGTGAGGTGTTGGGACAACACCTGACAAGCCTCCGTAAGGGGGAAGCTCGGGAAATCCAGATAAGGTCAACATACCAAACACCTAACTACGTGTGTGCTGTTGTTCTGACTGAGGACAAGAGACACATTGTGTTAGTCGGCGGTAACCCACTCAACATGACGTCAGCCCATTACACATACAGAGCACATGTGGTTGACATTGTAGAGGGGGTGGGGACGGGGTTGGAGAGGGTGGAGTCGGGCTGGACTGTAGGCAGGTGTAGGGTGTGGGGTGGTGTATGTACGGGGATGCTGCCCGCTAGTGTGATGAAATGAGTCGCTGTGTCCGATATGAACCCAGTGATAAGAGTGAGTGATAACAATAGACCCTGATCACCAGAGTTGTTCTGTTTCTTTAGTTATCCGTAACCATTTTGTTTGTTGTGCTTTGAGTTCATCGTCCCACGTGTCTTAATGAATCATCCTCTTAGCGTTAGAGGGTAGATGCTATTTGTCTGACATGCAACCTGATATTGAGTTGATAATTAACCTGAACATAGTGAGAGCGTATGTTAGTTGTCACTTGCCTTATGTACTAATTGAGAATATATTTATGAAAGTTTCATCCTTTCCGAGAAACACACTTTATATGATCCCCGGTGATGTGAATAAATAAATCTGTGAACTCTTTTTGTAACATCAACTTGGAGTTCTACTTTATCTATAGTCAGAAAAGCGTTCAACAGGAAGTACACACACACATACAGTCGCATAAACACATACGCAAATATATAAATCAATGCAGATTTATATATACACATATACTGTATAAATTTACGAGGAGATAGCGAGATAGATAGGGAAATGGGGAGGTAGTAGATATATATATATATATATATATATATATATATATATATATATATATATATATATATATATATCTTATATATATTATATATATATATATATATATATATATATATATATATATATATATATATATATATATATATATATATATATATATATATATATATATATATATATATATATAAAATATGTATCTATATCTATATGATGTATATACGGGGGTGGAAATAAGCACCCGCTCGACCGCCAATGACGTACTTTTACCGTTGGGCGTGTAGATTTAGTGTAACTGCACGTCCGGCTGGCCTGTCATTTTCAGAGACAATAGGTGTCCAATAGACTGATGATTTCTACAGAGCCAGCCTTATCAAAGAGATCCCACTGCTCGCAGTTCGTGCTTGTCTGGTTTGGACCTGAAAGCAACGAGTTGGAAGTTATAAAAGGCTTAAAACACTTGGCGATAAAGACAACTGTATTTACTCAAGGCGCGTGACCTTTCTATCGTGTTCATTCTGGGGTCAGTCTAACGCGTGTGAGATGATTGGGATGGTTCACTGAGAGCAGCAAAGCATGTATTTTGGGCATGACACTGTGACTCTCACCAATGTCATCTTCCTCAACGCCAATTCAACATAGCCAAATTGGTAAAATGGCAGAAAAATTAGGCAAACAGACTGCAACGCCCCTTGCCCACGCATTAACTTTCACAGCTGCTAGAGTCAACGATTTCGAGTTCAAGAGAAAAGCAAGGGTTCTAAAGGGGTCAATGGATCATATTCTAGTCATTCGCCGACGTAACTTCTCACCAGAAATTACCAACTGCTTTAGTGGTGATACTTTTAGGCTAATTCAAGTCACTTAGAACTGTAGCAGGCCGAAGGGTGTGATGACTACATCGGCTGTTGAGGAAGAACTGCTCCAAACGTCTAGGGTGAAGGTTTGCAGGTCGATTACCTCAACATTGATCTCTCTGTCGTAGTGGATGTGGAGGAGAGCCAATGACGAGCGCCGCTCTCGGTCCATATATGCCCTCATGTAGTTGTTGAGCTTGTAAGAGTATTGTGTTATAATACTGTGAGACTTTGTGACCAGGTGTAAATGTCTTAACTGGGATTTGAATCCAGGACCCTCTGCTGACCATGCAGACCGCACCACCATCTGAGCTACTGAGACCTGTGTTCGATCCAGGCACTTTCACCTGTATCCTCAATAGGCATACAACAATTGGCACTTCTCTCATATACACAGGAGCTAATAGTGTGTGTACAGGCGATCCGAAGAGAAAACCGATCGTAGGGATGTGAAAAGAAAACCGATCGTAGCGATCTGGAAAAAAAAGATTGTTGCGATCTGAAATAGCAAGCGATTGTTGGTATCTTAAATAGCAAGTGATTGTAAGGATCTTAAATAGCAAGCGATTGTTAGTATCATAAATAGCAAGTGATTGTTGGTATCTTAAATAGCAAGTGATTGTAAGGATCTTAAATAGCAAGCGATTGTTAGTATCATAAATAGCAAGTGATTGTTGGTATCTTAAATAGCAAGTGATTGTAAGGATCTTAAATAGCAAGCGATTGTTGGTATCATAAATAGCAAGTGATTGTTGGTATCTTAAATAGCAAGTGATTGTAAGGATCTTAAATAGCAAGCGATTGTTAGTATCATAAATAGCAAGTGATTGTTGGTATCTTAAATAGCAAGTGATTGTAAGGATCTTAAATAGCAAGCGATTGTTGGTATCATAAATAGCAAGTGATTGTTGGTATCTTAAATAGCAAGTGTTGGGATCTTAAATAGTAAGGATTGTCTTATCTTAAATAGCAAGCGATTGTTGGTATCTTAAATAGCAAGTGATTGTAAGGATCTTAAATAGCAAGCGATTGTTAGTATCATAAATAGCAAGTGATTGTTGGTATCTTAAATAGCAAGTGATTGTAAGGATCTTAAATAGCAAGCGATTGTTGGTATCTTAAATAGCAAGTGATTGTAAGGATCTTAAATAGCAAGCGATTGTTGGTATTTTAAATAGCAAGTGATTGTAAGGATCTTAAATAGCAAGCGATTGTTGGTATTTTAAATAGCAAGTGATTGTAAGGATCTTAAAAAGCAAGTGATTGTAGGGATCTTAAATAGCAAGCGATTGTTGGTATTTTAAATAGCAAGCGATTGTTGGTATCTTAAATAGCAACCGATAGCTGAGGTAAAGTACAGTATAACACCCTTTTATGGCCGCTTCAGGGCTAGTGGGCCAAATCTGTAGATCTGCAGAAAATTATATTTATTGGGAACTATTAAATATGATTGACACAAATAATTCATTTCCTTAGGGACAATTTTCATTTTGAACATATGAACCTGTTAGCTCACTAAAGTTTAACTTATGCACCTATTTCCAGGGCAAATAGCTCTGGCGAGGGCCTGTCTTCACTGTAAGTTGAAAGAACAGCCTTCTCATCAAACTGCAGGTGACATAGAACTGATGAAACCAGCCAAAGTAGAGGTGATGCTGTGACGGAAAGAGCTAAATATGTAGAGTGCGAGTGGTAGGGTTCCAATAGCGAAATGGGATCGTTATCAGACTTTCCGTTAGCTTAACTAGTTCTGATTCAGCCACAACTATTGGCGACAATACGAGACAGTCGATTATGGTATAGGTCCAGCTTTACAGGCCCTCCACAACACCTCTGACTGACTCGAATACCCGCAATATGGTTCCACTTAATGGAACACACCAATAAAACTTCAAGAAGGCTTTCGTGACAAAGCTAATAGTCTTTATTTCAGCTGCGAAAATGCTATCTGGTATCAGCTGTTGTTGTTGTTGTTGTTATTTCCTGGTAAAGCAGTTCGGCAAATGTAGGCCACGTACTGCTAAAAAAAAAGAAACATGTATGAACATGCCATCAGAGGGCGCCAGGTAGGGTGGGTTGTACGAGGAGGGAGACAGTTGGTTTATATTGTATATTGTAATATAGAGACGATTAACAGAAGTGAGACTAAAATAAAGAAAAGTCGGGTTCTTTACAGGCCCCGTGATTTTGAATTTTTATTGTTAATAAATTTGAGTATTAAATGAAATTAAAATAATGAAAAAGGTGCTCCTAATTAGAGGGCTGAAAATAGTTTCTCACACTGGGGGCCGCTCCAGTGCATTAAAGTAAGAAATAAATTGGCCCTAAAGTACACCATGTCCTTATAAGGACTTGGGGGTTCCTAGATAGAAAAACATTAGTGAGGGATAGAACAAAATAACTAAAAGGTGAACAGAGAATGATTGAAGAGTGAGAGACTTATGATGGGCTTGATGAAGGGGGGAGGGTCGATACAAAACGTTTGCTGTTAGTGAATGTATGAGATGGTGTATTTTATGATATCTTGTTGGAACAAGTTATCGATGTTTAGTGGGTAATTAAGGGAGTTAAGTTTGTTGATGAGTGGGGTGCGGAGATTTGAGTAATTGGGGCATTCAAAGAAGAAGTGATGAGAGGTTTCTGGCAAAGGACAGTAATGACAGATAGGGTTGGGATGTAAGGAGCGATAGTGTTTGCTTTTGTAGTATTGTAGAGGGGGGTTGTCTAATGCTATTAATGTTAAGATCTTGTCGGAAAATATGTTATTACTGAAGGTATGGGGTTTATAGTCTATTGTGGATTTAATATGTTTGAAGTTTGAGGAGGAGTTGTTCCACTCTTCTTGCCAGGTTTGTATTAAGTGTGTATTTATGATAGAATAGAGTGTGTTTAGATCTAAGGGTATGGGTTGGATAAAGAGTTTTTTGGGGGGCTTCTGAATCTGCAGTTTCATTTCCCTGGATTCCGCAATGAGTAGGAATCCAGGCTATTAAGGTATAATAGTTGTGATGAGCAAGAAGAGTGGAAAGGTATTTGATTTCCTGGATGAAGGGATTTAGGGATTTGTTTCTGAGTGCAATAACAACTGAGAGGGAGTCTGTGAGGATTATAGGGTTTGGAAGGTTAGTATGAAGAGCTAAATGCAGAGAATTTATGATGGCTAACGCTTCAGCTACAAAGATGGAAAAAAAGGAATGAATACGTGAGGATTTATTATACTTTAGAGATGGGATAGTTAGGGCGTAGGAGGTACTTGTGTTATTTTTGGAGCTATCTGTGTAGATATAAGTAGAGTTTGAGGGGAGTTGACTGATGAGCTGAAGAGCTAAATTTTTATTGTATGCAGGGTTGTCTTTAATTACTTTGTCAGTTAGTTCAGTGTTTAATATTGGGTTAATTAGATGCCAGGGTGGAAAGGGGTATGCAGGCAGAGGTGATATGATGGGATGAGATAATGTGAAAGGGAGGCTGCTGGTAAGTTTACGTTTATGTTTAATTTTGTTATGCCAAGATTCTTCAAAAATATGTTGGGTAGGAAGATTATGGGTTTTGGATCTTATTTGATATTTGAGGGTGGATTTAAGAAGCTGTAAAGGGATTGGGGAAAAACCAGTGGAAACCTGGAGAGGAATTATAGGTGTAGATTGGGTAAATTTAGTGATGGCTCTTAGAGTGGCTGATTGAGCAATGTCTAATTTGTGGATGGTAGTTTTACATGCAGTGATGATAGCTGGGGCTCCATAAAGGATGTATTGTAATGAGTGTGATGAATGGATTTTGCATGATGTTGATTTGTTGGTACCCCAGGAAGTGTCACTGATGTATCTAATGAGGTTGGTGATTTTTTGGCACTTCGAGACTGTGTATGTTATGTGGTCTCTCCAGGTTAGACCTTTGTCGAGGACGATTCCAAGATATTTTGTAGAGTCGTGTTTAGGGATAGGTTTATTGTTAAAGTAAAAAGTGGGGAGATGATGTTTTTTGTTAGTTCCAAAGTGGACAGTTTTTGATTTTGAGGGGGAAAAGGAGACGCCCCATTTAGAGGCCCATTTTTGAATATTGAAGAGGTGATTTTGTAAAGATTTGGTGAGTCTGGATGATAGTTTACCAGGTACTCCATTTTCTGTGGAAAGGGTGTTGTTGGCTTTAACTTGAATGGTTTTATTAGATAGGAAGTTATGAATCCAATTAAGGGCAAGGCCTGTAATTCCTAATGTTTTGGCTTTAATTTCTATTGAGGTTGTGTTTACCATGGAGTCAGTAAGGAGAAGAGTGTTATCGATAGTACTATGGTGGGGTCGAAAAGCTGTGAGATTGGGAGGATATAGATTATTGTGCTCAAGGTGCCAGGTGTTATTTAAGATGGATTCAAAAAGTTTGGAGGCAACAGAGGTGAGACTGATTGGACGATTGTATAAAGATTATTATGGGTTGTTAGAAGAGGGGGGATTGGAGAGTGAGAATGATTGCCTTTTAAAATATTAACTGTGCTCCAAAGTTGTTTGAGATTAGGAGAATTTAAAGATGTACATTTATCTTGCCAGTATATAGCTTTTGTTTGCTTTAAAGTGTATTTGACTTTAGCAGTTGATTTTTTTAGTTGAATTTTGTTATCAAGGGTTTTATTATAATAATATTTATTACGAGCTTTGTTTCTTTCTTTTATTGCATAAGTACAAGCATCACTCCTCCAGGGATGGATCCGAGGTTGTTTACTTTTTTGTGGATTGAAAGGAATGGACAAGTGAGCTATGTCAATAAGAGTGTAGTAAAAATTTTCTTATGAGGTAAGCGGATTTTTTGATAGAATTTCAGGGGTAATTTTTTGGTTACAGAGTTTTTGAAAAAGTGGCCAATAAGCTTTTTTAACGATCCATTTTGGTGATGGCGAGGAGGTGGGGGGTGAGATTGAATAGTTGTTGGTAATGGAGATGATAGAGTGATCACTTCCCATTGTATTGTGAGTGTTTTTAAAGAAGAATTTATGCGAAATATCTTGAGAAATGAGAATTAGATCAAGGATATTTGAACCGTTATTATGGAAGTGATTAGGAGAACTATCGTTGAGAAGAGTAATATTGTTGTCTTGGATTATTTTAAACAGGGAATTGCCTTTACTGTTTGTGATACCAAAAGGGGTGATGGGCATTAAAATCACCAACTATTATATTTCGAGGAAGATTGAGAAAAGGCTGATATTGATCTGGGTCTAAGGAGTTCAGATTGTCATAAATGTTTGAGATATGATAAATTTGGTTTGAAATGTTAAATTGAATGGTTTGATGTTCTATTTCAGAAGTTAAACTAATAATTTTGTATGGAATGTTTTGATTGATTAGAATAGCTAGTCCTCTGTGGTTTGCTGAAGTTCTGTCATTGCGAATGATATTACAATTTGAAATTTTTGGATTGTGAATAGATCTAAGAAAAGTTTCTTGTAGGCAGATTATTGTTGGCTTGGGATTGCAATTTTGGAGGAAATGAGAAAATTCAGGTTGTTGAGATTGAAGGCCTCTGCAATTCCAAGACCATATTGTGATATTTGATTGATGAGAGTAGTACAAAGAATGGGTTGAATTATTTGGGTCATGTGGAGGTGTTATAATACTATTCTGACTCATACGTTCTTAAAAAGCCTCCCCCCCCCCTTAATTATCAACACGAGAGCCCGGGTTACATCACACCACTCTTTGGGAGGGGTGTAACCCTGATTTCAGCAATCCTCACAACAAGCGAGTTCACCCACCAAGTGGACTCGTCGTGTCAGGTGGGGATTGTTTTAGCCTGGCCTATCGCGGGACACTTTATAAGGAGCCCAGATGGGTTAGTCGAGGAGATCACCTAGTCAGAGAAACGATTCGGACCGCGAGATTCCAGGGAGCTTCATTGTTGAAATCTAAATAAACAAAATAAGCAACTCTACTTCGTTAATTTCCTCTGATTAGTCCCCACTCCAGCAACTACAGACAGTGAGTAAAAGTACTATAACGAAGAGCGTGCATAAGCAAGAAAAACCAAGCTTTACAGAGGGGGGAATTTGGAGTTGAGAAGAATGATGAGAAGTGATGATATCAGAAAGGATGAAAGGATGAGAGGGGCAGGATGGTAGTGGGAAGCTTTCATCAGATTTATGGTGAGATGAGAGGATAGCTGTGGAGAGGTAAACGAAGTCAGATAATTTGATAGCTGGGGAGGGTTGTGTTGACTGAGATGGAGTGGGAGTGGGAGTGGATCGGTTAATTGGAGCAGAGGAAGGAGTTGTAGTTTTGGCAGGTGTTGTGGAAGTAGTAGAGGGTATAGTAGGATGAGGGGTCGATGATGGTTTGGTTGATTTAGATGAATGAGGGATGTAGGAGGTTTGAGTTTTGGGGATAGGGGGTGATGTCGAAGTAGGGAGAGGAGAAGGGGGAGGGGGAGAAACATAAGATGGTTGAGGATGGGGAGTCGGGGGAATAAGGGATGCTGCTTTGGCGTATGAAATGTTATTGGTGAGCTTGATTTGATTGATTGATTGGGCTTTACTGTAGGAGCGACTAAAACAAAATCAATGAATGGTCGCCTATAGGTTGTTGTGGTTCGTTTTGTCTCCCTTTGCCTTCAGTCAGATCTACCCAAAACGACAGATGAATCCCCAGAGAAAAGGTGTATGCACTAACGAACGGCCACTTTCAAAGGCTGTCGAATCATGGGAGACTGGCCTTGTCTCTATAGTAACTGTTGAAAATACGTATCACAACACTAAATACCATGTCAGTTGTGTCATCTCACTAGCATCACTTATGTAATCGTGTATCTCGCGGCTTCAGCACGATTCGCGTGCCAAAACGCTACACGGCATGTAAAACGTCACCATCCTTTGTTACAAACATACAGCTGATAGAACTATAACTTCAATAGTAACACTGCTCAATTCTGCCCCGAGCGCGGGTGCTAGGAATCACGAGAGACCGGCCTTGTTTCTATAGTAACCCTGCTCAATTCTGCCCCGAGCGCAGACCAAAAGTTTATTTACCATGGGAAAAGCGATACCGCGATGCAGACATTTCGAGAAGACGAAGCTGCTCGTAACTCCATTCGCCATCGTTAAAGTTTTATGACGCTGATTAAACCTCATGCGTCATATAAAGCGTTATCAAACAGAACAGTATTTGTTTTGATCGTAGATGAGCGGCCAGCGAGCTGCGTTGCTGTTTGTCTTTATATGAGCTGTTTATACTGGCTTGGCTTATTCCTTGTATCCGGCCTGAGACGCACATCACACATTTTTTTAACTTATACCGTGAACGCGTAGTCTGCGTCCCAGACTCAAGGGGTTCCGCTACGCTTCTCGCCCTTGAGTCTACGACCAGACAAGGTCTAAAACTGGCGCGTCCGAATATTCATTAGACACGTTCGTTAATCTTCGTGACCAATCAACGCAAAGGTTGTGACCCGGATTGACCTTAATTGCGCGTGTCTGGCTTGTGATACGCACCCTCGGTTCTATGTGACGTCATGGACATTGTAGTGGTCTGCGTCCAATGAGAACACATTGGATGTCTTCTGGAATTATGGGGCATCTCAAAAGTTCAAATTGGCACCACAACAAGCGCTTTAATCGCTTAGCTGCACGATAGTATATTTACGTAATAGTCAGTTAAAAAGAACCAGTTGTGTGTCTGCTTCTCTCGCCGACTGTGTGATTAACGTGCCACTCAGCGTGAAACAACATATCGGAGTGTTGTAGAATGTGTGCCCGGCTCATATAAATCACTCGTCCGGTTGGACAAGTTCTTCGGAACTTGTAGAACTAACCAATGAGAAACAACAACTCAAAAGTACCCGAGAGTGACCGAGAGACACGGCTTGTGATTGGAGCATCCCAAATCTGGGATGCCTGTCCAGTTCAAGACATTAAGGTCTCCTAGACCTGAAGGCGAGACTATTGAATATCAGTAACATGTAAACAGCGCCCGCAGCCATCAGGCTAGGGGACCTTGACTAGTGAACGCGATTTTCATAAATAATTTTCTTACAGAAACATGGGATGCATGTTTCACACAATATTGACTCAGATATTAGACAAAGGTTATGCGCTTTCCAACAAAACCGATAAACTGCATGATGTACAATGATGATAATATACCATGACAAAATAGTTGAATCCTTTCTAAAACACAAAAGCATGTAAATCACTGATGAATTACTTCGTTCTCAAACAATAAATGATATAGAGCAGCAGTTTGGAATTTTTAACAAATAATTGTTTCTCTATTAAGTGAGTTAGATACTCATTGAAACATCGATACACTCAAAACTTTCAGCTATCCATTTTGATTAGCAACAAACCCAACCTGGAAACAGAGGTCCAATTTAAGACTTAAAAATATCTCCAAAACTCAAAGGTCATTACCAGGGTCCATTACACCCCCTACCCTCCACCCCCCCCCCCCCCCCCCTTCTCCCCCCCCCCCCACCTCGACTCCTCCTTGATATCCTTATGCACAACAGTCTTTTACGAGCCTAAATTCATATTTAAGAAATGAAGCCAGGCTGCCCACAACTCTACAGCCTGCTCCCTCCATCAATGTGTCGTGGAATACATTGAAATATTTAAATTGTGCTCATGAACGCAATTCTTTCTTGATCATGCTCTTTTCCGGAATCCATATGTATACCAACAGACTTACAATTAAATTGAAGGAATGTTGATCCTGACCATTAAAATACGATGGTAAAATGTTCACCATGTGAAACATAAAGCAACACAAACGACACAACACACAATATATCCTTTTGTTCATCTACGGTGACAGTTGTTTCTGTAGATGATAAATGTTCTAATTATTTGGTGCCACGATAATCATGACTTCAGACACTGCATTTGGTGTTCTGACACAACATCTCAGAAATACATATTTAAAAAGTCATCCAACAAGAGCCTGCTATCATTCAGAGAAAATACAGCAATTACAGCATCCACACATTATTTGCAAAGGGTAGGAAGAACACTGCCACAATGGGAGACCGAGTTGCGGTTTTCTCTACGTGGCGCACAGAGCAATGCGGTGATGGTGACGAAGTTATCAGGTTTATGCGCTTACTTCGCGGTTTGTCAAAATACAAGAGATTCATTTCCATTTTGCTTCACTTCGACGAATAAAATTTCTCGCTCTACGAGCACGCGGTCATGAGATATTTGATGGTGGTGACGAAATTTAGGGTGAAACGTCAATGCGCTGTGCGTAGCGGACGAGCCGAAACGCTGTGAACGAGCCGACCCGACGACGACTACAACTGGCCAAGTCGAGATCAAAGAGACCCAGGTATATTGTTTTCTAGGCCACTTTATCTACGTACAAGAACCGTAACACAATGAAGGTGGTGGTGGGAGCTACACCAGGAGGCCTTGTGTCCTAAGTGTCTACCTCTTATGGCGGCGCAACCAGTGACAGACAGGTGATGGAAAGGAGCAAACAACCAGAAATGTGTGACCAGGGTGACACGGTAATGGCTGACAAGGGCTTTGTCATGCAGGACTTATTTGCTCCCTATGATGTCACCGTAAATATACCAACCTTTTTCAGTAGGTTCATACGGACCAAGTCTGTTTTGATAGTTTGATAGTTGCTTTGCATATCCTGCCAAACTGGGAGTTCAATTCTTTGCCCGCTAAGAATCGCATTTCGCTTCTTCAGCTCTATTTTCAATTGCTGTAAGGTCAGACGGCCGTATATATCCATCAGCAATGATTTGCTCCAATGTTACCAACGATATAACTCGAAAGATTTCAATCAAAACTAACGATGTTGCGCAACCTTCTATGGTAAACTGTGTGTATTAGAATACCGGAAGCATTGCTCCGTGGCGCCGCGTAGCGGAATAAAACTCGAGGTCTCTCATTGGGCCCAAGATAACATCAAGAACCAAAATGGCCGCTGCACCAGACGAGGATCCCTGTCAATTGATGTACCCATCTAAAGACATGCGATATCACACACATGTCATTTGTTAGTATAAATCATAAATATCAATAGGTCTTCAGTTGCGGTCAGTTGTGATGGCAATGCTGAGGAGCATGAGAATAACGGGTAATGGCACCCTTACACATGGGTCCTCCCAGGTAATGGCACTCTTACATGTGGGTCCTCCCAGGTAATGGCACTCTTACATGCGGGTCCTCCCAGGTAATGGCACCCTTATATGCGGGTTCTCCCAGGTAATGGTGCCCTTATATGCGGGTTCTCCCAGGTAATGGCACCCTTACACGTGGTTCTCCCAGGTAATGGTGCCCTTACATGCGGGTTCTCCCAGGTAATGGCATCCTTACACGTGGTTCTCCCAGGTAATGGTGCCCATACATGCGGGTCCAGGTAATGGCACCTTTACACTCAGGGTTCCCTCAGGTAATGGCACCCTTACATGCGGGTCATAATATCGCACATTGACTCCTACTCCTAATGTGAGAATTTGTGTGCCTTGTTTGGGTGCATACCAACTGCTACCGGTACATCTTGAAACAACCACGTCACAGCTGGGGTAGGTATCTGGGTCGCAGAAGGTTGCAACAATACCAACAGGTTTCACAACTTCTTTCTCCATCACCCGACTTGTCGGGACCTGTCCAAATGAAAATGGGAGTCCACCCCTTCCATTGCTTGAGATCCCGATTTCCCGCTTCAGGTTTTCTCCGTCTTTCCATTCTCCCTTAAATCACTCAGGTACAGACCCATGTCCGTCACGGCATTCTGTTCATGGGACAGCTGCACCTGTAATTCCTCGAACCCCAGGATTGCCAGACACAACCCCTTCTGCACTTTCAACGCTGTGATGTTATGTAGTTGGGATCCCATTGCTGCCAGCAATCCAACACTGCTCTGACCTGTGATATACCTTGCTGTGCCCTCTCCACCCACCAGTGTTACTCTCTGCTGTGCCCTCTCCACCGACCTGGGTTACACCCTGCTGTGCCCTCTCCACCCGACTGTGATACTCCATGCTGTACCCTCCCCATCGCACGGCGCGCTGCCTTCCCAGGCCTGTTATATGGTTTCCTTGGTGCCACCGAAGGCGGATTGCACAACTTCTCGGTGACCTTCAGGGGAACGGCCTCGGAGGAGGAAACTGAACCGTCTTATTCTTCCTCCTTGCCCAACAACTCCACCAGCATGTCCTCGTCTCATGTATTGCGGTTAGGCCCACCTCAGGGATTCTTGGACCAGTGGTTCCCTCATTCTATTTCACCCGAGTAAGTGGGGGATCCCTACTCAACCGAATGTTCTTGCAGGTTTCAGAAAGACAGACAGAGTGAGTGAGTGAGTGAGTGAGTGAGTGAGTGAGTGAGTGAGTGAGTGAGTGAGTGAGTGAGTGAGTGAGTGAGTGAGTGAGTGAGTGAGTGAGTGAGTGAGTATAGGGTTTAACGACACACCAACACTAATGTGTTTTATGGCGCTTCAAGAGGTGGGATAAATATGACGAGATAAGGTGGACCTGATTGAGCAGCCGATAAATGGAAAATGTGGGGGGGAACAAGTGGATGATGATAAAATTGCAAACGATTATCCTAGGGCAAGTCACCACCAGCCGATTGACTGGACCAGGCCATTCCAGCCTCTCGTCTAGGTGACATCCGGGCCTAACTGGTATATTGCAGATATGGCCCTCGCAAGGACCGTTCTACTCAACCATCAGAATCCCGCTGCCCACCAACCCGAGTTGCCACCCACAGCCAGCAGGTTGCCCCCTATTAGACGCCTCTTACGACATGCAGGAAGATACAGTAGGTCTATTCTTTCCCCGCACCCACAGGGGGAGACAGACGGGTAGAAGGCGCAGTTTTCTTACCCTTCCCCATGTTAAACATATGCTCACACAGCCAGGATCGGCTGTGGAGCTGTAGGATAGCATCAATCTCCGCTGCAACCTGTAACCACTGATCATTTTTACCTTCCTTGGCGATCGCCACCTGAATGAACACCTACATAATTTGAGCACTGGTGGCCTCCTTACTTATCATCAGTCCATCCACTAGGGCACTAACCAGCACTAGGATGGACTGCTGAGCCCTGACCATCATGGTCTCTGGTGTAGATGAACCGGGCTCAGAACATTGAGCATATTAATGACCTGTTCCCTCACCTCCCCAGTCGATTCTCTCCGTAAATTGGTTTTTGTCCGTGGCCGTCCACTGCGCTTTCTCTTTTGGTGGTTCAGTGCGTGTTACGCCTTCAGGTAAACTAGACACCTGTGCATTGATGTCCCTTGCACGAGGCAATAAGATGAACACCATAAGGAGAGGAAAGGTCCCCCTACTCTGGGTTTCTTACGCTTACTGACCTTACCTAGCCTGCTAATCACTTCCCCTTCCTCGACTTCCTCCCCCCCCCACATCTACCTATTTCCTCAAGGTTGACTCGCTGCCCCCTGGCCCAACCCTTTCTTGTTTAAAGGCTTTTGTGCCCCTCTAGGTACAATTGGATGTGGTCACTCACCCTTGAAATAGCCAACTTGGCCACCACTTGGAAGTAAGTGCCCGGGGGATTTATAGGGCTGGCAATGGTGCTGAGGTATTAGATGTTGTAAGGGGCCTGGACTTTGCCTCACCGATAGCCGCTGTTGCCTTTTGGAGCTCCAGCTTGAAACTCATCAAGACATCAGCAAGCTCCGTAATTTCCTTTGAGAGGTATTGGTCACGCACGGCTGAAACTCGGGCTTAGCTCTCTTAAATTGCCATCCTGGCTTTCTTGGGATTCAGGCCACCCTTCCCGAAACAGTCTTGGTGGGAGAACTGGTACACCCTCACTATGTCTGCTGCCTGCTGGACATCCATTGGGTGGCACAAAATTGTGTGTAGGTCCGCCTCTTTGTCAATAAGTGCCAGACAAAATCGGGTCACCATCTGCCTTCTTTGATGGTCCTCCGGCAGTATTGAAGTGCATTGATTACCAGCTTCCTGATCCGGTCATCGCAGTCCATCAAATCTTCTTCTGGGCCTTGGCTGGCTTGAAGGAATTTTGCCTGGGCCACTTTATAGATGTCAGTGCATCCAAACCGTCTTTCGAGGGCCTGCCATGCCCATCTGTAAGGGACGCTGTCGTAGCCCCTTGTTATGGCAGAGTACACCTCTTGCCCGACATCGTCTAACACAGACATTTCTCCCTCCGTTCTTCCGACCACTCATGCGTCCCTGCGTACTGCTCGATACGGTGCAGGAAGACTCTCCAATCCCCTTCCTTTTCAAACCTTAGGTAGAGCTCGTTATCACCCTTTCCAGTCCCGCCACCAGACTCCCCGCCAGAGAGAAAGCATAAGGGAAAGCACAGCTAAGAAAAAGGTTGCACCACAAGTAGTCTAGACACTTAATAATTTAACTCAAAACCGAAACGGCAAATTTTGAAACTAAAAACAGCTAACCCAAAAAGCTGTTCAAAACTGACATAAGAAAATAATACTCCAGATGTAGTTCTCTCTCTCTCTCTCTCTCTCTCTCTCTCTCTCTCTCTCTCTCTCTCTCTCTCTCTCTCTCTCTCTCTCTCTCTCTCTCTCTCAATTTCCGTCCAACTTGTTTCAAATTTTATCTGTATGTTTAAAATCAATACATATTCAAAGTGTAATCATTCGTATTTTTCTCTTTTCAGGATTAGACATACCGTTTACTGCAATAGCAAAGGCTTTTTGTGTAATGTAAACTCAGTTAAATGTGAAGAAGATTTCATCAACAATCGCCAACAGGAAAGCGGATTTGGACGTGGTACAAATAGTTTCAAGACGAAGGCTGTTTGTGTCGAAAAAAAGGATCTGGACAGCCAGCAGTTTCAGAAGAGAAAGTGAACCGGGAAAGTTCGGGAAA
This sequence comes from Urechis unicinctus, assembly GCA_034190875.2. Taxonomy (NCBI): domain Eukaryota; kingdom Metazoa; phylum Annelida; class Polychaeta; order Xenopneusta; family Urechidae; genus Urechis; species Urechis unicinctus. The sequence goes on along the minus strand of CM067349.1, from coordinate 66,376,276 downwards.
CGTTCAGTCGGAGTTCAAAGAAATCAGCGAAGAGCAAGCCTGGAAACCCGGATCCCCATGCTCACCTCACTTGACACTGTGTAATTTCTTTCTGTGGTGTTACGTGAAAGGACTCGTCTATATCCCGCCACTTTCTACATGTGTAGAGAGACTCCAGGAGAGAATTACTGAGGCTCTGGAGACTGTCACATTCGACATGGTGCAGCGAGTGTGGCAGCAACTCGACTACCGTGCGCCGCAACTCGACTAATGTGTGCCGCGTCACAAGCAGCGCACACATTGAACATTTGTTATAACTTGAACATTATAAAATTATCATCCTTCAGAATTTTTCGTTTTAAATTTATAGATTTAAACATGGCGGGTTACCTTGTTTTACTTGTGGGTGAAATTGTTGCCGATTTGTTACTCTCGCTTGGCGGGCTCCAGAAGAAATGATCGGGACTCGCTAGGGGAGGGGAAAAGTTCACCGACTTGACTGGTCGTGTAAACCGTGACCATTTCCTAGACAGGTGGGGCGCGATGTTAAAGAGACTGTTCAGCCCCATATAAGGCAATCAGGGATCACTTCGTTATTACATTACGTTTAACGCAGACTAAGTAATGCCATCTTCTAATTTGTGCCGCAGAGTTTACATGATGGAAAATTTAACATTATTATTTGACTGTAAATATTCATGATATACTGTGGAAATCTGTTTTATTCAATTATGTTGTTCCAGCGATAACTGTGCCTCCCTAAAACCATGAACCACACGAATGTTAGCTGTAAATCATAACGCGCTCTGAATTTACCTCGCTTTGGTGAGCATTTTTGCGCACATATTAGACCGACAAGCAGGAAGGATAATGTCCGACAACATAAATGGCGACAGCCGAAGTAAGGAACTATTTTCTGAGACCACAGCGCCGCGTAGCGACTGAAAGTCTGAAAACTTTTGGTTTCCAAGGTGCGGTTGCCAAGCAGCTTGCTAGGCAACCTCGTTCCAAATATGGGGCTGAACAGTCTCTTTAAAGCTGCCCGCCATCACAGCAACATATGTTTTCGACATACGGAAACATTTCAAGTGAGCAAGTAATATCAACAGTCACTTGATAAAAAGGACATACTAACAGGAAAAACAAGTCCAGGGTGCACCAAGGATATTGTGTCGATGTTCTGTTAACGGAAGTCGCGGATGTTGGTTGCACAAACAGCCATGCTGAGCCGCCATTCGTCTCACAACCAGACCGCGCCCCCAGAAGCTCCGAGGCATCTCACAACCAGACCAAGCCATCAGAAGCTCCGAGGCATCTCAGAGCGTAACACTTCAGGCGAATGCCAGTGAATGGTTGATTTTATTTTAGTCACTTGTTGAAAGAGACGGTTGGGTCAACCCCAAACCATTGCATCATCTGGGAAAACAGGAGAAAAAAGAAAAAGAAGATCATTCGTAGCTGAATTCGGCCTTTATTTTGCCAATGTCAATTTTGTCTAGAATTGGAGATAATTTCATTAACCATATTTTAACAGAGGGGAATTCAAATATTTGGAACCCCAGGCGCAATAGTTACTGTTACATTTAAAATCTGAGGGCAAATGTGTGCTCATAAAATAACTTCCCAGTGAAGCATTTTGTGCACGCGAATTCTTGCTCTTAATATTGCCGTTTTTATTACTGGGTAAAAAAATGGAATTGGTTCAGGTGTGCAACAAATTAATACAGGCGACGAATGCAAATATATTTGTCTGCCTTATACATGTCCTGCCTTATACGTGTCCTGCCGTATACATGTCCTGCCGTGTCCTGCCTTATACGTGTCCTGCCTTATACGTGTCCTGCCTTAAACATGTCCTGCTCTATACATGTCCTGCCTTATACGTGTCCAGCCTTATACGTGTCCTGCCTTATACATGTCCTGCCTTATACATGTACTGCTCTATACATGTCCTGTCTTATACATGTCCTGCCTTATACATGTCCTGCCTATACATGTCCTGCCTTATACGTGTACTGCCTTATGCGTGTCCGGCCAAAATCACTGAGACACGTGCTTCAATATTGGACGGTGTCGGATGAACTTGAGCTATCTTCCCGGTATCTCACTATGACGATCACAATTAATGCAGCAGTATTTTTTTTTCATAGACTGCACTCAACCAATAAACAAGCTTAAGGCGAAGTGATGATGGTTTGGGGAGGAACGAATCGACTTCTTGTAGTCTCAGAAGCATTTTATAGGCGTTTAAAGTTCAATTTAACCAATTGCCAGCAGTCATGGAAAGCCGATTTACATGCATAATTAATCTATGACTTGAAATGATGGGCTGACTCATGCGTCCCGGTTCATGAAACGCTTAAATCCGTAACATAAATGACGCCAGGTGTTCGTATGCCACTTGGTTCAGCTAAAATCACGACATCGGTATGGTTAGTATTATTTTACTAACTGTTCTTGTGTAAAGCTAAAATTTCTAAGCTTTTCTTGCTTATGCACGCTCTTCGTTATAGTACTGTGTCTCACTGCCTGTAGTTGCTGGAGTGGGGACTAATCAGAGTAGAGATGCTTATTTGGTTTATTAAATTTCAACTATGAAGCTCCTGGAATCTCGCGGTCCGAATCTTGCCTCTGACTAGATGAATCTCCCCGACTAACCCATCTGGACTCCTTATAAAGGGTCCCGCGATAGGCCAGGCTAAAACAATCCCCACGTGACACGACGAGTCCACTTGGAGGGTGAACTCGCTTGCTGTGAGGATTGCTGAAATCAGGGTTACACCCCTCCCAAAGAGTGGTGTGATGTAACCCGGGCTCTCGTGCTGATAATTAAGGGGGGAGGCTTTTTAAGAACGTATGAGTCAGAATAGTATTATAACATCCTCCCCAACAATAATAAAGTTGAACTTCCACTGTTCAATAAATTTAGAATTTACCCTTGAATTTTGAAAATTGACTTTGTTAAACTAATGGAAGGTTGATGAAATGGAATTTGGAATAAGAGTTATAAAGTAAATGGACAGCACGACACGAGCCCAATATTATTAGATTTTGAATTTTGAATGATCCCAGGGTAGCTTGGACATGCGCCAATACTGTTTGACATTGGCACATATCCATAACAAAATAGGTAATTATATAAGTTACAATAATTTTTCAAATGATCTAATTTAGCTAGCCTAAATGGAATTAAAATAAATATATTACAATAAAATGGAAAGAATTAAAATATGGAATAATCTAGCCGTTATGACATTAATTACATTTTCACAGTATTACTCCGCACTAAAACCACATGGGAAAAAGCGATGAGCCTATACTTAAAATGGTGAAAATAGTGAAATTACTTATTGTAACTAATTTAATTATTAATTTTGGAAGAATTAAACTAATGTCATGAAAATTAAATATACAAGAACAATGGACTAATGCCGTTAAAGTTATTGAAATTTGTGGATTTCTTTGGATGCTTCTTGAAGATGAAATATCTGGACGGCTGCCGCATTGGGTTCGCCAGGTGTCGCCTGAGGGGAGGGGTGTGCGTTTTCCGACGCCTGGTTGAGCCGTTGTGTCTCCACTGTATCTTTGGTCAGGGAGACGTAAGCTTTGGTTACAAGGTGTTGGCGCGTCGGGTGAAGGCGCTATCTCCCTTTTGTATGGCGTAAATATACCTGGGAACAAATGAACTTACGGCAGCGGTCAGTGTGTCTTGATTATGGGTAATATAGGAGATATAAAAAACATGAGTGTTCAATGTATGCGTACAAGTGTGAGTGAGTATGTAACTTATATGTAATATTATAACATCTCAAAATGAATATTGGTGTATCGTGCAAAGAAAAGTGTGTTTGAATGATCGCATATTACTTTGCATAAAGTGATTAGAGTGCGTGTAAATGAGTGATGGTTATTGCCCAAAATAGTATTTAAGCAAGCCATACTGCTAAGAATCTGTTTAAAATTATTATGCCTAAAAGAATATATATATTGCACATGGCCACTATCTAACATGTAAGTCCGGATACACAACGGTGTGACACTTTAATTGTATGTGTTGTACGTGCGGGAGAAGATCAATATAACAACTCATATATATTTGTATTGAGAATTAAATGTTAATAATACTTCTCCATAAATTATTTTGATAAATACGCACGTCTTCCCTAAGCTGCAGATTCCTTCATGAGATTATACCCCGCATATACTTGTATATAATAAGATTAGCGTTATGGGTAATGTGTAACATAGAAGGTCGCTAATTTTACGCGTGTCCGCATGATATGCCAGACGGTGCGATAATAGCGCATTTGACTTCACTTATTGTAAGATTTTGTCTTATTATCTGCAGACATAGAGGCAAAATAATTGTGAAAATAATTGATGATATCATTGTGTCAAGTTTGCGCTGCGTGGAAGAAGACAAGTTTTAAAAGTCTTCTTATAATTTAACCTTGACTCACAGTTTACTGGATTTCGTGTGGCGGCAAAGGATGCGTGAGATTAAGCGTCAAATGCGTATGTCACTTTGAAGACTGCCTTGAGACTTAAATTAGGTGCAATTAAAGGGTGGCAGCTTGGGCCTCAGAGACTCCGTGTTTATTGGAATTACAAAGGAGTCTGTAATCCTTGATAATTGGCGGACGCAAAATGAGGGTCTTTTATCTGTGTGAATGTCTGAGTGCAGCATGTTTGCAAAAGGAGTTATACAGCCCTGGGTATACGGGCCGACTGTTAAAACCTTAAATTGGACTGATAAACATTTGAATTTCACGGCTTTGTTATCTTTGACACCTTGGTTGGTTCCTGAATTCGCCTTGATAATTTGAATTTGTCTAACCGTCAGGTTCATGAGTTTGAATGCGTTTGACACGTGGTTGAGATGGTATCGTTGGTAAAATGTTGTATGGTTGGAATAGTGAAAGAAATATGTGTGTGAAGATTGTGTGAAATAATTGCATGTAAAAATGGTTATGCATATAAAATGAATATCGGCGTCCTGTTCTGAGAAGAAAGTATATGGCTAAAAATAATATGACATTGGTTGGAAAAATTTCTGAAAAGGGAAATATGTACGAAGAATACTATGAAAATGAATCAATGAGGCTAGGTAGACATAATTCGTTATTTGTTTCAAAATTGGTAATGCTCATCTTCCGCGCCACATACTTGCGTCCTCGAAGACCCACTCATATTGTTCGCCAACAAAAATGATATTTAATACTTAATTTGAATATAGAGGATTTTTGACCTCAAATTTCTCGTTTTCCCGTCCTTGCATAATAAGGTTTGTCGGATGCGGGAGGTTAAAATTAAGGCGATAGCGGGAGGGGTGTTTTTTTGTGTTGAGGATGTACTTATGCGCGACGGAAGTTCCAAATGATAGTATTATAACACTTGCTATTCGCCCCACACACACTCACCCACGCACGATGACTCATTCGATTCGTGGTAGCTTAGACTGACAGTTACGCTCGAGTACGAGACTGTACCGGTCGAACTTGGTGTTTTGCGGGGTCATCTTGTCCACATTCCATTCATAATCCGTCAATCGGAATACATACATTGAGTACCGAGCGCATGAGCTAATGCTGGGTCGTTATATCTGCGCACCAACCGGGCTTGCACAATTCAGACCCGGAGGATGTTGTTGAAGTCGATGTAAATCCCTAGTAATTGACTTTATTTCTCAATATACGCTATTTCATACAAGTCCATTAAATAAAAGGAAACATTTGCTATTGATTTTTGTATATTTATTTTCAAGGTTGTGTAAACGTAAATAGTGTTCAAAGATTGCTTCCAACACAATATAACATTTGATTATCTCGCCAAATAAGGCCTCATACATGTTTGCCTCGTTCATGCCTGGGACTCGATACGTTTTGTGTTATGCAGGGGCGAATATTGCAAAATCGGTCGTCAAAGCATCGTCAACTTGTAGCATACGATCCAAACGTGAGGGTTTCCACAGTAGCTAGGAGTAGCTAGCTTTCTACAAGAAGGCTAAGACTGTTCCTCTGATGATGTGTCGGCAGATGGGGCAGCTGTTTAGTTTCGGGGCACAGCTGTCACAGCTGACCAGATGACCACAAGGCAGGAAAACTGTGTTTACTTCTTCATCGAGACACACCTTACATAGCCGGGCCTCCCTGAAAGAAGCGATCTGGGCTGCTAGCGAGGCCGCTTCCTCAGCTGAGGATACAAAGAGAGAATGGTCAAAACGTGCGGATGGGGGTTTCATGAATAAAGGAGAATACGTCTAGCGTCATGGCAATCTATCATGTGACATTCAACATGTTATGTGACAACTTCTCACACAGCAAGTATGACATGTCAACCATTACATTGCAGTTAACTATATATCATGAAATATGGCACACCATTGTGTTTCACATTATACATTCAAACGTCATTTCTCAATCGTTAGCGAATACATACTGGAACGATCAATGTTCGCAATATGAGTCAACCTACTGCTGCTCAGCTTTGTGTCGTCTGCTTTTGCTGTCGAATTTTGACTGGCCTCTTCAGACGAAGCTGGATGTGTTTGAGGCAGAACTAGCGGCACATTACCGACGTCTTTGCCATGGATGAAGTCGCACCCAGTCAACGACTTTGCATGTTCCCGTCTGGGCTCGTCATCTGGGTCCCAATTTCTCAAGACGCCCCGACAGAAGGCGCATTGTACGCGGTCCTTGGTGCCGAGGTAGAAGAAGCCGGCTTCCGCTAGGGATTGTCGCGACATGGGACAGTCAGAAGGAAAATCATGGAAGGTTTCTAGACGTCTTATTTCTTGTTTCATGAGGGAAAGGAATTCCCGTGTCGGCGATTGTCGATTCTCGTTGTCCCCGTTAAGGATGGGAGCGCTATCGCTTGGTGACGTAACTGTTTCGTCTGGGAGTCGCTCGTGTTGAGTTGGAAGATTTGTATCGTTGCTTGCGGCATAACTTGATAACGATACCGAGGATTTACATGACTTGACAATCGCATTATATTGGCTGGTTTGTGTTGGACCATTCCCGTATTTCCTCGCGGATTCCTGGGACAAATCATTGGGCCGCTGGATGAACGTACAGTTTGGTGAGAGTCGTCTGTGGGCTTCCCATGGTGTTTCGTTTGTGGCCAAGGAAACCAATTCCTTGTCGCAACAGAACGTCTTAATTTTCTGATTGCTCGTCAAATAAAACCCTGATCTTGCGAAGGAAAGCAAAGGAACGTCGTCTGCTACAGGATGCGGAATCTGAGATTTGTTGAACGAAGCAATGCGTCTTAGATAAGATTCCATACTAACTAGACCTGTATATATATACACACACGTAAATTTGATCCTATATATGAAATATCGCTAATAGACTATTTGTCATAAGTTAGTCCTCAATTCATACTTCCTGCCCTCCTGGGTAGGAATATGTATGTTAATATAATGGACAGTGCTGGATGTATGACTATCGATGAATAGTAACGTCATTTGCGTTTCACAACAGCTGGTGTCCGCTTGTACGCAACATGTATGGTGCGATTCCGTGTTGTTCATTGCGCTGACATTGTCCAGAATCAAACCTGTCACCAAGGAAATCATGGTTAACTGAACGAAACAATCGTGCGAATGGGACGTACAGCAGGGGAAGGTCGAGAAGAAACTACACAAACATATATCAGGTTATATGATCTCCTCTGTTAGGGTTTGCATGGTCATCCCGTCACAGTTGGTTGTTCATTGTTTAAATGTTAGCGTACAAAATATGACTCTAATCCAAAAACTAGATTGAAAAAACTGACCCTCCCGCCAAGAGACGTTGAAAAAAAGGAACATCCCATACCCCGCTCTTTTCGGCTGCCCGGCCTCCCCACATCCCAAAACCTGATGAAAGGCCAATAATAAATACAGTAAGTGTTTCTACGGAAATATAATTATTTAAAGGAATTTCCCTATATCTAAAAGTGATACCCAAGTCCGTTGTACGGAATGAATAGAATAACGACACACATGTTCACAGAACAAATGATGACGAACAAACTTACAAACCGGACTGAATGCCATAACTTGGCAAATGGCAAATCGCCATTTAACGAATTGTCCTAGACTGCCTTTTGACCACGGAAACACATTAAAACCTAACGTTACCTGTGTGAGGTTCATTGGGGCCCTGCTGTGATCTGTGATTATGGTGTCCTAGCGTCCGCTCTCGCGTACTCGTGGCGCTGTTCCGTGGATTGCAAGATGGGTCGCAATATAACAAATATGCATTCTTGTTAAGGTCAACGGTTAAGTCAAATGAGATATCTCACAGCTGCATGACTCAAGCTTTTCTTATAAAAAAGGACGTGATCTTTTCAAGTCATCCATGAACTCACACTCACGTGGACAAACATGTGACATTTAGCAGTTAACTTGTGAACAACATCTTAGAATTTTTTTAACCTTTACATGGGGCAAATTCCACTTCTGTTTGATTTAAAAAGGGTCGTGTGCCCGAACTCAAGCCATTCAGTCAGTCTGCGTCGGCGGATCATAGCGTATCTAGGTCGTGCTCTTGTTGTATAACAATTAGAGGCAGCATCATTGCGGCCAACAGGTGTATTCGTTTGATGCTGCGGCAAAGCGGTCGTTTACTGAATTGTCATAGTTTATGCAAAACTGTCCAACGGACGATGTCGACAGATCTTAAATTATCGAGTAAGTTACTCGTATTGCAATGAAAGACATGACCATTACGTCATCAGTTGCCGATGGTATTATATGAAAGTATTTGGGCGATAATAGGTTTAGAAATTAGGAAAAAAACCTCATCATCTTTTCACTACAGCCTATCATCCCTACACGCCTTGCCTATCAGATAGGCAAGGCACTCGCCCCTGGTGTTTTTATGATCTGATGCCACCTTAGGGGCGAGGGTCCGTATGCAGAATCTTTAGGGTTTTAAGCAAATTTGCTCCTTCTCGCAATGCAGACAAGGGACAGTTTAAAAAACATAGATTTTCATATCCATTAATGTCTTACCATCAATCTTGCCTAGTGTGCAACAACATTCATACTCCTTAATCAACAGAATCAACGAAATCCAACACAATTTTAGAATTGATGTCCAACATGGCTACCGCGTGAATCGAAAAACATGAGCGATATCACAGTGAATTAACGAGGATTAACTAAATTATGTTGCATTGTGGGAGTTGGCCATGTTGAGTTTTTGAACAAAGTTTCATGATGTGCCGTATTTTAGTGCTCAAACAGAACAATTAGACAAAACTGTAGTAATAGAAACGGTCCTCATGTCATTTTGTCATATAATCTTCCATTTTGTCACAAATTTTTGGGCATGGAGGGCTTTGGTAAGTTTGAAGCGAGTTCATCTGTCATTTTGACTTCGGAACCTCAAAAATTTCACAGGCGGCTCTTCGCCTCAACAGCACGGATGTGAGAGATCGAAAGTAGTAAATAGCATGGAACTGTCAGAGGCAGAGTTTCTTTGCCTAGTAGGGATGAATGATACAATTTGAATGTATTCAGCTGATATGGACTACCATTACGGTTGCAGTCGTGGTGGCAATAGACCAACGTCAGGTTTTCTCACCTTGTCGGTAAAACCACAAATTTTGTGGTCGAATCGGTACATGCTTACAGAACTCACCACTTTTTTCACAAAACATGCATGTTCTCACGAGTTTCAGGCGATCAGTGTCGAAAGTTATTATTTAGTTCGGCTCAAGATAATGTTTCATATTCCTATTGTTTGTGGAAAAATATATTTCAATAACTTTCCAAGTTTACCAGTGATATTTTTTTCTGAAATACAAGCGTGGCGGACGATATCCCAGAGAGCCCCAGAAACTTCAGATGTAAATAAGGCGGTGAGAACATAGGCAAAAACTATAGCTGATCATTCCTGTCGCCTTTTCTCCGAATTTCCGTTATTTTCTTCGTGATTTTGTGTGATATTTGAGTGACAGTGATTGTTAGTGGCCTTTTCTACATGTTAGACAAGGTTATTTTAGCTTGTGCCACAAAAAGTCCCTACGAAGCCGCGTCTTGCGAACTGCCTCGCCTATGTTGAAATTGGTGTCTGGTGGTGTCAGTTTCCACCGCCTCGCTGTCATGTTGCCAAGTCAGGCCCAGATATTACCGCTTGGTGTGATTTTAGGCCGAGATACTAATTCACAGGAGTCTTCTGTTGCTGAAACTCTCCCTCTGTTCTAATAAATGTTTGGTGAGTTGATTATATATGATAAAACTAGATAAAACATGGGAACTCAGTTCATTCTGTTGAATTCCTCAAACCTAAATAAGGTTAGACGCCAGAACTAAGATGGAGCGCATGCATCACTCCCGTACTTAATTAGAAAGATCTTGTGCGCAGGTGCAATCCGAACTATTCCAATACTTGGAAAAGCATGGTGGGCGTTCAACTCTGTGTCTTGCCGCACACTTGCCTTTGGGGAAAAGACTAAACATGTCTGCTGCGATCCAACTGCATCAGAAGTGTACATACAGAAGCTTTTTCGTCATTTTTTAAAGGAATTAACTGTGAGCAGGACTTTGATAGCTTCCTTGATAGGGTTGTTTGCAAGTTTTATACAGCGATACGTTGTGAAAAACAAATAATTATGCCCTCCCAGTGCTAAATTAGTTTAAATCCAAACCTTCAACACCAGAAACTGAAATATGTGCCCTACGACTCGGCTCTTTCATGAAGGGATCCAGAGACACAGAGTTGAACTCACACCATAAGCACCTGGCGAACGGAGAGAAAGCATATACCATGTAACATCATGATTTTTCAGAAATCGATGTATAAATGGCATTTTTAAAAGAACTGTATCAATCGGTAGTAAGCTTTTGGAGCAAAGCACAAAATTTGTTCACAGGCTTTTGATTTTGTTTTCTAGTCCATTGACCAACTGAACTGACAAATTTGTCCACATAACGATCCAGGACATTAGAATGAAATGATACGTCGGTGCTATGTCTCATCAGACTCAAGATGACCTTGTCCTTGGTGAATCAACTGGTACACACTTTGCCTCGGGACAAAGTTTTGAAAAAGACTATGGGATATGTGTACTCATCCTATTGTTCTTAATATTCCATTTTTTTTCAGTATGGTTTTAACTAGACTAGGATTTTCGCTTATCTCCACCCCCCCACTCTTTCCCACTGTGCTAGTACCCTTCAACTTCTACCAACCCAGGACTTTTCTTAACTACCCCATAGTATTAACCAAATAGAAATCCCCCAAAATTACCCCACCCCCTAACCCTTTTTGTATTGTAAAACAGAAATGATATTAACAAACTTGTTACATGATTGACATCAATGGCAATATTAACAGACATCAGGAAGCATTTTTTGATTATTTCAAAGTTAGCAGTCTGAAAGCGCCATTCCTGAATGCTTATTAATGTAAGACAATTCGCTGACCTGATTAAGCCAAGAAGAAATTAGGGTAATAATAGTACTCCATGTTTAAACTGACTTATACTATAAAAAGCAACACACAATGCTTAGGGACAAGACAATCCCGACTATTCTATTCATCTACCAACTCACATGGGGATTAAGTTTTTTTCTCCACCCCCCCCATTCACCACCAAGTGGACACTCTAAAGACTATTCATTTACCTTTGACCAACAATCCAATGCCACTTATCACATCTGTAACATACACCCACTTGGCCCTTATCACAACTCTAACACACCCACTTGGTGCTTATCACAACTCTAACATACACCCACTTGGCTCTTATTACAACTCTAACATACACCCACTTGGTGATTATCACAACTCTAACATACACCCACTTGGTGCTTATCACAACTCTAACATACACCCACTTGGCTCTTATCACTACTCTAACATACACCCACTTGACCCTTATCACAACTCTAACATACCCACTTGGCCCTTATCACAACTCTAACATACCCACTTGGTGCTTATCACAACTCTAACATACCCACTTGGCCCTTATCACAACTCTAACATACACCCACTTGGCTCTTATCACAACTCTAACATACACCCACTTGGCACTTATCACAACTCTAACATACCCACTTGGCCCTTATCACAACTCTAACATACACCCACTTGGCTCTTATCACGACTGTAACATACACCCACTTGGCCCTTATCACAACTCTAACATACACCCACTTGGTGCTTATCACAACTCTAACATACACCCACTTGGTGCTTATCACAACTCTAACACACCCACTTGGCCCTTATCACAACTCTAACATACACCCACTTGGCACTTATCACAACTCTAACATACCCACTTAGCCCTTATCACAACTCTCTATCACATACATACCCCACTTGGCCCTTATCACAACTCTAACATACACCCACTTGGTGCTTATCACAACTCTAACATACACCCACTTGGTGCTTATCACAACTCTAACACACCCACTTGGCCCTTATCACAACTCTAACATACACCCACTTGATGCAACTCTAACATCACACTTGGCACTTATCACAACTCTAACATACACCCACTTGGTGCTTATCACAACTCTAACACACGCACTTGACCCTTATCACAACTCTAACATACACCCACTTGGTGCTTATCACAACTCTAACATACATCCACTTGGCCCTTATCACAACTCTAACATACACCCACTTGGTGCTTATCACAACTCTAACATACACCCACTTGGCACTTATCACAACTCTAACACACCCACTTGGCCCTTATCACAACTCTAACATACACCCACTTGGTGCTTATCTCTTATAATGTAGGAATTATTCTTGACAAACCATATTTCAGGTTCATAGCTTTCTCTGTTTACAGGTATGCGTAAGCCGTACAAGGGCACAGATGATATTTTCGATACGAGTCACCTGGTGGCAAAAGAGCCATTTGCCAACTTTAGGGCATGGTTTGAAAAAGCGTGTAGCACTTCCTCTATTCTGGAGCCTAATGCCATGTCGTTAGCTACAGCCACTAAGTGGGTGCTTATTTTTAGCTCAGCTCTTGAGTCTTCTGTTAAATGTATGACCTCAATTTTCAGGTCACACTCTCAAATAACCAATTTATTTAGCTTCTCCATATTTGTGGTAACTTTTGTCGATGTACTTTGTCTGATGTTATATAAGCACTTGTAAATACCTTTTAGCATTCCAATAATGGGGTTCAAATGTAAGTCTTACATTGTGCAATTGAAACCAATGTAAAACCATCTACATCATGATTTAGTCTTGTCATAACGTTTATTGTGGGGTTGTTTCTCCTTTTTTGTATTTGGTTGCTTACATACTTGCCTGAGCCGTTCTGTTCATCAAGTCATCAATGCACACAATATATTGTTATTGACAGTTCCAATGTCCACCCTATTTGCTTTTATGCGGAGTTGCTTCGCGTGCTCGTTTAGTTTGGATATATCTGAATAAACGGCTCGGATCATTAGTAGAGCCAGGTCAATAATTAGAAGGAACAGCCCCCAGAGATGGTGCTCACCCCTCATTCCTGGCCTGCTAGCTTTCAATTGAAAATTATATATTATTTTATATATTGTTAATCATGTCATAGCGTATTGGCCTCTTGTTAAATGTTGATTCTTCATTTCACTAAGTGACTATTCTTCACCCTCTTCGTAGGGACGGCCGGCCGTCAGTACGGGTGGTACTCATGAAGGGGTTTGACGAGAATGGTTTTGTTTTCTTCACCAACTACAGCAGTCGCAAAGGACAAGAAATAGTAGGGACATACATTCTGTAATCACCTAAGTCCCATTTTACTGTTATCTCTAAACTCAAAGTTTTGAATAATTGTAACAATTATCAGTGAGGTTCATTGTGTCTGCTTAGAATAAACTGAAATATAATAGATCTTACATATAACTTATTATTGCTGGTATAATGATGTGAGTCGTGGTTGAGATAACGTTGTGCTATTTTGTTGCTGATTGTCGTTGTGTTTGCTGCTTGCCTGAATGCTGTCACTTGTTGTGGGCTGACTGAACGTTGATGTTGATCAGGAAGACAGTGCTTTTGCTGCCTTGGTGTTTTACTGGGCTCACCCGGGAGATAGTGAACATGCCACCTGGTCTCGTCAGGTACCACTTACAACTCACTTGCCACTCGTGGCCGCACCTCATGCTTCAAGCACACTAGCTGTGCTGCTGGTTTCAAGAACAGTGTTTAGGCTGTGTACACATTTTTTAGGTGACTTCTATCCCAACTTTTAGAGGGGTCTTGGCATCTTAGTTGTTTATTCCCCATTGAATTGTGTTATTTCTGAAATTTTCAACCATGTGGATTCTGTATGAAAAGTTGCAAGCAACTGCTGTTGCAATCAAACTAGACTCAAAGCATTTATAAAACAAGCTCTTTTCTCAACCTGCCCAGCTATCTCACGCTTCAATGATCTCCCGATTTCTAGCTGCGGTGAGAACGGAAGTGGCTGTGTTGTGGAGGTCCCTGTATCTTTATCTGCTAACCCCTCAATCACATGATGTCAACCATTGAAACTCCTCCCTCTTTCATGGTTTTGAACACATTACAGTGAAGAGAGGATGCCTCCAACATTGACTGTAGCCAATCCAACCTCATACTTAGCACCTTGAATAAGCTGTGGTTCTGACTTAACACTGGATGGTGGGTTTTTTTTCTCTGGGGGTGTCGGCACGATGAGGGCAGAGTGTATGTGCTGTAACAGTACAATGTGTGATGCCATTGTGTGTGTGTGATGGCTGTGTGTGTGTGATGGCTGGGTGTGCAGTGTGACAGTGCTGTGTGTATGTGTGATGGTGCTGTGTGTATGTGTGATGGTGCTGTGTGTATCTGTGACAGCGATGTGTGTATGTGTGACGGCAATGTGTGTATGTGTGTTGGCGATGTATGTGTGACGGCGATGTGTGTATGTGTGACAGTGCTGTATGTATGTGTGACAGTGCTGTGTGTATGTGTGACGGTGCTGTGTGTATATGTGATGGCGATGTGTGTATGTGTGTCGGCGATGTGTGTATGTGTGACAGTGCTGTGTGTATATGTGACAGCTGTGTGTATGTGTGACAGTGCTGTGTGTATCTGTGACGGCGATGTGTGTATGTGTGACGGCAATGTGTGTATGTGTGTTGGCAATGTGTGTATGTGTGACGGCGATGTGTGTATGTGTGACGGCGATGTGTGTATGTGTGTTGGCGATGTGTGTATATGTGTGACAGTTCTGTGTATTGGTGCTGTGTGTATGTGTGACGGTGATATGTGTATATGTGACGGCGATGTGTGTATGTGTGACAGTGATGTGTGTATGTGTGTTCGTGCTGTGTGTATGTGTGAGGGTGATGTGTGTATGTGTGAAGGCAGGTTTTCACATTGTAACGGTACAATGTGTGTCACTGGTTGCAGCTTGACAACCCCTGGTGTTGTCTCCAGTTCTACTGGGAACCTCTCATGCAGATGGTACAGCATGCTCTGTGGTGCTTCAAAGCTAGCTATGTTCACTTGTTATAGCAAGCTATGTTCACTTGTTATAGTGAGGTTTGTTTGTTTGTTATAGCAAGCTATGTTCATTTGTTATAGCAAGCTATATTCACTTGTTATAGCAAGCTATGTTCATTTGTTATAGCAAGCTATGTTCACTTGTTATAGCAAGCTATGTTCATTTGTTATAGCAAGCTATGTTCATTTGTTATAGCAAGCTATGTTCACTTGTTATAGCAAGCTATGTTCACTTGTTATAGCAAGCTATGTTCACTTGTTATAGCAAGCTATGTTCATTTGTTATAGCAAGCTATGTTCACTTGTTATAGCAAGCTATGTTCACTTGTTATAGCAAGCTATGTTCACTTGTTATAGCAAGGTTTGTTCATTTGTTATAGCAAGCTTTGTTCATTGTTATAGCAAGCTATGTTCACTTGTTATAGCAAGCTATGTTCACTTGTTATAGCAAGCTATGTTCACTTGTTATAGCAAGGTTTGTTCATTTGTTATAGCAAGCTATGTTCACTTGTTATAGCAAGCTATGTTCACTTGTTATAGCAAGCTATGTTCACTTGTTATAGCAAGCTATGTTCACTTGTTATAGCAAGGTTTGTTCACTTGTTATAGCAAGCTATGTTCACTTGTTATAGCAAGCTATGTTCACTTGTTATAGCAAGCTATGTTCACTTGTTATAGCAAGGTATGTTCATTTGTTATAGCAAGCTATGTTCACTTGTTATAGCAAGCTATGTTCACTTGTTATAGCAAGCTATGTTCATTTGTTATAGCAAGCTATGTTCATTTGCCTTGCCAAGCTTCATAGTTAGTTCATCCAACCCATTTGATGCATTATTAACCAAAATGCTCATGTGTATTGATTCTGAAGTAGTTAAGTCATTGGCTCTTGCTGCAAATAGTTCTGCATGTCCTTGGTACATCCCTGTCTACATCTGCCCACGTCAGGCAACCTTGTCTACATCTGCCCACGTCAGGCAACCTTGTCTACATCTGCCCACGTCAGGCAACCTTGTCTACATCTGCCCACGTCAGGCAACCTTGTCTACATCTGCCCACGTCAGGCAACCCTGTCTACATCTGCCCACGTCAGGCAACCCTTGTCTACATCTGCCCACGTCAGGCAACCTTGTCTACATCTGCCCACGTCAGGCAACCTTGCTCCAAGCTAGATCTTTCCCATATTTATAGGACACACAATGGTTGTAACTTTGAATGCTTGATTCACATGAAGACTCGGCCAACATCAGAAACACCCAACACATAGATAATGAGTGTCAAAGTTGATGCTTAGTGGTGCTGAAAAGATTGACCAGACTTCCCGAAAGTTAAAAAAAGTGTCGGACATTCGGTCTGACAAGACACATAAATATGTCAGACCGAAAGAAAATCATTCAGACCGAAACATAAAACTTCAGCGACGCCATAGCTGCGAGAACTACTGGCAGTATGTAACATGCACAACGATTAGTTTTTGTACGGGCACTGTGCTGAAAGCGACCAATTAAAATCTGTAACGTTTTTCTAACGCCTTCATGCTAAAACCCTGGTTACCGGGAATTTAAAAAGCCGGAGAGCCGGACCGATTTCTGTTCAGAAATCGTCAGACCGTATCAAAATTTGCCAGTCATGTCTGTCGGACCGACGGCTTACGGCTTTCGTGAAGTCTGTTGACATTGGGAGCTGAGCACTATTGATTGCCTAGGCTTAATCACAGTCTAGTATATACACGGTGGTCCTGTTAATGCTATTCATCTGGTTTTTCTAACTAAAGTATTGCTTCTGCTTATAGTATTGCTTACCATTAACAGATACTGATATATATATATATATATATACACACATGTAAATATATATATATTTATACACATATATATACATATATATATATATATATATATATACATATATATATATATTATATGTATATATATATATATCTAATATATATATATATCTAATATATATATATATATATGATTGTGTTTATATATAAATATAATATATATATTTATGATATATATATATGTATCTGTATGTATGTATAAATATATATATATTTTATATACAGTAGATATATTACATATGATAGCGAGTGCTACTTGATTAAGCACCTTGCTTGTACATTTGTTCCGTGTCTAATGATTGGAGGCTGCTGCAGGTTCGCGTTGAGGGGCAAGTGGAGAAGTTGTCAAGGCAAGATTCAGAAGAATACTTTCACTCGCGGCCCAAAGCGAGTCAGATTGGGGCATGTGTCAGTAAACATGTGTAGAAGGCATTCTCATCCCAGTGTCACTCGCCAGTGATGTGTAGACAGGCAAGTCATTCTCATCCCAGTGATGTGTAGAAGGGCTCTCTCATCCCAGTGATGTGTAGAAGGGCACTCTCATCCCAGTGATGTGTAGAAGGGCACTCTCATCCAGTGATGTGTAGAAGGGCACTCTCATCCCAGTGATGTGTAGAAGGGCACACTCATCCCAGTGATGTGTAGAAGGGCACTCTCATCCCAGTGATGTGTAGAAGGGCACTCTCATCCCAGTCATACCAAACTCACACATAGCTTACACAATTTGAAAGCAAGAGCAACTCATTCATATCAAAGACAATAACACGCAAGTTATTATAGCAGAAGATTGGGGTGTGGGGGGTGCGGTTACTGATCAGGGAAGTGAAGTATTCACTCCACAATTTCAGCTCTCATAATTCATTGATTATGTGTCACTATATTGATCTTCCACACTGTTTCCTTTTTCTTATGGTCACACTCAAATATTCTATTCTAAAGTTAAAGAGGGAGAAGTAGCCACTTGAAGAATGTGTGAGGGCCTTCCAAAATCTGCAAATATTGCGTTGTCTGGGCGGTTGCGACTTTTCCCAAGTATACTGAATATAAAATGTCTCAGCTGTCAGTGGTTTAGAGCAGGTCTGTGGTGTAGGTGTTGGATGATCGGAAGAGAGCTCTGGAAGTTGAGTTTGCAACAGCAGACAGCCTTCCCGTTCCCGACTACTGGTAAGATCCTTTCCTCCAACCAGATTGTGTGACAGGAGTTTGAGTTATTCTCACGTTAGATTCATATTTTACAGGGGAGGTTATCTAGTCAAGCCAGAGAAAATAGAGTTTTGGCAGGGCCAAACAAACCGAATTCACGACCGCATCTTATTCCGACGTCCAGTGGAAGATGAGACGATCGACTCGACCTTGACCCACACAGGGGAAAACGGATGGTTGTACGAACGGCTCTCACCTTAGGAACGCAATCACTCATGTCACAACCTTATTGGGCCGAGTCTGCTCCCTGCATAGTTTGAAGGATGATATTATGTTTATTGGGAACGCTGATTTATATTGCACAGAAGGCTAGCAAGTCCCTTTAGACACAAATGTATGTGGTGACCTGTGCCTGCATACATTGTTTGGGTACAGTAGTTGTTGTTAAGAAACAAACTTATTTGCTTCAATGCACTACAAAGTTTGAATATTAAGTGTAGAACCCTCACTGAATGCGAGGTTGTAGAACTATTTCCATCTATCGTTTGCTCAGGAATGTATTGGGTGTTATTCTGTCTGTGGTCAAATTGATATGGGGTGAGGTGTTTTTAATGCATGCACAGCTATTCTATTGATTATGACAAATAGATTGAACCCGTTGTCTGGTAAAAGGTGTTCCATTATTGTCACTGACACCATTTTGTATTTGTGAGAGAAACCTTTTACTTTTGCACTGCAATCATTGTTCCCTGTTTGTAGCATTGTTTATCTTCACCTGCCATTGCCTTGTACAATGACAGCTATTGAAGACGATTCCACTTTGGGCTTAGAGAGTAAAATTTATGCCATTTTAATATCTTATCATTGTTTGTATATTACAGACCAATGGATTGGTACGGTAAAGAGTTCCAGATTAAGACAAGCTTATGATATATATATATATATATATATATATATATATATATATATATTTGCACCCATTTATTCCTTGCCTTAAGTATTCCACATACGTGACTAGCTCAATATACTAATTATGATTATCTCAATACAGGAAGGAAAGTTTTTAGAATATACCACCTCTAGAAAACATTACACAAATTTGAAGGATATTTCAAACCAGTCTGACAGATCACACATTCTCTCATAATGAAATGATAGAGAAAATCAGAGACAAAAACATCTTCAAGAAAGTGTACCAGTTTGGCCACTCATATGTCCCAAACAACAACAGCACGCTACATAAAACTAACGCCTGCTAAAGCACCAGAAGGCTACACTGACGGCACAAAGTCATAAATTACAATGAAATGTATCATTCACATTGTATACAAGCCATTTGATTTGCGACACATACTGCTTGGGAACACAAAGGGCAGATCATTACATTGCTCACAAAGTTAGCTATTTTAAGCTCTGATTGCTTTACCAGAAGCTAAGCTATTTAGTTACATGTCATGCCACTTCAGGAAATCATACAAATAAATACAGATATAACATGGCAGGCCGTGAACAGCCATTATTTCCTTGGTGTAATTGTGACCCATATATCTTCCCTGGGAGCCGTGACAAGTCCGTAGACTTTGGTCACCACCTGCCCCTCCACCAACGCCACTCGGTACTTCCTGAGTAAGGTGGGCAGGAGGACTTGAGCTTGCGCTAAGCTGAGATTCTTCCCAGGACACTTACGCTGACCAGCAAAACCAAAAGGCTCGAATGCCACGGAAGGTCGGCCCGATGTGTTATCTTCGCTGAATCTGTCCGGGTCAAATCTGTCAAGCAGCACATATAATCATCACATAGTCATAGTATGTCAATACCATGAGGAATGTAGCATTGATTGATGGTTTTACACATGACAACATGATCAGTAATCTCACATGTCCGGCTGAGGAAACAGCTCTGGATTCATCATAGATACGCCCAGAGCATGAACCACAGCTGTCTGTCACCGCAAATCACAATTCTTTCAACACCAATATATTCTAATATGTGAGAATGAGGGAAATGAAATACTTTCATGTCTCTATAAGAGGTGCTTGAAACTTAGTTTACAAACTTGTATACATACAAGTATACGAAATGAAAATGTCCATTAATCAAGCTGCCAACAACTGAGGCTTAGTGTTAAAACCTGACAAGATTTTATTTTGTAAATTAAGGATGGTTACGTTAGCTGGGAGTTGATGGCCGCCAAGTTCGACCGCCATCTCCTGGTATCGTGCCGTGTATGGTGCCAGGGTGGAGCAGCGTAAAGTTTCGTCCAGAACCTGCCGTAGAAACCTACAAACCACAAATCCAATGATAAACACAACAACAAATGCAGGACTACCCATAAACACCCAACGAACAAATCAACAAAGATGGCCAAATATATATCGTATCCAATATGGCTTCAAAATTCTCATCACAAGCCAACTGTTTGTTTTCTGCACGTTTGGATGCTTATCCTTCACAATACCACATACTTGAGGTTGGACACATTTTTTGGTGTAACTGGTTGGTCGCCAAGTTCCCCTTTGACCTCGCGATAGAGTTCATCTTGTATTTCCTGGTGACTCGCCAGGAAGTATACAGCCCATGTAAGCACTAGCCACACACATGAACAACCAGTCACTGAAATGAAATAGGATTCTAGCTCAAGGGCATTTCTTAATCAGTTACTAAAAGACATTACAAAGACATGTTGCTTGAACCAATGACAAATATTGCCGATCTGAATGAGGATGTTAATGGATTGAAAGACCACAAGCAAGGTAGTACACTTGCTACCATGAGAGAATTACTACTATTACACCACAGCGATAGCAAACAGGAGACAATGATCATTAATGATAGCTAACATGAGACGATGATCATTAATGATAGCTAACATGAGATGATGATCATTAATGATAGCTAACATGAGATGATGATCATTAATGATAGCTAACATGAGATGATGATCATTAATGATAGCTAACATGAGATGATGATCATTAATGATAGCTAACATGAGATGATGATCATTAATATGATAGAATGATTGCTAGCATAAAAGAATGATTGTTAGCATAATTATGATTAGCAAGAGAGGATGTTTGAATGCTTGACGGAATGATCCATAAAATGAGTTGCCCTACACAGTGCTGTAGGGTGCAGAGCGCTGACTAGTGTGGTCACAGAGTCAGATACACGTTCATCCCGGGTCAGGCTCGACTCCAGCAGGGTGTCAACAAAGAGATGGTCATCACTGCGGTTATTGGATCTGAACTCCAGTACTGACTTCAGGATTTGGTGGAGACGGTCTTTCTCTGCAACAACGCAATCACATCTGATACTTTATGAAATGATCACCATCATTTGAGGGGGAGTTGGGGAGGTGGTGGGGGGGGTGGGGTGAGGGGAGGAGGAGGAGGAGGTGGGGAGTAGGTGGGGGAGGGGAGGAGGAGGGGTGAGGGGAGGAGGAGGGGTGAGGGGAGGAGGTGGGTGAAGGGAGGAGGTGGGGGAGGGGAGGAGGTGGGGGGAGGGGAGGAGGAGGGGAGGAGGAGGGGTGAGGGGAGGGGAGGAGGAGGGGTGAGGAGAGGAGGAGGGGTGGAGGAGGGGTGAGGGGAGGGTGAGCGGAGGAGGGGAGGGGGAGGGGAGGAGGGGTGAGGGGAGGGGAGGAGGGGTGAGGGGAGGAGGGGTTGTGAGGGGAGGAGGGGGAGGGGAGGAGGGGAGATAAATTCATAATAATACTAGGCTCTCACGTTTGTCAAACCTGTCCAGTCTATCACCTCCTTCGTCGGGCATGTCCCCCGCAAGCTGACTCTCAAGCTCCGACCAACACTGAGCAGGTCAAAACAGTAGGATGACATGTTTGTACAAACTTCAAGTCCGTCTTGAGAATGTTATTATTATAAACAAACAAAATTCACTATGTATCTAAAAGTAATTTTTAGTAATATAATTATCTTCTATGATGTTTTTTTTCACGAAAAATGTAATCCATATTTTTACCAAATCAAAGCTTTGCCTCAAGGCAAAAATGTTTTGGTTGTCATCAAAGTATGACCCAAAGAGAGTTTTGGAGAGGCTCTTGGTACAAAAAGCCATCATATACTGGCGTAGGTTGATGTGTTCATCTGGCGCTAAACAATCCCATGTCTTCACAAAGTCATCTGAAAGCTGGGCAAAATCAACAAATCACTTCAGAAGTAAGGTGATTACACAGAAAACTACAGATTCATTCTGAAGAGCAAATCAATATCAATAAAATCGAATGTTACATCATTTTTATGAAAGATGTATCTGCAGCCCATTGAAACAGGTGGATTTTAAGTGAGAAAGTACAGTACAGCAAGCAAACTAAATACAGCCAGCGAAAAAGACCACCTCTGAAATATATAATTTGAGTGAATACTAGACAAAATACTAATTCAATTATGCCTGATACCTTGTGGAGGGAGGAGTAGAACTTGCTAATGGCAGATTCTGTGAAGCAGTCTCTATAAAGAGCATGCCTGTGTCTGGCCTGGGCACCATTAGAAAATAAGATGCTAGCCTCTCCCTGCAGAGGAAGCAGGATCTGATACAACTCAGCTGCACGCCAAACATGGTGATAGGCAGTTTAATAAACACAATTCAGTTGTAGGTTCATTCAAAAGGCTCCATCTGATGGTGAACAATTACTACTAGAATGGAAAGTGGAGCTAACTTGTGGTTGGCTTGTGCCTTGGTTGAATAGCAATTATAAGCAGAAGAACTGAGAAGGGAGAGACTTACTGGGTCTGTCAAACACTGTCAGGTGCTGCTTAAACAGCTGTGGCGTGGAGACACTGATTGTCAGTCGAGGACCAAAATAGAACGATGCTATCGGCCCATATGTCTCATGGAGGTCAACCAAAAACTCATGGAGGCTTCCAAAGTTGGCGATGTCAGGGAGATTGCCCTCTCTGTATCAGCCAAACCGAATCAATGAGCTTTCAGTCTGATACCGCTGAAGCAGGATCAGGAGGGACATGTACATCTGAGTGAATGGACCAGTGAAGAACTTCTTCCCTCCACTAACCCCATCCCACTACTCCATTACGACTTGTCAGAGATAGGTAAGAACATTTTCTCTTCAACAAATGTACTTCAATGGTTCTAGACTATAAGACGAAATATATTATGCATATGAAGTTCTATTTCTGGTTAGCAGCTAATGCAAAACATGTCATCCTTAATGATGAGAAACACTTACAAGTCATCCAGTGGCTCGGGGCCTGGTACTGTTGTTCTCCGTGTGGAAGATGCCTGTAAAACATGGTAATTGCCAGGAGTGATACACAATTGACCAGGAAACATTTGCTCAATTTGGGCCAAGATCTGACCAGCAGAAGGTACACTAGTGGCATGTTGGTGGTAGCTAGTCAAAGTGCCCTGCGTGTGAGGGAAGCACAAGCTAAAAGATCCTGTGTGTACACAAAGATCCTGTGTGTACACAAAGATCATGTGCGAGCAGATAAAGATCAAAAGTGCAATACACACACGGTGAACAGCTTGCCTGGGCACCTTTGCACTCTAATCAGGAGCCATTATCAAGAAAGAGGTCCATATGGAATTGAAGGATGGAATAGGGCTCGACAAGTTTCAACATTTCCACTTGCCCAGCAGGGCCAGCAAGCAGTTTTATTCATTGGCCTGAACCTGATCATCACTGGCCAATATTTGATGTGATATTTACCGATGAAATATATTCAAAACGCAATATGACAACAAAAAAGTTTGATCCATTTTATTTGACAACTGTCTGTAAACAAGTTCCAAAAATAGATTAAAATACAGTCAATTAAAAAACCAAAAAAATACTGCCAACAATTATGAACAACAACACACAATAACACGTAATTACAGTCATGAATAGCATCCAATAAAATGGCTGACATCTAGTGATGCAGCTGTGGGTCATTTGGTACAGCCTTCAGCCAGGCATCAACTGCCCTTGCTACTTGGTGGTCAGCCACACTTGGGCCCTTAATACTGATGTAAATCAACTTGGCCAACATCCTGCCATGAAGAAATGACCTTCAGTCAGACTCTTCACACTTCGTGCAGCCAAAAATCCCCCCTCCAGATGGCCAGATACCCGTGACAGCAAGGCACCTTTCTTCATGCCATCTTTGACCATGGTTACAGCGGCTGGTTGTCCACGATGATTGACATAAAAACTCCAGCGAGTTTCACATATTTATAGGACAAGGCGCAACGTTTTACAAGTCCGCCGTAAACACTCGCAATGCGCTACGCCTTGAAACTTGATTATAATGATATGTTGCAGCAGTGATTATACACGGACAATTTCTCAACTGCCTTGAAATGACCCTTTTGTTGCTCGGGAAACATCAAATCACCAATTGTTTGCATAAATGACTGATTTGATACTTTTATTTCTAGAACAAGCAGGATTATAGAATTCAATTTGTATTATAGCTCCTGCTTTATAATGCTGCTCCAGAACTTGTCAACAGTAGAAAACCATCACCCGGGGGTCCTTGCCCTTATATGGAATATTATCCGTCAACCAGGGCGTCCTCCTTTACTTATTAGGGGTGTCAGCCGAACCTCAGCGCGCTTTTTTCAACTTGATCTAATTGGCATTTATATTCAAGATACATGGACGAATGATACATCAAAACGAGAGCTAACGTATTGAATTTCAAAAATATTGCCTTACTTTTTTCGTTTTACTCCGTTTGAGCCATAAAAAATGTGTTTTTGGAGCAATACATTCAAATTCTTCGCGAGAATTTTTGACTTTTCGAAATTCAGTCCGTTTCAAATTCTCTAAATCGGTTCGTATTCGTTACTTGTATCGTTTTTATTGTTTGTTAAATGACAAGATGACATTCTAATGGTCATGGTCATATAAAATCTAAAAATATTGGGCAAAGGGAAAAATTATATTATTTAAGTACAAAATTTTACGGTGTAAACAAATGTATTTTTTCCCCAATTTTATCAGATGGCCGCGACATAGGTACACACTTTTGACAAATTCAAGTATGATGGTACAAATGGGTGAGGTTTTTTTCCAGATTAAATGTAAATGTTTTGTTGTACTTTGCACTTCAAAATGTCGTCCAATCATCTCATGCTCGCCCCGTGAGCCCGTATCAGGGTCAACCTTGCCTTGACTCAACACGCCTGCACACCCTTGCAACCATCTTTGATCGTGCGTCGTCAAATGAAGTTGATTTTCATTCATTTTTAAGTCTGACCCCTAACATCCATCTATATATGGCGATAATTGAAGTAGGTGGAATCGATTGTAAATTTTTGGTCTAATTTAAAACTTTAAAATATTCGATTTTGTCATGCCCGTACCTGGAGAGCGCATTGCTTGCCTTCACACACGGCCGACTCAAGATCGCTTACGCGGCTGTTGCCTGGGGTCAAACAAAGTCGATTTTCGTTCATTTATCAATCTGTCCCCAATTATCCATCTATATACAGGGATAATTCAAGTATAGTGGAACACTTTGGTCAAGTTTAATATCAAATCGATTGTAAATTTTTGGTCGAATTTTAAACTTTAAAATGTTCGATTTTGTCATGCCCGTGCCGGGAGAGTGCATAGCTTGCCTTATCAGCATTATGTCATTTGATTCTCGAACTTAATATGGTACCTGATTTATTTATTTGGGGTTGTAGATTCCAAAAATAATCCGTTACAGGCCAGTGACTTCAAAGGCAAAATGCCACTTGCGCTGGCTCGTGCAGTTAGGGTTCACAGAGTAGATGTTGAGCTGCCGACAGTTACTGCGACGGTTGCGCAAGCTGCTCGTCGCCAAGGGCACCACCCAGAATTAACACATCAAAGAGATTCTGTTAACCACGTTTTGTGTCAGATTCGTTCACGGAGTACATTCCGAGTTTATCATGAGTTCGCCCCAGCCTTATATAAGCTGCGTAATGGCACACAAATATTCATAACCATTGCGGTTAAACAATTCGCATTTGAATCTTTCTGTGACAAAATTTTTGCTTGAAGACGCGAGTGACCACTGACTTATTTCACCATGATAATCTAAATATAAGACATGAAAAGTGTCTGTTATCCCTTACCGTAGAATTCTGGCACAAAACCGAGCAATTGCCGATCTCGGTTATCCGGGAACCTCGCACCACCCAGAATTCCCGGCGACCATGGCAACGCGCAGCGCAGTGAAAACAATCAATGTGTATTGGATTAATTTCACTCAGCGATATCAACATCGGTTTAGTTTGCGGTTATTAACGTCGATAAAAACATGCCGAAAAGTTGCTGTGCATTCGGTTGTTCTAACCACAACATGATGAAAGAAAGAATGTCGCTCTTTAAGTTTCCGAAAGACCCGGAGAGAAGGGAAAAGTGGATCATTGCTGTGAATCGACAGAACGAAGACGGTTCGTTTTGGCGACCAACTAAGAACTTGGTTTTTGTGGACATCATTTCATCACTGGTAGGTTCTACACTGTTGTAGGGTATTTCTGTTACACACTACTTTATTCTTAATCCAATTTGATGACATTTAAGTAAATACGGTTAATTCTGCTTGAACGACTTCATCATTCATGTCGCCATGTTTGTATGTGTTTTTACTGTATGTAATGTTGATGAGGACTTTCCATTCAACTGTGATTTCAATTTTGCTATTCTATATTCCCCTTGTATCGTTTGTACCATTTGTGGTTAGAAACATAATAAGTCATTATAATTCGTTCCTCTAGGGGTGGTTAACAAGGACCCACTTTAACCAGACTGGATACCCTCTATATTCACACACGGACAAGATGGCAATAAGCAACATGACCGCATGAATCGTTACAAGAACGCCAAGAAACGTTCTTTACAAGGATTCATTGAGCATTCATCCAACAAAAGACAGGTGAATACTTTTGGATAAAAGTAATTGATTTTGGCAGTATTAATTTGCCTGCTTACTCAATAATTATAATGAATCTTAATAATGATAATGAATCTTTGTACTAAATCTGCCTATTATAATAATGTTTTTGCACACAATCACACATGTATAAACATTTCTACTTCTACAATGATGTATGTATATATTTTACCATGTGCTCTGTCTTTAGGTACTGAGTGAGATTGTAGTGAATCATGATGATTCAGTCACCAGAAAAGATGGTATATCTCTCTTCAAGACCAGCTCTTCCTCACTCTGGTTAAACTTAGACTTGATATGCATTTTCAGCATATTGCATATCAGTGTGGATTGGGACTGTCCACTTTGATCGAAATATTCACATTTAGAGAGTCATTGGGTGTGTAAAAAAACAGATATCAATGTGCTGAAGGGGACCCTACCTATCCGGTCGGTGAACTCTCTGAAAGCTGAAGCCAAAGATAATGAGATCTCTAGTGTGGACAAGATGGTCACTGTGGCTTGTTGTTTGTTAAATGCTGGGGGTAGCATTATTGTACGAGACAGTGATTTGATTGACTGAAATAGTTCAAATTACATATTATGTAGTGGTATTACTTGTACGCTTTTTCATTTTGCAGTTTTGTTTTCAATACACAATCGTAATAAAGCATTTATGAAATGTTCTGGTGGTTTCTTATTGTCCATGCCACACTTAAAGACTATCTATTGTGATATTTCACATTTCTCTTCATCCAGAATTTGCATTTGATTGCTGTTAGTCACATCACATTGTAAATTTCATAGTGGCACAAATTAATTTAAGAAGAGGATAGAATTTGAGAATAAATTTTATTCGCCCAACTCATCCACCATATAACAGTCAAAGACATCAACATAAGTCTATAAAAGGAACATCTTATATACAGAAAGGTTGGCTCAAGATGTATTTCTTGCAGACTTGCAATACCAGGCACCCTTTGATACTCTTTTGATGCCGATGCATGAAAAATGAAACCACTTGTATTTACAGCATGGATTGTCACATCCAATCATATCTTCACCAGACGTACATGCACCATCCTCTAATCTGCGTGTCAGAAGTTCTGAAAATACTGCTGACTGCCAAAACATACTGATCCTGTTACACAACTCCAAAAGAAAATCACTGTCTGATCACACACTCCCCAGGAGTCCAGTAGACAAAGTCCCCATATTCAGCTCCTGCAACGTACATTTGACACTGGATCTGGGTGTAGTATTGGTCAGTTTTTGTATAAACCTCTTTCGTGCCACGTTGGGTAGTGCTTCCAAATACTGGTAAGCCATGATTGTTGAGCTTCAAACAAATTGGCCGGTTTGTAGCTTGTCAGCCATGGCTGATTTTATATCGCCGAGTTTACAGCTGTCACACGTAAAATGTTCTTGTTCGCAGATCAAAGTATGCTCAAGATCGTTTCTGATTATTGAAATTGTCTTAGATCTTCGTTATCAGCTACTATTTACCGTGTCATTGACGAAAGAGCGCCACGTGCACGTTAAAAGCGTCGTGTCTTCCGCGCAACCAACAAGGTGTCAATACGCTGACAGCTGCTTGTATTCACCCCCGAATCGTTGCTCCGGGGTGACTTCCGGCGGAAGACAGCCGATATCGAGAATACCATGAAATTTGAAACCTCAATAACTTTTTTCTTATCGACTTTAAAAAAATGAAACATACTTTTTTAGAATCCTCATGAGTATAACTATATTCATGTATAATTTCAACGAGATACAATGAATTTGGAAAAAAAAAATATCACTGACAGCCCTATCCTTATAACTCTATGGGTTAATTGACTGTAATTATCGCTCACAGTGCCTTCTCAAAACATAACTGCATATGTTTAACAAAAAGCATGTCTGTTGGTAATCATAAGCCAATAAACTTACGGGATATAAGTAAAGAACGGTGATAATCAACATCACCACAAAGCAAACCGCGAAAATAACAAATGACAACATTTTGCAGAGGTTAAAACTAAAGCTTCGCAGCGGCAATTCGTCTGCCTTGTTGACGTCGACAATGAAATGGATAAAAGTAGTTCTAAAATGCAAAGCAATCTATTTTCTTATTTAAGTGAATTCAGGAGTCTGGGTATTTGAAATCTTCATAATGCATTGATTTTCTAACCCTTTTGAAAAGAAAATGGATATTATTGAATCGGTACATAACCACTAACAAATGGCGTATGAATATTGATAAATTTATGTCAGATCTTGGCCGTGGAGGGTGTCATGGAGGAAAAACTCGCATGCTACAGATTCTGGTAATTTCATAAATTACGGCGCAATTAGATAATCATTTAAAAAATTGTGACTAGATAGATTTCAAAGCAACGTATGCTTAATGTAAAATGGAAACGTTTCATTTTATATGTACCAATTTTAGCATAGTCATGTGAACTGTTTGATATATTCGCCCTTGCACACAAAATGGTACTATGCTTCCCGTGTTTCGAATGAAATATGCCACTGTTGTTTTTGACATGATTGAGACGATGGCATTGCCTGCCGCCTTTTTGTGCATTAAATAACATTAACTTAATTGCGGAAATGTAGAGTTTGCATTTTCTTCGTAGCTAATAAGTATATCAAATGATGCTAAATGTACGTCAGAAGCTGCATTCACAATCACAATTACTAGCCTGAGGACCAGTCTGTACATCAGAAATACAGCCCCTACTAGGGTTAGGGGCCCTAGCACTACAGGACGTTTGAGTAGACGTCCTACGATGTTCGATCCCAACGCAATAGACAAATTCACAAATCAAATCAGATACCTTGAGTTTATAAAACCTGGCGAGTTATTTGGTTTCATCGCATGTTTTGATGGTAATGAATGATTTGCACCTATAGGCTATAATCACAAGTGGATGTATTCAGCTGACAAGGACTACCATTATGATTGCAGTCGTGCTGGCATCATCGATGAGTACATGTCAACATGTTTATCTTTAAAACAAGGCGGTAGTAGACAGTTAAAAAAGCATGGCGTGCTCCATGCCCACCTAGGGAACAGAGAGCAAATAAATACCATGTGACCTTATATTTAACAAAATGTTGGTCATCGCATCTGGATTTCTCGGAAATTTATGTTAAATGGCATTTCCTAAAGAACCGCATTGAACGGGGGTAAGCTTTTTGCGCGGTCCCATGTATTTGTTCACAGGCTCTTGATATATGTTGTTTTCATAATTCTAAATCTCACGGTCACATCAAAACACACTACCCATTCAGCCAGAAATTGAAGATTCAGGGCAGTATATGAAAATATCACCATCCGACTGGGGCTTTTCAGCCCCCACTACCCTATACCGTGCGATGATGAAACAAATGGGAATCAAATGAATTGGACTAAATGACTTCATTGTATACCTAAGGCTGAAATTATGTATTATCGCACTATACATCCCAATTTCCATCACCAACTTGAATAGTGTTTGAATTGTTGTCTGACTTTATGATTCACACATGGTATGTGCATTTGGATCTGGGGATGGTGAACTAAAACAATGAAGAACGTTTTATCTGTATTAGCAGTGTGGTCTTAAAATCATATGGGATTCTCTGAATAATTTGGGGGCGGGGTCCACTTAACCAATCAGAAGACTCGAGGGGCAGATCCCTTTGACGTTGGATCAACAAGCCTATGCGGTTTTTGTTGCTCTTTGGTGAACAGTTTTCAAACAAGCAATGGAGACTCATTTAGTTGTATCAGCTCATTGATAACCAAGACCTCCCTAAACCAAGAATCACATGAATGGTGGCAGTAAATTATTCAGGGCACCCTGTTACTAACTTAATACTGCTGTGCATACTTTTGCTAAGGTTACAAAATGTAGATTATCATCTCTTCACTAAATTAAGTTGAGGGCTACAACCACAAGCTAAATAGTAACTTTCGTCCCTCCATATAGTACCCTATAATACGAAATGAAAGTTGGAGTGCTGTATTGGTCATCCTTTGACAGCGAATATATTGCGTGGACGGTAACTGGAGAAGAAGCCTTGACGTCTCCGCTCCGTAGCCACAACTCGACTGCGATGTTCATGAAATGTTAAATAAAGAGAGGGCAATTATTGGCCTTAGTAGAACGAGTGGCCTCATTTAACAACTGCTGATCAACAGTTGTGTTGTCCAACCAAAGATTGCAATAGCTGTAAGAACATTGGTAGCTACCTGATGATCCTCGCATGTCAAATCCTCCAAATCAAACAATATCTTTACCATGCAGTACCAGCGTTCATTGTTCTATATCCTTTGTTTCAGATAAATAATGGCGGAGATTGTCAAGACCATAAATTTGACCAATGACCCAACATCAATCGTTCTCAGCGACCTTCTTGCTGCTGTTCAAAACTCGTCTGCGGCATCTGCATTACAAAATGTTGACATAACATTTACATGTAAAGTATGTAAGGCAAAGAAGACAAGTTTGAAGGAGCTCATAGAACATGTGTCCAGCAATACCTGTACTACTGCGGTTGATCCCCCTACTCCCACGCCACGTAAACGTGGACGTCCTCCAAAGGTCAAGGTCAAAGCCAAGGAAGGTGATGAATATCCACCAACCCGTGCCACAAAAAGCAGTCCCCCATCAGTAGTTAATGAAGGGGGTGGGTCTGTGGCCACTGATACAGAAGTCAGAGTCAATGAAAGGTGCACCCGGATCAAGTCTGGAGCATTGAAGCGAAAATCTGCTCTCCATTTACTTGGGATTTCGAGTAAAGACGGAGCAGAGGAGGATGAAGATTCTGATGCTGCTGAATCATCACTCCACAAGTCTCCCATCACTAAACATCAAGTGTATTTTGGGTCTGGGGAACCACCAGTCAAAAGGGGGCGTGGCCGACCAAGAAAATATGTAAATGAACCTATATTGGTTGTGGGTGATGATAAGAGTGATGAGGGTCAGGATGAGAGGAAAACAGAGGAGGGGAGTAATGTCAAAATAAAAACAGAACCTATGAGTGCCAGCGAGTCAGTAACCATTGATGTAAGCGATGTAGAAGATAAGACGGCTGAAGAAGTGTATGACAAGGACAAGACGCTAGTTATCAAACTCACCAAAGCTGAGGAGGAGGATGTTAAATCGGATGGAGAAGTTCATTCTCATGCAGGTGAGGATAGCATATTAGAGGAAGCAATGGAAGAGGTTGCAAAGGATTTAAACGAGGGAAACGCTGATGACAGTGACGAAGATTACCAAGAAGTGAGAAAAGGGCCCAAGAAGAGTAAGATGGTGACAATACTATGTCCATCGGGCAGAAAAAAGAAACACAGAATTATTTCCAAGCAGTACCCTTGTCATTTATGTCACATGAGAAAGTTTCCGAACCAAGCCGAGTTGGACGTTCATTTAAAAGCTCACAATAACGACGACCGCAATGCTGCCGATCGCTTTAAGTGCATGGATTGTGAATTTGCTCAGAATAGCTGGAATCGAGTGCTGGCTCATCTGCTAACCCATGAAGCATACCGCAAAGTGTTTGAGAATAGTTCCACCATTTTGAATATCTATGGTGATTTCACATGTCCTAAATGTAGCAAGAGTTTCAACCGGAAGACTGCTCTTATAACCCACATGCGGAATGTTCACCAAAAACCTAATCACACCTGCGAAATCTGTGGCAAAAACTTTCCGCAAATGGACGATAAAGTGTTTGAGCGACATCTGGATAAGTGCCGAAATGTGACGATGAAATGCCCTCAATGTGATTACACCACAACTGTTAATTACAATCTTAAATTACACATGCGCGTTCATAAAGGCAAGGGCTATGTGTGTCAAGTATGCAGTGCAGCCTTCCCTACCAGGCAGCGCTATGACGTACACTGCCTTACCCATTCCAAAGACAGACCCAAGTTCATTTGTGATGTATGCAGCCAGGAGTTTGTGTCCCATGATGCTGTGAAGAAGCATGCGGCACGCTTCCACGCTGGAATCACTGAACGTACGTGGCAGTGTGACCAGTGTTCCTACGTTGGCAAGTTAGAGTACGATCTGAAGAAACACATACAGCAGGTGCACCAGAAACGTTACCGTTGTGAGTTCTGTCCATTCTCTACCAACGTAGAGCTTCAGATGACAGAGCATAAAGAGTACCATGCACCTGATCGCGTTTTCCAGTGTCCCTACACCGACTGCTACTACAGCGCCACCTCACAGAAAGGCTTAGCCAATCATGTTAGCACCAAACACAATCTTCAATTTAAAAACCAATGTCCAATTTGTCTGAAGCGATTCAAGAAGAAAACTGTTCTGTTACGGCATCTTATCACCCACACTGAAGACAAGCCTTATGTATGTCAGGAATGTAATATGAGTTTCTATTCCCACTCGTCCTATTATCGTCATCGTAACAAGACGGGCCATGACAGCAAGCGAGAAGGTGTTGTCAGCATCCCCCAGAATATCACCATCCAGTATCTCGAGGACATTCCCCCAGATGAGACACTGCCCCCTGGTGTTGAAAGTGGAGCAATCATCAGTGATGTAGAAAGTGTTCTTAAGCTTGCCACTCATGAAGCAAATCGCGCCAACATGCTGCTTAGTGGTAACATGGTTCAGGTGCATGCGAGCGGACCATCCCTAACCATGAGGATTCCCCTCCCAACGTCTCCAGTCACCAGCCTCAGTCGATTCTCCTCGAGGGAAGTACCCCTGGTGCTGTTCTCAAAGCTGAAACTATTGGTGACAGCATTGTGGTGCAACATGCATCCAGACAGACAGAAGACACTGAGCAAACAGTCATTACAGAAGATACTACTGCAACAGACAACATGGTAGAACTGCCGATGGTCGTGTCTGAGGATGGCGTGAGTTATGTTACTCAGCTTAATGGAACAGAGATCACCATCCCTGAAGGTGACCTCAATCAGCAGTACATCATCGAAACTGGTGACAGCGTAGTGGACGAAGATCTAGAGCAGATCACCTACGTTCTACAAGTTGATGGTGACTCCACGGATATGAGCAGTGCAACTGGTGGACTCACACTTAACGAGGGCTACCAGATTCTACAGAACCTCAAAGCTGCGGACCAGCACATGGTGTGTCAGGACTCGCAGGACGGGGATGTGCAGACAGTTTTGGAGGTGAATGATGATCCCGATGGACAGCAGTACTCAGTTGTTATGGTGCAAGGGTCAGGAGATGAACCAGAGGCTGCCCTGAGCATGCTGCAGCTTCAGTGTGGCGATACAACCACTTTCATAAACACTGAACCTAGTGAAAATATATGACTCTGATTTGCTGTCAATAAGTTTTGCATTGCAAATGGCATTGAGTTTTATCACTCATTTTGAGTTATTTATAAAATTATTAATAATGAATATACTTATTAATAAGGCAACTTGTATTCTGTTAACATATCAGTGTAACCTTTATAACAAGATTAAAGTATGAATGTTATTTAACCGGCATTGTTGATTCTGTGTTCAATTTTGAACCACTTTTGTTAGTTGATATTGCGCTGTCAGTTTGAGTTTTGTCGGATGTATCTGGTTGTGGCAGCTGCCAAGTGTAGTAGTATGTTTATCACCCAGGAATTACTCATTTTTGTGTGGCATTAGCTATAGCACAGGTACCAATAGTCGCTGATGAAAGATTTACCAAGGGCAACACCATGAGATGTTAAATTTGCAAGAAAGTGCATATTTAAAAATCTGTTTACGTAATGCATTAAAACAATCTGTGCGATATCACAACTATTAAGACTAATTACTTAAAACAACAGGCATAAGCTATTGAATAAACAGGAAATGACCCACTGCAATGATAAATGCCATCAGGCCTTCACTGCAGGAAAAATGGAAACAAACTTTAGTTGGAACAATATCAATGTGTTTTATTTACCAGAGCTGACACATTCATATACTAAATAGCATGGCATTGTTGGACAAAAAAGGAAAAAATATTCAAGTCTGAACAGGAGTTTCTCTCTGTCGAATTATCAGAAGATAAATTAGAAAAATGTCTCAAAACTGTACAGTATAAGCCGTACCTAATTTATTAATGCCATATCATGATGTGATCATGAACCTCGTCCAGGGAAAGATTAGGGAACCATGACCTGATAAAGATAACATGTTAGCTGTGTATCGACTTTGACACGTCTACAATTCCACCAAGTGGTGTGGGTATTTGTTTTCTTCACTTTGATCCTGTGTCTGCTTCAAAGTACTTGCAGTATACATGTTGAATGATTCATTAACATCATTCACAATAAATTTTCAGGGATTTTTGCTGTGTGTTGAATTGAGGATTCTATAATTGAAAACTGAATTTTCACAAATTATAAGCGCCATATATACAAGCACAAATATAGGTTTGCACTATCAGTAAAATTCTCGCATGGCAAAAAATGATTAGTTCATAAAATACGACGGAGGAAATAAAATAAAGGTAAAGAATATGTATCTATAAAAAATATTATGAATGAATCGTGAACTAAATGAGAGTAAGATAAGTAATACTGTATATATTAATGAAGCTTTCATCTTCTTCTTATTTCTTCAGCAACATGTAGCTATTCGCGAAGAAACTCGTTGTCGTCATCAATTGTCGTGATTTTAGTGATCTGGACTATTCTTTTATACTTCCCCAACAACCAGCATCGTGTCCTCTCCACAATAAATGATATGTTATGAAGGACAGATGTGAAGGAAATCATAACGCTGTGTCATCACGTGTGTCACTCCGAAGTCGGTAGAAGTAGTTCTCATAATACTTAGCACCTTGGGCGTTACCCCATCGGCTGAGATAACTTAGAAAGGACATACGCGGTCACCTTAGAAATAAATATAGCGCATTTAGATTTATATCGTATTAGGTTCCGTTCAGTCATTTGTGTCCGTGGGAAATGTTGGTTGAAGTGGGCGGAACCATTTCTGTCACATGTGGATTTGTTTATATTAGCGTAGGGATACACTACTGGAATTGGGTCACCGTGCACCTAGTGTACGTATAGCGTATTAGCCGGTGGTTTTTGTGCACATTAGGGCCGAGTTTTTATACACGAAACACTGGAATCTGACTCAAGTCTTCCATCATATTTCCATCGTTATGATAAAAACGAATGAGGGATCAAACAGAACAATGAAGGTATGTACATTAGCTCGATTTATCGAAGAGCCTTAAGTTGATTCAAGTTGCAGCTTGCGAACTTTTCGCAGAAGGCCCACCTAAATTCACGGAATGGGAACAGCTGTGTTTGGCACCGGAGTCGGTCCCTTGGTACCAAGTTTGCATAAATGTACACACTTTTAGTATATTATTAGGTATATGTCGGCATGATCTTGTTAGCAGGTTTTCCCATCAACCATATTTATCATTCTGGATAAATTTTATTCACATAGGAGCGTCACATGAAAGTATCCAAATGACGATTTAGGGTCTAAAAGGCTCCGTCAAGTTGGAGGCCAACCTGTTGGCAAAGAAACTACTCATGGTTTATTCGCCTTATAATGACCCGTCATTGTTTATTTTTACTTCCTATATGTTACGTCTTGCTCATTACTGAATCTTGTATCATGGGGTCATTTCATTTTGTTTGATAATGGCCTTCAGTGTCAAGGATTGTCACTATTTTAAACCTGTCGTATTGATATCGTTAACTATGCTGGTACGGCGGGTATAATCCACACGACATATGTGAAATGTCAGTGTCTCTAAGGCTTAGTTGCTTGCGTGTGGTTTAGTTAACATTCTTGAAATACATTGATGCCATTTCTTCACAAAAGAAGTGTAACCAGGAGAAGGAATCTTTTGGGTCAATGTCCACTGAATTTCCATGGCACTCCAGCACCTTGCCTTTGCCAAGTTACATTCTCCTTATCTCATCTCACTGATATTGACAGGAATGTCTTATCTCTGCACCAGGTCTACAGCTGTATTGCTAGTCAACCTGATCTGATAGGAAGTAGTCTGAGATGAAAACAGGGCACTATTGATTGGACTTTTTGGTGGGATTGGTTTGGGATGGTTGGGTGGATGTGGACGGGGAGCAAATGAAACATGAGGGTTTAACAATGTTATTGAAAAATGTATTACAAAAAGGGTATATCTTTTCACTTAACATTTTCGTAACCATAATTACGTCTTGTCAGTCTGTACTAACATATGGTCAGATACGCAATTGTGACCCCAATTACTCATTCTACTGGTTGTCCATAGCCCTGTGTCTCCATAAAATGTTGACCTACTCATCCATAACTAACTTGATTATTGTGGGCATTCAGGATGATAATAGCAGTACTAAGTCCACAGAACAGAACAACAATACATTGAGTCCCTCTGTGAGTCGTCAAAGTCTTCCTGAAACCATGGCTGACCGCACCCAACCCTCAGATGCAACCATAGGAACTTTTGATGCCACACAGGTGAGTGACATTTGACTAATTGTGCTCTCCATTGGATGCCACGCAGGTGAGTGACATTTGACTAATTGTGCTCTCCATTGGATGCCACGCAGGTGAGTGACATTTGACTAATTTTGATAAGATTTCTCTTACTCATGGGAACATATGCTTATTTCAGTTATTAAGGTGACCACCAACTTAAAATTAACAATTTCAATTCCCAGTTTCACTGAAAAAAATTCAGTTTGAAGTTGAATTTGTGTGGCGAGTATTGGGATACTTTCTTACTCAAATTTTGTCTTTAATATCAGTCTTATTATTTGACACACAGCAGGTGTTGGCAAAATGTGTCTTTACCACATGTTTAACTCAATTCCCCTAAATTATTGTTCTGTCCAGTTGTATATGGTGACTAAATGGGGTCTAGAAACATATTAGTTGCCCAGAGCTTGTCATATCATCTGAGTAAGACGGCCATTGAACACTGGCTTGGAATCACAATGATGCATTGACAATAGTAAGATTCCCTGGATGTCTAATTATTTCCATGAGCCAAACATATCGCAACTTACTCAAATAACCGTTTGTCCCATATGTGAAGATAGACATTCACTAATCATTAATTAAATAATCAGTTTATTGAGTTGTGGAATTCAGAAGTTTGTTTATTCCGAAAACAGCACACTATCCCTCCCTCTGTCATATCAACAGCACACTATCCCTCCCTCTGTCATATCAACAGCACACTATCCCTCCCTCTGTCATATCAACAGCACACTATCCCTCCCTCTGTCATATCAGCAGCACAATTGTTCAGTGTTAACATCTTTTAAGTTTGGACAAATTGATAGTACTCGGTATGGACCTTTATTTATAAGAGCCTTGGTTCTGCTCGGTTGGAGGTCTGCCTTTCTTGCTGCTATTGTATTGGTTTTATGACTAGTGGAGGAATGTCACTTCATTCAATGAAGAATGAACCTGCCTCGCACAATGCCATGTCTGATCCCTCAATCCACTTCATGTAGGAATATCGCTGTGTGTTCCTTGGTTGGACTATGTACGGATGGTGTAAAAAATGCTGAGGTAACTGGATTCAAATGAAATTGTAGCTTTTTTGTTGCCTATCGAACAAAGGACCAAAGGAAACATCACCATAATTATATATACAAGAGGAAAAAAACAATAAATTCTGTCTTTTTTCCTGGGCTGTGTTACTTGATGTTGGCTTTGCCATTCATCAGCTGTTATGTCAACAGTCTGTGTGAGGAGTGTGTAATTGGTGGATGTGTCTACAGTTGATACCCGTATCAATTTGATTTACAGTATGTCTCTCTATTAACCATGTCTGCGTTTACTGGTGGGTTGGACTCCATCTGTCTCCATCCTGTGCTTAATTTACTCCTGTCAAATAGCGGATTATCTGACAGCTGGCATTCCTGCCAGTCTTGACTGGAGTAGATTGGGCATAACACATTTGCAAAGAGCGCCAGAGAGGGATGGAGATCCTCTGATTGTATAAAGATTTTTGAAGAAATATTAAGTATCACAGAATGAATTAACTGATGGTAGATTTTATGGCAGAAGAAAAAAAGGTCCAAACGTTATGATAGAACATTATGATGTGCACGTTATGATGACATTGCTCTGTAATTGTGTGTGATTAATTTTCTCAATAACCAGGTTATTTGTTGTATTGGTTATAAAATACAACTCACATTTAGTGAGCTTAAACTTAAATGCCACTTTATAACCATTTGAACTGAATAGGTAGTTGTCATGAATAGAGAGTAGGGTATTGTCATTGAATCACTGTCTTAATATAGCACCCTCTGGTGGGTGATGGATTTATTTGACTGTAATGATTGACAGTTTTCCTTGCTTGAGCAATTTTACCTGCAACTGCCTCCTCTCTGACCTTCCTACTGTTTATTATTTTGTGTTGATTCTATTTTGGTTTTTTGAGAACCTTGGCAGAATCAGTTTGACTGTTGGTCATTACTGAATAGAATAATATCAAACCTGATTTATTGGCCCACTATTTCTGTGCAATATCCACGAGTCACTTTTATTGGCATAATAAATGATTGACATTATGTGTCCTGCCTTAGCCACAATAATTGTTG
Source organism: Urechis unicinctus (assembly GCA_034190875.2). Taxonomy (NCBI): domain Eukaryota; kingdom Metazoa; phylum Annelida; class Polychaeta; order Xenopneusta; family Urechidae; genus Urechis; species Urechis unicinctus. The sequence continues at coordinate 66,336,455 of CM067349.1, read as the reverse complement.
GTCTCTCAATGTGTGGCTTGACTCAGCAATCTCAGGCATTTTGGAAATGACATTCTGTCTCTCTATGAGGCGATCAAATAGGAAGACAAATTCGCTTCCTCACAACTTGCCGTGCTGTAAATGAGTTGCCCAATATTGCCTATACTAGTCGGCAAGATTTTTGTTTTTCTGCTGGAATGTCCAGGAGGGCAATGTGCATATGCGGATCTGGAAATATGATTTACTGTCTGATCTAATTGAATCACACGTAGTTGCTGGTATTCTGGTGAGGTCCGGGTGTATTGAGTCGTTATATGCCTCCAGCTTTGGGTGCTTATCAGTGCATAAGGCAGACAGCCTGGCTACACTTCATCACTCTACCAGTATCACAAGTGTGTGGGAGGGAAAATGCAATATATGTTTTAGTTTTATTGGACCGGGGATAACAATAGTTGTGTAGACAAGCTGGAAAGTGGTCAAACCTTGGATTCTCCACCAATTATGAACAGGGTCACTGTAGTTGAGTCGGGGATGGTGATGAGAGACGATTATTCTTAGGTCGCTGACTTCATTGTAGGTATCTGGGGGTTGGTATTCTTGTAGATAAAACTCGAGACTTAATTTGAAGTTCTGTTGCACTTTATTAATGCTCTGCTGACAGGCACGCTCTTTCTTCGCTGACTGGTTTTATCTCCTATATGAATTGTTGTTGTCAAGGGAATTGACAGGTTTGGAATGTTTACCTCAAAGGGCTAGACTTGCTACACCGGTACTATTTAATTTGGAGATCGACCCATTCGGAACATTTTCTAAAAGGATTCTTAAGGTTTAACAGTTCATGTAAATTGGACTGCGATTAATCTGGTACGAGTGAAAAGGGGTGAATTTCATTTGCCTAAATTGGTTAAGTTTTCATGTCCCACAAGATTAATTCCATGGTTATCACGTGGTTTAGCTCCTAGCCCTGGCTTGTCAATTTGCGAAGTGTAATTATTTGCTGTCATATCGAGTCTGATTTTCAGATCTGTTTTGTTGCTTGAGTGATGTAGGAATGTTTTAGCAGTGTGTTTTGTTTAAGAAGTGTGTTTCATCATGTGGTTTGCTTCAGAAGTGTGTTTCATCGTGTGGTTTGCTTCAGAAGTGTGTTTTATCATGTGGTTTGCTTCAGAAGTGTGTTTCATTGTGTGGTTTGTTTCAGAATGCCGTCAGCAGCGTGTCCCCTCCCCCTGGCAGCAGCTCAGCACCTTCTGTGCCCAACACCACACCACAGTCGCAGTACGCTGCCAACCAGCTGGTACAAATACCAAGGCAACAGCACAGCGGGGGCTATCAGTACCAGCAACAACAGCAGTATCAGGTATGGAAGGCTCAGTTGATTAAAGGTGATAACAGGTAATGCTCAGGTGATTGAGAGTGTGAATCTAGTGTAATCATGTTTTAATGGGTTAGGTGATTTAAGGCAAAGCTTAGGTCAGTAAACATGATGTTCAGGTAGTGACAATATGATTATTGGTAATGCTCAGGTGATTACCTGTAATTCTTAGGTGATTACATGTAATACCCAGGTGATAACAGGTAATGCTCAGGTGATTGAGAGTGTGAATCTAGTGTAATCATGTTTTAATGGGTTAGGTGATTTAAGGCAAAGCTTAGGTCAGTAAACATGATGTTCAGGTAGTGACAATATGATTATTGGTAATGCTCAGGTGATTACCTGTAATTCTTAGGTGATTACATGTAATACCCAGGTGATTACTGGTAATGCTCAGGTGATCACAGGTAATGCTCAGGTGATTACAGGTATTTTTTGGGAGAAATCAGGTGGGTGTAGATGATTAGGTTGCCTAGATATCCATTAACCCTGTCTGCAGTGCTACCGAATGTTTAATGAGGAAGATGCTGGCATGAAGCACTCCGGCCTTAAGATATCGCATCAGGATCTGGACATCTTATGAGTTAGGTTCTGGTTAGTCTGCATGGAAACTGAGGTGATAATCGTGGGCTGCTCATGTGGTGTGGAACTCTTAAGTGTGATCGTTCGGTGTTGTGGTGTGGGTGGGGGGGGGGGGTCATTAATGTGATGCATAGGAGTGGAGGGGAGCTCTCAAGCCGCGTCCTAATGCCTTGTTACATGCTGCGCTGACCATCAATAAAATATCATTGTCAATGCAAATCTTGTGCCTACCCGGGGGAGAGGTCTGTTTCTGCATCGACACACCCTTATAAACCAGCTTCCCCCCCCCCCCCTCCTGACTAGAGAAGATCTCGACCATTCACTCTCCCGCGCATGAACCATATTGCTTTTCTGGAGGGATGCTTGATTACAGCAGTTTGGTGAGGTTTCAAGAGACTGTTCGCCCCATTTTTGTATGTAGGTTGCCTAACAAGCTGCTTGGCAACCTCACCTTGGAAACCAAAAGTTTGAAGTCAGACATTCAGTCGCCACGCGGAGCAGCGGTCTCTGAAAATAGATCCTTACTTCGGCTGTCGCCATCTATGTTGTCGGAAATTACCCTTCCTGCCTATTTTTTTTTTTTTTTTGCGCAATGATGACCACAACTTTAATAAGTGAAGAAATACATATTTTGTAGCCAAGCGGAAGTATACACATCGATAGCGAGGTAGTTATAGAACGCGTAATGATCTACAGCTAACATTTATGGTTTGAGAGAGGCACCGACACAACTAAATGAAACAGATTTCCAAAGTACATAATGAATATCTCCAGTTAATGATAATGTTGAAAATTTATCATCACAAAAAAAATTTGCGGCACAAATTAAAAGATTGAATTATTTATGTCTGCGTTAAACGTAGCAATGTATTAACAAAATTATCCATGAATGTCAGATATGGGGGCTGAACAGCCTATTTAAATGCCTGATGCATCATTTCCCATTGATGCAACATGGCCCGTGCTCCCCACTGCCCCGCCTTTAAACACGTCATTACAACGACTTGTAATTAGTCATTCGACATCTGGCCGTACGAGCGCAGTCTTGCCAACAGTGCCCCCGCCCTGTCCAGTCACGTGCATCCAGACATACCCAGGTCCGTCTCAGCTCGAGTTGACATTTACTTACAACCATCCAACAACTAAACTTCCCCCCCCCCTTTAACTCTGTATGTACTAAGGTTGTCACTTATTAAGGTCCTCATCTCGCCGCATCCAGCGTTCTCAGTCACTTCCTGTTTCATCACGACCCTTTTATATTCCGTCCTGTGACAAATCCATCTGGTACATCGTGAACATTTCCTCGTCGTTTACATAGGGGTGATAGCCAATCGGTTCTGGGAGAAATCTAGCTAAGTTCATTCAGTCAACTCGCCCCCACAACTTCCCCTTCTCATTGAGTTGTCCGAGAGTCCCCTAATGGCTTTATCACTGTGCGTATTGTATTGTAGTTGAGGTCAAATTAATCATGGGGTCATTGTGGTGGTCGACAATTCTTGAGAACAAGCTAAGCGATGTTTGTATGGTCCGCAGTGTGTGCGGCAGTTCGGGGTCGGGTCCTGTTTCTGGGTGTGCGGGCGACTATTGATTTTCTCCACCTATCTAGCTATCTGGGCGGTGGTGTTTGCTGTGGGTTGAGCTGGGTGGGGTACATCGCTTGCTGGGCTCTCTCTCTCTTCATTCAGTGAACGGGTTACTGTCGATGCCAGGACGCGTGGAATAGTTCATGTACCAGCGGGACCGCTGCACTGACGTGGTACGTGCTAGCCTTTGTGTAGATACATCTTGAATTGATCCCTCGTGCGATCATCTTGCAGGCTTTGTGTGAGAATATTCTATATTGACGATAGTCGCGTCGGATTAAGACAGTGTCCCTCGTGGTGACGCGTTAATCCACTGCCGAATATAATTTATGTGCGCTTTATTGAGAAACACCTTGGCCCTGCTTACAGTCTGCCAACTGGTTGAATTCCACTCGATTTTCTGCGCCCTTTAATGGCGGCGGCATCGATTTTGTCATCGATTTACTCGGTGTGCCAAGGGGATAGCAATTAAAAAATGATATGAAGTTCGTGCACGGTTTTTAATAGCCTTGTTTACATGCGCATGCGTTTGTCCAGGTTGGTTTCAATCAGCGTTTACTGCCACGTGAATGTCTGTACGCGGGGTAAAGTTTACTGTGAATACATATTTATTCATTGCCGCGCAACTACTCTGTAGCAGACGACAGAGAACTCTCCTCGGCGGCCTCTTAACCTGGAGATAAATTTATCTCGTATTGATGTCATATCCGGTGCAACACGCACGCTGATTGGCTGAGCTTCTGGCCTTGGTAAAATGCACGGAAAAAGATGATCTGACAGGTCGTGTAGGTGTGTTCTTCAATACGCTGGACTGAGACCGGTACCTCCCTTGTTTCCCGGCCCCCATCCTAACCCTCATGGCAGACGGAAACTTATGACCGCCCTAAATTCGCAGAGTTAATAATTTCATTCAAGTGGATACTCATAGACGCAGGTCGGCAACCAAGGCAATATGGTCTGAACACGAAGAGGACTTATTACCGTGTACATGTGTGTAAATATCCGCACATACATTGGCTAACCTCCGCCTCTGTATAGCTCTCTTATTGTGGAAACCAAGTCGGATTCTCCCTCGTGTTAGGAGAACCAGTGCTGCTTCATCACCATCGTTCTTTCAATCACACGATGGTAAGTTTCGGAAGCAATAGTTGCTTCGATTTTTTGTATCTGTGTTTTCCGCCGAATCGTGACGTTGACTCGGGAGGCGTATCGTGTTCATCTCCGTCCTGCGAGTTATGTACCGATTCAGAACGTTGCTTGTTGGGAAACGCTGCCAGCGTAGACGGGCAAACTCATGCAGCTGTTTCGTGGGAAACGAGTGCTGCCCCGTTAACGTGGTGCAGCCGAGCTATGGCGGAGTTAATGTTGGTTAATATAGGGGGTTAGGTCGAGCTAGTGGAAGTGGGGCATATAGTGGGCTTCAAGAGTGGATCACGAGTACTTGGCACTTAATCCAGCTATTCCATGACAGGACAGCCTGCTTACAGCATGATGCTTGACAGGACAGTCTGCTTACAGCATGATGCTTGACAGGACAGTCTGCCTACAACATGATGCTTGACAGGACAGCCTCATGACAGCACGATGCTTGACAGGACGGCCTCTGGCTAGCACGATGCTTGACAGAAGAGGCCTGTGATAGCTCGATTCTTGACAGGATGGGACAGCCCCCTGACAGTATAATGCTTGACAAGACAGCCCCCTGACAGTATAATGCTTGACAAGACAGACTCCTTACTGTATAATGCTTGACAAGACAGACTCCTTACTGTATAATGCTTGACAAGACAGCCTCCTGACAGTATAATGCTTGACAAGACAGACTCCTTACCGTATAATGCTTGACAAGACAGCCTCCTGACTGTGTAATGCTTGACAAGACAGCCTCCTGACTGTATAATGCTTGACAAGACAGCCTACTGACTGTATAAATAAAAAAAACTATAATGCTTGACTGTATAAAGATCCTCACATTACAAAGCTACTAAACACTGCTGCATAAAATCACATACTACAAGACCATGCCACTCACATACCATGGCCATATCACTCACATACCATGGCCATATCACTCACATACCATGGCCATGCCACTCATATACCATGAGGATCAGCCATTAGTGCATTGCAGGGCCGTACCACTTGACAGTGAGGCCTAACCGCTCGTACACCGCCAGGCCTTTCCCCTTGTACACCACCAGGCCTTACCACTCGTACACCACCAGGCTTTACCACTCGTACACCACCAGCCCTTTCCACTCGTACACCACCAGCCCTTTCCACTCGTACACCACAAGGCTTTACCACTCGTACACCACCAGGCCTTTCCACTCGTACAACACAAGGCTTTACCACTCGTACACCACCAGGCTTTCCCACTCGTACACCACCAGGCTTTCCCACTCGTACACCACCAGGCTTTCCCACTCGTACACCACCAGGCTTTACCACTCATCCACCACCACTCATCCACCACCAGGCTTTACCACTCATGCACCACCAGGCCTTTCCACTCGTGCACCACCAGCGTGCAGCACCATGCCTTACCTCTCTCACACCATGGGCCGTACGTACATCACAAGGTAGCCAATTGATCTAGCTGTATCGACCCGCTCATATCGATGGCCGGTGTTCAGTGGTCGCGCGTGTAGACCGGGTTATCGCTGTCGAGTTTCGCTGGGTGTATATCTCAATTGGAGCGCAATTCTCCTGACCCAGGTAGCGCACACGGTCACCAAGTGACATGCCATGTGTTAGGGTTTAAGTGTGTGTGTGTGTGTGTGGGGGGGGGGGGTATATATTATAGTGTATGTCTTCTGGGTGGGGGGGGGGGTGGAGTTGTAGCCACGTATGTTTTATGGTTATGCGTTATCACGTGATTAACTTCGGATTTGCCGCCCCCCCCCCCCCCCCCCCCCCCAACCAGTCAGGGGAGTCCGGTACACGTCTTTCCGAATACCACAGTTCGCTGTCCTTATATGCATGTTCAATCATCGACCCGTGCGCTACAATTGTAAATCGCTCCGCGCCCCTACAGAGTGCGACTCGCTGGTCGATAATTAACAACAGGTCCAATGTAACAGTATTTTATCCTGGAGATATCTCATAGATTGATGTATCAATGGGTTTACTTTCAAATATGTGACGATCCTAGCTGCCTCGCACTTCAAAGCCCTATGATTTGTTGACATTAGTGGGATATCAAGACTGGAGCGCTAGTCATCCACTGCTTGTTTTCTTCTTTCTCTCCATCGCGACCTGCTTCCAGCTTTCGCTGTCGTTTCCTGTTACCAGGCATTCTCAGGCCTACCTGAGGACGTTCTTCCACGTTGGCACTAAGCCCTATTGACCTCTGACCTCTCCGTGACGATCTGCATACCGATGTCGTAAGCGTTTGGCGGACTTTATAAATCAGACGTCATGATAACGTCTTTAGAGCCCAACTGTTCTCATCATAATGCGCCTTCAACATTGCTGCAGACACGCTGTTGCTAGAGAAGTAATGAAGAAAGGTCTACATATATCCTACGTAGAATTCAAATGGTAGAAATTAGTGGAGAAACTAGTATGTGTGCGGTCCCATTCTACGTAAAATTTCCGTATTTGGCCGGATATATTTGGTGGGCAGGTTAAGTGCCCCTTCCAGTGTTAGCTCAAGCGTTTCCCTCAATATGCATGGTATGTCGCTAATTAATGTATATTACATTATAATGTAAATTGCTGTAATCTATGACTGCTTGTTTAATGTTATGACAGCATTTTGATAAACACTGCTGTTCAGCAGAGAGCATCATATACCACGGCTCCGGCATCTGTCTCGTGGTCGGTCGGTCTGTCAGTCCGTTCATTAACTTTTATCACACATTTTGTAATCAAGCAACCTAGCAGCCCCACATCATACAGGGACTTCTTATGGTTATATCTCTGCAAACTAAAAAAAAGCTCTGTCTGACCTTTGACTCCTGAGTTATTGAGAACAAACTGATTAGTAATCTCCTGTTCTTTTTTTGCGGGCAATTGTCGGAATTGAAACTGCTGTTTCTTTGCTATCAGAACACCTACTGCAATTTTTTTTCAAGGAAAAGTATTGAGTCTAGTGGTGAGGTTATCAATGACATTGACCTCATTTTCAAGGTTACTGTCTCAAATATGGAATTTTCCAATACATTTGTGTGTTCTATTTTATCAATATGGCTTGTAAAATATGATCAATATGCATGCTATCACCATTTGACATAGAAAAATCATATATGAGAGAGGTATCTATGATCTTTTAAGGTGCATTTAATGAAAAAAATCACCTGTTTTGTTTTTTTAAATTTTGTTTACCAATTACCTACTATGATATCCGTTCCAATTGATGAACCAAGCTTAGTTTATGGCCTTTGTTAAGTTTGTTCTTATTTTTGATGGGATGAGAATTTAACTCAAATATGGCAGACGGTAGACACTGCAGTACAAGAGAAGCTGAAAACGTATGGCACGAGGAGTTATATCAGAATATGGTAGATATGTGCATGCATAGCTACTGGTCCAGGTAGCTAGTCATTTGGATATTTTTTAGTTCCAACTGTTTCAATTATTTGGTGTTCCATATTACATGAATGGGGAGTTGTTAATGAGTCATTTTTGCAACTTCACATAAATGGAGACAAAATATAATATTGCACCATATTACCGAAAACGCATCTTAGATAGGTTACATCCACAAATAATGAGTGTCAATCTCATACATTTTTGATGGCACCTTTTTTTTTCTTATAAAGCAAATTAGCAGCCTTAAATTGTACACAGACCCTCTCATGTTGATGGCTCCTTTCTCACTTAAAATCAACCCCGCATGACCTTTGACCCCTGTGTTATAATTGATAAATCTCTTGTACAATTTAAACCCCATGATGTCATGTTCGCTTATAAAGCAAGCTTCCACCTCCAAATTACACATGGACACTTCCTGTATTGGTGGCTCTTTAAAAGGTCAAGTACAGCCCTACCTGACCTTTTCACCCCTGAGTTATCATTGAAAAATCTCTTGAACAAGGAATATCTGGTACATTTAGGTAGTATATTGGTTAATTTAGCATTGGAAATGTTATTAATGTGCCTAACAATACATTTTCACATATACTTCTCTTGTGTAGTTTAATTACTAGAACACAGTAACATAAGTTTTTTACCCTTTAAAGTGTGCCATTGAATACTATGTGCGGTAAAACGATAAACGTTATGATCAAGTCATTTCATAACGTTTATTCAAAAATCTTGTCAAAAGCAGCAGATGTTCAAGGTCTACTGGTCTCTTGTTCGTGTTTGTTATGAATACACCATAAGCATACTCACAATAACAATGGCGTTGTCATAATGGTGCATTGTGGGGTGTCTACAGCAGCCAAGGCCCGCCTACGGAGTAGGAGCTAAATCCGGCGCCATGTCCCCGACATCCACTCCCAACAGCTACTCCCAGCAACAGCAACAACACCAATGGTCGACGTCGTACTTCCGTAGCCCTGGGGGAGCTGCAACTCGTTTCCCTGGGGTACCCAACACAGCAGCAGCTTACGGCAGCTATACACAGGTGGGTGTTACAGACATGGGTGCATGTGACAAATACAGGTGGGAGTGACAGGCAGGTGGGTGTTACAGACATAGGTGCATGTGACAAATACAGGTGTGAGTGACAGGCAGGTGGGTGTTTCAGGCATGGGTGCATATGACAAATACAGGTGGGAGTGACAGGCAGGTGGGTGTTTACAGACATGGGTGCATGTGACAAATACAGGTGGGAGTGATATGCAGGTGGGTGTTACAGACATGGGTGCATGTTACAAATACAGGTGGGAGTGACAGGCAGGTGGGTGTTACAGACACGGGTGCATGTCACAAGCATGGTGACAGACATGGGTGGGTGTGACAGGCACATGGGTGTGGCAGATATTGATGGGTGTGACAGACACGGGTTGTTGTGACCATTTATGCATGCTTCCTAGGGTCAGCCACTGCTTGCTGGGGTCATCCATTCCCTCTTCCTCTTCTGTCTCTGGTGTAAACATCGACAATCATCTGGCGGACTGCTGCCACTGGCTGTTCCACCACGACCCTTCTCCCCACTGGCTGTTCCACCACGACCCTTCTCCCCACTGGCTGTTGACCTTCTCCACTACCCGACTTAGTGTGTGACCCAGCTGTTAAATACCACACCTGTACTGATTAGTCAGGTGGCACACAGGTATGACAGTGTACTTGATCACCAGTGATAAAATCAGCCTAAAAGTAGTTCTGTTATTGATCTAGACCACCTCTCTGTAGTCTCTGTATATGGAGATCTGAGACAGGCAGGGATCATTTGTAAAGCTGGGGTGAGCCAAGTCTGGTCAGTGAAGTTTGGGGTTAAAAGACGCCATACTTGGCTCATAACAGTGTGTGAAGTATGAGGTTAAACGTCTGTGTTTCATGCTCTGTTCACTTATTGATCAACTGGATGGCGACCAATTTCTGTCGTCTTCTCTGTCCACAAGTTCCATTGATTAATGCTGTCACATCAGACGCTATTTCCTTCTTATATACCATTTCTTTTCCTCGATTAGGACTTGTTTTTGTTATGGGGTTATTTCACTCTTGAAATCCTATCAGTTGAAACTGTTTGCTGAAGATTATAATACTTAGAGTTTTCTTGCAAATTATATATCCATGGCTTCTTTGGCATCCATGGTTATATCGGTTACCATGGTTATATTGCTTACCAAGGTTGTATCGGTTACCATGGTTCATTGCTTACCAAGGTTGTATCGGTTGCCATGATTTATCGGTTGCCATGATTTATCGGTTACCATGGTTATATTGCTTACCAAGGTTGTATCGGTTACCATGATTCATCGGTTGCCATGATTTATCGGTTGCCATGATTTATCGGTTACCATGGTTATATTGGTTCCCATAGTTATATTGATGTTCGAACTTGGTAACCATGGCTACATCGGCGCACTTGCTTTTGGTAATGTCGCGGTTACCATATCGGTTGCTATGTGCGTCGTTATCTGGACTAAGTATGGATATTTGTGGCGCGATGACCTCTTGTGTGAGCGAATTGGAATGAGAATTAGCGTCATCAGAGATGGATGACGATTGGAAGATAGTTAGGGCGGGGTGGATGAGTGGGGGCGGGGTGGATGGGTGGGGGCGGGGTGAATGGGTGGGGTGGGGGTGTTTATTTACTCGCGTGTCATTTAACGCTGTCAGCAGATCGTTCTTCACTTGGCTTTGCATTTACTTAAGCGAGTCGAAATGCAGTTCCCCACCTCCCCTCCCCTCCTGATCGAGGTGACCCATCCTTACTATGTCTTACCGCTCTGCAATCTAACCGAATGGTCCGAGTCAGATATGATGGGTGGGTGGGTGGGGCAGCTCTAGCAGCCTGCGGAGAAAACATTCTCTCAATAGGCCCCTGTATTTGCTGTGTTGATGTCGAGGTAATCTAGTTTGCCAATTGTCAGCTCACGTGTGCTTTGTATTACGACGCGTTCTGTTACTCGTTTCGTGTCCATTTGAACCCTCCTCTTCAGCGCGCGGGTCCCATACCATCAATAATAGACCAGCCAAAACCACCTGTTGTGTGCAATCAATTCCGTGATAATGTATTAGAAGAGTGCCCCCACACCAACCTTCTTAGACGTGGCCAATATTCGAGCATATTTTGAAGGGAAGAGTGGCCCCTCCTTGTGAGGATAAGTAGGCGTGATAGCGTGAAGTCGAGTGCCACATCACGGTTCTGCTGGGAAGAAGACGTCTACATCTCTCTCTCTCTCCTCTGCATCAAGGCGTGTGAAACTCCGCTCTCTCTCTCCCTCTCTCTACATCCGATCTAGACCGACATCTCATTATCAGAACAACACCTCTGTCGAGTTATTGGAGTGGCCAAAAGTGTCTTGTCAATGTCCCCAGATTGGATTATCTCTCACTAAGGCTGCTGAAGCTGAATCGGGAAGCTGCCATTTCCTCCACGACCAGAGTGTGTGTGTCAACACGAGCATCAGAGAGCTTTCTGTGTCTTGAACGTGGTTTAAATCTGGGAGAAGAATAAGTCAATCTTACTCGCTTTCACCTCACCGCGGCGGTTACCGAGCGCTGGGTGTAAGGAAGTGCCTGTCTTGCAAGTTCGTCGCCAGAAGGCGAAATAGTTGAGATAGCTGTGCATACCAGGCGACTTAGAGGTCTGAGAGAAGGGGTGTGTGTGGGAAGCGTTTCGCTTGGTATGACTGGACGACGCGTGCGTGGAACCATTAAGGGAGGTGTACGTACTGCGTGAAGCAACAAGTTGGTGTGTCAGGCAGGTCGCTGTGCAACTTGGTGTGTCAGGCAAGTCGCTGTACAACTTGGGATAGAACTGCTCATAACTCGCCCATCTCCCATCTCCCTCCAGCTATAACTCCCATACAACGCCCTTCTCCGCTCTCACAAGCAATTATCCTCATTATTTCCCCCGCCCCTACCCCCAATACCCCCACCCCCCCATACCAGGACTGGTGCCGACTTCACTCGTTCGTTCACGCGCCGTGGAGAGCTTCAAGTGTTCTGTGACAACAGAGGAAGTCTGTCGAGCTGTGTGAAGTAGTAGTCGTGTTGTGAGCCAGTGGTAGTCGCCTTCTGTCCGTACCAGCAGCAGCGAACCGCCACCACCCAGCCCGGCAACGCCCCCCAATCCAGACCAACATATCTTGTATATATGTGCGAGGTGAGCCATTCTATATATTTCGAGTTTCATCGCCCCATGAAAAACGACTTCCGGAAGAAGTTGGTCTAAGTAACGCGAGACGCATTGTGGCTGAAACCGGCCGGCGAGAACGCGTGTAGTGGTGTGCGTGCGTGCGTGTATGTGTGTGTTTGCGTTAGTCTGGCATTCCTGGCATTCACAGAACGAGTCTGGTCACGCTCACTGGTCTGGCAGACATTGCTCGAGCTTCACCGCGCTGATCAAGGATGCCCTGTTGACTTAACGATAAGTCGCCGCTTGGGTCGTCCTGTGCGGGTGTATCAGTTCACATAGACATAGACTCGTGGGAAGAAATTCATACCAGACGCTCCTCAACTCAACGATTGTAACAAACGTCTCTCAATTTTAAATGATTATTACAGACGTTTTGAGGAGTTCGTGCGTGTTCCAAGGCGATGCGGGTCTTCTGTGTAACGAATAACGATGCCACGTGTTGACCTTTCTAGCAGGAAGTATCCCTCCCCCTGCCTCCGTCAAAACAGCGTTATTTCCACTATGTGTGCCCGAATTGCCAACGTTTGCTGCGTCACTTGCAGCGGGTAAATGGTGTCGCTCTGCCGCCGCCGTATGGACATTTACAACCAGTTATTCTCCAACCCAGCCAAATTGGTGTTTAAATTCATCCCTCTTACCCTGGAACGATGAGGAGGGGTTACTCAATGGTCTTACTTATCTGGTTGTGTTATCAACTGTTCCCTCTTCTCCCCCCCCCCATTACACCTACACGGCCAGGAGGGACGAGAGGGGTTGGGTAGTGAGACCCTCGCTATATGTATCCTGAGAGTCGGGTGGATGGGGGGTACGGCCATGGTTGACCTCCTGTCGTAGGCGGGCTGTGACACGGCGTTGGCGGCTGCCCGCTGCTCATAAGTTGTACCGTTAAACGCTACGATGCGGGGCGCGCTAGTCCGTTCTTTGGTACCTCGGTTGCTAGCATCCGGGGTCCCTGGGTAAACTGGGCGGATGGGGAATGGGGGTGTGTTTTTAGTAGCATGCTGGTGTTATTTAGTGGACACGGGATAGAGCTGCACTTCAGTCTGCGCAGCCACCATGGATACCCATACGGGCATAGTCCGCGCCTATTGCTCGTATGGAGGATTGACATCGATTCCACTTATACAGGCGTATAAGAATAGCAAGTACGAGTTCATTTACTGGCGCATTTGGCACGGTATACGTGATGTTTGTATGTGTCGCCCTCATTACCACCACCACCCCAGTCGCCGATCACCCCGCGGCTATCAGTGCCATCTGGCGGCAATTAAGACTCCGACATCAGTAATTGGACGATAGTTAATATCTTGTTTGTACGTACGTCCTGCCAGACGATGAAGGCCAGATCACGTGACCAATTCACACGACCATGTGTTTGCTATAAGGAACTGCGTGACTGTATGTGGCTTGTCTTGCGAATAGTGGCCATTTAGGCGTTGTAAGTGGATATTGGGTAGCCTGGCGTTGCGCTGGAGGTATAGTCATGCACAAATGGTCCCTCGTGTACTCTTTGATTTCTCACGAGGTCTGTTTTACTTGGAGGATCAAGATGTCACCAATAAGTTAACCATCGGGGGATCAATTCCACAGAAGGTGAACTTCATTGGTCTCCTTCCTATCTAGGTCACTGCCAGGGGTCTCCTTTCTATCTAGGTCACTGCCAGGGGTCTCCTTTCTATGTTGATCACCACCAGGGGTTCGCTTTTATATTAGTCATCACCAGAGGTTCGCTTCTATATCAGTCATCACCAGAGGTTCACTTCTATATCAGTCACCACTAGAGGTTCGCTTCTATATAAGTCATCACCAGAGGTTCGCTTATATACAAGTCATCACCAGAGGTTCGCTTCTATATAGGTCACCACCAGGGCTTTTACTTCTTTATAGGTCACTACTAGTCTGCGTCCCAGACTCTAGGGGTTCCGCTACGCTTCTCGCTGAAGGCGAGACTATTGAATATCAGTAACATGTAAACAGCGCCCGCAGCCATCAGGCTAGGGGACCTTGACTAGGTCACCACCAAGGCTTTTGCTTCTTTATAGGTCACCACCAGGGATTTCGCTTTTTAATAGGTCACCACCAGGGCTTTTGCTTATTTATAGGTCACCACCAAGGCTTTTGCTTCTTTATAGGTCACCACCAAGGATTTCGCTTTGTATTAGGTCACCACCAGGGATTTCACTTTTTAATAGGTCACCACCAGGGGGTTCGCTTCTATCAAGGTCACCACCTGGGAATTTCGTCGTTATGTTGTTCATCAATAGTGCAGTCAATATCACGCCTCTTCGGTCGCCGCTCGTGAATTTTCGTATGAGGACTTTCACTCCCTTGAACATATCTGGGCTTAACTTCCCTCGCGCAGGCGCAACGATCATTGCCGAAGTATTATTGCCGATCATCCGTGTTTGGGGTCATATGGCCGACTAAGTACTCGTCGTGATGTGCAACAGTAGGTCTTTGTCGCTGATCCTATTCGTGTTGTCTAGCGAACTGGGTCATTCGGGCCGTACGTCGCAGCGTGACATGACCTTACGTCAGTCATTCGGGCCGTACGTCGCAGCGTGACATGACCTTACGTCAGTCATTCGGGCCGTACGTCGCAGCGTGACATGACCTTACGTCAGTCATTCGGGCCGTACGTCGCAGCTTGACATGACCTTGCGTCAGAAATCGGTGTTTTCAGGGTAATGAAGCCGTTACCACTTTGACGTGATCAGGTGATGGGGTATGTAATGATGTACTCAAGTTCTGTTACCCTGGCATGGATTGTCATAGCAGCTTGGTGGACGAAAACCGTGTCGTCATTAGCAAGAGAACAAGTCGTCGCTTGTCACAGTTTCACGTGACGTCAAGGGGCCCTCCTACACGCGATTGTATGCTCAAAACTCCTCTCCCAAGTTAACATACTTTCATTTTCTATAATACTTTTCTATCACCAGCTTCCATATTTCTCCCACTAGCTATAAGACTTCTCTCACAACCCCACACCGCAGTAAGTGACAAAGTACCCCGGATATTCTATGCCAAATACATGGTTTGCCATGCAATATGGCTCTTTAGTAAAGAGCTAAGTAGTTTTGACTTGAGGAGCTTGGATGTGTCTGCATACAAGTAGGTAAACTGGACCTTTGGTGTGATATGACTGCTGGTAGGCTAGCTCGGCAGGGTGGGCCGCCCACACACGATGCCAAGTCGAGGCCGTTAGCAACCACTCGGACTCCTTATATTCCTTGGCAACGATTGCCATGGTTATCTCTATAGGATCATCTTGCAATTCAACCGAGGATGTTTAAGATTAATAGTTCGAGAAGATTTATAGAGAGTAGAAATCCAGATGGATTTCAGTTGATGTTGTTTGCCTCGTGACTCGGTGAAATAGAAGCGTCCATGTAACATGACGTCATCTAACCACGTGGACGGCTGGTCACGCTAGTTTCCTCTAAATCTGCCCCCTACCGGCCACTGCCTTCTCAAAAAGCTAGGCTATTGCATTGTCAAAATCCAAAAGGAAGATGGTGTGTGGTGATTGGAGAGAGAGTTAAAGTTTCTCTTCATTTCGCTCCCTTAGTATTGACGATGGTATTCCACGAGGGACTATCTCAACGCTCCTACGATATTGTTTACATCTCATCTGTTCCCCCGTATTGTCAGACAACCTTGACCCTACTATTGTTTTTATCGTCCCCATCTCAAATCCAGTTGCGAACACGTATTGTTAAGTGGAGCCTCGTCCGCCCGCTGTCGCAGACTTGAGTTGGTGAAGTGTGGATCCCATGTATATATTCGTTACATGCGCGGTGTTCTGAGACGCCCCCTCCCTGTGACCGAGGAATAACTTGTACTCGTAATTATACTCGGAATCAAAAGAAGTATATCACGAAATCGTCTGAAAATGCATCTTTAAGAGACTTTATGGCCTGGCGTTATGTAGCGTTTTCCCAAGCGCTAATCACACATTTAACCCTCACACACGTTCAGATCAATGTCTTCGTACCACGTGACCGGATATGCTGGCACTTTTCCTTGAATGTTATTCATTACCTTGACCCGTGTGAAAAATTATTTCCACTGTCACCATGATCATTTCTTGCATCCGTTGTGATTTAGTTTCGAACCCTCATTCTGTTGTCTGGTGGGCGTGGCGCAGAGGACTTCAGGTCCAGACAGCGTGTGGAGGGGTCACTTTCATAGCAATAATTTGCAGTAAGGAAGGGATTTGATTTGAGGCATTGTAGCGTGTCACTGGTGGGAGTGCTTCAACCCTCCAAGTCCACAGATCGCGTTCTGTCTACCGTCAAAACTAATTCTCGGCGGCCAATACATGGGTGTATTGACATAATGAATCGGCTGCTTGTTACGAAACATCGAGGACTTGACGTTAATCGCTGGATGTAGGAGGTTGGGTGGGGGTACGGGGTAGTATTCCTATTAGATGGGCGTTTGTGTGTCAGCGAATATGTTAGCTTTCTGGAATTCGTTTAAATGGCATTTCGTACGTCACTGTGTCTGTGGCGTCATCGTCTCGCCTCTCGCGTCTTCTCGGGGATGAAAGATCAAAAACCAATCCAACACTGTCTGCTCCAGGTTCCATGTCTAGTCTGCTCGACTTCGCTTAGGCGTAGACTTTTCAAATCGGTATGCATCATTTGCAGACGCTCAAGTTTGGATCCCCCCCCCCACTGCCCCCTCCGCCTGCTCACGTGGGAGATTGATTATGAAGCCGAGTGATATATACGCCTGTTTCTGGTCGAAGTGTACGCGGGCGGTAGATGCATGTTAGCGGGTAGTTGCACAGGCTTGTATACCAAACAGTTCAATGTATACTCCGGCCCCTTCGCTGTTGTGATATAACAAAACAAGTGCGCACTTTTACTGCGCTACTACCTACACCACCTCCGCTCTCTCTGTCTCGCCCAACAACTCTTCCACGAAAGAAGCGCTCGTGATATCTCTGTACATAAGCTTTTATTGTTACGCTTCTTAAACCCTGCGTCTTTAAAGGATAGCTCCGTGACCTAGATCTCGTCATTACAAAAAAAAATATCGCTGCGCCATTGCGTTGAGGCGTTTAAAGGACATATTACTGTAAACTCGTTGACTGCCCTGGACTTCAGCACCTTTCGCAAGTTGAGCAGCCACCATTTTGTGTTGGGGCTTCGATCGTGCTGGGTTGTGAATGCCATCTTTAGACAGCGCGCTGTACGATAGTTATGAAAACCTAGCCTTTGGGATAGTATATTTGAGCCCGATCGCGTTGTGAAGAGTGTCCGTCATTGAAGAAGGGAAGTTGCTGTACGCCAGATCCCGGATATAAAGTGGCCGGCTGACTTGTATGCTGATTACGTCCCTCTGTCACAAGGATAGCATTCCTTGATAGGGTTCAGCATATGGTCCAGGACGTGGATCCGCGGGAATGAACGCACAAGTGACCGGGAGCCGACGTACGATGCGTGTGTGATCCTCAGCGTGATCGGGATATCTGTTGAGTTGTTGCAGCTGTCGTGACGAGGAACACGCTGACGTGGTGATTAGTGGTAGCTTTGACGCAGTGGGTCAAGGTCGCACGTCGACATGTCGACCACCAGTGGTCTCCACTGGAGCTCCAATAACGACGAGGCTTACGATGGAGGGTTCGGAGGGTATCGCCAACTGAGGTCCAGAGACTACCCTCACGACGACCTCTCACCCGTGCCGCATCACTATGGAAACTTCTATCAGAGGAAGCCTCAGGTATAAGGTTTTGTACACCCCCATTGATCTGGGCGAACCCCAAGGGGTCATATAGAAAGCTGAATATAAGAGGGTAAGATTGACTTGCGTAAAAGGAGACCGAGGCGCATGCTTTGACCCGTACATAAACGACGGTTGGTCGTCCACACCAACGTAATGACGTCGCTGTAAAGACGACCGAGGAGACGAGGTATCAACCGAGGTGCCGTCTTTATCACTCGTGGACGTCTGTGTCCATGCCGACGTAATCGGTCTCTGTGGGGGGTCTTGTTTCTTGTAATTCGCCTGTAACTGGAGTCTGATGAGGGAATGCACAGGGATTTGTATAAGAAGGTAGGTTGAAGATAGAAAGATATATATTCATCGTTCTATGACCCCCGATAGATCGTAGAACGAAGAGAGAAAGATTTATATAATGTATCCAGTGACCACGCTACTACTAAAAAAAACAAGGGAAACAACGATCGGACGCATCCCCGGTGGAAAACTTCCGAAAATTACCCCAAACCCCATGTCATCTCACTCCAAACAGCTCGATTCGGTGGGAAAACGTCCATATTTATTCTCAACACACTCACTCGCCGTGAGCAGACCCTCTCAACGCATATTTGACCACTTTTTCGCAACTTCAGCCGGAACTACAGAGCTCAGTTTACGGAAGTCGCCATTTGTGGTTATTCTACAAAAATAAAAGATATCGGGGGTCATAGAACGATGAATATATATCTTTCTATCTTCAACCTATCTTCTGATACGAATCCCTGTGAGGGAATGTAGATGTTTAATGGCAGGTATGGACGTCAATAGGTTGGTGGAGGGGTCGTGAGGCGCGTCACGGGGGGATTGTGTACGTCACGGGGGATGTCTGCGGATGTGTGTACGTCACATGGGGATGTCAGCGTATGTGTGTACGCTACGTGGGGATGTGTGTACGTCACGTGGGGATGCCTGCGGATGTGTGTACGTCACGTCCAGTGGGCGCGTGTTTGGACCTGTGCTGTTCTCTGCGTGTAGGTGGACGAGTCGGTTTTCTCCAGGTGGAGCGTGAAGTATGAGCCACGCAGCAGGTGTCTCGTCCTGTACTAGACATCCCTAAGTTGCTTCCACATTCTGACTGTTTAAGGAGTACATCACTTGTCAGAAGCTTTCTCACCCCAAGCTGGGCCGCGGCTTATCTGTATGCGTGGCAGAATGGCATGTCCTCTCCAGACGCGCCGCGTGATAAAGCGACATCTGCCCGTGACTAAGACGCCTCGTTCTGTTTTGGGGGTTTACTTGGAAAAGAGGTGCATATCGATAGGGGTAGGTTAGTCTGGGCATGGCATTTCGTTGTAACTGGTAACACTTTGCTGTGAATATGGACCATTGAGTTGTTCGGTGCACATGCCACAGGCAAGTGTTTTTGGCAGGGGCATATATTGCATTTTCTCTAACACTCCTCTTCTGTTTTTCTGGAGCTGTTTCTTGACTTACGTTTTTCATTTGTCAGGGGGTTGGGGAGTCCTTGGCCCAGAAATGAGTTATCTGCCAATTCCCGTTACTATGTTCCGTGTGACCTCACAGTCACGTCACGCCTGGCTGCAGTCACCTCGTGAACTCTCTCATGGGAAACTACACACGGAATGTAGCAATAACCATCTTTGCCGGCAAAATAATACCTGTGAAAAATGATTGGGTGCAAGCAGGTTTGTTCGTGGGTGGCTCCCAGCTGATCGGTGTTTCTGGTGTTACGGTAATACCTATGTCCGGTGGGTCTCTTATGGTTCTTTTGGCTAAAAGGTGACGTCAGCTTTGGATGTACAGCTGTTCGTTAACCGCTGACGTTAACAAGCGACATGACCTTACATTAACCGCTGACGTTAACAAGCGACATGGCCTGACATTAACCTCTGACGTTAACAAGCGACATGACCTGACATTAACCGCTGACGTTATTAAGCGACATGACCTGACATTAACCGATGACGTCACAAGCGATATGACCTGACATATTAACCGCTGACGTCACAAGCGACATGACCTGGCATTAACCGCTGACGTCACAATCCCCAAGAGGTTTCGGGGGTAGAAGAGGCCCACTGCATCCTCCAGCGTGTCGTTAAGGGCGTCGAATAAGGCTCAACCTGTTTGCCGTGGGTTGCGACTCGGTGGAAGATGGGATCCTTGTGGATGAGTGAAGCGGTCTTAGCGAATGCCATAACTGCCCGGATGTCATCTGGACGAGAGGCCCGAATGGCCTGTTTTTAATTTGTATATTTCCACCTTCTTGTTCTAGTTCACATTAACCCATTTATTGCAGGAGGCGGTTGTTCATTCAGGGCTACCGTATCTCTCCATATTTACCCCACCTTTGTTGGCACGATACTTCCTTAATTCCTTTTGTATTGACATCACTACTTGGGGATCATCCATGTTGTCGTCATGCCATGAGGATCATCAATAGACATCGTCCGATGACATCTTGTGACGTTACCACAGTACGTCTTAAGTGACATTTTGTAAGCCACTAAGCCAGGTAGCCCCCGTGGTAACATTCAGAGGGCTGTCTCATGCAAGTGGAGTATAAATTGAAGGAGTGTCTAAGTTTCGACAGCCTACCCCCAGGATCCGTGGCCGGCTGACGCATCTCTCTTTATGCTGCTTAATACAGGTTCAACATGGTGTTGTATCAGTAGCAAATCACTGTATTTTGTGCACATCGAACTCGTGATATACATGAGTAGACTGCTCAGGCCAGACATGTAGAGTAGAGCCTCGGGATCATCCTTATTTCCTACCGCTGCTGCTACACTTGAGAACAGTGAATGCTGGCTTTCTTTGAATATAAGTAGTTTGTGTACAACGGATTCGTGAGTGTGTACTCTGTCAGTCATCGGCGGGGTTTATCTTGCAAACAAGACAGCCTGTACGAAGTGAACCCTCGCCTCTACCCCTACGCCTCCAGCACATCAACCTACGCCTCTTCACCACCCCCTGGTGAATACTTAACTTACCAATCATAACGCTCATTGTCATAACGTTAAGTGGCGTCCGTAATCCCATTTTTGTTCAAGTACGGTATTGGAGTGAGAAGGACGCTCGCTTTTGGGGGTCGACATAGTAATCGGTTTATCTTCGTCTCAGTAGACAGCGAGTGGCTCGTGGTAGAAGACAGCGCCTTGAGCTAATTGTCTCTGTTAGATTCTATGATAAATTGCCAATGGTGTTCTCCGCTGACTCATCAGTTCGCTGCTGCTGCTGCCGCTGATTCTACACCCTGAGATGCCTGCATTCCCACTCGACCCTTGCCTTTTATCGCATCATCTCCATGCACGTGTCCGCTTCAGCTTGTGACGTCATGCACCCGGACACTGTCACGTCATCATCATGTGACTGATTAAAACAACCCTGTTATGTGTGACCTACTTATGGAACTTAGCTTCTTCGCTTCCCCATCTCTCGTATCGCATAGGCTCTCAACTCGTTGCTCTTATTCCTAAAATAAATCGGTACTGGTAAGATTTTTGCTTGGAAGTTGTACTCGTACGCCTCTATACCCTATGCTTGTACCGAGTGACCTGTGGTTGTGTGTATGTCTGTGGTAGAGACATATCTGGCATAGTTTGGTGGGGGGGGGGGTGTGTGGGTTGGAATGAGTCTGGGTTAGACCATGACTTTGAAGTTGAAGCGGATAAAAACGCTCTGTTGACCCACGGATTCCACCTCGATTGAATGGGTGTTGAACACCTATAGCTGACCCGAGGAATTCATTGGACGGGCAGATAGCCAGGTCCTTCTCTTTGGACTCAGGATAACGCCAGCTGACCCTGTTGCTGTAGCATATGTTTAATTTAGTTCAATGTCCTGAATGAATAGAGCCCGCGTGCTTTTCTCGTTGATTCATGGAGCATGCCACCATATGGCCCCTGTATGTATGTGTACTTTCTATGATCGATGTGCTTTCTCTGTGCAAGTTAGCCATCGGGCTTGTGCCGCGAGATCACTTGAACGCCCCCTGCCCCCCCCCCCCCCCCCCCCCCCCCCCCCCCCCCCCCCCCCGCCACCTTCCGTCCCGGTCATTTGATATTTACTGATTGTAGCGCACCTGGCGTACACACGACGTACACCCGTCCCGCTACGCTTCTCGTTATGGTCGTATGGCAGAGAACACATGGCGCTATGTCTCTCTCCTATTAAGCGTTATAAGTCTGTGTACGGTCGCCCGCCATGGATCACTACTTAACACGAGGCAATGAGGTGAGTTTGCGCTTGTATTGGAGGAGGGAAATGTTGTCGAGTTGTTCCGCGGCTCGTCGTGTTATACAGCAGAATCGTGCCATATGGTGCCGCGAGACTGGAGAAATGCTGAATCGCATCTGTTGACAGGGGTGCTATCAGAACCTACACGAGGAACCGAATGTCTTTACTTATGATTCTTAATACAAGGAAAACGACAATCTCGGAGGGTGACGCCATTTGACGGTAGTCGGCAGCAGCGTACATCGATCTCCCCCCGCCCCACAGCTATATAGATATAGTGAAGAACGTTATCACCGATGACCGTCATCCCCTTTCTGACCGTCATCCCCCTTCTGACCGTCATCCCCTTTCTGACCGTCATCCCCCCCCCTTCTGACCGTCATCCCCCTTCTGACCGTCTCCCCCTCTGACCGTCATCCCCCTTCTGACCGTCATCCCCTTTCTGACCGTCATCCCCCTTCTGACCGTCATCCCCCTTCTGACCGTCATCCCCCTTTTGACCGTCATCCCTCATCCCCCTTCTGACCGTCACCCCCTTCTGACCGTCATCCCGCTTTTGACCGTCATCCCCCTTTTGACCGTCATCCCCCTTCTGACCGTCATCCACCTTTTGACCGTCAGCTCTAAGGCTTTGTGCTTTTCTGTGGCTGCTTAAAAGATGGTTGTTTGAGATTGCATTTGCCAATGTTACCTAGGTGATAGATGCTGCAGCCTCTGTATCTCTGGTGGTAATCCAGGCGGTTGTTCTAAGGCATGGTGTTTCTTGTGGTGGTTACCATGACAACTGTGACGATCACTGTAACTGTAAATGTGGATTTGGGATTTGGTGCTGGGTGTCTCTCCAAGGTATACATCTGGTCCCCACCCCGCCATTAAGGTAGCACCCCGCCATTAAGGTCACACCAAGCCATAAAGGTCACACCAGGCCATAAAGATCACATCCCGCCATGAGGGTCACACCCCGCCATAAGGGTCACACCCCGCCATAAGGATCACACCTTGGTCATGAGGGTCACACCTTGGTCATGAGGGTCACACCTTGGTCATGGTGGACCACATCCAGTGGTATTGAGCGCGTGTTATGATTAACCTGGATAAGCCAGGCCAGACCGGTCTGCTAAGTCAAGGGTCAAGTGAAGTGTACATGCTCGGGTTGCTCGGGATATGTTAGTGAGCAGCTAGCTGTTGCTATGATCGAGAACCAGTCAACTCAATCCTGACTGATAGCACAACATCAAACATTCTCATTACCTGTGTCAATCTCCATCTCCCAGTTTCAGTCTGTCAATCTCCAGTTCTATCAGTCTGTCAATCTCTAGTTCTATCAGTCTGTCAATCTCCAGTTCTATCAGTCTGTCAATCAGACAGACACATTGTATATATATATATATATATATATATATACATATATATATATATATATATATATCATATATATATATATATATATATATACTATATATATATATATACATATATATATATATATATATATATACATATATATATACATATATATATATATATATATATATATATATATAATATATATATATATATAATATATATATATATATACATACATACATACAAACATGCAGCTGTAGTAATTGTCTCTACCTGTATCTATTATTCGCGGTGTTATTCCCCGCTGTTGTAGATGTAATAAATGACTTGCTTAGAAGCTTGCCACTTTCACTCAGCTTGTTCTCTGTCATGTACCACTTGAATAATTGCTGGAGGCCAGTATTTCCTCCATGTTGTGACTGTGCGGTGTGCTGTATTCTGCCTGACCTTACATTGGGGGGACTGTCAGTGTCACAACATGCTCTCCACCGAAGTGTGTCGACCCTCTCTAGTAGCTTATGATGCAGCGCCGTAGTCATGTTTGTAATAACTGGGGAGGCAGACAATACATCCTCTTTTCTCACTCTGTATTATGTGTTCTTTTAGAATGTGACCTCTCAAGGTCGTTATGGCAGAGGTCAAGGTCTCCATTCAGTAAGTATTTCTCTTAGGAACAAAAGCTCAATTTCTCTTTGGGGGAAGCTACTTGGCAGGTGTTTGTTTAACATAGGTGAGTGGTTTGATGGCGGTTTGTTGATTTACCCGTTAGGTTGATTTGTGAAATGAGTACCAGTGATGTTGTGAGGGGGTGGGTGAGTTAGTGGGGGTCAGAACGGGCTTCATCTTCCGGCTAGGATCAGGGCAGAATACAGCACATGTCACAATTCTTACGCGGTTTTTTTTTACGTGTGTCAAAGAAAACACCTGTGTAAAATCTAACAACTTTTTGTCTCTTCATCTGTTGCTATAGCAACAAGAGCAGGACCCTACCAATCTGTACATCGCCAACCTTCCGCTTTATATGACGGAAACCAACCTGGAGGAGATGTTCATGCCTTTTGGGCAAGTGATCTCCACGCGCATTCTACGAGACAACCAAGGTCACAGCCGTGGTGTCGGGTTTGCTCGCATGGAATCCAAGGAGAAGTGTGAACAGATTATCCAGACCTTCAACGGACACAAGATCCCAGGTACTGGAATGCTTCATCTGTCTGTGCTCGATGCTCATCCGTTGGTGTAGTGCCTGCAGAATGAGATGATTATATTGCTACCTTCACGTAGTGCCAGCAGAATGAGATGATTATATTGCTACCTTCACGTAGTGCCAGCAGAATGAGATGATTATATTGCTACCTTCACGTAGTGCCAGCAGAATGAGATGATTATATTGCTACCTTCACGTAGTGCCAGCAGAATGAGATGATTATATTGCTACCTTCATGCACTGGTTGTTTTGTGTGTAGGTCACCTTGAGCCTTTGACAGTAAAGTTGGCCGACAGCGGGAGTAAGCGAAGGAACCAGCAACAACGTACATGGATCGACCGCACGCCAGATGTAAGTCATCACCTCACACCATCTTTCCATTCTTACCTACTGACATTAATTACCTAGTTGAACCTGATGACATTTGAATGCATTGATCGCCCAAACATTCTCTATTCTGATGGTAAAAGAGTTTTAAAAAATGTTTACTGGTTTGTAATCTTCCAGATGATGAATCCTTATGAACAAGCCACTCAGAATGGAGGGTGAGTACTGAGGCTATCAGTTCATGATGAGACGCCTAATATTTCACACTGATACGCGTCTGACTTACTCTCATGGTTTTTTTCCTCCCAGTTATTTCCTCCCCCGCACGATAATCCAGGCAATAGAATAAGTCATTGTAATATTTTTACCTGTATTGATATTTGTTAGAAACAGCACTTTCATCCGGTGTAATTCCAAGAAATGTACTTCTGTTGAAACCCACAACTGAAACGTATTGATGTTTTTTATTCTTGTATTTGTCGATGCATTTTGTCCAAAAGGCCCTCACGAACAGAAAGGTACCAAGTTGTGTTGTTGAGTGTTACGTGTTGACGTGTTCTCGTGTTTGTTTCACTACACATTTCTGTGTCTACTAACCATGGTTTGCTGTTCACAAAACTGGATCATATTTGCTTCTTACACGTGATTTGCTTTGTTCCGTACTAAGCGGGTGATATTTATTTCATGACACAGATGACTCCTACCTTACACGTAACTATCTCCAGTTTAGAAGCACATCTTTGTCATTGGTTTGTGTTGGCTTTTGTTGCATTACTTTGTCAATGCATTCCTCATTGATCTGATTTGACCAATGGGCTGACTGCTCCTTCCACACCTCCTGACACTTGCACTTTGGCCCGTATATACCAGCCTTGAAACGGTTCAACTGAATTCCATCTTGAGATATGTTATATTTGGGATGTGTAAGCAGTCATTTCAACTGTGGTCACCTTGGTATGTTTCATGGATCCATTTGTAGTATTGTCCTATTCTGTATCATTGTCCATACCTGTACTAACGTTCACCTCTGCCTGCCTGTTTTGTTTGTCCATATTGCCCGCCCTGTGTGCCACATTCAACCACACAACTCATGTTACATGATCTACACTAATTCCCAGCAGAGAATCATCTTCATTCTTTAGCTGGATTATTGTTGTTGTACTGTCTAGATGGACAGCATTGTTAGCTCTGTACATTTTGTCTGGCTCAGAGCTGTAGAGCTTGTGTTGTTGTGTTCCAGTGTGGCTGCCGCAGCGATGACACCCGAGTGTGATGCAGCGCTACACACAGGCGGGGCCAGCAACCAGCTACCAGATGCCAGGGGGCGCCACCAGCTGGCTGACACAGCACCCAG
The DNA here is from genome assembly GCA_034190875.2 of Urechis unicinctus. Classification (NCBI taxonomy): domain Eukaryota; kingdom Metazoa; phylum Annelida; class Polychaeta; order Xenopneusta; family Urechidae; genus Urechis; species Urechis unicinctus. The sequence continues at coordinate 66,309,977 of CM067349.1, read as the reverse complement.
GCTCGCCCTACCTCATGCCCCACACTATGCAACAGGTGAGGTCAAGGTCATCGCAAGTGTTTGTTGCCAGTGTCAAGGTCATATCAATTCTTATACCCCGATGATGTAGGTATGTGTGGGGCTTGTTCACGTTGTAGACTAAAGCTGTATTGCGTGCTGTGTTCAGGTGATTCCCACCAGTGTCCACCCAGGCACCCCTCACACAATGGACCCTGCCACCATGGCAGCCATGCCCCAACTGGCCGCCCAGATGTCATCGCTTCAGTTGTCAGCGGCTTCGGTAGGCGATGATCCTAATACCACCTCACTGTGAAGCACACATACACCACACCCCCTCTCCTCCATACCCCCTATCTCCTAGGGCTGCCACCTCTACCACGTGATGCTCTATACAAAACACACCGTCAGTCACTTGCTAGCAGGTTCTCTTCACATTGAGATAGGTTGAATGGCTAGCAGCGGAAGGGGTTTCAGTTGACATCATGTTTTTGTTAGAGCGTTCAGTTCTGAGATTGTCAGTCTCTCCAAGGCTCTGCTCTGTTTGCATGTTGATGAAACATTGTTGAGTGGGCCAGAGTCCCATGTCGTATGCTACTTGTGCTGTTCAGCGGCTGGTTATTGCCAAGACAACAGAGAAACAACCTTGTTAGTGCTGCAATTCACATATTGGTTGCTTAGCAGCAGCAGGTATCTAAGTTAATGCTGAAGTGGTTATTGTTCCAGTAATTTTATTTTTGTAATCATCTTGTAATCATCTTGCTAGTTTATTATTGTAATTATTTTGCATGTGTGATGAGTCATTCCCTTGCATTGGTTTAAGCATCTGCAGAGGGTGGTGTGTGCCCGTGGAATATTTACCCCCAGTAGTTTGGTGTTAGTTTCCAGTGGTGCTTTTATGGCAACATATATTATCTCTTTTTTTTCCTGTTTTTATCAGTATATGACAGAGATGGTTAACAATTAAGCAACCTCCATGGTGTGTTATAAGATTAAAGATGGATTGGTGGTGGGGGGGGGGTGGTTGAATCCACGGTGGAAACTGTAACCTTAGATATGGTTCTATGTAAATAACGTTCTATTGATGTATGGCATTGATTTGACTTCACTTGTATATCCTTGTTAACTTTAGGCAGTGAGTTTACGTGTGGGTTGGTGGTTTTGTCGGGGGTCAAAATGTGTGTCTGGGCCGCTTCCTTCTTGTGGGAGAAACAAGATCCCTGCCTCGTAGTGTCTTGGGTCAGTTGTGGCTATGTCCATGTCATATTCAACACTGTTTCCTTGTTGAATTGGCCTCTGCCTAGGTCCTAGTTCTGGCTGTGTTACAAACCACCCAGCACTTGACAAGGCCTGGCTTTCAATCTTGATGCCCGTCTCAATCATGTGTCACCAATTTGACTCATGTGCACTCTGTCTTTTAATCTTGTATGATTTCACTATTATTTCCACTAATCATCTTCAATCGTGTTTCTACTTCCACTTGACATGTATATAAACAAGTACGATTTGTTATTGACCAAGTCTGGGATGAAGATACCTGAGCTGTGATAGGATTTGCTCGTTTCTCTCAGTTTGCATTGTACGACGCTCGCTGTGTTGCATGTCATTGCTGTGTATTCCTCTACCAAACGGCAGCTGGGTCAGCACCGTCATGTGGGCCTTCTCAAAATAGAGGAGGCGTCTCACAACCTTACTAGGGTGTCCCGTGTTAGCACACTGTGTAGCCAAACATGTCTATTAGGTAATTCAACGAGTGGAACTTGCAAAGGGTAGGGTAGTCGATCACACGTGTATGATCGTGTTGAAACTCTGTGTGTGTTCAATGTCACTGTCATATTTGTATCTTTGATTATTCTTCTCGCCCCTGATTGCCAAACTCATGTCTGTGAAGCTAGGAGAGCGCTGCATGCACACCTTTTGTATACTACACACCAAGCATATCAGAGGCCTCTTAATGACTCAACTATTCACTATATAATCCCCCTGTAGACAAAAACATCTCCCTTAACCCACCCCACCCATGAGCAATAGTCTATGTAATGATACGTGTAAAGGTTTCAAATAGGGAGGGTTTTTGTACAGCCAAAAATTAGGCATTGGGTGTGAACATTCCAAATTAAATTTTTTTACCATGCAACGGTAGTGATTTTTTGACCTGTTTATTGTTGGGGCATAATAATATAACAAGTAAAAATGACAACTATATCATATTTATTGAGAACAAGATTAATTGCACTGTTAAAGTATTATAAAAGATGAGCTTGTTGACCTTGTATTGGAACTTGATACATGAAAGGCACATTGTGATTCAGGAAACAAACCAAGTGTCTCAAGTGAAATATGTAATCTTTACTTGAGGATTTTTTTTGTGTGTATTCAAAACATTAACCTTGTGTTAACTTAAATTATATCGATTATTCAAAAAATATTATCCAGATGAATATTTCTTTCCAGAAAAATAGTGTGTTTTTATGCCTGTGGTGGTTCACAATGAGGTTGGCTGCTAGCCTTGTATATACAGGAAATAGTTGGAATCTTATAGTAGAAATATTTACCTATTTGAATATGAAACCTGCAGTTCTTCTACAACCAATCAGTTATTATGTCTTGTTATGTGCTGCAATATGGTAGTCATAGACTCTGTATTAACTCCGTGTTTTACATCATGGACCATATCAAAACAATATCTGTGCGGTAGACATGCTTGACTGAGATTCTGGTCGGATATTGACTGATAGCGTTGTGTGAAGTGTTGGGGGGGGGGGTGTTAGTGCTCAAATCAGACACTCTATTTACCATTTCTCTTGTTGATTTTCTTCTCATGTCTTGTATTCGTGAGGCAGTGAATAACTGATGCCTTGTCAATTTGTATCTACTATTTCCTTTTTTTTTGCCTTGAATTCCATCCTCTGCAAATGAAGTATATGCATTCAAGCTTATCCATTGAATCAGTGTAGTCAGTCATACGTTATGATCAATTGAATCAGTGTAGTCAGCCATACGTTATGATCAATTGTGAATTTCAAAGCGTACTTAAAATGTATGTTGGTTATGAAATAGACGTTGATGAGGCATTAATTTATTTTTGTCTTGGTGTTGCAAGGACTGGTTCAGGGTTTAATTCTCCCCAGTGATAGTGATCTGTAGAGAAGGTCACACGTGTTATCTCTTCTTATCTCTCGCTAATCAAGTGTACAGGATGTTGTTTTCTTGTTGGATGGCAAGCATTAATCGCATATGAATCAGACGTCCTGTTAAAATTGGCCATAACCGTATCTATGTTAACTTGTTGCATGAATCAAGGCTGTGCCTGACATATTTTAATTAATATTTGTTTAACCCAGTAAATTACATACTGTTATATATATACCTACATTTATGTATATACTTGTTAAATGGATTTGTAAAATAGGGTTTAATGTCGGCAATGTGATGTTATCTGTGCACCTTGAACATGACACAGACCCCCTGATGTTCTGGTGGTTGGCTTGGATTGGTAGATTCCATTGTCAGCGTTGTTTGGTAGATAATAACTTAGCTTAGGTCTGGTTTTTCTCTTGTTGACATGGAATGTGGACATTTTGAGGCATGTTAAATAAACAATTGTATTTCACTTGTTTTTTATCTATTTAATTTGGAAGAGGTCAACTGTGATGTCCTGACTTAAAGCCTCTGTCCCCCAGATGTTTGAATCTGAGTATATTTGTTGCGGGTCGCTTGGGATGATAGCAATCACTGCCACAGATGCTGAGCTGTCCGCCTGAAGGTGGTGAAGTATAGTTTGTGATTTGTCCCATCATTTCCTAGCCATGTGCCCATCTCAGCCGCTCTTGTGCCCCCCATCAGTTGTCCTAACACCTGATATGTCCAGTGAGGGATGAGGGACATGATTTACCAGGTAAACAAATATCCTGCCATCTTCCCTCACCAATCATGAGGTAGCATCTCTGCTGCTCGTTTATTTCACTTAATGAGTTCTCTTTATTTCAAAAATAGCCAACTCTGTGTGATCTCCAGTTGTCAAATAATTTAAAGCATTGACTGAAGTTTAGTCACTTAAAGATGTTCTCTGCTCCATTTTGCTATTCTTGAGACGTTGTTGGCTGATGAAGCTGTGTTGATTGAGTGATGTTCAGACTTCAGTGCCTGCATCAGGAGCAATCATATGTTAGCAAAAGGCAACACAATAACCACAAAGGTACGCCAACTGGAACTCTAATTTTAAGTGGGCTTTCTTAAGATTTTAAATAGAATCGTGGATATTTACAAACAATTATATGCAGATTTAATATGTTGGCTTGTGGTGGTGGCATATGCTTGGATTTGATTGGCTATTTTTTAACCTTTTGACCTTTCCGCATGAGTGTCCTGCATTGACCTTTGAAGTTGGCCGCTCAGCATTTTATTGGCTTTGACCTCTGACCCTGATTATTGTTATTTGCATATGTGTCACCTTTTTGATTGGGAGAACCACTGAGTATTTTTTTAGCCGGCACCTGTGTATTTAACAGTTAGCGCCTTATCTCCGTGCATTTATTAGGTAGACATTTGTATGAACCGGGAAAGCTTTGCTTTTACATCGAATGTTAGTCCAATTTCTCTTGAGGTGAATATTTCACTTGATGTTTCTTAGTGCTTAGTTTTTTTTGTTACCTTCTTGTGCCAATGGCTGCTCCTCGTGTCGTGTTCTCACAGCCCAAACGTTATGATCAGTGTACGTTATGACCACCGTGATTTGGTAACTCCTGTGTAGTGGACTTAGTTTACCTCCGGTTAATTGTAACTCAACTCTGGATCTTCATTTACCACTGGCTTGATCGTTCAATAAACCTCACAGCCGCAACATTCACTACTTATATATTTTATATTTTCTCTTCCATTTTGTATAATACTGTGATTTGACAATGGAAGAGAGGTTGGCATTGTTGGTTGATTGGTTTTTAGGTTGGATGTAGAGCATTGGTAGAGAGGTATTTTACTCCCACTCATGTACAGATTAATGCTTCACTCACCTTAATGGAACACACCCTGTAATAACAACTTACATGTTTAACATATTCCGTCGATCGAGTAGATTACCGTTAAGATATAACTGTACAATTGATACATGTATGTATCGGAGGATGTTGTGTCTGTACAGTACATGGGACACCCAGGAGCGTATAACCAGATGGCGTACCCCTCGCAGGGAACCCCCATCCTTCAAACGGTCACAATGGAGGTCAGTGTTCATGGATGATTTGACCTCTAGGTCACAATGAGCTACTTTATTTACTGATTGGTTAATTTTCATTCCATGATTTCACCTTGTAACAGACCTCTCTAAACATGCAGTAATTTATTCACGCACAGCATTATTACTAACTATATGACCTCACTTGACCCCCGACTGACCTGGTGTAACCTGTGTGTAATTCAGGACCATGGCGCCCTGACCCCTGGTGAAGAGAGTCAACATCACTATTCGTATGGAGGACAGAAGTGAAGTTGGTTTCTCTAGGAAATACTAATATGCTGTAAGTCTAGTAGGAAATACTAAAATGCTAGAAAATACTGAGAAGCTGTAAGTTGTGTAGGAAATTCTGAATAATGCAAGTTGAGTAGAAAATACTCATGCTGTAGAATTCTAAATTGCTGTAAGTCAAGTGGAAAATACTCGAATGCTATAAGTCAAGTAGAAAATTCTGAATGCTATAAGTTGAATAGGAATCGCTTCAATCCACCACTTTAAATGTTGGATCTGGTTTGGAAAAAAGAATGTACATCTGGCTGGAAAAAATCAATTGCATCAAATTGATCTAAATGATCAAAAGCAAATAAATGTGGCCAAATCTTGTTCATAAGCTATCTTTGATTAACTTACATTGACAAATCACTGTCTGGTTGGGCCCAGTAATCTCTCAGATAACTGGCTAAGTCCTCATTATACACAGGTATCTGGATTGTTTCAGGTAATTAGAAGTCTGACCCCATCTTGACCTCGGTACCATTAAGTCATTTGGATGAATATGACCAGAAACTACAAGACTTTGATCCATCAATAAAGTGAATTCATTCACAAGACAGATGGTCAATTGTTTTGTCTGATTTTTAAAATGCACGCTGGAGTGATATATTTATTAGGTTTTTTTTTTTACAAATTTGGTAATAATGAAATGATTATAATGGCTGGAAGTCTTTTAGATTGTGAAAATTGTGAATCATGTTTTACTTTGATGAATTTAAAACGGTAAATAATCATGATTGCGGAAAGTTTACAAAGATGCGCTTTACCTTGTGGTCCTATTCATGGCATGATTCCCATGTTACTTTCCCCATCTGACTGGTTAGCTCTGTTTACACAAAGAATGAAAACAGATAAAGGATGGGCAAGTTGATTGTTTGTAATGTTGGCTTTTGTCACAAGATAATGGTTTTTAGAATAAGCAGAGGCGCTTTTTGTCATTTTAGATATGGCCTTATATTGTGATTGACATGTGCATGAATTTTTGAAATGTTTTCTTGATAATTTGTTGGTGTCTGTTGGTTATTAATGATAAATGTTGGTGGAGTTGATGCATTGTAAATTCGGTGGACGAAAAATTTCTCTTGTAGCAATGCATGTGAATTGATGTTGTTGTTACGTTTGTATCAGCACAATCATGGATGTACATAGATAAACACAGGTGATGCTCTTGCTAAATATGTATGCGTTTGTAAACAGATGAATCAGGTCAAAGGTCATACTTGTGACCTTGAACTTGGCGTGGAACTCTGGCAAAACTAAGATGGCGGATGAACTGCATTGTATTAATAGTCTTCTCACTGGGTTAGTGTGGTGTGCATTATTCACTTCACATGTCGAGAGGGTGCTTTTGGGCAGAATGTAAGGCCTCATATGTATTGTATTATCCTGTTGTCATGGTGATATTCCACGTAAATAGAACTTGAGTTGTAACTATTTAATCTATTTTGATGTAGCCAGTTCATATTAGTAGGTTATCCAGGAGCATTTTGTATTTCGTGGCTGAGGGAGGCAACATTATTTCTGCAGTCAACTTCCTTGTTGCTTCCGGCCAAGCTTCCAAGTGGGGAAGATAAGCTCCACTCTGTTTACTTAAGTGAAGTTATGTACAGTTTGACATATACACAGACTGCAGACGGAGTTATGTAGCTCCGCACCAGCAACACACCTTGCTTCATCAGCCCTACACAGCCGATGCTGTGAAGGCTCACTTTACCATCAATGTATATTCTATATGCTAGTATACCTGGCTTTCTAGTTTAACAGTTGGCACATATAAATTTGTTTTTGTTGTGCAGTGCAACTTTGTTATCTCCGTGACGCATTTACACACCAATCGTAGAATCACGCATCTCAGGAAGAATTTCTGTGTATGATAAAATTGAACTGGTTACCCAGGTAACCAAAATGGAAGCAAATATATTCAAGTTGACTAATACAAGAAAAAGGCTGTAAGGATAGAGAGGTGTGTAGCTAGTGTGTGTCCCGTAGGTATTCAAACTTAATCAGCATATTCATAACTATAACCAAAATGATGACTCTTTAAGAGTGTCTAGTTGCCATGGTTTTCATTGCTGTGCAGTGTATCCATAGCAACTTTCTTTTTTTATCTGACATGTTTTCTACAGTTGCATATCATAAGTCAGTTCCATCGTGCGTTGAAACATCTTTTAATCACTACATTGTTATGTATCTTAAATATTTCTTATTACTACACACATATTTCCTGTTATTGCGTTCATCTGGGAATGTATGACCTATTTAATCGACTCTGTATAGGGAACTCCATATGAGATATTATGGCTATGATATGCCGGCTGTTTGATCAGGGTCCTCTTCGGTGTGTGTTGCATTCTAAGCCATGTCCATTTATTCACTCGTAGTGTATGGTTTCTAGAAGAGAGAGGGGCATTACCTGTGTGTACAAAGATGAATAGCTTTTTTGTTTGGAATGAAACCTTGTGTGCAACAGGACGGGTTGTAGCCAGTGACTCTGTAGCAGTATATATGTAGGGAGGGGAAGAAATGGTGCGTAGAGGCGTCGGTCAACTGAGCAGATGTATACATATAGCAATGATTTTTTGCACTGAAAAATCTGAATTTTGTAGAGCTGAATCCTGTAACCTTTACCCTTGATTGGAATCGTTATGTACCGTTGTTATATTTTTCCATTACAGCTGAGCTGCTTCCATCGTTACTTTAGTGACTGTAACTGCAGTAGATTCCCACGGCAACAGAAATTCATGATAATTGTACACAAATATCTGTTGTTGAGATTATATTTATTTTGATATGGGGGATTTTGTCGTAGTATGTTATAGCATTCCACATGAAGAAATTCAAGTGTTTTGGTGAATAGCTTGTGGTTAACCAGCATGGGATTGGTAAACTGTAAATACAAACCACAAATTGTGAATTCCAGTTTTGTGTGGCAGTTATCTAGCACTGTGTAATATATTGTCTAATATAATCTCTAGTTAATTCAATTAAAGAGTATTTCATTTCAAAGCTGTCTGTGTACATAGGGTCATGTCTTGTAAAAGGATTGGTTCTCAGTTGTAACTTGGTAGTCTTGTGCATATTGAGATGTGATTCGTGCCGGCGGGTTACTGTGTGACGTTTAGATCTTAAGTGCCCTCCTTCACCTCCTTGCGGTTGGTATGACGACCTCACCCCTAAATGACTAGGGTTGGAGGTCATAGTCAACTGCCAAGCATTATATTTGTTAACAATGATGAATGTGATAACTTTGTTATAATTAGCAAGTCTCTGAGACCTATATTACAGTTGATTCTGGACAGTGCGGCAGGTCTCTTGTATTCGACTCTATATATAGACACGGTCCATGAATGTATGGTATATCAAAAGAGATGGGTTTGATAAGAAATATACATTGTGATATGAACATTCTATTTGCCAGAGGATGTTTTTTGCCAGAGTTCCACGTCATTATTACTGTCCATATGTACATAGCCCTAGTGTCTGCATGTTGATAACTATGTCTCTTGTAGATAGGAGTCTTTGTGTATCTTTAGTTGCCCAGCAAATGCTGAGCAAGTGGAGATCGCTGGCTCGGTTTTTATTATCTGATGCGTTTTTTTATGTGCGCAGGTCTATCTATCTCTGCTCCTAAGGCTTGTTGATTTCTCGTTCCGATTTTATTTGTTGTTATCAATCAGTTATGAATAACTTGGATGATTCGTAGAAAATATAGGCATGTTACAGACTGGGCCCTCTTATCCATGTTACAGACTGGGGCCTCTTATACATGTTTAAGTATGGGCCACTTTTGATATGGCCCCTGCACTGTTATGGAAGACACTGTATTATATACTGTTGTAGTGTAATTAACTGGTGGCCAGAATGAAGCCTGGTGTCGATCCTTGTTTATAGCACACATGGGTTGTTTTATCAGAAGTCCAAGCTGCAAAATATTTATCCACAATGCTTGGGTCACAGTTGAAAGAGGGAGTGAGGCAGGTCAGAGGCTGATGCACGTGTGTATTCCTCGTAGTGTAGAAATATGGGCGCCTTATTGGTTCAAACCAATCTTGTCTTTTGATGGTATGCACTAGAGATGGGGTTGTTCAACCCCGGACTATTTGAGTGCTTTGTAGATTTGTCCATGTGTAGAATTCGCAATGGAATGTCTGTGCCGAGAACAGAGGTGAAATAAATCAGATTTTGTTTCATGTTTGTTTTGTGTTGGTTGAAACTTAGCCCACGGTCTCGTGTCTGGCAAGAGGTCAGAACATCTCCTGCTCTCTGTGGTTTTTGTTCGGACAATCCCCCTATGAAGATATTTGTTGAACTTCTGATGCGAGAAATACAAACTAATCATAAATGAGCTTTGCAAACATCACTTCAGAATGCACTAACTCCTTGGCTCAATTAGGCCCTTGAAGAATTTACAATCTTGGTGAAACTCGAGTTTGGCTTTTGGCTTTTACTTGAAAGTAGAAGTTCCTTACATGTATCTTGTATGTCATCAGAGCAGAGCTATTGGGTGGCTACTGGGTCACTGATGAAGGGGTGGTGAAGAGGTTGCCATTGGGTCATATGACAGACACTGATGAAGTGAACTATATTGGGTCGAAAGGGTTATATGGAAGAAAGAATGGTGAAGTGAAATAAATTGGGCTGCAATCATTGCTTAGCTGTTTTGAATCAATTTCGGAAGACTGCTGTTTTTTAAACAAGTTAATCAAGCCGGATGTTGGGATTTAACTTGTTTAATTTGGTTGAATTTAATTCGATTAAGTCAGATATATCTCCCGCATGATGTCGCCACTGGTATCGCAATCTAGACTCAGTGGAATAATTAATGGTCCCACAACCTCGCTGTGTCATCACAACGAGGTGGCGCGGCGCCAATGGGACAGATTGAAAACAATGTATACCATAATAATAATAACTGGTCACTTCATCCACATCTGCCTTCTCCGATTACAAGTGAGTTGGCCTAGCAAGTTTTGCTGGATTGAATCACCTTTTACGAAATCTCATACGGAAACACGATAAACATTCACAGATATGAAAATGTCTTCATATGTACGTTTTGTGCATCATGTATGATTTCTCTGATAGTGTTTTCATGGCACTGGCTTCGACCATTGCAGGACGTCAACAAGGCATCCTGCAGGGCAAGATGGATTTGCATTGGCCTGCCGGCCGCTATCTTCTATATATACATAAACCCAAGGACCCAAAGTGACGTCTAACATCTGACAAGTAAAGCAGACACGAGCCTCTCAGTCTCAGCCAGCAAAAGCAGACACTCTGGTGAACAAGTAAGGATGTGAAAAAGATCAAGTAGCATTGAGTTTTATTACTATGCGAAACATAAATGCACATTTGCACCGAACACATACCGCGGGTTCAATTACGCTGCCAGCAAGGTAATTACTAAAAGACATATTGGCACAATGGAAGACATACTAAATATTCAAATGACACCAAATCGGTCCCGCAAAATAACTGATGAAACGTTGATTGGTCACAGCAAGACTGTTTCTGTTTCACGTTGAGCATAAGCATATCACTGAATATCTATGCACTTGATAATACTGAATCTTTTATTATCTTCAGGTTGATAGATTTCTTGGGGCACGCTTGGCACTTTTTGGAGGGAATTCTTGTTTCCACCATTCATCGGAACTTAGCCCTTTGTTGTTCGTCAGAATGACCTCGTTAAGAGATGCGACTTTGGCAGGAATGGCTTTCTGTGTCGTAACGCTTGACACAGCAGGCTTAGCGTATTGCAGCTTCGCGTGTGGTTGAGTTGCTTTCTGAACTATTCCCAATTGAGAGATTCCCAGGCGAGGGATACGGTTTCCTGTGTCTCTTTGAGGCTTGGTCTCCTTCAAAGCAGGTTTATTTTCTTCAATTCGTAGGGGTTTTCTGATATAACTTGCAGTAGAGGGTAATTCGGGAAGAAAATGTTTGTCTGAAATTTCCTTCTTACAACTGCCAGGTTTTAATATAGTTTTCTTTTCTTTAGAATAGCCCGACTTTTCAAGATAAACTTTGTTTCTACGCGATGACGACGAGGGAGCGTTGTTGGATAAATGCGCAACTTCGCTGGCGTTCGCTCCGCGTGGTTGCTGGGATAGGCGCCATATTTGTTCGCATAGCACCGTGATAGCCCGGTCTGTATCGCCTGTTCTTATCCCAAATGATCCACAAGGTTCTTGGTTATCTGCGATCGACACGGTTAGACAAGGACTTGGAAACGTCCCGCTCTTGATTGGTGTATGATCTTTCGGGACGCTCTTTATCGCCATGATATTTTCGTTTTGGTCACAAGGTGTCAAAGCGATGTCGGACGCGTTGTCTGAGAATCCACTGTCTGAACTTGTGGTACGAAGAAGCGGCTCTAATGGTTTCGATTTACTTCCAACATGAGTGTGAATTTTCCGTTTGAAATCACCAAGCGTCATTGTGCTTCGTAAATCTTGCATTCTGGAATGTTATGTCGATATTTTCCACGTGAAATAGTAGGTGATGAAATCCTAGGACCTGTACAAGAGCGATGTCTGTAGGCCTGCAAGCTATTAGTTTCAGCTAAAATGTGCACAAAATAACAATCGCCTCCAATAATTTTCGAATTAAACCCTGACCGAAGTGAGATAGAGGGCGTTTGGTGAGTTTACTGAAGCATGGTCGGCGGTGATGGAGCTTATATGGCGTCATGCGGCCTGCCGGACAGCTGTCCATAGAAGAACAAAGACTCCTGCAAACTCTTAACTATTGCGTAAGAGAGCGTCCGTGTAATCTGCGCGCGTGTTTGCAGTGGGGGCGCCCCCATCCCCTTCTAGGGACGCTCTCAACTGCAAACTCCTATAACAATTTCATTGTAACAACACGCACTGGGCAGCTGTTCACTGGCGGCCACTCGCTGCGGGGTGGGAACTCCAGATACAACTGCGTGCCGCTTGCTTTAATCAACCGCGCCATTGTCTATATTTGATTGTTGTCTCAAGATAAACTGTCCGTAACTCGCGTCTGTTTCTGCTCGTCAAACGAAATGAGCGACTACTGTGCGAGTTGGTATATTGGCAAGGAGGGATTATTCCTTTACTAGGGACGGAGCTTCGCGACTAGTGCTCTCGGCAGTCTTTCTAAATATTGGTTCTCCTTTTTGAGAACCAATTTGGAAGGCTCTTCCCTTTACATTAATGAACGACCCGAGCGTGACATACTTGAATGTGAAAGATTCATTTTAGGGAGTAAAATAGAAAACTACCGAGGAACGGCCCTAGTTAAATATTCAATAGCTTAAGAAAGAAAGAAGAAGCCTCGAGAACAGACAAGATCCCGCTCAACACTAGTCCAGTCAATTTAAAGTGGAATCTGGGTCAATTTACCGCAGATGGAAAGATATAGCCGTTGCATGTGATAACGCTGCCATAATGTGAGGCGCGCGCCTAACCTTGCGCGGACGTATCATTTTATTATAACTATAGCATATAGGGCTACCAAGTGTGACGCCACATCGCTAATAACGGTCATCATTGCCTGCTTAAAGGGAAATGCTACAGTTCACTGCCGCGCCACCCAGCGGCCGTCGCGTAATGCGCGTCCTTTGGCGGGAACCACCTTTGACGCGCTGAGCACATTTTCGCGCCCGGTGCCACCGCGTCTGCGCCGCAACGAGTTGGTTTCAAAGACATTTGTGCGCACATAGCGACGAATTATTTCCTTTGAGTTTAGATCAAAGTCACACCTCATGTACGACACAATCCAAGTTCAAATATAAATGACCTATGGTTCAGAAAGAAAATATACTTCCACTTGGTCTCTGGCCTGTGCTACGCATAATCAAGATGGAATATAAAGGAAAATTTGTCAAGGCGAGCGTGCTAGAGCGACGAAGAGCAACTGAGCTCGGATGGCGAATCTTAATAAAGCAGTTATCAGCAGTTGTGAGCCCTGTGGTTGTGAGCATGATCTTCGATCTGATGAATGTGGTGACGATGTGTCGTGTAGTCAACAGACTGACGATCACCATGGGGTAGCTTCACTCACACGGCACAACACAACAGAAACAGAATGACTCTTAGACAATTATGTTGTTGACTATGTATATGCCGATGATATGCTATTTTGTACGTCAATTTTGAAGTTAAGTGTTATAAAAATAGCAGTCATTTTATGTCATTTTAAAAATGTAATACACCGCACTCAGGGAATACAAACGAAAATCCATTGTGGCTTCCCACACACTACGTGGACCTATCATTTTTTTAATTTCTACTCATAGTACATACACCACTGCACCATATTACCAAGTTTAGTTTAAAACTGATTGGTCATTTTTTTTGTATGGAGGTTCGAATATTGTAATACACCACACTCAGGGAATACAACCGAAAATCCATTGTGGCTTCCCACACACTACGTGGACCTATCATTTTTTTAATTTCTACTCATAGTACATACACCACTGCACCATATTACCAAGTTTAGTTTAAAACTGATTGGTCATTTTTTTTATGGAGGTTCGAATATTGTAATACACCGCACTCAGGGAATACAACCGAAAATATATTGTGGCTTCCCATAGACTACGTTAGAATTTAAAGGACATTTTTTCCCACTCTATTCAATTCCCCCTGAGAGCGTTAAGAATATGACCAGTGTTAATCACTGGTCCCTAGGGTCAATACACTTTAGCCACAGCTTGATGCACGCGGGTGCTAGGCTACCAGCTATAGTAGCCAAGCACCCACGTGCATCAAGCTGTGGTTAAAGTGAATTGACTCTAGGGAATTTGTTACCTACTATATATACTATAGCCTATAGTATAGTAGGTAACAAATTCATGCCCTCCATATTTGAGTTTGTCATTAGCTCTGATTGGATCCCGGGGGGGGGGGGGGGGTGGGGGTCACTTGGCCTTATATCTGGATAAGGGTGTGCCGCGGGACCTCGAAAACCCGTACCCGTCGTACAAGGTCAAAATGGCCACAAGCATACCCCCGTCGTACAAGGTATTATGCGTCGTACAGATTGAAGCTGAAAAACATACCCCGTCGTACAATTCGAGAGGCCGAAATAACATACCCCGTCGCGCGGCACATATATACTACCTCTATACACTAAAGTGCCCCCTCCCCCCCCCCCTGGGAATTGGATCTAAGAAACAACTGTATCAATTTCCCATTTTGGTTATAGAGTAAATATTCATGATACAACTTGTGAAATGCTAGATTCTAAAGCAGGTAGCATCCCTAGTGGACTGAAGGCCAACACGATCGCTTCCAATTGTAAAAAAAGTAGGAAAACATTTGATTATTTTCTTTACTTACTAATACATACAGAGAGCTGTAGAAATGCAATGTGTTGTGCTATATAAGATGAATAGTATTATTATTACTATTGAGCCAGATCTTTTCACTCTTATTGACAGCTCTACCTGATAATAGCCTCCCATATAATGTCATTTATGTAGTCTTGTGATTGACTTCTCACAGAAGTCCTTGGCCGGTTTCACTGTCACTAACTGTTCCCTCTAAAATTCATGGGAATCGTTCCATGGAATTTTTTTGACAACAGTATAAAGGTGTCATCCCACGTTTACAGATGGACAGATAACAGAGCAATGGTATTGATTTCTGCTGTGCTGTACCTACATCCCTAGTCCCCTAGGATATCCAGTGAATTGTGTTCGGCTCAGATTTGATAAATAGAACAGTCCTGGGTTGCTACATGTTCATCAATAGCATTATTTATACAGATATCAAAGAGGCAGATGTGTTAAAAGTTGATTTTTTATTGACAAAATGTCCTCACCGATGTGAACTCCCTTGAAGGCATGACACTGCCTTCATGTCAAACAAGAGGCCAAGGGACCTCGCACTAACAATCAGTGTGAGATGATCACTCTACAAACAATTTCCCTCCAGCTAACAACAACATCAAGGTTTGTTTGAGATGCCCCTTTAAATATGGCTATTGCAAAACAAGTTTCCAGGGACCATCTCAAATTTGTGTCTGCATAGGAACCAGTGTGCTCATGAAGTAAATGGTGTAAATTCGTTGAAACGCCTTCATGTACGGTTATGTGTAGTCAATCATTCTACTTGCATATGCACTGCTTACATTCAGCATGCATTTCATCATGTTTAATCAAGTTGTGAGAGAAAATGATACAGATTACAGGATGAAAACACAAGGCATTAGGACAAAGTGAAATACCACAAGCGACTTTAATACATTTTGATTGCTTTGTCAATTATACAACACTTTCTTTTCATACCTGGTATGTTGAAGTGGTTTCTGGATGGAATTATTCCAAGTCGATAATGAAGTTTATAGCCATATGCGCGTTGGCCATATATCATAACGTTCCCTTACATAATCATAACGTTCACAACCTCGACCTTAAAAAAAAATGTATATTGCTAATGAAACTGTCAAGATATACAAATGCGAAAAAGAATAAATTATACAAATATTAATAAAAAAAATTTTTAATCAAAGATGGTGATGAATGACAACAAATATTTCATACATTCCCAAACATTATATCTCATTACATATCTCAATTCCTTTGCTGTCTGGGTCAAACAATTGTATTGGTCGAGGAGATAAATGATACTGGTCTGTGAGCACAACACATTAACTCCATGCAATGGTGAAAAATATCTTGGAATTGAACAGAATGAATCTGATCTGTTGCGACCACAGCTAATGGAACAGATCATTATTCTGTATCTGTAACTGCACCCAGTACAAAATAACATCCTACCCCGGACGAAGTAAACGACAGTCACGGTCAGCTCCAGAACAACACGCAGCACCCTTGCAACCGACCGGCAATTGAGAACATGGAATAAACTATCTATGCATGGGTCAACAAGATGTCGGGTAGCAGGTTTTCACACACCCGTCAACAGTAACAAATTATATACAGTCATTTTACTACATTAAGACAGCTAGTCAACTTACATTCCCTTGCTCCATGCAATAATATCCACCTCAATCAACCAAACTCTCACACAGTCAACTGTCTTGGTGTGGTTATGAAGGAAATAAAAATGAATAGCCCCAGAGCCCCGTGAAGTGTTAATATTGAACAGCTGCATAAGTGGCAGGCTGAATGAGATGGCAATGTCAACAGGCTACACAATCACATTACATATGAGAACAAGAAAATAGATTTCTAGACCCAAGCTATGTACACTTGCATATAAACAATGAATTCAAAAACACTTTTGTTTGACATAATTTTTGATAAGCTTGAGCAGGTGATCGGGGTCATGACCGAGTCTTGACCTCGGGTGAGTCTGCTTGTGTGCCAGCAATGGTAGCAAGGTAGAAGAGGCGCTAGGAGTCAAGGGACTTCCAGTTGAGGTCACTGAGTGTCCACTGCTGCGAGGGACTGCCATTGCACACAGCTATGGACAACACAACATGTTAATGAATGTTAATGTCCAATGAATGCAGGTGCAGGTTAATCACGAGATGCGAGTGGTTTGCAGGTGGGAGGAAAAGGTGAGAGATGATGTACCTATGGACGGGGCGTCTCTCTCCTGTGCTGTCGGTTTGTCTAAACACTGGCTACTGCTCGCGTGCATGATGGTCAGCGTCTGAAAAACACAGGCACACATATCAACCCATGTGATATCGTGGTTACAACAGCAAACGTGATAGATAAGTTACCCGATAGTACGACTTGATCAAATTGCTGAGCTCTTTGCTTTGTGGTAACTACTACAATGGCCTGAAGTTATCGAGAAACAAGAAAGAATGTGCAATGTTTATTGGTATTATTATAATGTAAGATTGAACAACACAGCATTCTGTTCTTATGATCACTGGAGCACATCTGAGCACAAACCATATAAATACAAACATTACAAAAGTTAACAGAACAAAAAACAAACAAACATGACTAAACGTGAATTGTGTAGTAGATGACAAGCACGTTGGTGTAGATTAGGATCAATGACAGACATACTCAATAATACACGTCCGCTACTTGGTCAAAGGAGGATTTTGTCCATGTAAGTAAGCAACAAACTGTGTACATCCAAAACGTGAGTGATCACATGCAATGAGTAGACTCCAGGCAATAACAGGGACCGTTTCTAAGATGATGTCACGTGGAGTCTTGGGGGATATCTCAGCAGAGGACAGCTGATTAAGGTGATCATTAGCAGATCATAGCTGGATCATCATGTGATCATCGCTGGATCAGTGATAACACTTGCAGCAAGGGATCTGACAGCTATGTGAATATTACGGGGATATTACAACCCAAATGTACAGGTGTAAATCGTAATCCAAACGGTGTCATTTACATAAGTTTCATGAAGAGACCAACTGATGCAACACTTTGAAACAGGAACATTGACTTATTGACCCACCACCTTTTGTGTGACCTTCACCTAATCCATCATACCCTTGGTGTGACCTCCACCTGACCCAGGGATGGGGAGAGGAAAAGACTTACTTTGGGGTCATACTTCCACAGTTGGTTGCCAGCCAAGCCATGACAACGCACCATCTTGATGGATCCACGGTGTACAAAATCGAGACACATGTCATCTGTGCGGATCTCTTTTTTCTTGGTATACGCAAACACCTAGAGGGCAGGAGCAGCTAGACTAAGCTGACATCACATGAAAAGCATGCATGCCCCGCCCACCTGCCACAGACACTGTCGCACTCGTCTTCCATGTACGTTAGAGATCTAGTGAAGTAGACAGTGTTTAGGAGCAGTGTAAGTGACAGTGTGGGCCAGACTGACTGAATGAGCAACTGAAAACAAATCAGAAATAAACACACAGCTTACACAGACCACTAAAGGGGCAAGGCTATCATGTTCAAGTGGGCTGTCCACAACTCATCAGTGGGAGGAGCTTGATGATAATGGGCAGGGCAAGGCGTGAGTGGGTGGAATGGTAACGGAAGCTGTGAATGGACATGCAGAAAGCTACCTCTTTATCATATTCCCACAGCTGGTTGCCACCTAAGCCGTGGCATTGGTATAACTTAACAGGCCCAGTGAGGGCAGACACATCCAGACAAAGGTCGTCTGTCTGGAATGCTTTCTTCTTCGTATAGGAAAAAATCTAGGCCGTCGGGGTGAGGGACCAGTGTAACAGACATAACCGAATCAGTTAAATATAGAAACTAACAATCCACTTGAATTATTGAATTCTTGATATATGATCTCAATAATAATTTCATTGTTGCAGGAAATGAGAATGGACATTAAGTGCTGGCGGTGTTCACAACTGTGGCGAGTTAATGGAGCTGGTACCTGATTGCCTCCCATGCCGTGACATCCCACCATGCCCACTTTCTCCCCTGCCTTCCTTCCCATGCTGTCCAGACACTGGTTCGTCTCCTTGTTTCGTATCTGCGGCAGAAGAAACAAGTTACCAGACACTTCACAACATAACCAAACACAACCACCGATTCAGACGCCTCAATGAAAACACCCCATTGACCATTCCCCCTTTCCCCTTCAAGGCAAACAATCCTTAAAATCACACATCTCCTCTCTTAAAGAACACAAAATCACAAACCCATGCAGATTAACACATCTCATGTGACAAAGCTTCATAACTGATATCAATAAAGTAACAGAGAATCTGCTCACCTCTCCGAGGGAGTGGTAGTCTAGCGGCATCTGGGACTCGGGGTATATGTTCTCCAGGTACCAACGGAAGCTTTTACACTGCAACTTATCTCTCAGATTTCTGCGCTCTGAGATGTCTCCGTAATCTGTCTGCTTCACACCTGCCCAACATATCTGTCATTACTAATCAATGTGGACAAGTCTTTATTCCTGATGAGACTTATTTTGCTTAAAATTTCTTCTCAAATAATGTTTGATACATACACTATTGCTTGATTTCCTATTTTAAATATGATGAATACATTTTAATTTCAATTATATAATACCTGTCTATTTTACAACTTTATATTGTTAAACAACTGGGATATTTTGCATCAGTCATGGGTAGAATTGAGTAGTTGAAAACTATAAAATATGACACCAATTATTACCAATAACAGGCAACAAAAACATGGATTGCACCATGAATAGAAACGCAGCAACATAACCAAATGTCATCTAGCAAATAATTATCTCGAGACGATATACATGACAAAGTCGTTGATCAGAATGACAACAAGAAGGAAATGACTAGAACAAGCAAACACTATTTTACAGGCTCAAGATCATGTTGTACAGACACTATATTACAGGCTCAAGATCATGTTGTACAGACACTATCTTACAGATCATGTTGTACAGACACTATCTTACAGGCTCAAGATCACATTATCTTACAGGCTCAAGATCATGTTGTACAGACACTATCTTACAAGCTCAAGATCATGTTGTACAGACACTACCTTACAGGCTCAAGATCATGTTGTACAGACACTATCTTACAGGCTCAAGATCATGTCGTACAGACACTACCTTACCGGGTCAAGATCATGTTGTACAGACACTATCTTACAGGCTCAAGATCATGTTGTACAGACCCTATCTTACAGGCTCAGAATCGTGCTGTACAGACACTATCTTACAGGCTCAGAATCGTGCTGTACAGGCTCAATCCTAGCTACCCAAAGGAATTTTAAAACCGGCCGAAATATAACACAAATTAAGAGGCTTTGTGTATCCAGTTCAAAACAGCAAGATTTATCACCGGAACTTGATTGATTACCACAGTGCCAACAACACAAGTGAAATGGATCCCTGAGCTAAATTGGCACAGGCTGACAAGAAGTATAAGCAATTATGTGGAAAATTACCATCGAGATGCATGAACAGGTGTAGTTTTCAGACACGCCTTGCATAAGCACAGTCATGTACATAACCACAAGGAAAACCAGCACCAGTTGAATAACCACCACCACCAGTTGAATAACCACTATCACCAGTACAACCACAAAGGTATAACCATCACTACCCATCTCCTATTCTCACAATAAACTTCCCATTCATTTATGATATGATGAATTACTGTAACCATACCCACAACCAAGAGCACCTAATCAGGTGGGCTACCTAACGAGATCATCAAGCATTTGAATCACCTGGGCTGATTTTATAGTAGAACTCTTTATATTCGTCCATCCAAGTCTCGACCGTGCGCATGGTGTTGTGGTTGAGGATGTGAACAACCCCTCCTGGCCACGTGTAGGGGGACACTTTACGGAAGACATGACCCACACGGGAACACGTAGCAATCAACACCTGACCCCCGCACATCCACACCTGCCAGCATACATAACTGTGATTGGGCTCTTGATAAAGGTGAGTGGTAAGTGGTTAAAAAGCTTGCAAGCTTTGATACAACCCCTGGTGTACCTTCTCTCAATAAAGCGCAATACATAATGAACAAGACAAAAGTGCAAGGTGGAAGGGAACTGATTAATAAGAAACAGGGTTGAAAAGGTGCACAGGTAGGAGAAAAACAAATCAACATTGTGCAGGAGATACAGATGATAAATTATCTTACATCTAACAGTCAACTATATAACACACCAGCAAACTTAACACAAGCAAGCTGGAAGGAAGGAGAGACATCGCAGAGTGCGACGCAGAATGCACACACAGCAGCTACCTGGGTTTATTTTGTAATAGAAGGATTGCCACTCGTCCATCCAAACCTCCGCCAGACGTGCATTGTTATGGTTAATGATTTTCCCTGTTCCGCCGGGGAATGTATAAGGGGTGGCCTTGCGAAATACATGGCCCACATGCGAGCAGGTGACAATAAGGAGAGTGCCCCCACACATCCATATCTACATGCGGAAAGCCATTTGTTATAAATAATTAGGAGAGTGCCCCTTTGATCCATATCTTCATGCTGACAGCTAGTTGTTACACGCGTATCCCGCACATTCACATGACCACGCAGACCATCTTGTATCTGGAGTGCCCCCTCCAAACCATACCAACATGCATGGGGTCATGACCTTTACATATACATGCTCCAGTTAATGAGAGGACAGAGGAATAAGTAACTCCCGAGTATTGCCTCTAGTTGAGATACAAACATCAAAGCATTTCAAGCTGAAGTGTAACAGGAAATTCATAGTTAACTGCATGTCCATCTTGGAAATTCAGACAAAAGAAAAATATTTTTCCAATCCAAAGTTGACAGAAAGTCAACGTAAACAGAAAAGTAACCCATGTCTGCTACTATACAGTTAATCGTAAGGGGATAACATGATAAAATGCTTGGCTTGAGTCAAATTCATTCAGTTTGTCTTCAATGACACCATAGAACAGAGAACATGTATTTCTATATTCTATCAGCCTTAAACACCAGCGATAAGACAGAGGTTGAAGTAGGGACCAGCCCATCACGATCGTCATGAATCGTTAATAACAAGCACAGCAAGTGATACAAGCTTCTGTTAGATGAATTTTTGTCTTGGAATTGATATGAAATGGTATTGTCTTTAATATGTAGCACATTATCCAAAATTAATGAATCTATATAAATTATATATATATGTATTAAATATATATATATATATATATATATATTATATATATTACATACATATATGTGCATATAATTGAATGTTATCCTGAATCCAATGAGAATCCATCATAATACAATACCCTAAATGACATTTCCAAGTTTTCTCCTCCCCAGATATCCATTCCTGAGTCATACGAGCCTATCTCATAGAAGTAATCCCGATCTATAGCCAGCAGACCTCCTGCCATGGTGGGTGACCTGACACAGATAACAACCAATCATAAGATGACCTCCTGCCATGGTGGGTGACCTGACACAGATAACAACCAATTAGAAGATGACCTTCTGCCATGGTGGGTGACCTGACACAGTAACAACCAATCATAAGATGATGAACAAAATAACTCCTCAGCTGCTAGATAACAGTTGAGTTCGGTTTACCCGACCAAAGATTGACGTCCTCGTGTTACAGAACAGTAGCCTACCTGAGGGGCATGCTGCGATCGCCACCGCGACGTTCTACCTCCCGTTGAGGCACCGGGTACCAGCGGAAGTTGAGTTTCCAATTGAAGCCTCCCCACGTCATGTCCGAGCCCATGATGTACTCAAACGTGTCATCGCTGATGACGTCGATGATGGGGCAGACCACCGAGGTCCTGTTTCACACACACCACAGCACAGTTGTACACCCCAGCGTGCTGTGTCACATCAGCATCATACAGTTGTACACATCAGGGTGCTGTATCACATCAGCATCACACAGTTGTACACACCAGGGTGCTGTATCACATCAGCATCACACAGTTGTACACACCAGGGTGCTATCACATCAGCATCACACAGTTGTACACACCAGGGTGCTATCACATCAGCATCACACAGTTGTACACACCAGGGTGCTATCACATCAGCATCACACAGTTGTACACACCAGGGTGCTATCACATCAGCATCACACAGTTGTACACACCAGGGTGCTATCACATCAGCATCACACAGTTGTACACACCAGGGTGCTATCACATCAGCATCACACAGTTGTACACACCAGGGTGCTATCACATCAGCATCACACAGTTGTACACACCAGGGTGCTGTATCACATCAGCATCATACAGTTGTACACACCAGGGTGCTATCACATCAGCATCACACAGTTGTACACACCAGGGTGCTATCACATCAGCATCACACAGTTGTACACCCCAGGGTGCTGTATCACATCAGCATCATACAGTTGTACACCCCAGGGTGCTGTATCACATCAGCATCATACAGTTGTACACCCCAGGGTGCTGTATCACATCAGCATCATACAGTTGTACACACCAGGGTGCTGTATCACACCAACATCACACACATAACACCAACAACACACACACATAACACCAACATCACAAACATAACACCAACATCACACACATAACACCAACATCACACACACATAACATCAACAACACACACACATAACATCAACAACACACACACATAACACCAACATCACACACATAACACCAACATCACACACACATAACATCAACAACACACACACATAACATCAACAACACACACACATAACACCAACATCACACACATAACACCAACATCACACACATAACACCAACATCACACACACATAACATCAACAACACACACACATAACACCAACATCACACACATAACACCAACACCACATTCATCTATGTCAAATTGATGAATGACCTGTCCTTGTAGATCTCATAGAGCAGAGGCTCCAGCCATCCCTCTGTACACTCACAGTGAGCATCAAGAAACGTGATGACTTTCCCCACAGCTCGACCAGCCCCTGTCAGAAGCAAACAACCCAATATACCACGTGGCAACTTAGCCATATAACAAGACATGCCGTACGTATTCTACAATAACATATTGCTGACTCTACCTCTGAGACGAGCCCGAATAAGACCTGTACGACTTCCCATGCGCTCCACGTGAACAGGAACAGACAACTTGGCAACGTAGTCTTCCAACTGCTGGCCGAGGAAGTCTACTCACACACATGTGGGGGCTCTTAATGCAGGGAGATGCTTAATGAGGGGAGGCGCTTAATGAAGGAAGGTGCTTAAGGGGAGGTGCTTAATGAGCGAAGGTGCTTAATACGGGGAGGTGCATAATGAGGGAAGGTGCATAATGAGGGGAGGGGCTTAATGTGGGGAGGCGCTTAATGAGGGAAGGTGCATATTGAGGGGAGGCGCTTAATGAGGTCACAGGTGCTTAAAATGGGGAGGAGTTGACAGGCACTTAATGAGAGGAGCTGTTACAGGCGCTTAATGTAGAGAGGTGTTTACAGGCACTTAACGAGGGAGCTTGAAGGCGCTTAATGAGGTGTTTACAGATGCTTTACGAGGGGAGGTGTTTACAGGTGCTTAACGGGGAGGGGTGTTTACAGGTGCTTAACGAGGAGGGGTGTATACAGGCGCTTAATGAGGGGAGGTGTTTACAGGTGCTTAACGAGGAGGGGTGCATACAGGCACTTAATGAGGGGAGGTGTTTACAGGTGCTTAACGAGGAGGGGTGCATACAGGCACTTAATGAGGGGAGGTGTTTACAGGTGCTTAATGAGGGGAGGTGTTTACAGGTGCTTAACGAGGAGGGGTGTATACAGGCACTTAATGAGGGGAGGTGTTTACAGGTGCTTAACGAGGAGGGGTGTATACAGGCACTTAATGAGGGGAGGTGTTTACAGGTGCTTAACGAGGAGGGGTGTATACAGGCACTTAATGAGGGGAGGTGTTTTACAGGTGCTTAACAAATGAGGGGAGTATACAGGCGCTTAATGAGGGGGGTGTTTACAGGTGCTTAACGAGGAGGGGTGTATACAGGCACTTAATGAGGGGAGGTGTTTACAGGTGCTTAACGAGGAGGGGTGCATACAGGCACTTAATGAGGGGAGGTGTTTACAGGTGCTTAATGAGGGGGTGTCTTCAGTTAATAAGGTTTTACAGGTGCTTAACGAGGAGGGGTGTATACAGGCACTTAATGAGGGGAGGTGTTTACAGGTGCTTAAAGAGAGGAGGGTGTGTATACAGGCGCTTAATGAGGGGAGGTGTTTACAGGTGCTTAACGAGGAGGGGTGTATACAGGCACTTAATGAGGGGGGGTGTTTTACAGGTGCTTAACGAGGAGGGGTGCATACAGGCACTTTAATGAGGGGAGGTGTTTACAGGCGCTTAATTTGAGGGGAGGTGTTTACAGGTGCTTAACGAGGAGGGGTGTATACAGGCACTTAATAAGGGGAGGTGTTTACAGGTGCTTAACGAGGAGGGGTGTATACAGGCACTTAATGAGGGGAGGTGTTTACAGGTGCTTAAGGAGGGAGGTGTCTTCAGGCACTTAATAAGGCGAGGTGTTTACAGGTGCTTAATGAGGGAGGTGTCTACAGGCATTTAATAAGGCAAGGTGTTTACAGGTGGTTAATGAGGGAGGTGTCTACAGGCACTTAATAAGGCGAGGTGTTAACAGGTGCTAAATGTGGGGAGGTGTTTACAGGTGCTTAATGAGGGGAGGTGATTGTCACAATAATCGCGCAGTTTATATTTGCAGCTGCACCAAACATGATGAATTAAACCCGATTGAGCGAACGTTATGACGATAGGCCAGTTGCACCAAACATTATGACAATAAGTCTGCTGGGCCAAACATTACGACATCATAACGCGCAGCCTCCTGATTGAGGCGATAACGAGCAATGGGAGAGAAAAGAAGAGACCTCTTTCACTGGCATCGTCGACGAGGATGATCTCAGCCAGCAGTGGGCGTGGAGATCGATTGATGACACTGTGTATTGTGCGTAGCAGTGTAGACCAGGCCTCGTTGTGGAAGACAATGACCACGCTGGTCGATGGCAAGGACTCCACTGGGTATGTCTTGTGTTTACATCTGAGCATTATGCAACACACACACACATAACACAGTTGTTAATGTCTCAATCATCAAAAAGCAATCACCACAATCACCACACAATCATCACTCAACACCTCACACAATTGCAGGTATCAACGACTACAGCTTAAACGATCGTCATCCATTGCTACTGTTCCTGCTGTCATCTAAGGATAAAAACCTAAATCCATGTGCCACATTGAGCAGGTTGACAATACAAACATTGATCATTGCCATTTTCTATCACTTAGTACACCTTACAGAGGAGACCGACTTCGAGCAGCTGGTCAGGTGATCAGCTCGGTTACAGTCGTCATCCTATATTGCCACGCGCTCTACTCGTTATCACAACAGACCTGTGTCCACTCAGCCGCCTGTTCATGGACCCCTTACAGACTTCCCGAAAGTTAAAAAAAATTGTCGGACATTCGGTCTGACAAGACACATAAATATGTCAGACCGAAAGAAAATCTGTCAGACCGAAACATAAAACTTCAGCGACGCCATAGCTGCGAGAACGACTGGCAGTATGTAACATGCACAACGATTGGTTTTTGTACGGGCACTGAAAGCGACCAATGAAAACACGTGTAACGTTTTTCTACGCCTTCATGCTAAAACCCGATTACCGGGCATTAAGTTAATGCTAAAACCCGTTTACCGGGAATTTAAAAAGCCGGACAGTCGGACCGATTTCTGTTCAGAAATCGTCGGACCGTATCAAAATTTGCCAGTCATGTCCGTCGGACATACGGCTTCCGGGAAGTCTGCCCTCCCATTACAGGCAATAAACATCCTGGGATTTAATAGTTCCACCAATTACTCAGCCTTCTGACAACTTGAATTAGCAGCATCTCGGCTGTGAGGCGAGTGGCCAGTGTGTGATTGATATCTCCTGTAAGCAGCAGTCCTTTAACTACCAGATGGCCTCTAGCATCACCGGTCCTCGACACAGGGAGAAGAGAGGGTGAGGAAGGGCTGCTGAGGCAAGAGCTGTGACCTCCTCTCTTCCTCCTCATCCATCACATGGCCTCAACCCACAGCCAGCTGTAAGCCAAGACACTCCAGCTTATGAATGTTAATGACAGGTTTGTAGCGAGGCCGGGGTGGAATCCAGCAGGCACTGGAGTCAGAGTCTGATCAGGAAAGACACAGATTCTCTTCACAGGTCACAGTCAGGATGAAACAACCACTGTCTCTGTGGCACTCTCACGTACGGATGATCCTACATGGCGACGTACGGATGATCCTACATGGCGTACGTACGGATGATCCTACATGGCGTACGTACGGATGATCCTACATGGCGAGCGTAACGGATGATCCTACATGGCGCACATGGATGTCTCTGTGGGCACTCTCAACGGTCACAGAGGTTGAAACGGATGATCCTACATGGCGCACTCTCAACGGTCAGATCCTACATGTACGGATGATCTCTACATGGCACTCTCACGTACGTACGGATGATCCTACATGGCACATGTATGGATGATCCTACATGGCACATGTACGGATGATCCTACATGCATTAACGACATTCTTGTGTGTCTTCTCAATCTATGTAACATCAGGAGAGAGAGCCCTGTCACTGATGGTGGAATGACATTGTAGGTAGGAGATAATGGAGGGACATTGTAGGTAGGAGCTGATGGAGGGACATTGTAGGTAGATGTGATCAGCCACCTCACTCACTCCCTTGCTCATCAGCTCGCATCTTACACAATCAGTCTCACATGGGATGTTCACTACCAATTACCTGTGGCAATGATGGAGCAATGAGAAATCCATCAGAGAAAGATGAACTCCATTGAAACATACTCAGTCTGGACACAGCTGTGTGGCTAATGGCCGAAGTTGACGGAATCATGAGAGCCAAACCATTAACAATTGCCATCACTAGATTAGGAATAGTAAATGAGGGAGGAAACAGGCTTGTTAGTATTGCATTCTGGTCAGCAGACGGTTGAAACAACCACTGTCTCTGTGGGCACTCTTAACGGTCACAGTTAGGTTGAAACAACCACTGTCTCTGTGGGCACTCTTAACGGTCAGAACCAGGTTGAAACAACCATTGTCTCTGTGGGCACTCTCAAAGGTCACAGTCAGGTTGAAACAACCATTGTCTCTGTGGGCACTCTCAACGGTCACAGTCAGGTTGAAACAACCACTGTCTCTGTGGGCACTCTTCAACGGTTCAGAACCAGGTTGAAACAACCACTGTCTCTGTGGGCACTCTCAACGGTCACAGTCAGGTTGAAACAACCATTGTCTCTGTGGGCACTCTCAACGGTCACAGTCAGGTTGAAACAACCACTGTCTCTGTGGGCACTCTCAACGGTCACAGTCAGGTTGAAACAACCATTGTCTCTGTGGGCACTCTCAACGGTCACAGTCAGGTTGAAACAACCACTGTCTCTGCGGGCACTCTCAACGGTCACAGTCAGGTTGAAACAACCACTGTCTCTGTGGGCACTCTCAATGGTCACAGTCAGGTTGAAACAACCACTGTCTCTGTGGGCACTCTCAACGGTCACAGTCAGGTTGAAACAACCATTGTCTCTGTGGGCACTCTCAACGGTCACAGTCAGGTTGAAACAACCATTGTCTCTGTGGGCACTCTCAACGGTCACAGTCAGGTTGAAACAACCATTGTCTCTGTGGGCACTCTCAACGGTCACAGTCAGGTTGAAACAACCACTGTCTCTGTGGGCACTCTCAACGGTCAGAACCAGGTTGAAACAACCATTGTCTCTGTGGGCACTCTCAAAGGTCACAGTCAGGTTGAAACAACCATTGTCTCTGTGGGCACTCTCAAAGGTCACAGTCAGGTTGAAACAACCACTGTCTCTGTGGGCACTCTCAACGGTCAGAACCAGGTTGAAACAACCATTGTCTCTGTGGGCACTCTCAAAGGTCACAGTCAGGTTGAAACAACCACTGTCTCTGTGGGCACTCTCAACGGTCACAGTCAGGTTGAAACAACCACTGTCTCTGTGGGCACTCTCAACGGTCACAGTCAGGTTGAAACAACCACTGTCTCTGTGGGCACTCTCAACGGTCAGAACCAGGTTGAAACAACCATTGTCTCTGTGGGCACTCTCAAAGGTCACAGTCAGGTTGAAACAACCATTGTCTCTGTGGGCACTCTCAACGGTCACAGTCAGGTTGAAACAACCGTTGTCTCTGTGGGCACTCTCAACGGTCAGAACCAGGTTGAAACAACCATGTCTCTGTGGGCACTCTCAACGGTCAGAACCAGGTTGAAACAACCATTGTCTCTGTGGGCACTCTCAAAGGTCACAGTCAGGTTGAAACAACCGTTGTCTCTGTGGGCACTCTCAACGGTCAGAACCAGGTTGAAACAACCACTGTCTCTGTGGGCACTCTCAACGGTCAGAACCAGGTTGAAACAACCATTGTCTCTGTGGGCACTCTCAAAGGTCACAGTCAGGTTGAAACAACCATTGTCTCTGTGGGCACTCTCAACGGTCACAGTCAGGTTGAAACAACCATTGTCTCTGTGGGCACTCTCAACGGTCAGAACCAGGTTGAAACAACCGTTGTCTCTACGGGCACTCTCAACAGTCAGAGTCAGGTTTTCATCCGTCCTTGGTGATTGACTGAGGGGGAACAAAACATAGAGACTGCCCCTGCCTGTTTGTTCATGGACTATTTCAATGCAAAAATATGGACAACATTTCTGTGCTTGGAATAGAGAAGAAATTACTACTTGGTATTTAGCTGTTTCCACATTCGGACTAGACTTGGGTACCATTCCAGGGATGGGTATTTCCCTGCATCCTGGAAACATTGTGTAAATGTGCCATTTCCAAGAAGGCATTTCCACGGATGGAGAGGAATTACATTTCCATGGAGAGAGGACTTACATTTCCATGGAGAGGGGACTTACATTTCCATGGAGAGGGGACTTACATTTCCATGGAGAGTGGACTTACATTTACATGGCTAGATTGGACTTGTATTTTCATGGATGGAGAGAACTACATTTCCCAGGGTGGAGAGGACTTACGTTTCCATGCGGACATCTTGCAGACTGCGATTAACGGAGATCATCTCACTAGCCATGAGATTGAACTGGTTGATCTTGAACTTCTCCTTCATCTCGGCTTGTTGAGACTCAGGAATGTGGACAGCTTTACCATTCTCCCCCGGACCAGCAGGGGCTCTTGGCTTTAAGACTGCAACAAGACACCACCCACTTCATAAACCACTTTCTTCACGGAGAGTTCACATTACAACAGAGAATCATGATGAATTGATATTGCTTCCTTCATTAACAGAATTCTATGAGTTTCTCAGTAGGGGATGGAATAATAAAGCGGGTATGAGCATACCTATATATATGTATGTATACATATATATATGTATACATATATATATATATATATATATATATGTATACATATATATATATGTATACATACATACATATAGATATACATATATATATATATATACATACATACATATATATATATATATATATATATATATATATATATATATATATATATATATATATATATATATATATATATATATATATATAGCATCGAAAAAAAAACACACTGAGAGGATGATGTTAAGCAACACAGGCTACCCACCCGTCCACCGACTCCATCTCTGAAGTCTCAGAAAGACATGATGTCTATAATACCCAATATTTCATATTTATATCAAAGAGTTCAGGTTATAAACTTTGGTGCCCGTCTGAATCATCAATGGTGACCACTTCACTTCCTGTCTATATATACATACATAACATTACATACTTACATATATATATATATATATATATATATATATATATATATATATATATATTATATATATATATATATATATATATTAATATATATATATGTGTGTGTGTGTGTGTGTGTGTGTGTGTGTATGTGTATATGTATGTATATGTGTGTGTGTGTGTGTGTGTGTGTGTGTGTGTGTGTTATATATTTATAAACCAGTCCAAAGGTCTGTTTTTTTACTTGTCCATATTTTTAAGGAATAAATAAACTCTATGCTAATAAACACCTGTCTATATCACCGAAAAATATATTTGGCAGTTGCATCCCAGAATGGTTTTGACAACACCACCTATATAGAGGGTTTTAAATTCCCACACAAGATGGGATACATACTGGCTCAGTGCGGTCATTCATAATGGAAGTTTCTCCCATGCAGCCATAACAAAATTGCATGGATCCAATGCAATAAAGGTACCAGCTTTTGTATATAAGTCATACATAACTATTTCCCCATAGTGTAACCCTGGGAATAATAATATTAATAATTATAACAATAATGTTCAGTCCCTGTAAAGCCCTTTTTCATTGCTGCTCAAATAGTGTGATTGAATGTGATTTGGACGGACAGACTGTCCAATAGGAAAAGGGATTGTGATAGCGTCCGTTCATTAAATGTATGCAGAAACGGGCCAATCTGGTCATTGTCCCAGACTCCGGGGGTTCAGCGACGCTTCTCGCTGGCGCGCAGTATTGAATATCATTAGCATGTAAACATAGGCTGCAGCCAGGTGGTAGGGGTCCTTGACTTGGGCCAATCAGGATGAGCATCCTCTGTATAGCGTCAAATGACTCTGCCATGGAGAGTGACCCCTCAGCAATCCCCCTAGCTAGCACGCGTCTCAGCAGGGAGCAAGCGGCAACACTAAGCTTACGTTATCAGCAGTAAACCTTTATATTAACGTGCAAATAGTGGTTGTTGAATTAGGGCTTAGCCAGGGGAATGATCAAAGCAGAATACTGGCAATCTCATGTTGGTAGGGAGAGTGGGAGACAGCGCAAGGTGGTAACTTGTGCATATAACAACTGTGATCGTGTCGGTTGTAACATAGAGCATCTGCCCGAAATTTCTACTGCTCCCTAGGACCAGTGTACCTGGCACATTCACTGGTCCGACAGTGAGAGTGTGTATGTGTGTGGTAGTGTGTGTGTGTGTGTGTGTGTGTGTGTGTGTGTGTGTGTGTGTGTGTGTGTGTGTGTGTGTGTGTGTGTGTGTGTGTGTGTGTGTGTGTGTGTGTGTGTGTTGGTTTGTATCATGTGATTACAGTAATGGTCATTTTGATGCACCAGCTCATTTGACCACGTGGCCTTTCATATCAGCAAGCTCTGTTAACCAGTGAAGGAGTCAACATGCGTCCACTAATTACACCCTGATACCACCGGTAGCGTGCACGCTAATTACAGGTAAGAAATAAGTTAACCAGGTATATACAGCTGCCTGTGTCCTTACTGAAGCACAATGCTCATGAGACATTGCCCTGATAATCACCTTAACCCGGACAGTCTTGAATACATGAATGAGCGGGAGTTATATATAGCATGCGTACTAGCCTCTCCCCGCCGTGGTGCATTACCCGTTCTAACAGCGGTAGTGCCTCTGGTGGTGGTGGTGGAGCGACGCAGGGAGCTGCTTGTTGGCCGCTTCAAGACCACAGACGAACCTGGAAGACCCATTAATGATTGACTGTCTCCCCGACAGCTTATGCCGGAAAGATAAAGCAATGAATATGACAGTTTAAGGAAATGAACAAGACGCAGGACGCAGCGTCCCATGGGCCACGTGACCAAGATTCTTCGTTTCCAGCGGCGTCGGACGAAAAGAATGGAGGGCACCCTGGTGACGTTGATCAATCTTGTTTTTCCTTTACATTCCAGGACAGTTATTAAATAAAGCCATATTATGTGCCCACCAGGAGCTTGAATGCAGTGGTGTACCCGATGTACGAATCCTGGGAGGTCTTACATTGACTGACCGATGTGTAGGGCACGGAAGATGTTTTCGTTCAAAGAGGAAATGACATGGGCAGACATGCGCAGGGCGGCTTGGGGACAGCTTCCCGGTAACCGACCCGGTCACAAGCGGTGTCTGCGCCGAGAAATCAACTCTGATTATCACGAGATGTGATCGATTATCCATTTGCACGGAAAGGAAGGGAGATGAACAGGATGGGAGCTGGGAACAGCTATCCGACGAAACAAGACATCATGAGTAAAAAAGCGACCCAATAAATCAACAGCGTCATGATGCATCGGCCTCCCCACCCCCACTACCCACACCCCACTACCCCACTAGATGTGAACAGGTGGCTCCAGCACACAGCCCTCTACAAGAGATAAGCAGGTGACAGCTGCCAAGCGGCGGCAATCGAACCACTTACAAGCTCCTATACAGAGAAAGCGCACCTGCACAGATGCATCGGAAGCTACATGCTTCATTCAGCATCACGAAAGTCGATAAATGGAAGCTTTCTCATCGAAAGTAGTGCGATTTAAAACACAAAGGGAAGCTATATAAAATTTATATACCATTTCAAGCTCCAGCAATGAATTTGTCAAAACATCCCATTGTTTCTGACATCCCAAACTTCGGTGACACTCACCGTTGGGCAGTAGTCTTCCGAGCAGACCTTGGGGCGGCGCGGTGGTCTTGCCGGCACTAGCGTTAGGGTCTGCGGCGTTAGCACTGGCGCCCTGACAGGGCTGTGAGGAGGCCATGTTACAGTCAGTGAAGTACATGAGGAGGAAGACATCGAGTAAGAACCAGACGAGCGAGGTAGCGATGATCACCTTACAGTACTGCAGCTTCAATCGGCTCACCATGGTTCACGGAGAGATCACACTCACTCTCTCTCTCACACACACGCAAGGTAATCCGTGAGGCGGGCGACTGGTCACAGGTTAGCCTTAGATTTCCATTCTGTGCAGGCGTGGCTTGATAGGGCGGAAGGATGAAGTCAGTAGGACGTCGATGTCGATGGCGGGGCAGGAGACCGGGTTGGGGTGGGGGAGGGATAGGTCAGGAGAAGGGGTGACCAGCCGACCGGATGCTGGCGTTTTGATATGAGGCTCCGGAGAGAGAGACAGGGGCAGAATGTCACAGAGCGTCGCGAGTTTGTCGACTTCTTTCCGTCTGCGTGTGTAGGGAGCGCTGGTTAGACCGATCACTGGCTCCCCGTCCCGTGCACCAGGAGACTTGATACAGCTGCAGACAGAAGGTAAGGTGTTATTAATGAGGTGAAAGACGCAGGTAAGATGATTGCGGTGACGGCAAACCACGCAGGGTCATTAAGTGCAAAAACATGGGATACAGTAGTAATGACGATGTAACAGAGGTGATGGTGATGATGATGATGATGATGATAAAGCTGGAGACGAAAATGAGGATGATATGAATGAAGACAGTGATAATGATGACGATGACCATGGAAGTGATGATGCTGATTATAACGACGGCGACGGAGTTATGATGACGATGATAAAAGTGACGATGAACCTAGTGAGTAAGTATAGGGTTAAACGGCACACCAACACTATGTTACCTGGTCCCTATAAAGGTGAGATGAATATGAAGAGATAAGATTGACTTGATTCAGGAGCCGCCTTCTAGGATCAATGGAAAAACATGCGGGTGATGATGACAACGTTCAAATGCACACGATTAATCTAAGGCATGTCACCACCAGGCAATTAAGTGGATCAGGCCAATCCAGCCTCTCGTCTAAGGGAAATCCGGCAAAAAATGGTGTGTTGCATGGAATAACCTTGCAATGAATTATCTGCTCAACCAACAAGGGGTAAGATGCAGGAGGTTAGAGTGAGCCTACTCTAACCCCGAACCCACAGGGGTAAGATGCAGGAGGACAGAGTGAGCCTACTCTAACCCCGAACCCACAGGGGTAAGATGCAGGAGGACAGAGTGAGCCTACTCTACCCACAGGGGTAAGATGCAGGAGGATAGAGTGTGCCTACTCTAACCCCGAACCCACAGGGGTAAGATGCAGGAGGATAGAGTGAGCCTACTCTAACCCCGAACCCACAGGGGTAAGATGCAGGAGGATATAGTGAGCCTACTCTAACCCCGAACCCACAGGGGTAAGATGCAGGAGGACAGAGTGAGCCTACTCTAACCCCGAACCCACAGGGGTAAGATGCAGGAGGCAGATGATAAGAATGTTGACGGTCAAAATGGGGACGACAATGACTCTCACTGCCTACACCAGTTCTACACAGACAACTCTCACTGCCTACACCAGTTCTACGCAGACAACTCTCATTGCCTACACTAGCTCTACACAGACAACTCTCACTGCCTACACTAGCTCTACACAGACAACTCTCACTGCCTACACTAGCTCTACACAGCCAACTCTCACTGCCTACACTAGCTCTACACAGACAACTCTCACTGCCTACACCAGCTCTATACAGACAACTCTCACTGCCTACACCAGCTCTACAGACAACTCTCACTGCCTAGACTAGCTGCCTACACCAGCTCTACACAGACAACTCTCATTGCCTACACCAGCTCTGCACAGACAACTCTCACTGCCTACACTAGCTGCCTACACCAGCTCTACACAGACAACTCTCACTGCCTACACCAGCTCTACACAGACAACTCTCACTGCCTACACCAGCTCTACGCAGACAACTCTCATGCCTACACTAGCTCTACACAGACAACTCTCACTGCCTACACTAGCTCTACACAGACAACTCTCACTACCTACTCTAGCCCTACGAATAGACAACTCTCAATTTCTACAGTAGGTCTACAAGTGGCATGACGTGACAGATCACACGTCTGACCATTAATTGCTAGACGCTCATCTGCGCTCTGGTGGATACAGGTGACCAACGCTGCGTGTGGTTGGCTTTGAGCCGGTGACATGCGTCGCCAGCATCAGCAGCACTTTTGAACCACGGCTACACCCGACCTACAAACACACACCGCCCTCTATATACAAACTCATCGCATTCCTATTTGCCTATGAAATTGCCTTATTTAACATATGGTGTTTTATTGTCCCAAAACTAGCTTGGCTGTGAAACACGGATATAGGTTCCTATGGGGGAACCGGGAACACGAGGACAGACCTCAATTAGCGTAACGAGTGCGCTATGGGGCGAGACATGGTAGATGAGATGCTGCTGACTCGAGATAGCCACATGACTGGCTCTATCTAGCCCAGCCAGAATAACGCCTGATAGAGAGCAGCACGGCCCTCTAAGGCTCACTTCACCCCCTCCAGCCGACCCTCATCCCTCACCCCCTCCAGCCGACCCTCATCCCTCACCCAGCACCAGCCTATTACTGTATGTATAAGGACAACAGGTTGGTCAGCTCATTTGATGGAGTGTCTGTATGTTAGACGCCTGAGTGGCCCGGACAGGTCCAGTTCATCAACGTACAAAGCAAACGCCCTTAGCGTAGACCATTATGATTCCCATCATTATGCCCATGGTAGAATCATAATGGTTCAGCCTACCCTCAGAGCCTGCGACAGCACAATCACCTCAATGAGCGACGCCAACTCAACCAGCACTGACACAGATAAGACCTACATTGTCATAGGCACCCTGGTCAAAGACAAAGAACAGACCTACAAGGTCATAGGCACTCTGGTCAAAGACAGAGAATAGACATACAAGGTCATAAGCACCCTGGTCAAAGACAAAGAACAGACCTACATGGTACACAAACACCCGTGTTACGCGGACACCGCACAATAACTGCGATGCCACTGTCATTGCCTCTCCATAGCGGAATTAGGCAAAGAAACTCCGCCTCTGAAAGCGCCGCGCTCTTTACTACTTTCGATCTCTCACATCCGCGCTGTAGCCTAAGGTGGCATCCGATCATCAAAACACCAGGGGCGAGTGCCTTACCTATAGCGGAATATGTGCACAGCTTCTAGCTAAAAACATCACCAGGTGCTTGTATCATGTTGTTGAGGGTGATCAGCTTACACACGTGATCGTGTCTCAGTCTCGTTGTCGGAATTGTTCGGTAAAAGTCTGCCACTTTCAATTAACGCCTTTCGTGGATAAGATGACCATCTAACGAGGCCGTTAATAGGTCATCCAACGCAGGTTTATACTTGGTCAACTGGCCACGGAGCGGGCATCAGGCTGGCCACGGAGCGGGCATCAGGCTGGCCACGGAGCGGGCATCAGGCATCAGGCTGGCGGATAGCATGTACGACGAAAACCAGGAAAACCTATAACCGACACCGCGTGGGGAAAAACTGACGTGCGCTCGCTGCTGTGGTCAAGACCACATTGAACAGAGAGCGGACTGGATATTTTGTAGCTTACGCTATATCCCGGCTCCCGCCCAATAGGGTCCCCATCCCTACCACCAATACAAACGGGCACCCTGGGGGAAGCATCTTTGATGAGAGACCGCCCCCTCCCCGGGGCCCCGGCACAAGCAGATATTTCCCGAGTTGCCTACCCCGCCCAGTGACATGCAAACATAGATATCCTGTGATAAAACTACAAAGACTAGGCACACCGCGCACCCTTGATTGTCGTTTTAGCGGCCTCCTATGTCAAGGAAGTCCGAGAAAAGCTATAACCGACACCGCGCTGACAAATCGACCTTCACCAATTGATAAAGAACGCTACGTCTACTGCCTGTGAAGGGAGGGCGCAGTGTATCGGGTGAAATAGAAAATGGTCCATATTATCTGCTCCATGTGGTCCACATTATCGGCTCCATGTGGTCCATATTATCGGCTCCATGTGGTCCACATTATCTGCTCCATGTGGTCCATTTTATCTCTCCATCAAGCAATCACACCATCTCCGCCATCAATCCCCAGCCCATTGATTGACAACCACAATCAATCACCGATTGAAAAGAAACGGCCCAGTGAGTCGACAGGATTCTGTGAATTTGAAACAACCCCTAACGGCATAGTTCAACATTTCTGCTACCAACGACACCGACGCCGACCTCTAGTTTGGGCTTAAAGAAGTAATCAGACGGTCATTCGCTGACGAAATACTACACGAAAACTAATTACGAGTGCCATGGGAAATCGCTTTATGGTTAAAATAACATTATCTTCACACAAAAAGTTAACAAGGCGATATATGGTAAATTGTAGACAGATCCGACCTCTAGTTTGGGCTTAAAGAAGTAATCAGAGGGTCATTCGCTGACGAAATACTACACGAAAACTGATTACGAGTGCCATGGGAAATCGCTTTATGGTTAAAATAACATTATCTTCACACAAAAAATTAACAAGGCGATATATCGTAAATTGTAGACAGATCCTATGTGGTTTTATAACAATCCAGATAGGAAAATTTCTATAATCCCGCAGATAAAGGAATAATCTCGCAGGATTAATGAATATCGTGGAATAATTGAATAATCCCGTGGGTTAATTCGACCTTTATGACCCCATTCCTATGTATCTCATGGAATAACGCCTTTAATTGGAACGGCATATGCCTCGCCGCTGAAAACATCCATACGGCCACGATACCGCACTGACACAACAAAATCACCGCCGTGACCACACCCTTATCCCTGCCGTAACCCCACCCTTATCCTCACCGTGACCCCACCCTTATCCTCACCATGACCCCACCCTTATCCTCACCGTGACCCCACCCTTATCCTCACCGTGACTCCACCCTTATCCTCACCGTGACCCCACCCTAATCCCCGTCGTGACCTAACTGAAATAGTTGACCACTGCGTATCCAGCATCTAACTCATGGCATCAAACTCAGGTATCTTACTCATGACATCTAACTTATGGAATCTAACTCAGCTATCTAACTCATGGCATCTAACTCAGGTATTTAACTCATGGCATCAAACTCACATATCTAACTCATGGCATCAAACTCAGGTATCTAACTCATGACATCTAACTCAGGTATCTAACTCAGGTATCAAACTCATTGCATCTAACTTATGGCATCTAACTCATGGCATCTAACTCAGGTATCTAACACATGGCACAAGTTTTTGGCCTTCAAGGAAACGACCTTGTAAACTGCATAAGACAGCACCAGATTCCCTGTGAAATATCGCATGCATGGACCAAGAGATTGGGACACACACACACTTACATTCTCCGTTTCACATTACCTACACACGGGCTGGGGCTGACAACGTGATGAGCCTACCCTCAAGCTCGCGCCCATTAGTAAGATGCATAATATACTTCGCTCTATGACCTTAGTTATCTCGGCAAGTCGGGGTATCTCGGCGGGGTCAACTGCGACCACAGCGACCAAACCGCATACGCCATCTCTCCGCGCCAGACGGAATCAACCGACCTATAAATACTGAGCACCAATGACAGCGCGCGACGTGCACACAGTGACAGTGCGCGACGTGCACAGTGACAGCGCGCGACGTGCACACAGTGACAGCGCGCGACGTGCACACAGTGACAGCGCGCGACGTGCACACAGTGACAGCGCGCGACGTGCACAAAATGACAACGCTTGTTTCACTCGCTAGATGGTGGTAAACGGAAATCCAGCGACGAGCGATTAGAATTCAATGCGTGAACGCTCTGCGACGAAATGAACAAAAACTAATAACAGGCAAGATCTGAATGGTGGACCACGAAACAAAGTCGGCAATGAACTGGGCAGAGAATAAAACACATGGTGACGTAAGGCCAATAAATACCACATATGCCTACTATACGGGCGATGTAAACTTGACAAACGATCCACCAGTCTTCCAATCAATAATTTGGTAGATTAAGACTTCCGCCTTTTCCATCTTATTATTACCTTTCAGCATCAACAGACTGGACATCCACCATCTCTCCGCGATAAGGCTTCCGCCGTCTCACCTCGACAAGGCCTCAATCACTCCCTGACAAGGCCTCAGTCATTCCCTGACAAGGCCTCAATCACTCCCTGACAAGGCCTCAGTCACTTCCTGACAAGGCCTCAGACACTCCCTGACAATGCCTCAATGACTCCCTGACAAGGCCTCAGTCACTCCCTGACAAGGCTTCAGTCACTCCCTGACAAGGCCTGTCACTCCCTGACAAGGCCTCAATGACTCCCAGACAAGGCCTCAGTCACTTCCTGACAAGGCCTCAGTCACTTCCTGACAAGGCCTCAGACACTCCCAGACAAGGCCTCCGCCACTCCCTCACTCTCATCTCGGCAAGGCTTCCGCCATCTATCCCAGCCAGTGCTGGCCAGAAGGCCCGACCAAGCGCGTGCTACAGGGCGCTTGCCAACATGGCGGATACAAAATCAAATTCTTCAAAATATGAAAATAAATTTACACGGTGACAGTATCGACTGCTTGTCTCAATATAATTTCGGGGGGTATTTCTCAGCATATCCCGATAACTTGTATGTACTGGTCTGTTTCGTGGGTCAAGCATCGCCTGAAACGAACCAATGCTGTGATAGTAAGCTATACAAATGGCTCGCTATTGGTTTGGACAAGAATGGACGCGCTGAAGCCTAGGAGGCTGCACAAGTAATGGGAGGAGAAGCCGGATGATGGAAGGCGACTTGCTGGCTGAGCAGGTCCCGGATGATGGAAGGCGACTTGCTGGCTGAGCAGGTCCCGGATGATGGAAGGCGACTTGCTGGCTGAGCAGGTCTCTCTAGTCGAGCACAGGCCGCACAAGAGCCGCACAAGCCCAAAACTCACACCATCCAGCTGACACTGCCAGCGCGCATGCTCCGTATGTGACGGCGTGTGGTGACGCACACAGGCCCACTCACACACCTTCACAGCGACGTCACCAATATACGATGGAGTCTCGTGATCAACGAGAAACAGGTCTCATTGTCTAACAGCGTCATCGGAATCCCACTAAATGTCAGAAGGCGGGTTGTATACCCGACCCGCTAATACATGTTACACTCGACAGAATAAGCCACGCGCTCTGACTGGGATCTCATAGTATTGCAAGTAGTCATGAGCTAGGTTCACTGCTGCTATCCGGGACAGCACAGCCCTCAAAACCAGTCGCGTCAAGGTCGACATGGCCCTCAAAACCAGCCGCGTCAAGGTCATCATGGTCCTAATAACCAGCCGCGTCAAGGTCGACATGGCCCTCAAAACCAGCCGCGTCAAGGTCAACATGGTCCTCATTACCAGCAGCATGAAGGTCGACATGGCCCTCATAACCAGCAGCATCAAGGTCGACATGGCCCTCATAACCAGCCGCGTCAAGGTCAACATGGCCCTCATAACCAGCAGCATCAAGGTCGACATGGCCCTCATAACCAGCAGCATCAAGGTCAACATGGCCCTCATAACCAGCAGCATCAAGGTCAACATGGTCCTCATAACCAGCCGCGTCATGGTCGACATGGTCCTCATAACCAGCAGCGTCATGGTCGACATGGTCCTCATAACCAGCCACGTCAAAGTCGTCATTATCTAGTCTTCATTATCATCACTATCAAGTCCTCTTTATCATCATTATTAAGTCCTCATTATCATCATGATCAAGTTATCATTTCAATCAACAGTCCTCAAAATCATAAGCATCATTATCACTATAACAATTATCATCACAATCAAATAAGTGATGTTTATCATGAGTGTCATATTATTATCATATTCAACATCATCAACAGTGAATCATCAACATAGTCATTATTGCCATGAGGCATAATCAACATCATTATCTATTCAGCATATAATCATGATCCTCATTATCTATTCAGCATATAATCATGATCCTCATTATCTATTCAGCATATAATCATGATCCTCATTATCTATTCAGCATATAATCATGATCCTCATTATCTATTCAGCATATAATCATGATCCTCATTATCTATTCAGCATATAATCATGATCCTCATTATCTATTCAGCATATAATCATGATCAACATTATCTATTCAGCATATAATCATGATCATCATTATCTATTCAGCACATAATCATGATCCAAATTATCTATTCAGCACGCACAGTTGACGCCACACCAGTAGAGGTTATGTGACTTGACATCATTGCGCTCGTCATGATACAGCCCTCTTAGTCGACCCCTTCGCCTCACAGCCGACCGCCCCCCCCCCCCCCCCCCACCCTGCCCTCCTTCACCCTACTTCCGTATAGTCTTGATGAGCGTATAGCTGCTGTCACTGGGCTAGCGTACCACACCCTGTGTATGGAGACTCGTGCAGACTGATAGCGTTATCAGCTCTCGGTGATGCGTCTCCCCTCATATAATACACCAGTACCCCGCCGCCGTCGGAGCACTACCCGGCCTCTACTACAGCCCGCTATAGCCATATGCCACCGGGCTAAGGAATTTACCCCAGCAATACGAGATCGACGTAAAAAAACAGGTAGACAGACAAGCGTGTGGTGAGCTTGAGTGGCGTGGAGATGATTATACCCAGAGGACTACGCTGAGCCGTAAAACAGCGACATTAGCTCGCTTAATGTGGCGTAATGCTGACACATTATGACGAGCTGAGCACCAGACATGTGAGGGGATATGGCGATGGAACCTGTCCGTTAGTCGGGTCTCAAACCAACAGTGAGTGTGTGAGTATAACGCTCATGTGTAATATGGTGCCTAGAAAGATTAATAGATGAGACTGATTAAACAGCCGCCTTCTAGGATAACTGGGAAAAAAGACTATCGTAGGGCATGTCACCACCAGCCGATTGACTGGACCAGGCCATCCCAGGCCTCTCGTCTATGCTAAATCCGGGCCAAGTGGTGACACAGTTATTGACATGGACAAGCT
This sequence comes from Urechis unicinctus, assembly GCA_034190875.2. Classification (NCBI taxonomy): domain Eukaryota; kingdom Metazoa; phylum Annelida; class Polychaeta; order Xenopneusta; family Urechidae; genus Urechis; species Urechis unicinctus. The sequence goes on along the minus strand of CM067349.1, from coordinate 66,267,523 downwards.
CATAGGGCTGTGACAGGCGAGGGAGTTACTGAGCTGACAATCAGCTGATAGATACAGATGGAGTTACTGAGCTGACAATCAGCTGATAGACACAGATGGAGTTACTGAGCTGACAATCAGCTGATAGACACAGATGGAGTTATTGAGCTGACAATCAGCTGATAGACAGTGATTGACATGGACAACCTCATAGGGCTGTGGTAGGAGATGGAGTTATTGAGCTGACAATCAGCTGATAGACAGTGATTGACTGGATCATAGGGCACAGAGATGGAGTTATTGAACTGACAATCAGCTGATAGACAGTGATTGACATGGACAACCTCATAGGGCTGTGGTAGGAGATGGAGTTATTGAGCTGACAATCAGCTGATAGACACAGTGACTGACGTGGACAACCTCATAGGGCGTGACAGGCGAGGGAGTTACTGAGCTGACAATCAGCTGATAGATACAGATGGAGTCGCTGAGCTGACAATCAGCTGATAGACAGTGATTGACGTGGACAACCTCATAGGGCTGTGACAGGCGAGTGAGTTACTGAACTGACAATCAGCTGATAGATACAGATGGAGTTACTGAGCTGACAATCAGCTGATAGATACAGCGATCAATGTATTCTTCAGACGCGACGTCTTGCAGAGGCTGGTGCTGATGTGATAATTGATGGAGCCCCGGTCCGGATCAGCGGACGTGCTTTAATCATGACATCCATCAATACGGCTTCTATCCAATTATTCCTCTTAAGCTGATGTAGTGATGCACTGATGGGTCCGTGGAGAATGGCGCGGTCGAGCACAGTAAGGCTCTAACGGCCTAGATCCAGTGGGACTGCGTCCTTGTACGCCGGGCCCAAGCAGAAAGAGAGTAAGCACGCGACAACAGCACGGCCTGATAAGTCAGGCACATTACAAAACCATACACGTCGATGATAACATGAAACAGCACTTCCGTGTTGCCAGCGGCATCTGCTAGGCAATAATTATTCCTTACCGGTAAACGGGTGAACAATGCGATGCGACGTGGACTGGTCACAAGTGACGTCATCTCACTTGTCCTCAGTAATCGGCGAGGCTTGGTTGTGACACTAATGAGGGCGCATCAGCCGAGAGATGACAGTCGTGTGTGTGTGTGTAGCATCACCCGCCCCACAACGCTTTGTCCTCATGTCGTACGCGGGGGTTGGACCCTTCGCGGGGATTGGAGACGCCCCCTTCGCGGGGATTGGAAACGCCCCCTTCGCGGGGGGTGAAGATGGACAGTTAGTAAGACGCGGTTCACGCTCCCGGCATACGAGACAGGCGACTGATGCCACTTACTGGTGACTGATGCCACTTACTGATTACACTAACCGGTGACTGATGCCACTTACTGGTGACTGATACCACTTACCAGTGATTGATACCACTTACCAGTGACTAATACCACTTACTGGTGACTGATGCCACTTACTGGTGACTGATGCCACTAACTGGGGTCACAAGAGAAGGTATGAGTTGAATCACAGCTCCGAGGTGCACGCCGCCACCACGGAGAGCAGTGCCCACAACATGCGTCCTCACTCCTGCCAATAAACCCGGCCGCCAAGATCCAGTCAGCATCAGTATCCCGAGATGCTGCTGCAGCGGCCGCTGCTGCTGAGGCTGCTGCTGCTCATATATACACGCTGTCGTGTCAAAGGAGGGAGCGACACACCAAAGCACCGATCCCAAAATCAATTTCTAACTCTGTCAAGGGGACGAGGTGGATGTGAACACGACCGTGGCAGAGTGAGGTGGGGGTGGGGGAGAGTGTGGGAGAGAGAGAGGGGGGGGGGCAGAAAGGGAGAGATAGAAAGAGAGAGAGAGAGGGAGAGAAAGAGAAAGAGAGGTGGGGAGATACAGAGGGAGAGATAGAAAGAGAGAGAATAAGAGAGGGAGAGAGGTGGGAGAGAGAGAGAGAGGGAGAGGGAGAGAAAGAGAGGCAGCACGAGAGAAAGGGAGAGAGATACGGAGAGAAAGGGAGATAGAGATAAATATGGAGAGAGATAGAGAGAGAGAGAGCAAGAGATAGAGAGAGAGAGAGAGAGAGAGGTAGATACAGAGGGAGAGGGAGAGAGAGGTAGATACAGAGGGACAGGGAGATAGAGAGAGGGGTAGATACAGAGAGAGAGAGAGGGAGAGAGAGAGGTAGATACAGAGAGAGAGGTAGATACAGAGTGAGAGAGAGGTAGATAGAGAGGTAGATACAGAGGGAGAGGGAGAGAGAGAGAGAGGGTAGATACAGAGGGACAGGGAGATAGAGAGAGGGGTAGATACAGAGTGAGAGAGAGAGAGAGGTAGATAGAGGGAGAGAGAGAGGTAGATACAGAGGGAGAAGAGAGAGAGAGAGAGAGAGAGAGAGAGAGAGAGAGAGAGAGAGAGAGAGAGAGAGAGAGAGAGAGAGAGAGAGAGGTAGAGAGAGAGAGTAGAGGTAGAGGTAGATACAGAGGGACAGGGAGATAGAGAGAGGGGTAGATACAGAGAGAGAGAGAGAGAGAGAGAGAGAGAGAGAGAGAGAGAGAGGAGATACAGAGAGAGAGAGAGAGGTAGATCAGAGAGAGAGAGAGAGAGGTAGATACGGAGGAGGGAGGGTCTCTAGAGGGGTAGATACATACATAGAGGGAGATAGAGGGGTAGATACAGAGGGAGAGAGAGGGAGAGAGAGAGAGATTGACAATTGACCTGCCCACAATGTCACAGACTTGAAATTCACTCAAATATTGACCAGTCAACGATGTCACGGACAGAGTTCACTCAACAATCGATCGATCCACCATGCAGCATGCGCGAGCCATGCAAGGACTATTTTGTTATAACAAAAGGCTAAATGTAAACACTCCGTCAACATGACGATTATATAACCAAGCAGACCGAACGAAGTCTCTACTTTCTCATCGGGGTGAATGCCCATCACTAATGACCATTGACCATCACTAATCACCATCGCCCATCACTAATGACCATTGACCATCACTAATGACCATCGGCCATCACTAATGACCATTGACCATCACTAATCACCATCGCCCATCACTAATGACCATTGACCATCACTAATCACCATCGCCCATCACTAATGACCATTGACCATCACTAATCACCATCGCCCATCACTAATGACCATTGACCATCACTAATCACCATCGGCCATCACTAATGACCATTGCCCATAACTAATTACCATCGGCCATCACTAATCACCATTGCCCATAACTAATCACCATCGGCCATCACTAATCACCATTGCCCATAACTAATCACCATCGGCCATCACTAATCACCATCGCCTAAATTAACACGACATCTTCCTTACCCTAGGGTATCACTCGGATGTTACAGCTACCAATATACTCAACAAGTCTCACCAAAACAAGAAACACAGCCTTCCACGGCATACAGTGAGTCGAGTCTGCTAATGGCATTTACGTGTTGGAAAGAGCGGACCAGTCATTGCCCACGGCGTGTCTCAATTCAGACATGGTTCACCGGCGTGTCCCTCAATGCTGTCATTGACGCTACATATTTCCACCCCCAGGCACTGCATCAAATAAGCACATCGTACACATACAAGTGACACACACAAGTGACTCACATCCTGGTGACATTAACAAGAGACTCACTACCTGGTCCTATACAAGTGACTCACGTCCTGGTGACATTAACAAGAGACTCACTACCTGGTCCTATACAAGTGACTCACGACCTGGTGACATTAACAAGAGACTCACTACCTGGTCCTATACAAGTGACTCACGTCCTGGTGACATTAACAATAGACTAACTACCTGGCACTACACATGTGACACACTACCAAGAGAAAAATGTGTCTAAGTGACACTATTCTTTGTTACACATTTGTCAGGCACACACGCACCTCACTAAATGAATTGACGTGGGTGCCGGTAGGATTAACATAGCTCAAACAAAGATCTCACTTCCCAATTGCTAAGAGTTGGCTGATTTGTAGTTCTGACAGAAGCACCTGTCAACTGCAACCTCGATGATGATACGCTAAAAATGCAGAAGAATGGAGGTGGCCACCATGTGATGGCTTGTGAGTTGTTGACGTTAAGAAGTATGATACAGGTAACGAGCTTTGGTCCGGCTAGATTTATGTATGTCCTGGAAGTGGTGTTGGGGCCTTGTGCAAGCCAGTGCTTGCTCTAAGCTTAGGGTATTGTGTTAGATACAGGCATATGGTCCAGTACTAGCTATAAAAATAATGCCAGTGCTAGCTAAAGGCATATGGTCCAGTGCTGGCTATAAAAATAAGCTATAATTTATAAAGATAGGCTTAAGTGTTAGTTATAGAGAAACGATCCAGTGTTAGCTATGGAAATAGGTTCCAGTGTTTGCTATAGAGATAGGCTCCAGTGTTAGCTATAGAGATAGGCTCCGGTGTTAGCTATTGAGATAGGCTCCAGTGTTATATATAGAGATATGGTACATGGTTAGCTATAGAGATAGGCTCCAGTGTTACTTATAGAGGCGGTGTCACTGCTACATATATACAGACTCGGTCGTTGTGGGGCCAATACCAATCAGGAAAGAAGGTATGGTGGGAGGGGCAGTAGATGGTGGGAGGGGCTACAGATGGTGGGAGGGGCTACAGATGGTGGGAGGGGCTACAGATGGTGGGAAGGGCTATAGAGAACTCCACGGATCATTCAACCTTAACCAACATACACCCAATTGTCTGAACCTTCCTTCTGAGAATCTACAGTAAATACAGAGTTTACCTTAGCTATGGTGAACACACTCACCCCAGCATCAACCATCCGTGCCAGCTTTAGACATCATAAATTATTCATTACCAGCGACACTAGATGGCTTGATCCGCTTATTTATGCATTATCCCTCACCAAATAATCCTTTCTCTTCCCATTCCACCAACATGAGCACCTACAAGCTTATCTGGCTATAAACTCATTGACACATGCAGCATAAAAAGTGGCTATCTACTGTAATCAGCAGTAAACTGCAAATAGAAGATTGTACACCGTGATCTAGCATGGACTACTGCCGAGCATGGAGCCGCTCTATTGGTGTGGATCGAGCGTCATATATAGATCAAGCCACCCAGCTTGGAAATGGGAAATGAGCTCCAGTGACCACCACCGCATGGTAATGATCTGATCCCCTCCCCCCACACTGCAATAACCAGAATCTCCCCTCCCCCCACACCGCAATAACCAGAATCTCCCCGATCATGGCATATACTAGCCCTGCATGGACATTCAACTGTAATCCAATCAACTTCCCAGAAGCAGGAATGCAATGTCAGCGAAAAAACAACCAGCTCCAAGGCCCATCATTGAGAAGGGTGAACAAATATAGAAACAGGACTGATCCTTATCCAACAATTGTAACAAGTAAACATACACACTGCACTGATCCACACAGCTGGCATTTTCACCAAGGAAGCAAGTGCTCTGTATCCAGAAAAAAAGGTGAATTTATACATGAGGGTCCAAATCTCATTCATTTGATCCGTGCAGCATTTAGAGTTGGACTGCATGCCAGCCATTCATTGCTGTACGAGATTCACAGCCTACACTTGCCATGTGTGCTTAAATTTGCAACTCAAGTTGTGTGTTATAAAAAGATTCTGGTGCCCATTTTATATACCTGCCCTGATTAACTCTATCGGCAGCACATTCCACGTTGAACTACGGACCGTGACGAGTGAGTGTCAGTCTCCACCGCAAACATGTTGCTAGCCAGATAACCTGCCCTCCAGTGAGTCTCCACCGCAAACATGTTGCTAGCCAGATAACCTGCCCTCCAGTGTCTCCACCACAAACATGCTGCTAGCCAGATAACCTCCCCTCCAGAGTCTCCACCACAAACATGCTGCTAGCCAGATAAACTCCCTTCCAATGAGTCTCCACTGCAAACAAGCTGCTAGCCAGATAACATCCCCTCCAGTGAGTCTCCATTGCAAACAAGCTGCTAGCCAGATAACCTGCCCTCCAGTGAGTCTCCACCACAAACATGCTGCTAGCCAGATAACCTGCCCTCCAGTGAGTCTCCACCGCAAACATGTTGCTAGCCAGATAACCTGCCCTCCAGTGAGTCTCCACCGCAAACATGCTGCTAGCCAGATAACCTGCCCTCCACTGAGTCTCCATCGCAAACATGCTGCTAGCCTGATAAACTCCCCACCAGTCCAGTCTACAGGTGATCTCAATATTAGGCGGGCTGGAATTTTCCAAAAAGACTTCATCCCGTACACCTGCCTGTCTATTCACGCCTCCCAGGATGCATACAAACAGCTTAGTATGAAAAAAACACCTCAAAGACTAACAGTAACGCAGTGCGTGTGCAACTACGATAAAGATATGAATTGTTATGTTTGAAAAAGTCATTTTATGGTTCACTGGGTTTCACTTGCTTCCTAATACTTGAATGATGGTGAATTAAATGGCGACCAGATAAGTGGCTGCTTCATCCTGTCTCACAAAACAAGCACAACATTGCAGCCGTCATTGTTGCTTCATGCATAAAGCGCCAACTAATTATATTGGTTTCATTTCTTACAACACTACATACTATCAGTCTTGGTCCATTTATTCCTTCACAGAACGTGACTACAGACCTTACTGCGATAGCGCATCACCCAGGAAAGCTTCATCAAAGCACTGCAGGGTATATGCGCTGGTTTGTGAGCATTCTTCAATCGCAATCGGTATGATAATAAAAACCAGATAGCCACAGATGTAGATGATAGGCTCTGTTCACTTATGTCATTCGTACTATAATTGTGAGGTGTAAGACAAACGAGGTGTGAAGCCAATGAGTGCAGGCAGGTGGAAGTGAGGAGGTAAACATGCCTTATATGGAGAATAAATGGGGTCAGGGAGTGAACAGCACCCTGGCAAGAGCGCCACTTGTTGTGAATATTATGCCATAATATCTGTTGAAATCATCAAGCAGATTTACCAATGATCGTATGCAATGCAATAATTAATAGAACTGACAAATCATGGTTTTCAGTTGATCGACTAAGAGGGTTGACTGTGGTAGATGAATGAACGCGGTAGTTTAAGCATTAGGTTGACAACTGATATTCAATGGGCAGACTGACTTAGATTTTCAGAAGTTCAGTTGGTTGACAACTCCAGGTATTATAATAGGTTGACTTATCTCAATTTATATTCAGTGTAGGTACTTAATGATTTGACCTTTCGTGACAATCAGTGGGTTGACAGCTGTGAGTATTCAAATGGTTGACTCATCTTGATATTCAATGGGGCGACAGCTACAGGTATTCATTTGGTGCGTTCAATATTCAAGCAGTGGCAGCTGTAGGTATCCATTTAGATATGTACAACAAGATATGACAATTTCAGCTCAAAAAATAGTCTTGAAAGAAGCTGCTGATTCATTATTGTGTTTTTATGCAACTACCATGTCTACTCAATATGATATTTCTTATCATCAATAATTTTGAACACATTGATGTATAATGTTATGAATCCTTTATCAAGTTCAATTATATACAGAGAATGATGTTCATTGGCCTTTGAAGTCACTATGGATAGCATGCTATAGAGCAAGTAAATTGTTTAAGCTGAAAGGTTGGAACATAACAAGTCCATGTAAACTCAGCTATTTCATGGCAATCGATATGTTACATTTCCATTTCCGCTTATCGTTTTACCTAGATGGCAGTTCTAACATAGATGTAAATGGAATTATCCCTATATACATTCTTGATCATTTCTGTATCAGTTACGGAGTAGTCAAGGATGCACCATATATGATATAAAATGGGATATGTGTTTATTTACTGCTAAGAGTGTCATGTAGATTTAAAGTAACTCTTATCACCAACTTACCATTACATCGGGAAGCATAAGTGATAATATTATTGATTTCATACAACCATAGAATCGACGAATGTTTGCATACTTATTCATAACCCCTCTAAATTCTTATATTGGAAAACAGCCATTCACTAATAGCCATTGATATCACATAACCACCAGCAGCGTTACTTTGCTGTTCCCCTCACAAAAGCCGCTCTTGCGATCTGAGTGTCACAAGGGCCTATGCGCCCATCTAGTCCATTTAGACCTCAAAACGATTCAGATACCCCCAAACACCTCTGTAATCTCCCATGACCCAGTTAACTGTAGCGCCTTAAGTTCCCAAACCACTTCCGCATCCTACTTCAATGCCAGAATGCTCTTCTGTCTTTACCCACCAGGCGACCATCATCCTACACTGTGGTAACTGTCCCGAGAAAACTGTATTTCATTCTTTTCCCTTTCCTTTAATAGGTTATAATTGTCAGTTTCCTGTCCGGTAGAAAACGTCATAGGTAGCCAAACATGACTATTAAATCAATGCGTGAACATTTCAGTGCATTGCGTGACAAAACCAACTGTCGTTTAATCAAGGCAATAGCCAGATCCCCCAACAGCAACAACTAGCCCAACAGACCAACAGTCGAAAGGGTACTCCCTTGTCAAGAGGGAGCACAAGCTCCACTTGGTTCAAAAGAGCTAGTTACAACTGCTTTTCCTGGGCACTACAATATACCACCATTTAATTCGCATTGGTGTTTACTGACAAGTCAACTCCTGTAGATCTGATAAAGTTCGAACTGATTTGTTTAGGAAATGTTTCTTAGCGTGTGAGGATGTTGTACATGTAAGTCTGACAAAACGCTCATGGTTAGAAAACCCCAACAGGATACGCATTCTGTCATGTTGTGGGTTGGCAGTAGCATAATTATACGTCCGTGTAGAGCTAAATCAGATTTTCCTTTGAAGCAGACAATGTTTATATATTAGAAGGTTGGACAACATTTTCTTGGAGAATGGTTTTTAACTGGTTGTGCCATGTGGAAAGATAAAGGTTCTATTCCCCAGATACATTCCTATCGTTTACATAGGAAGAATATCTCCTCGAATAACACCCGCTTTGTCGCATTCTGGGAAGAGGTGAGTTTCCCACCAAATCCAGGTCAAATAGTTCATGTGGATGTTCCAATAAGCAGGGTTGACAGATTCAACGGGATGACATAAATCTTTTAATAAGTATTTCAAGTATGGCAAGTTGGCAACAGTTTCACTGACACACGACAAATGGCTGTGAATCATGCAAGTGGCTGCAACAGTCCAATTGACTTTGTAAATCAGATTAATTCCATGACGACGAACTTCAAAATACGTGACCTACTCAGACTTGCCAAGCTTTGACACAAAGTCTCAATATGAAATCTCCCACGAACACGGATCGTTGCCATGGCGCCAAAGCTATATGGTGCTGGGGGATTTCTCAGCGAAAATAAGCTGAATGCATGGTGTCTTTAAATTGACTGTACAATAAGCTGAATGCATGGTGTCTTTAAATTGACCATACAATAAGCTGAATGCATGGTGTCTTTAAATTGACCGTACAATAAGCTGAATGCATGGTGTCTTTAAATTGACCGTACAATTTTATTCTTGGTCCAACAGAAGAGATAATCATACGGATGTGTTGAGGAGAGTCTCCTTTGAGTGGATCAGAGTGTTTACCGAAAAGTTATTCGAGTTTCAGAGAGTTATCAGGTTTGGAAGCGGCAAAATCGCGATTTAACACTTTTAACTCCAAAATCTGTTCGATTACCAATCGGATCGGCATATCACTTTCATTCTTCTAGATTTTGGTGTAATTCATATTGCAATCGTATGAAGAATAAAGTGGTACGGCCGTTTTTCCTTCGGTACATAAATCGCGACTCAACTTTTATGGCCACAAAAAAGTATCAAATGAAAAAGTTATTCTTCATTAATGATATATTAAAGAACAAAATGTATCATTGCATCATTTGTCGTCAGTGGTCATTTACATGAGACTACCAAACAGCCCAAAAACGACCCTGTCCAAACGAGATCGGCGCCGCGTTTGTCCTCCCTAGTGGGAGACCCTACTGCCACCCCATCTTAGCCCAACAGTCGATCGGGTACTCCCTTTTGGTCTAACAGGAAAACCCTCCGTTTATCGGTAGATTGACAAACATGCTTAATCTATCACATTAAAAATACCAGTATTAAAAATTTGTGAAATAAAGTTGCCGGACCTCAGGGCACGTAACTTCCCAAAGTTACCAGTCCTGACCCAAATATGACAGTCTCTCTCTCTCTCTCTCAATCAATATATATATATATATATATATATATATATATATATATATATATATATATATATATATATATATATATATATATATATATATCGCCTTGGAAACTAAATTTTTCAGCTACCGGCCATATATATATATATATATATATATATATATATATATATATATATATATATATATATATATATATATATATATATATATATATATATATAAAAGCCTTGGAAACTTAATTTTTCAGCTACCGGCCACCAGAGCCGGTACCTGAAAAAAGTTACCGGCCCGGCAGTAAACCTACCGGCCCAAAAATGTGTAAGGACTCTCCACACCCTGAGTGTCAAATTTATTAAAACAAAAACGCATATACAGAACATAAATGCATGTACAGAAATAACAGGAAAAACCGGAAGCCGCAGCCTGTAGATGGCAGGTGGTCATAGCTTGTCAAATAAAACAGCTCATACAAAAACCTTAAATAGGCAAATCACAGATTAGAGTTCCTTTAGCTCCTCCCCGTATGCAAGTTCTTGGATCCTTTCAAGAGCAACACACAGAGTGGTAGTGTTATCTTCCTCACCATCACTCTTCTCATCCTCATCGTCTTCTTTTCCCTCCATAAACATGACTCGCTTCTTTCTGGGGCCACCAGTAAACCATAACTCAATGGCCCGTGAAGGGTCATAGCTGTCAATGTCTGGTGAATGAATCACTATTATCATGAGGTCATTTAGGGTGGTTATATTGAGGCTGGAGCGCCAGCCACTCTTATTAAGACCCATTGAGCCAAACCCTCGCTCACATTCTGCAGTAGAGGCAGGGAGAGTAAGGAGGAGATCCACCAAGAGGAACAGGTTAACACATTCTTCACCATACTGTCTGTTCATGTGGGGCCAGCTGAGGTCGGCCAGGCGTTTCAGCCATCCTGGATGGTTGTATACATTGAACAGGGCTGTCCACTCATCAGGTATGTTATCAGTATGTACACCTGCCTTCTTAAGTACAGGAGCAAAGTGATTGGCCAACAGCTTCTGCATCTCCAAAGTCCGTCATGTTATCCTTGTCTGGCCAGGTCTTCAAATTGGCTACACTGCATGGTAGCATATAGTACACCTTCATCGATATCCCCAAACTGCTTCTCCAAGCTGGTAATGAGGTCCTGGTGTAGATTATTCTTAGATGATTTGAAGATTGTATCGGTTCCAGTCAGTATCTTTGCCTCATAAACTTCACTGTCCTCCACCTTCTGCAGCATTGGTCCAGCCTTGGTTTGACATTTGACGAGAAGCATCTTGGTGGCCTCCATGGAGCGATGCATGTCTGCAATGCACACTTCTGTTTTCTGCAGCTTGACAGAGAGTTGGTTAAGGTGCATTAGGACACCATACAGCAAGTGTGAATATCTGAAATTTCCAGTGCCCTTGTAAAAAGGACCTTTTTTAAATTGGTGGTTGCGAGTGCTCGCCATTGTTTACAATGCATTGCGTTTTTTTCTTGGTCGAATACCAGCCACTCCCTAATCTTCCCCGAATCGTCTCGCATCCACTTCTCATTGAATTTCCTTGTCCTGCGATCTCTTTCGTAGTTTCTTGCGGTTTCCTTTTGTTCCTCTGCTGTAAATTTCACTTTCTTAGCTGGAGGAGGGTCAGCCCCATTCATATATTTCCACATTGTTGACGGTGCTTCCTCTCGCTTTCAGAATTGATTTTGGAACGTCGTCTCTACGCCACTTATATGGTGAGCTCAGTTCATGGTTTAGACAAGTGCAAGGTTGACAGTATACGCCCCAACAAGCCATCGTCATAGCTGACATGTTATGCAGAGTAGAAGATGAGGTAGCCGAGAACGGACATACGCGACGACGTTCATAAGCTTAACGGTGACGCACAGTTTATCCACGTCTCAAGGCTCGAATGAGGTGTGTCTCTAACTGCGATAAGCTGTTGGCTTTATTCGCAACGGATCAGATAACAGCTCCTCAGTCTCTTTCACCCAGCTAACAGTGTCGTCCTACAGGGTGTAATAAATTTGTATTACCAATATTTAAACTTTTGGTGACGTTCATGAGTAATTGGCTGGTTGATGCTTAAAGCTAATAGCGCTAACAATGCGCGAATGGCAAGAACATTCGCTGTTATCGCGCGCTGACCAATGATTGGCTGTCTGTTACGAAAATTTATTAATTATTCATGAGGTTAGGCGCAGACGCCAGGCTGCCGCTTGCTGCAGCCAACCATAAACGGCAATACCATCCAAACACAAATCCTGGGGCGTGTTTTGCCATGGGAAAAATCGACTCGCCAGCCGGGCGAGTGAATTGGGTACTGCCACCCGCCCGAGCCTCATTTTACTCGCCATTGGCGACCGGGCGAGTGCTAATTTCCACCCCTGTATATATATATATATATATATATATATATATACACACGCATACATATAAAGTTTCCGGTTTTTTTTCCATTCCTGTCTATAGCAGCCTAGTTGTTTGGCCAATGACATTTACATCTTTTAGAAGCTGAGATTTCATTTGGATGTCATGACAGCTCAGTAGGATTTTGACAAAATACCGAGGGAATTATTCCATCGTGAAAGTAAAGCAATGGCTATTGATGTATTACAGAGTAGGCTTATGGTGAATAAGCTTTGATTAATCAATCAATACAAAATGGCGCCGGTTCACGTCGTCGTCGAGTACTTATGAAGCAATATTTTTTTTGTTTTTTCGATCACGTTCGAATATTTCCCCAACAATTTGCCACCAAGCATTTTGACTGGGACCCTGCTGTCAGTAGAAACGGTGAAAAATTAAGCATTTTGACTGGGACCCTGCTGTCAGTAGAAACGGTGAAAAATTCGGGTGTTTCCATGGTGATTTGGGACGCTTGTATGTTGACAATTTGGCAGACTCAAAGCAGACAAGGTTCTTCACATGCAAACTTTTTCTTTCTGAATCTTATTATTTAAGTATATGTGTCATTTTGTCAATGATTATCTTTTGGAAATATCTACTTTGAAGGGCGATATGTATTCAACGATATCACATTGACATTTAAAAAAAGATAACACTTATTGATTCCCGTAGTCTGGAGGGGGCACTTGGCCTTGTCCTACGTAGGGTTGTGCCCCGGGATCTCAAAAACCTGTACCCGTCATACAAGGTAGAAATGGCAAGAGCATACCCCATCCTACAATTATGAGGTCAACAAAACCCGTCGGGAGGCCGAAAAAAACCTACCCTGACACATGTATACTACCTCTATATACTTAAGTGCCCCCTCCTCCGGGACCTGCAGCCATATGAAATGAAACTGCGTAATGTGACGTCATATCTCCAAAACTGGGGCTGCCGTAAACGAAAGTTGTGATTCTAAAAGTTCATTTGACAATTGCTAAATAATAAAGAGACAGTGGATAACCAAAATAGGCTGGAGAAGCGGATATTCATCTCATTTGTCGACATATATATTTACGTAAGTACACAACTTGGTGGTAAGCCGCGGAGACGCGAAATAAAAAAAATTGCCACACGACCCACATATCCTCACTCACGACGGTATATATTTATATTACCGTCGTTCGCGGCTAGTGCGATTCCAGAGACTCTAATGCGATACATAATACAAATTTGCTTATTAAATTGGATTTGTTAAATATAGTTGAAATCGTGAAAGTAAGTTCTTATCATTGCATATTCTACATAGGAAATGCCCACTTCGAGAACCAAGAGGGAGCTACCCCTACTGATCTGGAATCTTTGCGAGTAAGACCAGCACACTGAGCTCGAAGAGAAAAGCGCCGAAAACTTTGATTCCAATAGAATCGATTCACAACAGAAAAATAATCTACATAAACAATTTACTCGACCAACCTTAGTGATTACAAAGCTTGCGATGATTTGTTGCCCTAAACCGGTAAAAGAGAAGAGCGTCCACATCAACAGTATCACTTCGCATAGGCCGGAAATGATTATCCGGAAGTCAATATATGAAAGATGTTTTACAGCCGGGAAATATATAAACTTTTTAGATCGGTCTGTTGCTGAAGTGGGTTATTGCAATATCACAGTGGCCGATACCACAAGGTAGTACACTTGTTAAGTTAACTGAATTGTTACCAACTTTTTCTGACATTTCAGCAATGCATCTGTTATTGTTGTATGGTTTATGAAGTATTACATGCAGATGATACAACCCTTACCACCACCCTCAACTCAAGAAATTCTACATACAATATAGACACATTAAACAATGAACTTAATAATGTCAACAACTGGCTTATGCACAACAAGCTGTCCCTTAACACAAGCAAGACCAAATTCCAGATCCTTATAAATAACACAGAAATCAAACAAGTGCAATATTTCAACTTCCTGGGTCTCAACATCGATCAGCACCTCAGCTGGAAAAGTCATACTGATAAAATCCATAGCAAACTTAGTCGAACAATGGGCATTATAAATAAACTAAAACACCTCCTCCCCTTAGATATTAAAAAATATTCTACAACTCACTGATATTACCACATCTAAACTACAATTTGTTACTTTGGGGTCAACATGGTAATAAAATTGTAAAATTTCCAAAAATGATCATTTGGATCATTACCTGCAGCTCCTACAATGCTCACACTGATCCTCTTTTTAAAGAACTACGGATCTTGAAAATTGAAGATCTATTTTCACTGTCCAGATATAAATTCTATCATAATTACTGTCACAACAATCTACTCTCATATTACAATAACATAAACTTAATTAATCAAACATCTGACATTCATAATCACAATACTAGAAATCACAATAATCTTTTCATCCCAAGAGTATAACACTCTTTTGCAGTCTCATCCATTCGATTCAGCATTCCGAAATTTATCAACAATGCCCTGAACATCATATTAACAAAAATATTCTCTCATTCTTACACAGGATACTGCAAATACATAATAAAAATGGCTGATCAATAGATACAGGTATATGTGCACCACTCCAAATTGTTATACATGTACTTGCCCACATTAACTAGTCAAGCAGAAAAGTCATTTGTTATTGTATAAATTCATAAAGTGCTACTCATGTCACCAAATTCCAGACTTTGCCAAAACCCTCTGTCTATGTAAATGTTTTCTGTACCTTCTTACTCAGGTAACATGATGCTATGACCTCATGTACTTTTTTTTTATCATTGTGTACTATGTTTCTCTTTTGTACATAGTCTATCTTTTGTGTGTTTTTTTCTTTTATATTATTATTATTATTTATTTTCATTATGTTTGGGTGGCTCCAGCAGCAGCAGCTCATCAGCCTTAGTTGGAGTCTCCTTATCAATTGTTCATTGTTTATATGTTCATTGTTTAATAAATTGATCTGTCTGTCTGTCTGAAGTAAATCTTGCTTCTTGTCAGGTCAAGATTGTAATGACTTCTGTGACTCTAGTAAGTTGCTAGTTATATCCGCTTATTGAGACCATGCCATGTTGAATCAATATTGTTGCATGTATTTATAAAATTTATAAAATATTACCATAGCAGCACATCACACAATGATATCAAAAATCAAAGATGTATTAAACACTGGAATCCTTATTTCTTGAAATAGAACAAATAATCTCTTGACTCTTCCACAGTCTGCTATTTATATCAAACGATGCTTTGTTTGGTTGGTATTAAAGTTCAATGTGCTTTTCTATGCAAAAATATATCACAAAGAGGTTTTTTACTATTGATGATTAGGTGGCTAGATAGGTGATGATTTTGTGTTAAACAACCAGAAGCAAAATTAGGTAAATTCATATCTGATTAAACCTTAACAGTATTCCATCCTACCCAGGATAATTTGCAAACATCACATATGTACATGAACAATGGCACTTTAAAAAAAGAGAAAACATTTCATACATATTTGTGAACAAATTTTCTTCTAACTGTTTGCTTCTCAATGTAAATCAATATGGAGCTCTCCAGACATGACAAAGGATTGAGGTTCACTTGAGGTAACTTTTGATGGTGAATGTAAATGGCACATTAAATCTCCTTGTCTATTTATTTTGTATTGATTTGGTTAGTGAAAGTTTAAATAGATGCCACATTGGCTGTTTCATCTCTGGAAAGCTAATTTACCATCTTTTGTATGTTGATAATTTGTGTTTAATATCCCCTTCAATGAACGGTCTTAAAGAGACTGTTCAGCCCCATATTTGGAACGAGGTTGCCTAGCAAGCTGCTTGGCAACCGCACCTTGGAAACCAAAAGTTTTAAGTTTTCAGACTTTCAGTCGCTACGCGGCGCTGTGGTCTCAGAAAATAGTTCCTTACTTCGGCTGTCGCCATTAGTGTTGTCGGACATTACCCTTCCTGCTTGTCGGTCTAATGTGTGCGCAAAGATGCCAACAACTTGAATGAGTGAAGATTTGATGAAATCTACATTATGTTACCAAAGCGGAAGAATACACATCGATAGCGAGGTAAATTCAGAGCGTGTTATGATTACAGCTCACATTCGCGCGATTCATGGTTTTAGGGAGGCGCCGTTATCGATGGAGCGACATAATTAAATAAAACCACAGTAGATCATGAATATTTCCAATCAAATATTAATTTGCGGCACAAATTAGAAGATGGCATTACTTACGTCTGCGTTAAACGTTGTAATGTAATAACGAAATGATCCCTGATTGCCTTATATGGGGCTGAACAGTCTCTTTAATACATTGATTCATGCTTGTGAGAAGTTTGGCTGATGTTGTTTATAACTCTAAAAAAAAAGTCCTTTTGTATATTTTAAATCCAAATTGTTGTAGGATGCAATTTGCCAGAAGTGCATTTAAGAGGAGAGAAAATTGAATTCAAGAGAACTTTTGAATACCTTGGTCATGTATTGAATGATAACTTAAATGATGATGATGGCATTGCCAGACAATGCAGGCAGATCTAAGCTCAGGGAAACACATTAATGCCTACATTTCATATGTGTAGTGTTACTGTCAAGCTCAAACTTTTCAGAACCTTTTATTCGCCTATGTATACAGCGCAGCTGTGGTGGAAATATAAAAAAACTACCATAAATAATTTGTATATATCGCATCATAATATCCTCTAATGTATGTTAAATTTATCTAAATATGAATGTACTAGCAATGTGTGTACAGATCTAGACGTACCACGCTGCTCTTCTGTAATCCGCAACTTGAATTATCGGTTCATATATGTAGATTAGATCAATCTGACAATAAATTTGCTACATACTTAACTTTACAATTCTAGAATAAGACCGCACTAGTTAAAACTCCTCTTTGTACGCTGTTCATTTGTTCTGTTTATATGGACCACTGTTCTGGCAGATGTGTCTAAAATAAAGCCTATCTATATATATCGTACGAGGACGAAATGATGTAGAGCAGTGTGTGCAGTTCATTGCTTATGCGTTATGATTGAGCGACATGAGGAATAGGCAAAGAGCTTATAGCTACTATAAGAGTGCTCTAGCTACTAGCTATGCCGAGAGTGTGTTGAGTGAAACACGTGTCGGTCGCAAGATCGTGCGAGTGAGTTCTTTTGTAGGGAAAGAATATTAACGTTATGATTGCCATGCTTTTCTCGGCAATCATGACGTTATGTGGGTTCTAGCCGAGAGCACATTAACTGGGCTCCGATTAGGGTGGGGTCATAGCGGAGACTCTTTTGGCAAGGTCTATATTTCCCAGCCATCGCTGAGTATCCTACTAGTTTCTTTTTTAATATTCTACAGTTATTGCATTCTTGGTAAATATAAGATATCAGTATTTTTACAAGTTTCTTCTTTAACTTTTCCAGCATGCATGAAAGTGAAATGAGTAACTGTGAGTAAAACAAGTAATGTTTTTGTCATGTTGATGCATTAAGACCCTGTTTGTTAGACTTATCTTTATCAGCCAGCTCAAAGACTCATTCCAAGCTTTTGTCTTGATTGTTAAGGCAATTATATCCATAAAAAAATGTGAACTGTTCTCTGAGTATATCAAAGTTCCCAGCCCATTTCGTTTTATTTCATATTCAACAATTTTCCATCTAGTCATTGGTATTCCTCCACTATTCCCAGAGCAGACCAGACAAATTACCTTTGCCAGTTTCTAAAGATGCCTTTAACTTCAACTCAACCCCTTCCCTCTCAAAAAACCATGAAAAAAAAGAAATTATCATTCAGTCCCTTAATCAAAACTGAACATGGATAATGAGTTGATTCAACCAATGATAGGGGTACAGGAAGAGGACAAATGTAACTTGATGTCAATGGTGTCGCCCTCATATTTAACATGGAAACTACAGCCAGTGAACGTACCGGGGATGAAACAGACAGCCACAAGTAATATGAAAACAAATGTCCATTGCAGTACTTTTATTACCAATGAATGGCGATTAAAATCAACAACCCTAAAATATATCTGATTGATTATCATTATAAAGCGACATAACCTAGAACAGATAACAAAAACAAATAACCCAGTTGTTAGTGTAGCATCCCCAGCAAAAGATGCCAAGTCTGTTTAAAATGTGCGTAACGTGAAGTAAAGTCTAGATAATAGCAGAGTGAGCATATACTAACAAACATTCATGTGTTTGTACTAAATGCAAATGATAAAAGATAAACACCCCACAATAAATCACCAATGAATTAATCACTAGTATATCACAAGGAATCACAAGGCTAAGTCATACAAGGTTAGCACTACATCGGGGATAGGGTGAGAAAGCACCACAGGGAACATAGCAGGGGATCAAAGCTGCCAGTACTATCCTGGGTCTGTAAAGTATTGTATGCAAATCATTCCATGTAGAATATATATCATAATACTCCATGCAGGTGATTAAATATATAACCAACCAACCAACCAGGAGAATACAATTAAATGTTAATTTACACAAGTTATATAAGACCAAAAAGAAACTCTTACTTTGCTTCCCACTAAGCTCCTTGACATGCAGAAATCAACAAGTACTCACAACTACACCTACCTTAGTTTTTGCAGTATTATCTACAATGATTTTTGGTGACAAAAACATGCGGCTGCAGTAAATGCTTGCACCATTATCACCCCCAGCAGAAGTTCAGGCTACAGTTTATTTCTTTTTACTTCATCAAATAATCTTTGTGAAATTCAACAGGCAGACCAGCTCAACAGAAGCAGAGAATCTGAATCAACTTTGCGAGTGAAATTCCATCAGCATCCTTGTGTCTTCCCTAATATTAAACGTTGGCAAGCACTTATTTACCAGATTCAATACCTAATCCCATTCCTCGACATTATTTTAGTGATCTATCTGAAAGATACATTGTCCATAATTTCCATCTTCACCTAGTCACGGCTGCTCAATACGTCATCTATGTGCATTCAATGCGCTGTGGAGTATTTCCTAGATATTACAATGTTTTATGGCAGCTCTTCATCAGACGCGTCATCAACATCTTCCCTGTTTAGAAACTCAAACTCCTCCATCAGTTCCTGTTCTTCTGTTGGAGTCGCATCACGAGATTCCTTAAGTGCTTCTGCCATGGCTTTTGCAACGATTTCCTCAGAGTATTCAGAACTCGTAGGAGCCCGTGTTTCTGGGGTCTGTCCGCTGACACCATCCCTTAAGGTCTGTAGGCCTGATCTGGTTGTCGACAGTACACTGGATACAGCATCAGATAACAATGGGGTTGCTTTGGATACAGTCGCCATAACAACAGGGTTGGTCATTGCAGCTGCTAGCATAGTCTGTCCAGCTGCCAAAAGACCAACTGAATCTGGATTGTAAACCTGCTGACCATCTGCAGAGTCTGAATCAGTGGCGGAGAAGTCCATCCCTTCCACAAGATGCTCCTCCTCACCAACACAGCTGTCATCATCAAAATGACTCGGCACAAACTGCACAGTGTCAGGCCGTTCAGAGGAGGATTCAACCGGTGAGTCATCAGCAAGAGTTGTGTTGAGTTCATCTTCTTTGAGACTTTCTTCTTCTTTCCATTGGTGGTCGAGTGTTGGCATGAGGGACACGTCGGGGAGGAAGGATGACAGGCTGCTGCTGCTGTGGGAAGGCATCTCATCCACGAAGGGGGTCAGCGATAAGTCTGACATCTCACCATCAACTGGTAACATCAGTATTATGTATATCAGATTAAGACCCAAATAATATCATCATAAAACGATTCAAGTTGCATTCTTAAAATATAAAGTTGTTAAATTTTTTAAGCGAGTCTAAATGTAGCCTTGTTTATAAATGGATTACAATGAAAACTTGTTTTAATATAATTGTTGGGGTCAATGACAGGTCATTAGGAAAAAGTGGAGTTGAGCTAAATCAGTTTATAGTTTTAGCAAAAATGTTCAACAACTGTTTGTAATATAGCTGAATATGCATTGAATCGTGGCATGAGATGGAGCTTCACTGCGTTATAATGCACACATAGAGCGGAACAGAACAGAACAGGCATTTGCCAATGAGTAAAATTATCTACTTAATGACATTTTCTGAGACAGTAAGCTGTAGTTACATTGAGCAAGTGAGTGACTGGGAGATTCTCCGGCTGGAGTGAGCATACGAGGTGTAAACCCTGTCCCATCGTCATCAGAGTCCCCTGCAGTGGTCAGGAGGGAGGGGGTACTCCCCTGAGGAGCAAATGCCATCAATTCATCATCAGTAGACTCTAGCACCTCCTCTGTCACGACTACATCTTTACTTCGACCTGAAAACATACGTCCACTCCACAATCAGGCAGCAAATATCATGAGTTGTTGAACAAATTCAAACACTTGCAAATTTTATTCAGTGAGGGAGTTTGAGATGAATCAATTGTTATTCAGTGAGGGAGTTTGAGATGAATCAATTGTTATTCAGTGAGGGAGTTTGAGATGAATCAATTGTTATTCAGTGAGGGAGTTTGAGATGATTCAATTGTTATTCAGTGAGGGAGTTTGAGATGATTCAATTGTTATTCAGTGAGGGAGTTTGAGATGAATCAATTGTTATTCAATGAGGGAGTTTGAGATGAATCAATTGTTATTCAGTGAGGGAGTTTGAGATGAATCAGTTGTTATTCAGTGAGAGAGTCTGAGATGAATCAATTGTTATTCAATGAGGGAGTCTGAGATGAATCAATTGTTATTAAATGAGGGAGTTTGAGATGAATCAACTCATACAAAACATGTCCTGGTTCAGATATTATATCTGGTTGAGCTTTGTATACGTTTTATTTTGACATTTTTACAACAGACCTTTTTTGCGGCGCTTTATATGCATCTTCTCCTCGATTTCTGAGATGTATGGGCAAATTAGGGCGGACAGGTGACTTGACCAACTGTGGTAGAGGGCACAAGGTAATAGCAGCATTGAGATTACTGCAACAATCAACATAAAAAAACATCAAATAACTTCAACCCTGATTCAACTCTTTGAAAGAGTCTCTGACAAATACAAAATTGGTAATGTGACATACCACAAAACACAGTGCAATGTTCCCAAAGAGTGGGTGGTAAAAAAAGAATGAAGAGTGCCCCCACCCATGAGATAGGCCATGTAAACACCAGGGATGTAATACCCCAGCAGAGCAGTAGATGTCAGCAGCAGCATGGCTTTAATGAAAAACTGCAGCAAACACATTACCACCTGAGAAACTCGCGGAAACATGTCATCATAACGTGTCTAGTGTGTGATAATCATAACGTAAACCAGTCAAGACTAGCTGAAAATGATGAAATCATGGCAGTATAAATCTACCGTTAATAAGACAACATTGTTAACTGTCATTTCATGTGAAAATGTGGAAGGACTAACTATGGTGCGATGATGTCTACGGAGATCAACAGCAGATCGCACCAACTCCTCAATGGTCACGAGACAATGGGAAAGATAGGAGACAAGTTCGTGGAGGCTCAGCAGGCGCGGATGAACAGGGGTCCACCTGATGACAACATTGTGTGGGGCAATTATAACAAGCAGCACCTCATTAACACTTGACCACAGCTTGTGGGTGTGTATCAGTATGGATATATCAAGTTGTTTATCTCGGGCTTTGTCTCTGTACAAGACCGCCACATATATAATCAACAGCAAATTAAATGCTGACAACAGTGGTGATGAAAGCTATTGGAACTCACAAAGGACATAAACCCATACCCACCACTCGCAACCCCACCCCCCCACCCCACCACCTCACCCTCAAGAGAGAGCCTGGCAAAATGGCCTGTATATCAAGTCTTAGAATAAAAATTGAAGCAATCAACTCCAATAATATTTAATTATTCAATAATTGGAGGAATATATCATTTAGTGCAATGATGAGGTGATAATCTTACCCTTCTAAGTCCTCATCCGGTGGTGGAGGTACTGAAACAACATAAAACCATCAGTCACATGGTTGTTTTTATGGAAATTACGGTTAGCACTGAATGAAATGTTGAAGTATATTTAGTAGGTTGTATACCTTTTATTTCAGGCCAGATATGATTGGTCCACATGTTGAGAAAAACTGACACTGATCCAACAATGCCGACGAGGTAGAATACTTGCACTGTGCATGCCAACCTGCACACAGCCAAACATGCACTGCATGTCACACACAACCAAACACACTGTATGTCACACACAACCAAACACAGACTGTATGTCACACAGCCAAACAGGCACTGCTTGTCACACACAACCAAACCACACTGCATACCACACACATCCAAACACGCATAGCATGTCACACAACCAAACACGCACTGCATGTCACACACATCCAAAAACGCACTGCATGTCACACACAACCAAACATGCACTGCATGCCACAAAACCAAACACGCACTGCATGTCACACAGCCAAACAGCACTGCATGTCACACAACCAAACATGCACTGCATGTCACACACATCCAAAAACGCACTGCATGAAACACAACCAAACACACACTGCATGCCACACAACCAAACACGCACTGCATGTCACACAGCCAAACAGCACTGCATGTCACACAGCCAAACAGCACTGCATGTCACACAGCCAAACAGCACTGCATGTCACACACATCCAAAAACGCACTGCATGAAACACAACCAAACACGCACTGCATGCCACACAACCAAACAAGCACTGCATATCACACAGCCAAACAGCACTGCATGTCACACACATCCAAACACGCCCAGCATGTCACACAACCAAACACGCACTGCATGTCACACACACAAACGTATGTCATGATACACACATCACAAAACAAGTTATGTTACATCCATTATGACAATCAACTATAGTTGATAAAACTACCAATGGAATAACCACTTGTTGCATCTGTTGTTTCACATGTTAATGTTTTGTGCTGGTGATCAATACCTGTGTGGATTATTCTGCCTGGGAGTGGCTGTTTATTTTGAAATATGCTGTCATAAACAACGAATCCCACGCAGAAAAATCCACACAGGTATTGATCACCAGCCAACGGTAAACAATGAGTTGGCATACAGCCATCAGGTAAAGCCCCATTCTCTCAGGTATTTTGGATCTCATCCAGCCATTCAGCTCACACCAGTGAAGTGAACACCTGGCACTGAATGTCATCAGCAGGCTTATCAGTACATGGGTCCTTACCAACCCATCACTACACATCAATGTGTGGGTTTGTTCTGTAAATAGAGCAACGACCCAAGCCACCTGAAACACAACTAGTTCTTAGTTCTGCTGGTGCAGGAAAAACATTGAAGAACTGGACCTGAATGACAAGTGGGTGACCTGAACTGTCGCTGGATGACAAGTGGGTGACCTGAACTGCCGCTGGATGACAAGTGGGTGACCTGAACTGCCGCTGGATGACAAGTGGGTGACCTGAACTCCCGCTGGATGACAAGTGGGTGACCTGAACTCCCGCTGGATGACAAGTGGGTGACCTGAACTCCCGCTGGAAGACAAGTGGGTGACCTGAACTCCCGCTCTTAACAAACACTCAAGATGCGTAGATAAACAGAAAGGGGAAGACATCCAAACTTAAAATAATAAGTACTGGCAAGCAACTTGGAACAGTTGTTGTTACATTCTTTCAACCAATCCTTTAAGCGAATATACCCAAGGTAAAGGGTTCTATAATGGCACTTTAAACACTCAATACAGACAAAACGCTATCGTTACTTGACCAATCACCAACACTTTCTTTGATATCCCTGACTTTTGTGATGGAGGCCTGCATTGTTAAGCTTTCTTATATACGGGACGATCAATAAATTGATTGAAAAGAACAATATATGGCAGATAATACCAAGAAGAAGGTTGGAACTTAATTGACCAATCAAATCCAATACTCGATGATCCTACCAGTAAATGACAGGCCTGATATGAACTGGATAGTTCGATTCATAGGAACACAACAAATGTAACTTACAGCAAGGAGACCAGATGACAGTATCCCATTTTACAATTCTCCAGCATGATTGACCCTGTGATAGCCGTGCACGACGTTTATATTTATATTACCGTCGTTCGCGGCTAACCCTGTGAGATTTGATATTTAAGCCTGCATTTGCTGAGTTTATATTTATGTCACATACCATCATCAGTAATATCAATGACACAAAAATGTCATCTCAGCGTAGCGCGACCTAGTCTACTTATCCAAGACCTTGACCTGATTTCAATTTTGATGAACAAACATTACATGAATTAACAATTGACAGAACCAGCAGTTTACTTCCATTGGTAGTATACAGCATTCCTTTATCCAAGCAACGAGGTTTCGTTAGTAAATTATCAATAAATTATTACGCACCAAAACAAAATATGAACAGCCACAAACAAGGCTGAGCTGTAGCGAGGATCTTCCCAAACCAACACACTTTGCAGAGCCATGATGCGATTTTCAAACGGCCCTAACAGCTTTAAAAGGCTGTCCTCTTTGGCCGAAACCTTCAGACGAAAAGCAGGATCGGAATACATGCTCATTTTTCTCTATGTTAGCAACATTCTTATCCAATACACTCCTCGGGCGCGACCTGTCAAACCTTTATCTGTTCGCCAATGTTTTGGTTCATGACGTCATTATCGTTACTATTCGGATGGTTCGGATAATTATTCTAAGTTTATTATTTTACTTTACAAATGTCATTAAGATAGTCATTGATGATTCTGAATTAAGGAAATAAATTACTTCCATGTAGTATAAGGCCAAAAGACATTTTCCAATGAAATAATCCCTAAAAATGTTGTTGAGCAGTAATCATTCGTTATATAACGATCAGCTTGATTTCAATGTCCGCCCCCAATCTACACTTAACAGAGCATATGTTTGTGGTTCCTTTGAATGCAACCTCGATTAGAATAAATAGAAGCGGTTTATCATGAAACAATAATCCTACAAACTCAGTAGAATTTATTAACACCATTAAAGTATATGCTACTGCAACAGTCAATAACCCTTGCTCCATCAGGGAATCAATCGCCCCTTAGTTTACTCACAGAGTAATAATCCACGCGTAATGCATTTGATGGAATTTGTGAACAGCAAAATAATGACACAGAGAGGCTGTCACATTAAAACCATTTTTGAAAATATAAATTTTGCATCCCAGAATATAAGACAGCAATGAAATTATTTTAGTATGGGTAAGGATATTGGTCTCTTATAATGTATCAATGATTTTAGTATGCGCCAAGTTCTGCGAATATTATATGGACTTCCTGTCATGTCCGTAATAGATAATAATATAATTATTTTTTATAACTGTTATTATTATTCTATAAGCTTAATCAATAATTTATATCGGGGATCGATTGAGACCAAAGGAGGAAAATCATGTAGTCCGACTTCGACGAGAATTTGCAATATATTAAACCGACTTAGACCTACCCATGCTGTTCAACTTGATTACGCGACACTGTCGATTAATCTTAACAGTGTGTTTTATTTGACTAAAATAACCCACGAATGCATGGAAACTGATAATGTTTTAAATATTATAACGTTATGGGTAGTCTTATTTAAATCATCCCATAAAATTATTGTCGGTAAGGTGCGATCAACTTGCAGAGAGCAGTCCCCGACATTCAGTAATAACAACTGACTTGCCCTGTTGCAAGCCGTCAATGGAGCCAAATTTTGCCGGACTGTTTTGATCTGTCATAAAGCCACCAGTCTGGATTTTCGTCTCGAAGTTCAATGTGACAATTGTTTTTTTCCAAATAAAACGAACCAAAAAATAAGATGCCGCGTGAAATTATAACGCTTCAACTTGGACAATGCGGCAATCAAAGTGAGTTTGTTTTTCAATGGGCGATATTATACGCCCCTTCCACTACCGTTCCCGTATCATTCCAGTTAAATGCATCTCATAAATATAGAACATTGGTCGCGAGGAGTAATGATTGGGTGGTTAATGTTACAACACATTTTTCCATTTAGTCTTAGAAGTCACGATTTGTGTCTCAAAACGTGTCATCGAGAGATAAGGCTTAAATGGTTTTGCCAGCTCGTGAGTAGAAATTGCGGTCTTCTGATTGGTAATTACTGGTAATGGTATCAGCCAACTTGACCACTGTGCACCAGAAGATGTGAAGGTGCGCTGGGTCCTTTGAATATACAGCATAAGAGTCCTGTAGGGGAAGAATCATGGCTTGTCATCTCAGAGCCAGATTTCACTATTCTCAAAGTGCACACTGTCTTCCTGACAGCTACTACCTCACACATTGTTGGGTCAGCTCTGTTTGCTGTGTCAGTCAAATCTTGAGTGCACCCAGTTGTTTCCATACACATTGTAGCAGCCAGATTATGGTCGTAACATTTTGTTAATACCAGCATTCCACATTTCATTCATTGATTTAGTACAAATTGATCTTGGTGGTTATATAAAATAATTAACATCCACCATAGACTTCATTTTGAAAAGCAGAGTTTTTGTAATTGTCAATTTGCCTAGGAGTCAAGTTGCCTAGGAGTCAAGATGGTTGGGGGTGAAGTTTGCTAGGCGTTGAGTTGACTGGCATTCCACCAGATTAACCTGTGGACTCTGGTCTGTATGTCCTATTCTATACCCGGCAATGGTGAAATTTCCTGGATTTTGACCCACATGCAATCACTACTTAGTGACTGTTAAATTAGGTTCCTCACAGCTAAGCTATGTCAAGTCTCACTGAGAAGTGTTTTAGGTTCCTCACAGCTAAGCTATGTCAAATCTCGCTGAGAATTGTTTTGTTGTCCCCAACAATTGTGCAAAGTTATGATTCACAAAAGTGTACATTTAGATTGTGATAAAAAAAATGAAAACATTTCACCAGCTTGAGCGACCCCTGGTCAAAGATAACCCTTTGAAAGAATAATGTCCCATGATGTTGTGGCACCAGTGAGGTTTCAAATAAGTATTGTTGTGCTATAATATAAAGCTGCTTGTGTTGAATTCATCAGATATAATTCAGATTATATTCTTGAGTGTCAACCAACTGTTGGAGATACTCCCAACTTGGCATCCAGGTTGGGCATTGCTCCATTACCATCAATGATGCCATCTACTGCACTGATACGAAACACATACACATACCGATTCTCAGTTAGCTACTGTCAAATACACTGTATTGTTCCAGTTGGAATGGAGTTCTGGAAGCAGCTGTGTGCGGAGCATGGTATTAGTCCTGGTAAGCTTCACTCATCTCAATGGAAATAGGCTCAGATTTCGATCCCTCATAAAATTAAAAAGTGGTAGATCTTCGATAAGTTTATAAGCAGAATGTTTTTGTTTTTCAGAGGGAATACTTCAGGAATATGCTACGGAAGGCACAGACAGGAAAGATGTCTTCTTTTATCAGGTATTTTAATTGACTACTTCTGAATTCAAGAGATCGATTCTGAAACTTGAAATTGTTTGATCTGATCGTGAAAATGTTCATTACAAAGTCTAGCTTGTCATGTTTATGTTTAGAGAAATGTTAAAACACAGTGCTCTCCTTGCTCACTGTAAGGTTTGGTGCTGAAGTGAGGTTGTGTTTGGAATGCAGGCTGATGATGACCATTACATCCCGCGAGCTGTGCTGCTGGACCTCGAGCCTAGAGTCATCAATGGAATAATGAACTCTCCCTATGCAAAGTTGTACAATCCAGAGAACATATATGTGTCAAAAGATGGTGGTGGGGCTGGTAACAACTGGGCCATGGGGTACCAGCAGGTAGGCAAAGGCTTAAAGACTAATGATGTAAATTACTACATCTTATGGTGGTAAGATTACCTCTGGTCTGGAAGACAATGTCTGGTAAATTTGAACTTGGAAGTGACACAATTTTAAGGTTATTCCTTGTAATGTTTAACAAACCTTAAACACATTGACTCAACTTATGGCAGAGGTTAATCTTCAGAAATAATCTCCACTGAATATCCTGAAATATTATCATCATTATAATGTTTTGTCAACAGGGAGAGCAGCTGTATGAGGAAGTGTTTGACATATTGGACAGAGAGGCAGACGGGAGTGATAGTCTAGAGGTAGCTATTTATTTCATAGTCTAGAGGTAGCTATTTGTGTTACAGATCACCATATCTTCTCAGTATATCATGTGATACTTTTCAACCATAGAATAATAGTATATTTTATTTCTTTAATTGTTGATATAAACAAAAAACCAACATAATTTCCTTTCCAGTTGTTGATTTGATTTTATCATTTTGTCAATGTTGTGCAATGCTTAAGTATGTACTAATGTTCAATGCTCTGTAACAGGGGTTTGTCCTCTGCCATTCTATTGCTGGGGGCACTGGTTCAGGTATGGGATCCTATGTACTCGAGAGACTGACTGACAGGTAATTCCAAAAAACAACATACTTAGGCCCCTTTCTCGACTGTAGATTTTGTGTGTTGTTTTTAACCAAATGATAGAATGCTTGGTATATGCCATGTAGGTTCCCTAAGAAGCTGATTCAGACCTACTCGGTGTTTCCTAACCACGATGAAACATCCGACGTTGTTGTTCAGCCTTACAATTCTCTCCTGACCATGAAACGTCTCACTCAAAATGCAGACTGTGTGGTCAGTGAATATTTTATCTGCATACGAAAGTATTTGTTTGCAATTTGTTAAGTGCACAGGTACTCGAGTCATAAAATGCCCCTCCTCTCCAACTTCTAGTATATATAGACGGACTCTACTAGGCTGGCACACCTCCGCCTATATATACTTAAAGTTAGAGAGTAGTGGTGTTTTACTCTAGTGCCTGCAGTTAAGTGAACTTAAATCCTTTCACAGAAAAAACCATGGATTGATTGTGAAGATTTACATTTGAAGTTAAATTGTCTCTGTATCCAGGTGGTTTTGGATAATACAGCCCTTACAAAGATTGCCTTGGAGAGATTACATCTGGAAAATCCCAGTTTTGCTCAAATTAACCAATTGGTATGTGTGATTAACTCTGTCAAAACCAACTGATCCATAGAATTAATATTTCACACATTGTGGCTGTTCTAGGCCACTTAGACAGGACAAATCTTGTGCACTTGTTGATAATGATGGCCGCAGATAAACAGATAAAGTTATACATCACCAAATGTTTTTTGGAAACTATTCCTTTAGGTGTCCACTGTGATGTCTGTGTCAACGGCCACCCTGCGTTACCCTGGTTACATGAACAATGATCTGATCAGTTTGATATCACCGCTGGTGCCCACACCTCGTCTACACTTCCTCATGACCGGCTATACACCACTTACAACCGACTCCCAGGTCAACGTCACAGACACACCAGCTATTGTAACCCTCGCTTAGAAGAGAGCGTCTTAGGAGGGGCCACTTAATATTTATGTGCCATTAAGTTAGTTTTATATTTAGACAAAATATAGCAAACTGAACATTTTCAGCTTGTTACTGTGGGACTTGCTGGTGAGTTAATGTTAATGTTTAATCAGGAGGTTAGTTTAGATGTATAACGGCTGTTACAAAGGAGTTATATATTGGTGCCATATGGTGGTTATAACGTAGTCATATGGTGGTTATAACGTAGTCATATGGTGGTTCTATCGTGGTTATAACTTAGTCATATGGTGGTTATAACGTAGTCATATGGTGGTTATAATGTAGTCATATGGTGGCTCTAGCATGGTTATTTCATGGTTGATTTGTGGTTACTTGCTTCAGGTTGCTAGTACAGTAAGGAGGACCACAGTTTTGGATGTCATGTGCCGTCTCCTACAACCTAAGAACATGATGGTGTCAACGCCACTTCAGAGACAGGCAAATCACTGCTACGTATCCATTCTGAACATCATCCAGGGAGAAGTAGATCCCACTCAGGTTGGTGACATCTTGATGGACTGTTCACACTTCATTGGTTGTACAGTAAGCGTAACTCGAGGTAGGTATTGAACGAGATGCTCTGATTTGATTCAGGTACACAAAAGTCTACAGAGGATCAGAGAGAGAAAGCTAGCGCAGTTCATCCCGTGGGGCCCTGCTAGCATCCAGGTGGCGCTCTCACGCAAATCACCATACATTCAGTCAGCGCATCGTGTCAGTGGATTGATGCTGGCAAACCACACCAGCATCTCCACGGTAACGCTCAACATCTGCAGCCTTCTTATTCCATCTCAAGCCACTCTCTTGAGATATTTTGTCAGTTATCCTTTGTAGAAAGCCAACCTCCGATCAAAATACCAACCATTCCACCATCACCAGCTTTGAACATGACACCTAGCATATCTGAATCTGCGGTGACTTTTCAGCTCTTCGATCGCTGCATCAAACAATATGACAAGTTACGAAAGCGAGAGGCTTTCTTAGACCAGTTCAAAAAGACCGCCCTCTTCCAGGTATTTGTCAGTAACCAATTATGTTGGGAGGTTTATACCAGATCATTCTTGATCTGTTTATCTAGAAACAATTTAAAACTTGCAGGCACGCTCCATTCTGGTCCAGATCCTTTAATCACCAGGATTTTCCATATTGTTTGCCCGACATATTTGTCAGATTCTCGATGATAATTACTGCCTATTGCCTGTGAGGGTAGTCAATTGGAGCATATGTGTGGTTCTCTTACTAATGTCATGTGACTACAGGACAATTTGGACGAGTTTGACAGCTCGAGGGAGGTGCTTCAGCAGTTGGTGGAGGAGTATCAGGCAGCCACCAAACCCGACTACATCCACTGGGGAATGAAGCAGGTACTTATGTAGCCCGGGTCGAACGGTGGTAAACGAGGCGTCCGCCAGGGCTAGTACTACGTCAGATATATAGCACATTATTTCAGTTCGATCTCAAACAGTGATCTCCATAACAAGCCATGTCTATATCATCAATCAGTTTTTAAACATTAATATACACCTGAATTTTATTATTGTCAAATGCATGAACAAAACTCCCAGGACACAGTATCTTTCCAGACACTTGCCAATTTATATATTTGTGATTTCAACAAAGTTGTTTTCTTGATGTTTTCAGACAACGTAGGAGACATTTACTGAGCGAGGATCAAGGAATCTGTCTGCATTTCTATCACATCCAGGTAATGTGCATGGCAATCTCCTGCTGCTGTCATGTGATCTTGCCATGTGACTTAGCCAAGTTTTGAATGAAACAGGGGAATTAAGTGACTGAGATGTATTGAACTGCTGGTCTGGCTGACAGAATGCAGATCTGATGTGTTTAATGGTTGATTTTGGTCCAAGTTTGTACTTAATAAAATAAATGCAACCAATGTTGTTGATTGTTGCCTTCTGAGTTTACTTTAGTTGATGACTGACGTTTCTCCAAACTAATAGTTTCATGTAAAATCATAAGTCGTCCCTTGTTATCGGTTCAATCACATCAATCATTGATAAGTCATCCCTTGTTATCAGTTCAATCACGTCAAGCATCCCTTGTTATCAGTCACGTCCATCAAGTTGGAACTACTGCTGTGTATCATAATTGTTTACTACCTCACAATGTTGATAGCTCTGTTCTTGACCCAACCTTGTCATATACCTTTTCTTCAGCATCCATCCATCCAATAATTAGCCCCGATGATCTCAAATCCTTGATTTATTCGAGAAAATTTTTAACTTTCTTGTTCAATGCAAACCCAAGAGACTTTTTTTGGTGGCACTGAAATTACAAATGGACATCCTCAGGTGTTGATGACTCGGCCCTTGATTGACCTTTGACCCCTAGTTGATCGTAGTAAATTGTATAAAAAGTATCTTGTACAGAGGAAACTCATATGGTTTTTAGCTCTGCTGTTCAACAAAGCTTATCATATATCTAATCTTCAACTGCAAGTCCACTTCTGGCCAAATTAGACATGTGAGTCATTCCATTTCAAATGAACCAAAATTTGGAAAATTCCCCGCGAAGGATTTTTGATTTTTTTCTAGCTTCTCACAGTGAAAGTTCCATATATCTGGCGGACTTTGGTCAAATAATTAAGCCCAAATATGATTACTTCTTCAGATTCAGCCTATTTTTTATATCAAGGCCTTCATTTTGGAGCATGTTGAGGCCCCTGGAAAAGGCATTTTAAGAACAACCAGGCCCATAGCTTTCATTTTCCCTTCAGAAAAGTAAAAATATATTTGCATTGTATCATTTTTTCTCACCTTGGACCCTTGGTTATCCTCTCACAACCTCCAGTAAATGCGAAATATCACCGTGACGCGAATTCGCGAGTGGTTTTTAGTGATGTTGATTTGTATTTTTCTCAAGGAATATTCATGATTGGACCTTCATCTTTGGTATGCAAACTCAGAATCAACTTTTCTAATAGTCTAAGCAAGCCAGAAGCTCTCAGTGATGAATATCAAGATTTATAGTGTTTCAAAGTTGGCTCCAGCCTGAAAAGTGCTATTTTTATCACTTTTCGGGGGGTACTTTTCTCAAAAGGGACACATGTTGTCCCTATAATTTTTTTTGTGGTGATAGATAGGTATCTTATCCAGAACATATAAAAAAATTAGAAATGTAATATGTGTCCTTTTCATTTTACAAGCGTTTTAGAAAGGTTAGGTCCTAGTATTTTTGTAGTTCGTTCACACATAGAGACATTGCCAGATTCCAGTGGGAAGGCCTGCATGTATCCCAAAATAAGTTTATTAAGCTTCTCAGGAAAGTATCAAGACAAATTTCAAACAATTAACAGAAATATTTAACAGTGTTGCCCTGTGGGTTCAGTAAAAACAATCACGTCAACCCCAACACCATAAGGCGAGTGGTAACTGGTTTATTTAAAAAAAAATATCGGTAAAACATTGACTGGAGGTAAAATCGCAATTGAAACCAACTACGAAGATACATTCCCCTCGCTTGGGCAAAGAAACTTCGCCTCTGACAGCGCCGCGTTATTTACAACTGTAAGGTGGCATCAGATCATCAAAACACCAGGGGCGAGTTACCTTGCCTATCCCTCGCTAAGACGATTACAATGGACTGTCCTTTGAAGCACACACGCTGAGCAGGTAGAAGGCTAGCCCCGGTCGGACGGTACTATACGTATAGTCAATTAGACTTCGTGCACGGCTAGTAGTAGGCAGGTAGCTAGCTACTCATATCATCCGAGTCATATTCCTCGGTACCACTGCCACTGCTGCTGTCTCCCGCTCCAACACCAGCGCCACCTCCAGTTAGTGGATGAGAATATTCCGCGAAATGAACCAAGTTCTTCCTGTAGCAGCCGCTGCCAAACGGACACGCTGGCAGTTTAGCAGTGTTTATTTTGGTAGATTGCGGCCTGTCTCCTTTGCTGTCCTTCGACGGATGCGCAAACTCTTCTACGTGTTTAGGGTTTTTTTCTGTAACAGCGCTCGCCGTATGGACAGCAGGGCAGCGTTTTCTTGGATTTCTTGCTCGGGGGTTCGTCTGAATCTGACATTTCGCTGTTGACATAGGAAGAAGCAACTTTCGACCTGGTCTTATTGTTTCTGGTAACGTTTATGACAACGCGCGCCAAATCATCACATCAATCAATAGTCGATGTCCTTTTGGTATTCTGAAACAACTCAAGTCTAAATAAGATCATTAAGTTGTCATTCGTTGATATTTATTTTGGTTTAGATAAGCCGTTAAAGAGAAAACTATGTGGGCAAAGCACCTTTGCACTGATTGTAACCACCTGACATGGGTTAGGGTCAGGTAAATGTGTTGGGCGACCACGGAATGAATCGCGGTCAGGAGGATGCATGTGGTTTTGATATTGATCCGATAACTGCTATCAGTCTGACAAATACAGGGCAACCAATCAGCTTTCCTGTACGCGGCAAGTCGTGACATGTCCTTGTACTCATTAGCCGTGCACGACGTCTTTATATAACTAGGTACTCATTGGGCAAGGCAACTAAGCTCGGATGTAAGAGATCGAAAGTAGTAAATAGCGCGGAGCTGTAGACCTGGTAGAGGCGGAGTTTCTTTGCCTAGGTACTCATCTGCTCATATAAACGTTTGCTGTACGACTTTCTGCTGAGGCGGCAGAAAACCTGCACGCAATGGCCAATCGATTGATTTTAGTGCACTCAACGACTGATAAGGATAATGATCTTATTGTAAAACGCAGACTTTGCCCGCTTGTTTACCCGTGTATTATTTTCGACCATGATACTATGTGTATTGTATGTAATAAATACACGCCGACATCGTGCGACTAAAGACAGGGTCGGCTCGAAACTTGTCCTGTGGCGGTGGGGTTACTCACCATTTTGCTTCTGTCTATTTATAATTACAGCATATGTCTGTGAATGATATGGCCAACTTGTAACGATAGTAACATTTATTGTCAAATTTAGAACATTTGAATAACCCCCAGCAGTCTCCCACATCACATGACCCAATGACAGGCAGCAAGTTGCCACACCGAGCACTATCATGTAACATACACATAAGCTGACCAGTTTCGCACAGGAATACTAATTGCCATGGAAACTTAGAACTTAATCTCCCCTTTAATATTCACAGGGAACACCAACTGAGTTTGGAAACCCTACAAGTCCTTTAAGATAAATGATTTATAGCAGGGAGATGGGCTAACAGGAAAAAGCTTCCAGGGTGATTACAGATCTGACATAGGGAGGTTAATGTGGCCACACAACGGCTACATGCCTTGGCGCTTAGTGCCAAACAGTAAAACTTAGGAGAGAAATATTAAAACAACATGAGCAGACACAGACCACAGTTGTTACAGTCAACAAAGTGACAACATTTTTCTCAAGGTCTTCCTAACCATTGTAATTGGTAAATACATAAAATCATTATTCGTAAAATCTTACTGAACAACAAAATTTGAAATTCAATAATATCACAAATGCACATTTCAAAACCAATATTTTATATTCCTGCAACAGAAGCAATGTGGTCATTGTATCTCTGTAGATTTGTTAGTTTGGACTAGACAAAGATTTCAGCTACAGGACAATATTCCTACCAAGAGAAGTAATCAATTAGAATGTCTATCCACTAAAGCCAGAATTATGACAAAATAAACAAAACAATCAGTGAGCTTGCTCGCCAACCAGGCAGGATTTTGAAAACACAGTCTTCCAGTGCATCAACACGTCATCCTATGGGGGTACAGAAATGTGTTTTTCTTCACATATGCAATCAATGAGTCTTTTCACCTCTATGAAGTCAATCCGCTTGTCAGCTTCGAAAGCCCAGCATTTGATCATAATGGCAAAGATGTTGGCCGGACAGTTGTCTGTTCTCCTGAGGCGGTGGCCATCTAATAACTTGCGATACAGTTCCTGGAGATCTTTGCCGAGAGTGGGTTTCTCTCCGTAAGAGAACATCTCCCACAGGGTCACTCCAAAGCTCCAAACATCACCTTTTGTTCCACATTTCTTGTGAGATATTACTTCGGGGGCACACCTGTGAAAGGTGACATCAACATGTTTGTTACAAGTATTCCAGGGTCTATCAATTTAATGTGAAGATCATCAACGAATAAACCATAAACAATTTTCTGTTGCCATTCATCTAATATTGCTAAAAAGATGTCACCAACATTCTCCCCTTGTAAACAAGCTGACAAGCTGGTTCTCAATACACCACAGTAATTAACCTCACTTGCAACTTCTATGCACTGATTCATACTTAACACATCTGATAATTCATGGCAATATACCTGTTCCCATGTAAATGAGCCCACAGCGTGTATTGACGAGGAACGTGACCAATGATGTAGCTTTCCTCACCAGTACAAGGGGATATCATTACAGCGGTCTGTCTCGTTTCTTACCAGAACAAGGGGATATCATTACAGCGGTCTGTCTCGTTATTCACCAGAACAAGGGGATATCATTACAGCGATCTGTCTCGTTATTCACCAGAACAAGGTGATATCACTACAGTGGTCTGTCTCGTTACTAACCAGAACAAAGGGATATCATTACAGAGGTCTGTCTCGTTATTCACCAGAACAAAGGGATATCATTACAGCGGTCTGTCTCGTTACTAACCAGAACAAAGGGATATCATTACAGAGGTCTGTCTCGTTATTCACCAGAACAAGGGGATATCATTACAGCGGTCTGTCTCGTTATTCACCAGAACAAAGGGATATCAGTACAGCGGTCTGTCTCGTTATTCACCAGAACAAGGGGATATCATTACAGCCGTCTGTCTCGTTATTCACCAGAACAAAGGGATATCATTACAGAGGTCTGTCTCGTTATTCACCAGAACAAGGGGATATCATTACAGCGGTCTTTCTCGTTATTCACCAGAACAAAGGGATATCATTACAGCGGTCTGCTTCGTTATTCACCAAAACAAAGGGATATCATTACAACGGTCTGTCTCGTTATTCACCAGAACAAAGGGATATCATTACTGCGGTCTGTCTTGTTATTCACCAGAACAAGGGGATATCATTACAGCGGTCTGTCTCGTTATTCACCAGAACAAAGGGATATCATTACAGCGGTCTGTCTCGTTATTCACCAGAACAAAGGGATATCATTACAGCGGTCTGTCTTGTTATTCACCAGAACAAAGGGATATCATTACAGCAGTCTGTCTCGTTTCTTACCAGAACGAGGGGATATCATTACAGCGGTCTGTCTCGTTACTTACCAGAACAAGGGGATATCATTACAGCCGTCCGTCTTGTAATAGTCCTTCTCCTGCAGAAACCTGGCCATACCAAAGTCACTGATCTTTACCGACGGTCCATCGAAGACCAGGACGTTCCGAGCGGCTAGGTCACGGTGCACAACTTTCTTTCCACTCAGGAATACCATCCCCTGTAAACAATGATCATTTGTACCAATTCTATACCAAACAATGCTAACAACTCAGTGCTCAATGCCAAAAACTCGGTGCTGAATGCCAAAAACTCAGTGCTCAATGCCAACGACTCAGTGCTGAATGTCAATTAATGACAATGACTTTGTGCTGAATGACAATGACTCGGTGCTGAATCCCAACAACTCAGTGCTGAATGGTGCTCAATGTCAATGACTCAGTGCTGAATGCCAATGACAGTGCTGAATGCCAATGACAGTGCTGAAAGCCAACAACTCAGTGCTGAATGGTGCTCAATGTCAATGACTCAGTGCTGAATGCCAACAGCTTAGTGCTTAATGCTAACGATTCATTGCTGGAGCCACTCATTGAGTCCTAAGCAGTCAAGCCTGGAGATTGCAATTTTGTCAGCTGTTTGAGGTATTATTTCATCAAATGAGGCATTAATCAATATCACCTCAGCAACTTCTTTGGAGAACACGATGAGAGTTTCCAAGGAAGGTCGATTTTTCTTCACGTAGAAGTTGAGACTTCCATGACTGGCGAATTCCATGACAATCAATATGGGATGCTCTAAAACATGTAACATAAGTCAATATGAAACACACATACTTATGACAGTGTGTTGCAGGTGTCCGGCTCGTGAAAACAATGCTGACACTAACGTTCCGCATAACTGGTCCCAATGATTTCGACAATGTTCTTGTGCCTCAAGGAAATCATTATTTGTGATTCCCTCTCAAACTCTTTCTGGTTTTCCTGGTACATATCTGCCTTGATGGCCTTCAGGGCTACAGGGATTGCTTCTCCATTGCGGTAGAAAATGGCCTTATACACCTGTCCAAAGTGCCCCTGAAAACAAACAAAAACATAAGAAATTCTAACATATAGTGTTTGTTTTAAAAATCATATTTAAATTCCATGATAGCAATTCATTCTGTTATGGTGACTAAATACAAATATTATTTTAATGGAAAAACAGACTGACACAGGGCAAGTTCAAGGACATTGTCCATCAATACAAGTTTGCAGCAAGATTAATGCTTTCCCAATATCATAATCCAGGTATAATTTTAGATTTTAAGAAATTGTAGCAAGTTTTAGAGTAACCTCGCCAAGGGAGTTTTTGAAGTCACCATGATGTATAAGGTGAGGGGGGATCACATTTTCAGCATTCGGCGTGGGGGGCAACTCTCTACCCCCTTCAGCTGTAGAGCAAGACACAAATGAAAGGCATGGTAAACACGATCTTATGGACATGGCTCGTACAACAGTGAAATACAGGGAGGGAGGTGTGGTAAACCAACAAAGACATCCCCTCACCAGCACGAGGGGGGAGTCATGTGTAAATGCCATATCTTTCCACAGAATCTCAGAGTAGTAGCCCCCTCCAACTGAAAACACAGCACATTGCACCAATTAAGTCATTCCCTGGAAATATTTCCATTTTTAATGAGCTTTCTTTTTGAAGAATGTATTTGTTATTTGATATGACAGTTGGAGAAGGGATCAAACAGGTTACTAGGAAAGCTGAGGAGGGCGCTGCGAACTTCCCGTATAACTTCTTTAGGTTTCAATCGGTTCTCAGGAACTGGGTCCCGACAAGCCTGTAAAAAGAATATCAGTTAAACGTCAGGGCAGAGAGATGAAATGACTGAGGACAGAAGGGGGCTTCAACCAGTCTTTAATCCCAATGAGGAAAATAGCATGTTATTGGGACACATGTGATTATATTCTATGTGATCATGTGACACATGCGATCATGTGACACATGTGATCATGTGACACATGCGATTATATTCTATGTGATCAAATGAAAGCGTTGCAATGTAATGGATTGTGGTGATAAAAAAATTAACTGATGATGCATGTGGCCTGAAATCTGAATTATATGTGTGATAAATGCACAGGTGTGACCTTAATCACGTCCTCGACCCGGTCCATGTCTTCTAGACGGAGCTTAGGTAACGGTTTGTTGTTTCTCACATGCTCCATCACCTGAGAGGATATCAACAGGAAGTGATACGAAAACAACAGATACATAGTTACATTGAGAGGATGTTGCTAATAGCAACCAGGATACTCAAAGAATGCATAAAAATCCACTTATCCTCAAGAAAGACCTACATTCATATTCATGTGACATGACAAGACACCAGACTCGCCTTCGTCATATTGGGAAGCATCTTATGTTGGCAGCAAGCCATGCACTAACCCGGGATGAAGTCCAGTTCCTAGGAAATGGACGATCCCCTTTGGTGAATATCTCCTGAATCGTCATGCCCAGAGAGTACCTGTCCGAGTAGGCATTGGCATGAATCAGCCTGGTATAGCACTCGGGAGCTACCCACGGCATCCTGGAGGCATGCAGTCATAAACAATAGCAAGGATAGAAGCTTAGCGGTAAGAACTGATGGCAATAATTACCAAGTTGTCTTCTCAAGTACAGAGTATGAATGTAAGTGGTACACAAGGCATGGAAAGGTAAGTGGTACAAAAGGCATGGAAAGGCTAGTGGTACACAAAGCATGGGAAGGTTGGTGGAACGCAAGGCATGGAAAGGCTAGTGGTACACAAGGCATGGAAAGGCTAGTGGTACACAAGGCATGGAAAGGTTAGTGGTACACAAGGCATGGAAAGCTCAGTGGTATGCAAGGCATGGTAAGGCTAGTGGTATGCAAGGCATGGAAAGGTTAGTGGTACACAAGGCATGGAAGGTTAGTGGTACACAAGGCATGGAGAGGTTAGTGGTACACAAGGCCTTAGTGGTACACAAGGCATGGAAAGATTAGTTGTACAAAAGGCATGGAAAGGTTAGTGGTACAAAAGGCATGGAAAGGTTAGTGGTACACAAGGCATGGAAAGGTTAGTGGTACACAAGGCATGGAAATGTCAGTGGTACACAAGGCATGGAAATGTCAGTGGTACACAAAGCATGGAAATGTCAGTGGTACACAAGGCATGGGGAGGTTGGTGGTACACAAGGCATGGAGAGGTTAGTGATACACAAGGTATGGGGAGGTTGGTGGTACACAAGGTATGGGGAGGTTGGTGGTACACAAGGCATGGAGAGGTTAGTGGTACACAAGGTATGGGGAGGTTGGTGGTACACAAGGTATGGGGAGGTTGGTGGTACACAAGGTATGGGGAGGTTGGTGGTACACAAGGCATGGAGAGGTTAGTGGTACACAAGGTATGGGGAGGTTGGTGGTACACAAGGTATGGGGAGGTTGGTGGTGCACAAGGCATGGAGAGGTTAGTGGTACACTAGGTATGGGGAGGTTGGTGGTACACAAGGTATGGGGAGGTTGGTGGTACACAAGGTATGGGGAGGTTGGTGGTACACAAGGCATGGAGAGGTTAGTGGTACACAAGGCATGGAGAGGTTAGTGGTACACAAGGTATGGGGAGGTTGGTGGTACAAAAGGCATGGAGAGGTTAGTGGTACACAAGGTATGGGGAGGTTGGTGGTACACAAGGCATGGAGAGGTTAGTGGTACACTAGGTATGGGGAGGTTGGTGGTACACAAGGTATGGGGAGGTTGGTGGTACACAAGGTATGGGGAGGTTGGTGGTACACAAGGCATGGAGAGGTTAGTGGTACATAAGGTATGGGGAGGTTGGTGGTACACAAGGTATGGGGAGGTTGGTGGTGCACAAGGCATGGAGATGTTAGTGGTACACTAGGTATGGGGAGGTTGGTGGTACACAAGGTATGGGGAGGTGGTGGTACACAAGGTATGGGGAGGTTGGTGGTACACAAGGCATGGAAAGGTTAGTGGTACACAAGGCATGGAGAGATTAGTGGTACACAAGGTATGGGGAGGTTGGTGGTACACAAGGCATGGAGAGGTTAGTGATACACAAGGTATGGGGAGGTTGGTGGTACACAAGGTATGGGGAGGTTGGTGGTACACAAGGCATGGAGAGGTTAGTGGTACACAAGGTATGGGGAGGTTGGTGGTACACAAGGTATGGGGAGGTTGGTGGTACACAAGGCATGGAGAGGTTAGTGGTACACAAGGTATGGGGAGGTTGGTGGTACACAAGGTATGGGGAGGTTGGTGTGCACAAGGCAAGGTTAGTGGTACACTAGGGGGAGGTTGGTGGTACATAAGGTATGGGGA
The DNA here is from genome assembly GCA_034190875.2 of Urechis unicinctus. Taxonomy (NCBI): domain Eukaryota; kingdom Metazoa; phylum Annelida; class Polychaeta; order Xenopneusta; family Urechidae; genus Urechis; species Urechis unicinctus. The sequence continues at coordinate 66,226,088 of CM067349.1, read as the reverse complement.
GGTTGGTGGGTACACAAGGCATGAAGAGGTTAGTGGTACACAAGGCATGGAGAGGTTAGTGATACACAAGGTATTGGGGGGTTGGTGGTACACAAGGCATGGAGAGGTTAGTGATACACAAGGTATGGGGAGGTTGGTGGTACACAAGGTATGGGGAGGTTGGTGGTACACAAGGCATGGAGAGGTTAGTGGTACACAAGGCATGGAGAGGTTAGTGGTACACAAGGTATGGGGAGGTTGGTGGTACACAAGGTATGGGGAGGTTGGTGGTAGGGTTGTGGTAGGTGCCTAGGGTTTACCTTTCCCTGTTGTCCTCATCCTCCTGAAGCAGTTGGTTGTACATGTAAACAAGTCCGGGGTCAGCGATCTTCACGAGTATACTCTCGTGGTTATTATAGTCCATGACGAGGATGTTACGACATCGTAGATTGCCATGAACCTCACCGATCCCATCCGCACCTGCCCGGTCCTCTTGCTGACCACCAATAACAACGCTATATCTCATCACATACACCTGAAGGTTCTTCATATACATAGGGAGATTTTCATTCATTTTATAGGTCAAACTAGACTGTCAGTGTTTATATATTATTATCCTGGGATAATTCCTGAAATGGTGCATAACACTTGAAATCAACATCAGAATGATGATGACTGAGGAAAATAACATCTTGTGGCAGTCCACAGACCCTGAGTTTGTATGTTCGTTCATTCCAAAAACAACTTTCTGTGAATATTGGCATAAATAAGAGAAATGGACTTGTATGATACTGAAGGCAGGTGAATTATCCAGACACAACCAACAGGCAAGAGGTGTAAGTACTGACCAGATAGCTGAGGGCGGAGCTGATCTGCTCCGTGGCCATGAAGAGGTCATATTTTGTCAGTCGGTTGTTATTTTGGAGGTATTGTTCAAGCGTGCCATATGGAGCATAGTCGAGCAAGCCTCGTAGCGGTACATCCAGACATAAGGCATGTACACTAACAATCGCTGGGTGACTCCAAAAACTAACCTTGTGCAAAGCGTTGCATAAGGCCTGAAAGTGAACACAACTCTGGCTGTGACAATCACCCAAATTTGGATTACTGTTGATGTACAGCAATACAAGCCAGAGTTTGTAAGAGAGAGTCACCTGTAAGGCACCAGGGGGCGCATCATCCTTGAGGGCCTTTACTGCCACCAGAGCATACTTGTTGCCTTTCAGTAGCTTCCCTTTCATAACTCGTGTATATTTCCCTGTGTTGACTACCATAGAAAACAACAGGTTACTACAGTACAGCCTGTTACATGTTCAATCAAATTAGTCCTCATCTACAGCATTTAGATTATTCACGAATGTGTAACTATGGTCCAATAGCCAGAGAGACTGTTACAGTTACAATAATGATCATAATGAAATGAAAAACTCGTCCAAATTTTAATGCTCGTGTGAAAGACCAGCAATGAGGAAGCACACTTACTAGACTCCACGAGTTCGACCGAAGATACGAGACTGACAGCGGACCGCTGCTGGGCCGGGGCAGCTGGTTGTCTCATGGAATCTCTGTCCTGGTTTCGACAGAGTAACAACAATGGGTCCACTAAGACACAATCACATCAATAAATCAGTCACAAACAGATCTGAATAGTACAACAAATCGACATATAAATTTAAAATCTTGTCGCACTTCATTATTATAACACAAATTGGTGAATCACTGATAATGCCAGGAGGTTTTACGGGGCTGGGATTATGGTGAAACATTGATAATGCCAGTCTTACTGGGCTGGGACACGGGGACTGCCTTCTGGAGGTGCAGCTTGTCATGGTCTCCTTTACGATAGTGATCCAGCAGCTCAAACATGTTTTCAAACAACGGCTCGTTATCCAGCGACACCTGTGAAGAACAGGTGTTGTACTGGAGTTGTCACTCACACATACCTTCTCTATAGCATGCCTCCCAGTGCAACTCAATACATCACAAGGCACACACACGTATTGTTCTTACATGGACTACGCAATGTCTCTCGTTTCTTCAGGCCTTCCACCCTAAAATGTGTTTTTTGCCCTATGTATCAAGGATGTTAGTCGACTGCTTTGAATATGTTTGAGACCATTTGGTGCCATGCAATGTGAGTGTAACCATCAGGGGAAATGGTAAGCAGCGCATATTATCTTTTTATACAGTTTAAAATTGACAATGATGTAATTCGTAATGATGGCTTATCATCAATGTTCATATTGGCAGGTCAAATTTGTTGCGATGTTTCAGTGGTATGTATTCAGATATACAAAGTCACTAAGATAATGAGTGCAATATTAAAATATAGAGCAAAACAACAGATGCATTTCATTAAAAAATCATCACAACATAAAGTATCATTGCTTAACTTCAATAGGATGTGAAGATTCAATGTAGAACAAATACAGTATGTGTTGACCACTACATGACAGCCACCGCTGAAAACGGGCCGAGTTTGATTCAAAATAAGATTGAACGTAATGGCTGGAATGCATGGTTATCGCTGAGATGGAGAAGCAGCTGTACCTGGTAGCGACCACACTCAAGTAGGAGAACAGCCACAGAGATGATTGAGCCCTTGCTGATGCACGTAAGAGCGTAAGAGCCAATGCGATCATGCTTCATCTTGAGGAGGAAGTTTAGTTCAGGCTGTGCTTGGTGGCGTTCACGAAGACGCATCGCTGCCCAGTCGAGGCTGTAAAGGAAGAAGAGTGCTCTGGAATGGGATACACACTGGTAGGAATCGTCAGGGGCTTGATGAATGGGGTACACACTGGTAGGAATCGTCAGGGGCTTGATGAATGTAAGAGGGAATGGCCTGAGCGATGATAGCGAGGCTTGAAGAACGTGTAGAGAAGATGGTGAATTAATGATTAAAGAAAGGTTAACTCACAACATAACATCCAAGGTGAAAGTGAGAATTATAATGTTGACAATGATAATGATGATGTCGACAATTATAATGATGATGTCGACAATGATGATGTCGACAATGATAATGATGATGTCGACAATGATAATGACCCCATTGCCTGCCCATGACCCTATCACCCAAAAATGAGCCCATCGCCGGTTAACACATACAAACCTGACAGGTCCGTGGCACCTTAGTTTCTTCACCTGCTTGGTGAAAACCTCAGCCCTAACTTCACCACAGACGTGGTGATGAAAGTCTTCCGTCAGGCGATAGTATCCATCAAGACAAGCCGCAAATGACAAGGCAGCTTCCTCCGACTCGAAGCTCACCATCTGATGCAACTAATTCCTGCTTTACTTTGTCAAGAATCACAATAATGGTGGTATGAAACATACACAACAGATGTATGGTTGGATTGTAACTACCTCAGGTATGTTGGCTTTCCGATTGATTGTCACCTCACAAGGTGTTCTACTGGTCTCCACATTGACATCGACCAGGTCTGATATCTTCGCAATAACCTCATACTGGCTACCTTCCTGCTGACAATATTCACATACACTCAAACATGTACTGCACTCTTTGGTCGCTCAATGCATAACAACGAATAAAAATGTCTTAGTCAACCTTATTCACCACAAAATAAAATTGCAAACTTGACGGAAAATCCAAAGAAATAATATAATTTGCTGGAACAAGCTCTATTAGAAAAGACAGGCCTTGATCCACATAGCTAGTTAGCTTACATGTTTTAACTTCTTGCAAACAACTTCTGCCTCTCTTGGATCGATGCAGATCTGGTTGTCTTTGAACATCTCTCGACCGTACTTGGGTGCACAATTCAACAGGCCATCATATATATAGCGTATTTTCAAATCAAAAACAGAATGACCGTAAGCAAACTCTGTTTCGAGAGGATTCTTCAAGTTCATGGAGAGCCTGAACTTTTCCCATGGATTCCTGAATTTAGTTTTGTAGTAAGGAGGCAAGAAATATTTCTCTTTAACTTTCTTGAGTTGCTCCAGCTCCATATCATACTCCCGGCCATACCTAACCATATCCACGATGACAAGCCCCAGAATTTGGTCCAGTTCAGTATTTTCATCGAATGTTATATCATTCAAGTAGTCATCTTGGTATTGCAGGAACAAGTAATTGAAAACTTCACAGTCTGATTGAAGCATACTTCTCATATTTTTCTCCGGAACAAAATAACGCATCCTGAAAATGAATGTCTGTGTCTGCTCAGCCAAACAAGGGATACTTTTGTTGGGTGGCAACCATATCTTTAAATCTGGTGTCACAAGAGCAAACAACTGCATCGACAAAGAACCCAAACGGAGTTCTTTTGCTACTTCAGTCACAATTTCTTCCGCCAAGTAATTTGTCCCAAATTTTGTAAATGAGATGGACTTGCTGTTATCACTACTTGAGTTGAGTTCAATGTCTGTGTAGAGCTTGATAACAATTCCACCCCTGTCTTTTGAGCAGGAGGTACCTGGCCTGGAAAGCTTAGGCATCTTGGAAGGCATTCTACCAACTGGACACAATCAACAGGTGAGAATGCACCATTTGTATAAGAATGGCACAAGAAAACTGAAGAATATAAATAATAAAACAAACTATTATCACCAGCCATCAGGTTTAGGCCAACATCTCAACAGCAGATGGATTTATTATGCCACGATGTTTGAAACAACCTAGGATATTTCTGATGATATAAAAATATGACAAATCCTGCCAGGTATTGGATTATTTATGAAGTGACAATTCAGGGCATGTTGATGACATTATCTTGCCAAGTCCAAAGGAGACTTTCTGAGCATACAGACTATGCCATTATGAGTAATAAGACTCAACTCGAACTAGCAGCTCATGTTGTGGTTATCTAGGGGCATCAGAGGGGCATTCATTATTAAGTTCTCCTTAAATATAACTTTCATCATAACGACAAAATATCACACAGTATTTGTTCACTAGATGCTCATGGAGTGGGATCAACTTGTCGTATCCGAATGCCATTTCACAAGGTTGCATACATTTCAGTTTCTGTTGTTGAAAGTTCTGATTCAGACTAGATTAGCCCTGTGGGCAGGCAGAATTCTTTCCAAACCCTCCCCCCCCACAACCGTATTGTAGTATCAAAACTACAAACAATTTGATCAAGAAAACTGTCAACAATGTGCTGCTTACAGTTAATTCATTTTAAAGAAGCGGGGACAGGGATTTTGAGGTGAATATCACGATGCATACACGCTTGTTATTCAGGTGGATGCCAGGTATCTGATTTCCGTTGAAGATAGCCCGATACCTAGCTGTGCACAACGTCTTATTGATGTATATATTTATATCACCGTCTTGCGCGGCTAACCGATACCTACTCAGATCTCTTGTAGGGCTACCAGATAGGCGATACCTAGCCCTGCGCGGAGTATCAAGTCATTATTACGTAGACGTCCTGTAGGGCTACGGGTAGCCCTGCAGGACGTCTGAGTAGACCAAGACGCCCGACCGTGGTTAGGCTACCCGATACCAGACCGAACTCGCATTGACTCTCTAGACTATGCTCGAGCCCAGCAGGACGTTTGAGCCTGAGGTATATCTGTATATATTTATATTACCGTCCGACTGGGGCTAGTAAATCCTGCAGGCCAACAGCAATTTCAATTAATTGAGTCTAAACATCAAGAATATAAACGTATATCAATTCAAAGTAAACCTACGAGGATGATTTTATCTGTAATCGTTTAAAATGAGTCGTACTCATCGTAAACAAGTCAGGAACTCCTTTTCCCTCTGGTCAAACTAAGTCCAGGATTCACCTGAGTAATTGCCATTCGTGACGTCATTCACGCATACGTTGCGGTGGAGGCACATTAAAAGTTCTCTCCACTATTGGATGCCTCGCCGACTTTTGGTTGGGAGATGTTAGGCGGGGAGCTGTCACTGTTATTAGGTTTTAGGGTAGTGAATGATGTATTTGTTGGTATCTCAGCGCAATCTGTACACTTCATTGTATTAGTTTTAAAAAACTCAACATGATTGATTTCAAATGAGCAATGAAAAGGTGTTCCCTACCTTTTTTAAACATTTCATTAAAACATTTTACTAATGATTGAAGACTGATGAATATTTTTTAGCTTTTCCAATAATTTTGTTGTATTAATGTAACCGGTATATTTTTTGGGGTGCATAAATCTAGTTTTCCGTCGTAACGTGTCCGCACCATTACAGTCATATATCAAGGCATTTCTGCAGTAACCCCATAGCGCTATGACAGCATGAGAAGTACTACATCCGGTTGCGATGATAAGCAGAAATATCAAGAGTTCACTGAGACTACTCACAGTTTTGTCTCATTTTAAACCTTGTAAATAATTTACCCCATATATATTATACTGCTTTGTGTTGACAAATATGATTTTATTGCACTGCAACACGAATCGTAAACTGACAGTTGCAGAGTTGACCGTATATGAACAGTCGTTACTCGATCTGATTCGACTTCATCTGTTTATTAAACTAAATTGGCACAAGCGCCAACGGCATGTCTTCCAACGGCAATATGGTATCAACAATATTACACGAACACATGTTATCTCTAAACAAAATGAATACTTGACCTATTAGTTCAGCAATCGGGACTGTGATTGCGCCTTGTTTACATAACGTAAGGTTGGTGTTAAGGTAGACCTACAGTAGGCCCGTAGTTAGGCGTGCACGGCTAGCCTGTAGTAGAGGCCTACCTCATGCAAGCCAAATGTGGTGGACTGGTCAATCATGAAAATATTTCTTCGACCTACTTTTTATCCATTTGAAATAGCCATATGGATGTTATTTTGTTCGATTCAATTGTTGATTACCTTGTTCCCTGAAGTTGTAGGAAAGCTGTAATACGTGGCATTTGGAAAATTTGAAGCGGAATATCGTCCACAAATGTGTCTGCTCAAATCTATGTGAAACCAAAGCAATTTCATCATAATGTACTTTATTATCCAAGACAAAAATGGCGATAAAAGAAGCAGCATTAATGTTTGTGATATGTTTTTGATTCATTTGTGCATATATTGAAGATTGAATACGATCTGGATTTTTCAGTGAGCACCGTAAGATGTTTAAGTATAACCAGATATGGTTTGTCTTTGTATTTGTTCAACAATGAAAACCAAACGCCAGACCTAACAGGTAGTAGTTAGGTCTGTTAACCGGGCTAGTGTTAAGGCACCTTATACGCCGCACACATTTACAATAGATGTCAGCGAGGGGAGCTGGTAATGCACACTATTTTAGGATAGATGTCACAAGCTGCTGCCGCCTAGATGTTTTGACATGAACTCTTAGCCAAGTCAATGCAAAGCCGAGGGAAGCAATGAATGCCTCTGGTCGATTAAGTAAGGTTTGGCCTACTTATACATGTCAAGCCTGCAGAAGAAAACATTCAACTAACTGTCCTTTTTTACTGTTTTATTTCATTGTGAATGCCTAAAATACTGTTACAATCATTATCACGAGGCCAAGTTCTTAATACTGACAAAATTTTATGTGCGTAAATACAGCCGTTTCAGAGATAACAGCGAGGAGAGAACTCGTAGCAAAAACCGCTATAGGTACTCTCATTATACAAAGTACAAAAAGTGAAAACAAGTATTTTTTCTGCCTATTCCATACTACAATAATTGCTTGTTACAACCATGTAATTCATATGTTCGTAACTGCAGTAGTTATGGAGAAGATAGTTACAGAAAATTGGGAAAAAAATCGATCCCATAGGCCTCTAACACTGCGCATGCGCGTCAAACTGGATTGGTAGTTGTGTCCCAATTTGATCTATCATTCCCCAAAATTTCTTGTTGATATGTCCAACCGTTCTGGAGAAAAGCCCGAAAAACTGGAGAAGAAAAAAAATGAGTGATTCTTCTTTATGCAATTACAACTGGCCGGGCAAGTGAAATCACCACCGATGGTTGAAGATAGGCGGATATAAAATGCGGGCGTGAGAGATCGATAGCAGCAAACAGCACGGACGTTGTCAGTAGGTGTATAACAGTGAAGTGTCCGATTTTAAAGGCTGAGCAAATTAATATTCCATCAGAGCATGTTTAATAAAACCCATGGTTTGGTCCGAGTCATTTTCCATTAAGAAACTGACCTAAAATAGATGCCAGGCAGTGGCTAGAGGCCTTGTACCAGTCTGCGGCTTGTCTGTGCCAGAGATCCCTTAGTCGTTGCCTCACAAACGCTTCACTAGATCCCTGCACTAGATCATAGCCTGACTTAGAACTTGATAGAAATTTGCAGTTTGGTTGCATGAATTTAAATGTGTGACGAAGAAGAAGTTCTATTTCCATCATAAAACTTACAAATCCTGTCAAACCTCCATAACCTTTTTTGAATCCCTGGTAACGTGGAGCTCTCGCACCAGCCAATCCCTGGTAACGTGGAGCTCTCGCACCAGCCAATCCCTGGCTAAGGTCACTCGATGTGACAAGCTGAATTCAGAGATGCATTATGTTGTAGCCCAGCACTGACAAGGAAACCAAAAGATAGCAGGAAGTTTTGTATGCATGATTTTGGCCATATATGTTAAGGCCATGTAAAGATACAAAACACATTGAGGAGCATAAAGCTGTTTGATCTGTCAGTGTTTAGTGAGTCAGAAGAGAGTATTTCCTGTGTATATTGAGGTTTCTCTTTCAGGGAAAAATATACAACCAGTTAGCTTTGGAGTCTAACCTCCCATTCCATGTCATGACAGCTTCTAATATTTTGAAGCTAAAAATACCTTAAATCATCCTGGCAAGATTTCGCGAATCTCTGTTTCAGTCTTAAGGAAGACTCACAGCTTTCACTCGCAGCCTCAGGTGATATCTGGCCGAAGAATGAAGGTTCGTTTGGTGCCCGCGCTTGAGGATAACTACATGTATCTGCTGATCGATGAAACCACCAAGCAATGTGCAGCTGTGGATCCCGTTGAACCACAGAAGGTTAGTTTGCATGATGTAGTCAAATATTAATTCAACTGAGAAAAGACTTATTTATGCTGGTGACCTGTATTCTGACGCCAAATATAGATACTCTTTTTCTTGAAACAATTCTTTCACATCCTGTCTTGTATACCCTCAAATTTCTTTTGACAATTTCCGATGATTCCATTAAATTTTTTGTCTTACTCCCACACTTCTTGTTATTAGCTGTTCAGTAGAGTTGATAATACCTTTGCTCTGGCATTGGTCTTTCTGCATTTCCTTTTAAAACACAATCTATCAGTCCCAAACGTCACATGAAACTCATATAAAGTTCAACAGCTGTTTCTAAGCCATCAAATGAACTTTTCCCAACTTGTTTCCCCCATATGTAAAGTCTGTTGAGAGAAATTATCAATGACTTTGACATCATTCTCAAGGTCATGTCCTCAAATGAACAATGTGTGAACCCAACACATTTAAGTGGTTGGTATATATCACCATAGCTAGCAGAATTAAAAGTTGCACATTTACGTTGCAGACAGCAAGTTTATGCACACTCTGGTCATCCAAGCATCGTAATCATTCTCATCATTGCAATTTGTTGAAAGCCACATTAAGGCGAAAAGTTTCATTTCTTTGCTGCCTGCCCCCATACTCTTCTTGCATGGTCAAGTTTGCTGGTGACTGTTTGCGTGATGTAGATTCTGGCTGCAGTAAAGGAGGAGGGCGCGACTCTCACATCCATACTCACTACACACCACCACTGGTAAGGAAGAGGGCACTACTCTCACATCCATACTCACTACACACCACCACTGGTAAGGAAGAGGGCACTACTCTCACATCCATACTCACTACACACCACCACTGGTAAGGAAGAGGGCGCTACTCTCACATCCATACTCACTACACCACCACTGGTAAGGAAGAGGGCGCTACTCTCACATCCATACTCACTACACACCACCACTGGTAAGGAAGAGGGCGCTACTCTCACATCCATACTCACTACACACCACCACTGGTAAGGAAGAGGGCGCTACTCTCACATCCATACTCACCACACCACCACTGGTAAGGAAGAGGGCGCTACTCTCACATCCATACTCACTACACACCACCACTGGTAAGGAAGAGGGCACTACTCTCACATCCATACTCACTACACACCACCACTGGTAAGGAAGAGGGCACTACTCTCACATCCATACTCACTACACACCACCACTGGTAAGGAAGAGGGCACTACTCTCACATCCCATACTCTACTACACACACCACTGGTAAGGAAGAGGGCGCTACTCTCACATCCATACTCACTACACACCACCACTGGTAAGGAAGAGGGCACTACTCTCACATCCATACTCACTACACACCACCACTGGTAAGGAAGAGGGCGCTACTCTCACATCCATACTCACTCACTACACCCACCACTGGTAAGGAAGAGGGCACTACTCTCACATCCATACTCACTACACACCATCACTGGTATGGAAGAGGGCGCTACTCTCACATCCATACTCACTACACACCACCACTGGTAAGGAAGTGGGCGCTACTCTCATCCATACTCCATACACTACACCACCACCACTGGTAAGGAAGAGGGCGCTACTCTCACATCCATACTCACTACACACCACCACTGGTAAGGAAGAGGGCGCTACTCTCACATCCATACTCACTACACACCACTACTGGTAAGGAAGAGGGCGCTACTCTCACATCCATACTCACTACACACCACCACTGGTAAGGAAGAGGGCGCTACTCTCACATCCATACTCACTACACACCACCACTGGTAAGGAAGAGGGCGCTACTCTCACATCCATACTCACTACACACCACCACTGGTAAGGAAGAGGGCGCTACTCTCACATCCATACTCACTACACACCACCACTGGTAAGAACAACGCACAATTAGTCGTATGAAACCAAATGGAATCTGCACCATACATCTCTGGTAAAACATGATAGATTTTCAAATACTACATTACCAACTGAGCTCTGCCCTGGTTCTTATGCAGCACTGTACCAGATGGTTTATTTTTGTGTTGTGAATGTGTTTTTTCTCTTATTATATTGGAATTAAGAAAGGTTCTTTTATGTCTGGAAAAATTGTCCTCTGATGAAAGCTGAAATGTGGTATTTCCTTGAATGTGTTTATGTTCGGAATGTGTGTTCTTAGGGACCATGCTAATGGCAATGAGGAATTAGCCAATCACGTGAAGGGAATCACAGTGTATGGTGGGGATAAACGAATAGGAGCCCTGAACAACCACGTCAGTCAAGGAACAGAGTTCAAGGTCGGGCTTTGTAAACTTTTTATGGCACGTCTTCCTATGAAACAAGCTAGCAGCCCCAAAAACTGTTAAATGGACCTGCATCGCTTGTTTCATCCATTGGAAAATTGATTGAAAATTGTTTCTTAGCAATCAGAAGACCTATTGTGATTTCTTTCCAGCCCAAACTACCGTCTGATGAAACCTTATATTCCAGAGGTAATCGATGACCTTGACCTCATTTCCTCAAATAATGATTCTAATGCCTTTTTATGGCACAATTCTTCAGTATAGCTTGTAGAATTATTTAATTGCCTTCAAAAACACCTTTTACCATACAATTGTGAGCAGTCTGTCTGTGTGTCATTTTGTTATCTTTTGATAACACATTTCACCATGATGCTAACAGCCCCTAATGCCCCTCTTGTGTAAGGTAAAGTAGGTATAGGTTTTTACAGCACACCAACACTAATGTGTTATGCGGCGCCCATAATGGTAGAGTGGATATGAAGAGAAAGGATTGACCTGATTAAACAGCCGCCTTCTAGGATAAATGGCCATTCAAACCTCTTGTCTAGGTGAAATTCACCGACAAGAGTAGGAACCCTTCGTTAACAGGTTTTCCTATTATTCTTAAGACATACAGGAAGATACAGTGGCCCTATTCTAACCCCAGACCCACAGAGGGCCCCTCTTAAGTAAGCTTAAAATCACATCTCTATAATCATTGACCCCTGAGTTATTGATGAAAATCTTCTGTTCCATCTCTGTCAAATAGGAAATTGAAACTACAATTTCGAAGCAAATGGTGCCCTATAGATAATTCTTTCAGGCCAAATATAATGCCAGGTGTGAGGTTAGATTAACAGTTTATCAAAGACCTTGGCCTTATTCTCAAGGTCATATCATGAAATAGGGAATGTGCTGATGCACATAGGCGGTACATGTTTTTGGATGAAGCATGCTGAATGTGATAAAAGCACTGAGACAACATCTGATAGCATGCTAGCATGAGGAGTTGTGTAACCTCAGATTTGAGGAGTTATCGGTGACCTTGAGCATAGCCCTTAATTCACAGCCTTAAATATAGAATGTGAATCTGGCACATTCAAGTGGCATGTTTTGTTGGTATTGCTTGTGGAATTTTTATATACATATTATTGTGCACCTTTGTTGTGATTCATTTGGGGGGGGGGGGGGTTAGGCTTCTATGACAAAATTTTAGGGTTCTGCGACCATTTTATGTAAAACTAAAACATGCATTAGTTTCATTATTATGTTTAATTGTAAATCATGTCAAACAAATCCAAGCAACAAGGCTTCCTGGCTTCTTGTCCAGTTCAGGTCATTGTGTTACAGGTGGGGTTGTTACAAGTATGTTTTATTGAGGTCAGGTCATTGTGGTCCAGCTGGTATATTCACAGGTCAAGTCATTTTCCCCCAGGTGGGGTCATTACAGGTATGTTTATTAAGGTCAGGCCATTGTGCTCCAGATAGAGTCAAACCAGGTATGCTTTATCAAAGTCAGGTCGTTGTGTTTCAGGTTGGATCCTTACAGGTATGTTTTATTGAGGTCAGGTCATTGAGTTACATGTGGTATTGTTACAGGTGTGTTTGTTTAAGGTCAGGACATTGTGTGTTAGGTGGGGTCGTTACAGGTACGTTGTCTGTTCACACCGTGTCACACATCCGGTCACATTTGCTACTACATCACCAGTGATAACGATACTCCCGCTGTCTTCACAGGTACTGCCTCTCCTCGAGTCAAACAACAACGCTTGTTCCTCATTTGTACACTGAATATGCTAGTTCCAAAGTTTTAAACATCTATCTGTGAGCGCATTATTTGATTTTTTTATGGACCTGAATGATTGATTACTTGATGAATCGTTGTCAGGCAGATATATTGCGGACTTGTTGTCTCAGGGGACACTTTGTTTGTCGGAGGCTGCGGTCGTTTCTTTGAGGGGACAGCAGAACAGATGTACACAGCACTTGTGGATGTACTGGCTGTGTTACCTGGAAACACTGTAAGCACGATTTGCTGTCATGGTTCATATAGACACACCAGCATTAAGTCTAGGACCTTGTCAAAGGAATATTTTGGTGAATGCTAATTCATTTTGTTTTGGTTTATGAAATGTCTTATAGAAAACATGTCTTTAATATCAATAGATCAGACTCAAGAGTGGAGTGTAGTGGAGGTTATCATTGGAGATGAATGTTGTTTATTGGGAAGGCGATGCACGTCATGACGTTGTTGTAATAACTAGGCGATACACGTCATGACGCTGTGGTAAAAACTAGGCGATATACGTCATGACGTTGCTGGTGTAACTAGGAGATACACGTCATGACGTTGATGGTGTAATTAGGCGATACACGTCATGACGTTGTAATAACTAGGCGATACACGTTATGACGTTGTTGGTGTAACTAGGCGATACACGTCGTGACGTTGTAATAACTAGGCGATACACGTCATGACGTCGCTGGTGTAACTAGGCGATATACGTCATGACGTGACGTAATAACTAGGTTGATACACGTCATGACGTTGTTGGTGTAACTAGGTGATACACGTCATGACGTTGTTGGAGTAACTAGGTGATACACGTCATGACGTTGTTGGTGTTACACATACACGTCATGACGTTGTTGGGTAACTAGGTGAACTATGACGTTGTTGGTGTAACTTGGTGTACACGTCATGACGTTGCGACGTTGTTGGTGTAACTAGGTGATACACGTCATGACGTTGTTGGTGTAACTAGGTGATGCACGTTATGACGTTGTTGGTGTAACTTGGTGATACACGTCATGACGTTGCGACGTTGGTGTAACTAGAAGGTGTTACGTAATGACGTTGTTGGTGTAACTAGGTGATACACGTCATGACGTTGTTGGTGTAACTAGGTGATGCACGTTATGACGTTGTTGGTGTAACTTGGTGATACACGTCATGACGTTGTTGGTGTAACTAGAAGGTTATATGTCATGACGTTGATTCCAGCGTGTCTATTGCGGCCATGAGTATACCGTCGCTAACCTTAAATACGCTCTCCATGTTGAGCCAAAGAATAACGTTGTCAAGGACAAGCTCTCCTGGGCAGAGGTTAGTTGGTTGTTGGAAAATCTCTCCCTTTAGTTCATTCATCCAATAGCCAGTATTTATGTGGTTATACCGGAAAATGATCGAATTTTCATTCTGTCGATGTCAATAAATATTGTATCAAAATACCAAGAAAGATGATGTGTAATAATTCAGACACAGAGAAGTCAGGGTCTGCCCACGATTCCATCCACTATTGGGGATGAGTTGACATTCAATCCCTTCATGAGGGTCAGGTTGGTACCGTTAAAAACAAGTCAATGATAAATACTGTCACATTAAGGAAGAGTTTACCAGTGCTTATTTGAGTGAGAATATTTCTCCTTTAGATCCAGAATATTCATATATGGGTGTGAAGCTTGTGATTGGTTAAGCTTGATCACCTGGTGTGTATAGGGAGGAGTCTGTGCAGCAGCATACTGGCTGCCATGAAGTCATGACAACCATGGCTGCTCTGAGGGAGGAGAAGAATAGCTTTCGACCCAAGTGATGTCATCATTGCTGGGAATCACATCCAAATTTAATGGCCAGATGCTGCGTGTTGCAAGATATCTGATTACAAGGAGAGATTTCATTAACTATATCCTATAATGATGTGAGTGGCTAATATTTGCGTTTAAAATGAGGATCTTCAATTTTCTAATTTATGCTGCACAACTTCTGTTAGATATATTGTTCATGGAGGTAATAAAGAAAATTGTTCACTGTTTGTTGGCAGTGGGTTGCATGAAGCCAAGTCTACTGCTGTTGTGATATATACTGCCTTTTCACTGAGCTATATTTATTCAGAAAATTTACATTGCTAGCTTTGTTGCTCGGCAGAGCCTATCATATACCATTATTCCTGCCTCTGGCCTTTTTAGGCACGGTTTGCTTTTGTCTCTATATATACTACCAGCTGTTTTAGATCCCAACATCCCCACCCCCTCAGCGGGCATAGCGATACATCCGATGTGCCATCATGCCATGGTGTAGGCAAAGAAACTCCGCCTCTGACAGCTCCACGCTATTTACTACTTTAGATCTCTCACATCCGATGTCTAAGGTGGCATCAGATCATCAAAACACCAGGGGTGAGTGCCTTGCCTAGCCATAGTGGTATGCATCTGTTAACCTCTTCCAGGCTACGAACGCCTCGTGCCGAAAAATCTACATCACAGCCAGTTTCCATGGTTATCTTCAACAATGACCAGGTTGCTATCCATGTCATCTAGAGCCGACTGGTTCCTCCAGATAGCTCATGCTCATCTCTGGCTCATCCTAGTCAAGCTGCAGATTTCTCACCGTTTGGCTGTAGGTGAGCAGAGTGTAGATTGTATGAGCACTGTGAGCTGAGAAGATTACAGCCTGTATGAGCTGAGAAGATCACAGCCTGCATGAGCTGAGAAGATCACAGCCTGTATTGAGCTGAGAAGATCACAGCCTGTATGAGCTGAGAAGATCACAGCCTGCATGAGCTGAGAAGATCACAGCCTGTATGAGCTGAGAAGATCACAGCCTGTATGAGCTGAGAAGATCACAGCCTGCATGAGCTGAGAAGATCACAGCCTGTATGAGTGAGAAGATCACAGCCTTCATGAGCTGAGAAGATCACAGTCTGCATGAGCTGAGAAGATCACAGCCTGTATGAGCACTGTGAGCTGAGAAGATCACAGCCTGTATGAGCTAAGAAGATCACAGCCTGTATGAGCTGAGAAGATCACAGCCTGTATGAGCAAACAGAGAATCACAGCCTGCTGGCTGAGAAGATCACAGCCTGTATGAGTTGAGAAGATCACAACCTGCATGAGCTGAGAAGATCACAGCCTGTATGATCTGAGAAGATCACAGCCTGTATGAACATTGTACAAGGAACACACTAGAAACCTGATGCAACACAAACAGGAATCCTGGCTGTAAAATTCGGCCGCATTATGTTTTTCAGGGTATAGTAAGCTAATAGTGGGTTTTTGTCACATTCAACAAAGAGGTGATATAGCAAATGTAATGGATGAGGATGGGTGCCTGGCTCCCAAAGTGCCAGTAAGGTTTTAATAGGATTGAACTCGCAACCTGTGGGTCGAAAGGCGACGCAGTTAACCTTTACACAACGGCAATCAGCTAGCTCAAGGTATAGCAGTGCCGTCAGAATGTCTGGAAAGATTGGCAGCTGTTTTATCTTCCCTGTTGGTCGGGGATTAGAAGGCCCTTTGTATCCTCTTGCATGCCATAATAGGGGGCAACCGGTTTGTCGTGGATGGCGACTCATGTAAGTGGACAATGGGATCCTTGTGGCTGAGCAATCAAGGTAAATACCATTAATTCGTTTTTTCATTTTTCGCAAATGGAAAATGGGTAAACAACTAATTTTCTATTGATGTTTTTGACAAACGCATATGAAAAATTAGTATTCGACCCATTTTCTATTTTTGTATTTGGCGAACACATATAGAAAATGGGCATACATTTCATTTTCGTTTCCCTGTCATGAATTTCACAATCTTAAAAACGAAAATGAAAAATGGGTTCACTTCCGTTTTTCCATTTTCGATTTTTGTAAGTTCATCAATTAAGGGACGCTCCCTGATGGTTTAAACAGAGAACGAGTGCGCCTCGAAAAAGCATGGTGTCTGCGCTAGATGAATTCGGCTATGTTATAGTGATAATGTTACAAGATGGCTTCCTGCTGGTGTCATGGCAAGATGGTCAGGTTGGTTGGGCATGCATTGGTTGTACACCAAACATAGTTGTCATGCAACAACTTTTGTTTCTGCACTTGCAAGCCGGTCGGTAAAGTGAAATTAAAATCATATTTGAGTAAGTTCTCCTGCACCATGACAACCCCAATTACCAATGGAAAAATGCCCGTCGATGCAAAATAGTGTCATTGGTTCTTGTACATCTATAAGTTACTCCAAGCTCGGCAAGATGGCTCTGGCAGGGGTACTCTCGAAGCTTGACTTCACGCCATGCGACCTAAGCATGGCTGTTGCCAAAGTCGCCCTCGTACATGCTTATTTTAAACCCGCTGATATCACGAAGTAGTCGTGTACCAACTATGGTCTTGATTGCAATGCTCGCTAACACCATAGTCTTCACGAGCCCTAACTTTCAGACCAAAAGGGACGCGCTGTGACTTTTATGATCCTGGGCCACGACCGGCCTGGTCGCCTACAGTAATCCACAGTCTATGAACCTGGTGGAGCGCATGAGACATCTGAAGGAACCTAAGAAATCATAGATTTCAACCAAACCTACATTTCTATAAATATTTATTTACATCACCAATGACATGAACAACATCACATTAACACCGACACACTAACGCAGGTCACACATGTACACACTGAAAACGTAGAGATGTTTAAGAGAAGCTGGAATATTGGAAATAAATGATATGATTTAAATCTAAGATAGTCCAATCATCATGTTTACTTCACACGTGCTCTTCATGGCAACACATTACCTCCAAGCAGAAGGAGCTAATGTTGTGATGATGAGACACACTAAATGAACACAAGAGGTCAGTATTCACCCCACACATCCCTCAGACTGTGTCATACAAGACCTGTGTCTCTGGCAATGTCACAACCACACAAACATGGAAGCCATCGATGATCCAGACCTGCTACGGCTCTTTGATGGTGACCCCAGTTGTTTGACTTGATGACCTTCTCGGCAGCCTAGATGGTGACCTCGATGAAGTCTTTGTGGACAAGCTCTTTTTTATGGTCTGTGTCGGGAATCAGGATCCGATGTTCTGCCTGACCTGTTCTTGCGGTGGTACAGCAGTGGTACTGTCTCGTCTGGGGGGGGGGGCGTTCCTTGTGTCTCCGCAACATCAGCTCTGAAGGCCAGGTGGAGGATGGCTACACAGGATCAGGTAGAGTTTATGTCGGAGGGCCAGGTGGAGACTGCACAGGATCAGGTGGAGACTGCACAGGATCAGGTGGAGTTATGTCTGAGGGCCAGATGGAAGCTGCACGGGATCAGATGGAGTTATGTCTGAGGGCCAGGTGAAGGCTGCACAGGATCAGGTGGAGTTATGTCGGAGGGCCAGGTGGAGGCTGCACAGGATCAGGTGGAGGCTGCACAGGATCAGGTGGAGTTATGTCTGAGGGCCAGGTGGAGGTATTTAGCGGCCTTTTGTCTCCCGCTGACATCAGACAGATCAGACAGCCGCAGTAACATGTCCATGTCAACCTCGCGCGGGAAGCATCGAAGCAACTCTGGCAGCTGTACACGGAACACACATCAAACACATCATAGAAGCTGTACACGGAACACACATCAAACCCATCATAGAAGATGGCACCTCAACATCAATTCATCTGGGTTCATGTGACCTCCAGAGACGGCACCTCAACATCAATTCATATGGGTCCATGTGACCTCCAGTGACCAGTGATCATGTTAATTATTCAGTACACAGTCAAATAAATCATTCTCAAAACCAACAATAAAGAACAATCACTAACATTGACTAAAACGAAACTTAGATAATTCTCTCTCATCCCAATACTACTCGGCTAGAGCCTGTGACACAGGCCAGCCGAGTATACTGAGGTTGCGGAGACTGACCAGGTTAGGGGGCATGGCCTGCAGGACATAGTTCATTGTGGGGGGTCCTGTCTTCACGAGCTGTTTCAGCACCTCGAGGACGAACGCTGCACTGGGACTGACTTCGGGGCGAGACAGCACTTCCATGAACAGCTCAAACAAACCCCCTACCACACAAATGTCTCTTTATCCACAATTGTACCTAATATCTGACAGCAGGTACTCTTATGATGTGTCAGCTTATATAGAGACTTAAAATGTAGCTTGACAAAGATTAATGAAGCTGCCATCATCAACTGCATCCATTAAGTAGAGTGAAGGTTACCGAGTAGGGAGATGAGGGGGTCACCGCTTTCAGCCTCCGTATCTTCACACCCAGACCCCACATCAGCTGATACATACACTAAGAAGCTTAAGACAATACTGTTTATACATTACACTTCCTCTCCGGTATAACCACTAACACACAATATGGACTATCCAGCAGTTTCTCTATGAAACAGAGATGATTCCTCAATGCCAGAGACAAAACTGAAAAAATTGCAATAATATGGAAGCTAATTACACAACGGATATGACTTGAGGTGATCTTGATGATGACAATAATGTGACATGAGATTGAGGGCTAGATATAAGTTTGAGGACTTGATTACTGATCTGTTGCTAAAGGACTCTGTGTGGGGTGACACACAGGCACTGTCTGTGTGGGGGTGACACTCAGGCACTGTCTGTGTGGGGTGACACACAGGCACTGTCTGTGTGGAGGTGACACACAGGCACTGTCTGTGTGGGGTGACACACAGGCACTGTCTGTGTGGGGGTGACACTCAGGCACTGTCTGCACTCAGGCACTGTCTGTGACACTCAGGCACTGTCTGTGTGGGGGTGACACTCAGGCACTGTCTGTGTGGGGTGACACACAGGCACTGTCTGAGTTGGGTGACACACAAGCACTGTCTGAGTTGGGTGGCACACAGGCAGTGTCTGTGTGGGGTGACACACAGGCACTGTCTGAGTTGGGTGACACACAGGCACTGTCTGTGTGGGGTGACACACAGGCACTGTCTGAGTGGGGGTGACACTCAGGCACTGTCTGTGTGGGGTGACACACAGGCAGTGTCTGTGTGGGGTGACTGACCTTGTGGTAAGGAGCAGGAGAGAGGGAGCTGCTGTTCAGAGAGTCGACGGAGCTTGCTGGGCTGACCATCCTCATCGTCCTGTAACCACAGACAGGCAGCTTAATGAGGACACCAGGTCAGAATGAGGTCACCATGACAGTTTGAAGTTACTGTGTCATTTTGAGGTCACCATGACAAAAGAAGGTCACAATGACAGTTTAAGGAAACCATGACAGTAGAAGGTCACCATGACACCATGACAGTGAACCTATGAGGTCACCATGACAGTTTGAGGTCACCATAACAGTTTGAGGTCTGCAACAGAATGAGATCACCATAGGAGTATAATGAGATATCACACTTCACCTGGAGGTCCAAGTAGGACCTGTTCCTCTTCTTACCCCTTTTTTGCACTTTCTCACCATCTGCATGTACAGGTAAAAAACACTACATTAACACACTGTTAAAGCTAGCCCAGGCCCCACGCCATTAGTTTCTGATAATGGATAATTATATTCATTTGTTATGAAAATCACCATGGTGTATCATGTGATGAGAGCACTAGCCAACACGGGGGGTGGGTGGCATGGGAAATAGCAATCATTTGATCAAGGAGTAAGACAGTGAGGAAGTATTGAGTCACCAGGCAGCGCGTGTGGTGTGATGAGAGCCAGACACATTGCCGTGAGTGAGGCCAGTGCTGAGCCGCAAGGCTGAGACAGAGGCTGGGTGTCGTGGCTGTGTATGAGTGAGGGAAGGGTGTGTTGCAGGAGGCAGGAGGTACAGCCAGCCACGTCCATGTGGAAGAGTCCGTAGACGAGGGCCACGCCCTGACTCAACTCCTCCCCGCGCTCCACATGCAGTAACTCCTGGTTGACAGTCACAGACAGGGAACAGCTACTTGTTACTATTCTTATCATTCATAGAATTGTACACAAGGGCCCTCTTCATATGACCAGTTTATAGCATTATGTACTTTTACTCCACCACAACAGAACAACCAGATTGTAGGTAACACATCACCTGCAACGAGCCTCACCTTGACGAGATTGTAGGTGAACCATCGTGGGCCAGACACCTGCAGTATCTGGTGCAGTGTGTGTACCTGTGTGATGGTGATGGAGCCCTGACTGAACACCTTGTGGTAAGTGGTGAGCAAGAGATGCTGAGCCGGAGTGGTGGCAGGAAGCTGCTGAGGCGGGGACATGGTTGTCGAGGTTATAAGGTCTGCTACTATCTCTGTGATGATGGCCTGCATCAGGTGACATCTGTCGACAGCAGAAAAGGCGGTCAGGTCTAACACCCACAGGGCAAGTCATCCACAGCCTCAACGGACACAAACCAGACACACACGGCATCAACCAACACAAACCAGACACACAGCATCAACGGACACAAACCAGACACACAGCATCAACGGACACAAACCAGACACACACGGCATCAACGGACACAAACCAGAAACACAGCATCAACGGACACAAACCAGACACACAGCATCAACGGACACAAACCAGACACACACAGCATCAATGGACACAAACCAGACACACACGGCATCAACGGACACAAACCAGACACACACAGCATCAACCGACACAAACCAGACACACACGGCATCAACCGACACAAACCAGACACACACGGCATCAACCGACACAAACCAGGCACACACGGCATCAACCGACACAAACCAGACACGGCCTCAACCGACACAAACCAGACACACACGACATCAAGTATACAACAAGCATGTCTGGTAATCTCAAAGCCAAATATAAGACTCAGCCTCTTGTCTATTACGTAGTGATAGGTTGCTCTTGGTCATGTACATGCCTCTCTGTGTAGTATGAGTTATGGGGGTCTGGCGTGTGTGGGGCCTGGAACATGCTGATCATGGCCAGCGGTTTGTGACGAGCATCTTGCTCACACGTGTTGATGTAGCTACACAGCCACGCGACGCAGATCACCGGCAGACAGCACATCTGACTCCTCATCTTCTCCAACATCAGCTGGTAGGGTTAAGGTCACAAGACAGAGGTCAAGGTCACACAAGACTTACATTGCACTACATCAAGTTCATATGAAGCACCAAAGACTCCACAGACACATCACTATGATGCAACTATATGTATTAAACGTTTTAGTAACAGGACCAACCTGCTTTTATAACACCAATCCATCTATGAAAAACTGGCATCACAAGCTTATAAAGTCAACTCAAAAGCATGTGTAGAAGAACCATTTCTTTAAAGGGTATGACCTCTTATCTCATTTTGACATTGTTTAACCTGTAAGGTCACTTTGATCGGGTAAGACCTATATGCTCACATTGACAGATAGTGACCTCTAAGGTCACTTTGAGTGTATGACCTATGTGCTCACATGGACAGATAGTGACCTCAAAGGTCACTTTGAGTGTATGACCTCCTAGTTTATTTTGACTGTGTATATCCTCCATCACCATGTAGAGCCAGACCCCAGGCGGTAAGAATAAGGGCTCCAGGTGGCACATTTGGTCGCCATGAGGCAAATAAGATGAGGAAAGGTCATAACTGACAAGAAAGGGGTTGCAATGTGGCACTTTATTTATCAAATACATAACTGCTTTATTGAATTATAAATTAACTCATTACTATTGAATCAATTGTATTTGACTAAAGTTCAATCATGAGATATTGCTTCAGAGGTTCCCTTTGAACCACCAGAACTATAAGCCACTGGTGGCGGATGAATTTGTGCCTTCATGCAGACAACAGCATCCGAACAGACTAGCATCTATCTAAATGACCATTTAAAAATTAGAAAGTGGAAACAACATTCAGGGCTGACCTCAGACTGTGGAAACAACATTCACGGCTGACCTCAGACTGTGGAAATGACATTCAGGGCTGACCTCAGACTGTGGAAATGACATTCAGGGCAGACCTCAGAACGTGGAAACAACATTCACGGCTGACCTCAGACTGTGGAAATGACATTCAGGGCTGACCTCAGAACGTGGAAACAACATTCAGGGCTGACCTCAGAACGTGGAAACAACATTCAGGGCTGACCTCAGAAGGTGGAAACAACATTCAGGGCTGACCTCAGAACGTGGAAACAACATTCACGGCTGACCTCAGACTGTGGAAATGACATTCATGGCTGACCTCAGAACGTGGAAATGACATTCAAGGCTGACCTCAGACTGTGGAAATGACATTCACGGCTGACCTCACACTGTGGAAATGACATTCACAGCTGGCCTCAGAACGTGGAAACAACATTCACGGCTGACCTCACACTGTGGAAATGACATTCACGGCTGACCTCAGAACGTGGAAATGACATTCAAGGCTGACCTCAGAACGTGGAAATAACATTCAGGGCCGACCTCAGAACGTGGAAACAACATTCAAGGCTGACCTCAGAACGTGGAAATAACATTCAGGGCCGACCTCAGAACGTGGAAATAACATTCAGGGCCGACCTCAGACTGTGGAAATGACATTCAGGGCCGACCTCAGAACGTGGAAATAACATTCAGGGCCGACCTCAGAACGTGGAAATAACATTCAGGGCCGACCTCAGACTGTGGAAATGACATTCAGGGCCGACCTCAGACTGTGGAAATGACATTCATGGCTGACCTCAGAACGTGGAAATAACATTCAGGGCCGACCTCAGACTGTGGAAATGACATTCATGGCTGACCTCAGAACGTGGAAATAACATTCAGGGCCGACCTCAGACTGTGGAAATGACATTCAGGGTCGACCTCAGACTGTGGAAATGACATTCAGGGCCGACCTCAGACTGTGGAAATGACATTCAAGGCTGACCTCAGACTGTGGAAATGACATTCAGGGCAGACCTCAGAACGTGGAAACAACATTCAGGGCAGACCTCAGACTGTGGAAATAACATTCAAGGCTGACCTCAGACTGTGGAAATGACATTCAGGGCTGACCTCAGAACGTGGAAATAACATTCAAGGCTGACCTCAGACTGTGGAAATGACATTCAGGGCTGACCTCAGACTGTGGAAATGACATTCACGGCTGACCTCAGAACGTGGAAATGACATTCACGCCTGACCTCAGAACGTGGAAATAACATTCAGGGCTGACCTCAGACTGTGGAAATAACATTCAGGGCCGACCTCAGAACTAGAAATAACATTCACGGCTGACCTCAGACTGTGGAAATGACATTCAGGGCTGACCTCAGAACGTGGAAATAACATTCAAGGCTGACCTCAGACTGTGGAAATGACATTCAGGGCTGACCTCAGACTGTGGAAATGACATTCACGGCTGACCTCAGACTGTGGAAATGACATTCAGGGCTGACCTCAGAACGTGGAAATAACATTTAGGGCCGACCTCAGAACATGGAAACAACATTCAAGGCTGACCTCACTGTGGAAATGATATTCATGGCTGACCTCAGAACTTGGAAATGACATTCAGGGCTGACCTCAGAACGTGGAAATGACATTCAGGGCAGACCTCAGAACGTCGCAACGACATTACATCACATCAGAACCTAACACCAAGGTGTAATGTTTGCATGCGAGCAGTTGGGCAAAGAGACCAGTTCATTTAGATTAACTTTCTCAATTTCAATGTCTAAGCCAGACATACCACTGCAGAGGCAAAGTACATCAGCTTTCATCCATGTAAGAAAACAACTTCATGTATGGGATAACAAGCAGAGGATCAACAGTTAGGGATCTAATACAAACTATTTGTCACCGTTGCGTTCATTGATTGTAGGAGGTGTTAACCTCGTTCATTATATGCTTTTTGTGGACATATCTTTACATTCCTCTTTTGTTAATCTAAAAACTCTCTATTACTGGTCGATATGTGAGGTACATTATTCAACCCTTGAACTGAAACAGAGGCAGCACCTACTGATTTCTTCCCACCCTGTGATCAGAGGCAGCACCTACTGATTTCTTCCCACCCTGTGATCAGAGGCAGCACCTACTGATTTCTTCCCACCCCTGTGATCAGAGGCAGCACCTACTGATTGATTTCTTCCCACCCTGTGATCAGAGGCAGCACCTACTGATTTCTTCCCACCCTCAGAGGCAGCACCTACTACTGATTTCTTCCCACCCAGCACCTACTGATCAGAGGCAGCACACCTACTGATTTCTTCCCACCCTGTGATCAGAGGCAGATTTCTTCCCACCCTGTGATCAGAGGCAGCACCTACTGATTTCTTCCCCTGTGACAGAGGCAGCACCTACTGATTTCTTCCCACCCTGTGATTCCGAGGCAGCACCTACTGCAGCACCTACTGATTTCTTCCCACCCTGTGATCAGAGGCAGATTTCACCAGCACCTACTGATTTCTTCCCACCCTGTGATCAGAGGCAGCACCACTACTGATTTCTTCCCACCCTGTGATCAGAGGCAGCACCTACTGATTTCTTCCCACCCTGTGATCAGAGGCAGCATTTCTTCCCCCCCCCTGTGATCAGAGGCAGCACTACTGATTTCTTCTTCCCACCCTGTGATCAGAGGCAGCACCTACTGATTTCTTCCCACCCTGTGATCAGAGGCAGCACCTACTGATTTCTTCCCACCCTGTGATCAGAGGCAGCACCTACTGATTTCTTCCCACCCTGTGATCAGAGGCAGCACCTACTGATTTCTTCCCACCCTGTGATCAGAGGCAGCACCTACTGATTTCTTCCCACCCTGTGATCAGAGGCAGCACCTACTGATTTCTTGATTTCTTCCCACCCTGTGATCAGAGGCAGCACCTACTGATTTCTTCCCACCCTGTGATCAGAGGCAGCACCTACTGATTTCTTCCCACCCTGTGATCAGAGGGCAGCACCTACTGATTTCTTCCCACCCTGTGATCAGAGGCAGCACCTACTGATTTCTTCCCCCTGTGATCCTGTGATCAGAGCACCTACTGATTTCTTCCCACCCTGTGCAGAGGCAGCACTACTGATTTCTTCCCACCCTGTGATCAGAGGCAGCACCTACTGATTTCTTCCCACCCTGTGATCAGAGGCAGCACCTACTGATTTCTTCCCACCCTGTGATGTCATTTTAAGATAGTACTAAAAGTGGAGAGATTTTTTGACTTGAATGTATGAAATTTCTGGATATTTGGATGTTTGTCTAAATCATGAACTATTAAAAAAATTTCTGCTTTGTTCAATTATCAAACTTGGTCTATCCTTTAACATCCGGTAAAGTCCAACTTGCTAAGCACTTGTGCAGCAGTTGGAATTTTGTTGAGTCATTTGGCAGAGGCAAAGTCACTAGGTGACATAGCCATGTTTTGGGGATAGCATCACATGGCATTTCTGGTTGTCACTGACGACGATGCAGCACCATTCAGTTTCTGTTGACTGCCCGTGTTGACCAACTCGGTCCAGCACCTGCCCGTGTTGACCAACTTAGTCCAGCACCTGCCCGTGTTGACCAACTCGGTCCAGCAGTTGACCAACTCGGTGCAGCACCTGCCCGTGTTGACCAACTCAGTCCAGCACCTGCCCGTGTTGACCAACTCAGTCCAGCACCTGCCCGTGTTGACCAACTCGGTCCAGCACCTGCCCGTGTTGACCAACTCGGTCCAGCACCTGCCCGTGTTGACCAACTCGGTCCAGCACCTGCCCGTGTTGAACAACTCGGTCCAGCACCTGCCTGTGTTGACCAACTCGGTCCAGCACCTGACCGTGTTGACCAACTCGGTCCAGCACCTGCCCGTGTAGACCAACTCGGTCCAGCACGAGTTGGTGATAACGTATTAAAGTCAGTTTATGCACATTTTACGGCTGTTAGGCTGGAAGTGATATCTCATGAACCAACTTGTGTTAATGACGATCAATGCAGCAGTAGTCAACCCACTCATACTTCTGTAAACCAGTGATCTATTCAATAAAAACATCAAAAGTGCTGTGTTTCAATCTGTTTCTTGTCAGTTTTGACCTTTCATCACCTTACTACCTACCAGGCGACTATATGTACTGCAAAGGGACTTCATCTATGCTGCCAGGTGCAAAAATCAGTCTTTTTGTCGCCAGGAGGGGGATTGGTTCTACACTGTGACCATTCTCCTATTGACAGTGACCTCAAAGCCCTCCTCCATAGAGGGTGATCTCTATACTAAAATTTAGGTAGAGTGACCTCAAAGCTCATCTTGGCAGTAAGGCACTTAATGGACTAGACTGGGCATGACATCTAAGCTTACATTGACAGAGTGAAACTTCATCTTGATAGTGTATGACCTTTAATCTCACCTTGACACCTTCCTGAGTGAGAACACCGTGCTCCCATGCGTAGAGAACTTCTTGTAGCGCGTACTGCACATGACGACACACTTCATGCCACTTGGTGAGACTACACACATCATACAGGTCACATCATACAGGTCACATCATACAGGTCATACAGGTCACATCATACAGGTCACATCCACCCATCAATATGCCTATTACCTCATAAAGAGTCCTATTCAACCATAAATGATTTCTTTTAGCCTGCTTCTCTTGACCCACTATGCTGATTGTTCAGATCTCATCTCCATAGTTGTGGATCCCACACGGATTGGAGCTCACCTGGTTTTGATTTCGGATCCTGGGCTGAGTTGGGTAAGGAGCAGTTCGACTTTCTGCTGGTCAGGGGTAGGCTGGAGATCTAGTGACTTGTAGTGGCCGTTCTCTGGCAGACAGCGCTGGGCCCACTGGCTGTAGAAGGACTGAGAGCTCTCACCACCCACAGACAGCATGCCCTGTACACCAAGGTGGAGGAAGCGTAGTTATACAGACAGCATGGCCTGTACACCAGAGTGGAGGAAGCGTGGTTATACAGAGAGCATGCCCCGTACACCAGGGTGGAGGAAGCGTGGTTATACAGACAACATGCCCCTACACCAAGGTGGAGGAAGCATGGTTATAAAGACAGCAAGGCCTGTACACCAGGGTGAGGGAGCGTGGTTATACAGACAGCATGCCCTGTACACCAAGGTGGAGGAAGCGTGGTTATACAAACAGCATGCCCTGTACACCAAGGTGGAGGAAGCGTGGTTATACAGACAGCATGGCCTGTACACCAAGGTGGAGGAAGCGTGGTTATACAAACAGCATGCCCTGTACACCAAGGTGGAGGAAGCGTGGTTATACAAACAGCATGCCCTGTACACCAAGGTAGAGGAGCGTGGTTATACAGACAATATGCCCCGTACACCAGGGTTGAGGAAGCGTGGTTATACAAACAGCATGCCCCGTACACCAGGGTGGAGGAAGTATGGTTATACAGAAAGCATGCCCTGTACACCAAGGTGGAGGAAGTGTGGTTATACAGACAGCATGGCCTGTACACCAAGGTGGAGAAAGTGTGGTTATACAGACAGCATGCCCCGTACACCAGGGTTGAGGAAGTGTGGTTATACAGACAGCATGGCCAGTAGACCAAGGGGGTGGAAGTGTGGTTATACAGACAACATGCCCTGCACACCAAAGTGGAGAAAGTGTGGTTATACAGACAGCATGCCCCGTACACCGGGGTTGAGGAAGTGTGGTTATACAGACAGCATGGCCTGTACACCGGGGTGGAGGAAGCGTGGTTATACAGACAGCATGGCCTGTACACCAGGGTGGAGGAAGTGTGTTTATACAGACAGCATGCCCCGTACACCAGGGTTGAGGAAGTGTGGTTATACAGACAGCATGGCCTGTACACCAGGGTGGAGGAAGTGTGGTTATACAGACAGCATGGCCTGTACACCAGGGTGGAGGAAGTGTGTTTATACAGACAGCATGCTCTGTACACCAAGGTGGAGGAAGCGTGGTTATTCAGACAGCATGGCCTGTACACCAAAGTGGAGGAAGCGTGGTTATACAGACAGCATGCCCTTTACACCAGGTTGGAGGAAGTGTGGTTATACATACAAATTGTCTTTCTCACGACAGGAGCATAGTTTCATCATGCACTTAATCCTTTAGTATATGTCTAGTGTCAGACAGGATGAGTGATGACGGAAGCTACCTCTGCCTTGCTGCCCTTGTAGAGCTGGTTCATGTTGCACAGCATGAGGAAGGTGATGTCAAACAGCTGAGCACGGATAACTGAACTCTCTGGTGTCTCCCCACTGCTCGCCTTCGCAAACTCATTGAACCTGCCACAAGAGGAACATCCATGAGAGCGTCATCATGTCAACCACAGGAGGAAAACTACCCTTACATTATGATGTATAGTAATGCATATTTAAAATCATAATGGTGTATTAGTGAGTTGTCACTCACTTGACGAGTTTGGTGGCGAAGCTGGGCAGTCTCTTGGTAGCAGCAGCAGCTGCCACGATGAGCTTGAAGCTGCGTCCCGTCATCATCTTGTGGAGGATGCCGTGAAGAGACTCCTGGTTCTTAGTGTAGTCTGCATCCAACGCCTGCTGGTGGGACACAAAGGGGGTCGGACGGGTGAATATCAGCGTTGATCAATGACATGGGTACAGCAGCAATATCAAAGGGGACCAACTTCATAGGTACAGGGGAAATATCAAAGGGGACCAACTTTATAGGTAAGGGGAAATATCAAAGGGGACCAACTTTATAGATAAGGGGAAATATCAACATTGATCACTTATATAGATTCAGGGGGGAATGTCATAGGTCATCAAATACATGGGGCAGGAAGAAAATAGAAAGTGCTGAAGCTTGTAGCAATTAATCTTCATCCGCTGAAGGACTTCATGCTAATCAAAATAAGATTGGCCATAGCCAGTTACAGGCCTTGAGGATACTGGTGACGGTGTGTTCAGCCATTATGATGAAACAGACAGAGGGCTGTGCGTTCGGGGCTGGTTGCTTGGGTGGGTGGCCAGACTGGCGCTCAGGGTGCCTGCCATCACACATAATACATGATGTAAATATGACATCATGGAAAAAGATAGCAATCACAGTCATGTTAAAGACAACATCCACTGTCAAAGATGACAATCAAGGTCATGTTAAAGACAACATCCACAGTCAAAGATGACAATAGTGGTCATGTTAAAGACAACATCCACTGTCAAAGATGACAATCGTGGTCATGTTAAAGACAACATCCACTGTCAAAGATGACAATCGTGGTCATGTTAAAGACAACATCCACAGTCGAAGATTACACCCACAGTCATGAAGACAGCATCTACTGTCGAAGAAGACATCTATGGTCATGTTACAGACAATATCATAGCAATGTTAACATCATATTAACACCAAGATAGGGAAGTTTGGAAGCAGATTTCACACCACTTCTGATCTCACCTTCTCAAATGGAGAGAGGATCTCTGGACTTCTGTCAGTAAATTGTGTTTGATAAACTCTTTGAGGAGGTAATTGAAACAGTCACACCTGTTGAACAGAAAGCCACAACAGCGCTGCACAACAGCCTACTACAGGTGAGAGTACATTAAATGAAGAGATTGGCTCGGTCAATGAACAGCTGAGACAATGACACAAGCTTATTTGTGATCGCTAGATTGGACAGGAACATTGAAAAAGAGCCACAGATGACAGCCTCTTGCTGACACAGTGCCCAGCTACACCTCCCTGCCCCTTACTTGCATTTGAGGTCAGTGAGGTCCAGAAGAGGGGCGTAGTTGAGTAGACGATGTATTCCTTCCTCAATGCTCCCTGCTGCCTCGTCACGGATGATCTCCCCCAGTGCCGACGGCAACTGTTACCATGACAACCACCCAAACAGCACTGTACTAAGGGTAATATAAAACAATAGCCTGTTATATCACTAGGAGCCTCATTCTAACACACAAGAACAAGTTCACCCTGATCTAGAACCAATCACGCCAGGCTAGCTCAGTGGATTAATACTGCTCCGACAGCTGACATGCAGTTGTACACTATAGCCATGGAAACTAAGGAGAATAAGATACATTATTTTACCCTAGGAATTGATAACTATAAATAAAAGCGCATGCAAGAATATCATGCACTGCAGTGTCTGACCTTGAGGTAGGTCAGAGCTGTGACCTTGAGGTCATCTGGTCCATCAGCCCCATTCACTAAACTCATGAAACATGTTCTGAAGAGCTCGCAGGCTAAAGCTGAGGTGGATAAACCCTACATCACAGAGAAAACACAATCACCGTATGTTGGTCATTGACTACATTGTTACACACAGTCTCTACGCAACAGCTTCAGCAATTCATACAGAAGATTCATTTGCCAAGAATAGCATGGTGCCACAGTTTGTTAAGTACTTTAAATGAACAGCAACAAGCATATATATTACATCCATGCAAAATACATGTTTAGTTGACGAAATATGACTACCTGAGTGCCCCCCCCCCCCCACAGCAGCTTGGCCTACCTGAGTGCCCCCCCCCCCCCCCCCCCTCCCACAGCAGCTTGGCCTACCTGAGTGCCCCCACCCCCCACACAGCAGCTTGGCCTAGCAGTGCCCCCCCTTGGCAGCTTGGCCTACCTGAGTGCCCCCCCCCTCCCAGCAGCTTGGCCTACCTCCACAGCAGCTTGGCCTACCTGAGTGCCCCCCCCCCACCCTCCACAGCAGCTTGGCCTACCTGAGTGCCCCCCCCCCCCCCAGCTTGGCCTACCTGAGTGCCCCCCCCCCCCCCCCCACTACCCTCCACAGCAGCTTGGCCTACCTGAGCTTTCTTGATTCTGAGCACCTGCTGCACAAATGTACTGGTGGGGTTGGTGGGATGGAGGACGGCCTCGATGGTGAGCAGCACGTTGAGGGAGATGTTGAGTGGATGATAAGAGACGTCAATAAGCTGCTGGGGGTCGTCCATGTCAACGCTCTCTTGTGTGGAAGTGACAATATACTGCCCAAGCAGCACTTCCTGCGTCTCCTTCACTGCACATAACCTATAACCATAACACATCTTCATGGACAGCAGGTAGCAGACAGTGATTTCTTGCGGATCATGTGACATACTAGTCACCAGTGAGCTTGTTGTACACGATGTACAGCAAATGACAACACACCTGTTTGCGATGACCACTGCCTGGGAGACCAGGTCTTTACTTTCACCGGTGTGCTCCAGCTCAGCTATTGATAACTTCAGTCGCTTTATATCATCAATAACATCTGAAATCAACAACAGTAAAATCTATATTAAAAAACTGAAATTCAGCCATTTTAATTCGTTGACACAGTACCATTGATAAAAGCACAGACTGACAGAGATCCCAGGACATGATGAAATCACATGATATGATGAAATCACATGACATAATGTGGAGATCACATGACATGATGCATAGACTACATGGCATGATGAGTAGATCACATGACATGATGAGTAGATTACATGACGTGATGATGAGATCACATGTAGGTTATGTGCAGTGAAGGAGATCACATGACATGATGAGGTGATCACATGACATGATGAGGAGATCACATGACATGATGAGGAGATCACATGACATGATGCATAGACAACATGACATGATGATGAGATCACATGACATGATGAGGAGATCACATGACATGATGAGGAGATCACATGACATGATGAGGAGATCACATGATCAGACCCACCTGCGTTGGACTTGGCTACCAGGCAGAGGAGATAGCGTAGATAGCGTGCGTTCCAGAGCGCTGACAGCCGATCACAACCGTCCACAACAAGACTACCGCTCTCCTACACAGACAGGTAACATAATACAATCACGGTAAACTATCATGACAGACGGGTAACGCAATACAATCACGGTAAACTATCATGACAGTCAGGTACCACAATACAATCATAGTAAACTATCATGACAGATGGGTAACACAATACAATCACTGTAAACTATCATGACAGACGGGTAACACAATACAATCACGGTAAACTATCATGACAGACGGGTACCACAATACAATCACGGTAAACTATCATGACAGACGGGTAACGCAAATACAATCACGGTAAATCATGACAGACGGGTAACAATACAATCATCTATCATGACAGACGGGTAACGCAATACAATCACGGTAAACTATCATGACAGACGGGTAACACAATACAATCACGGTAAAACTATATCATGACAGACGGGTACCACAATCAATCACGAAACTATCATGACAGACGGGTAACACAATACAATCACGGTAAACTATCATGACAGACGGGTACCACAATACAATCACGGTAAACTATCATGACAGACGGGTAACACAATACAATCACGGTAAACTATCATGACAGACGGGTAACACAATACAATCACGGTAAACTATCATGACAGACGGGTAACGCAATACAATCACGGTAAACTATCATGACAGACGGGTAACGCAATACAATCACGGTAAACTATCATGACAGACGGGTAACACAATACAATCACGGTAAACTATCATGACAGACGGGTAACGGGTAAACTATCATGACAACGGGGGTACAAATCAATCACGGTAAACTATCATGACAGACGGGTAAAATACAATATAAACTATCATGACAGACGGGTAACGCAATACAATCACGGTAAACTATCATGACAGACGGGTAACGCAATACAATCACGGTAAACTATCATGACAGACGGGTAACGCAATACAATCAAACTATCA
Source organism: Urechis unicinctus (assembly GCA_034190875.2). NCBI lineage: Eukaryota > Metazoa > Annelida > Polychaeta > Xenopneusta > Urechidae > Urechis > Urechis unicinctus. The sequence continues at coordinate 66,192,587 of CM067349.1, read as the reverse complement.
TGACAGACGGGTAACGCAATACAATCACGGTAAACTATCATGGACGGGTAAACTAATACAATCACGGTAAACTATCATGACAGACGGGTAACACAATACAATCACGGGTGTAAACTATCATGACAGACGGGTAACACAATACAATCATATAAACTATAACACTATCATGACAGACGGGTAACGCAATAACACAAACTACAATCATACAATCACTGTAAACTATCATGACAGACGGGTAAATACAATCGCAAACTATCAACAGACGGGTCACAATACAATCACTGTAAACTATCATGACAGACGGGTAGCACAATACAATCATAGTAAACTATCATGACAGACGGGTAACACAATACAATCATAGTAAACTATCATGACAGACGGGTAACGCAATACAATCACGGTAAACTATCATGACAGACGGGTAACGCAATACAATCACGGTAAACTATCATGACAGACGGGTAACGCAATACAATCATAGTAAACTATCATGACAGACGGATAACACAATACAAACACAGTAAACTATCATATAAAGCATCTGACAGAAGCATTCTTACATGAAGTTCAACTGCAACAGATGAGAAATCAACAATATGGTATGTAAGAAATTGGAAACATTCTTGGGGGATGGATATGTTAGTTACCTGAAGGTCTTTGTGTAGCAGTGTCAGCAGCCAGTGAACCACGGCCAGGAGAGCATCTGCCAGTACTGACCCCTCCTCTCCACCGCTACCCCGCCTACACACCCAAATACACTGAGGTAGAGTGAAAGGAGGGAGCATCATTATCTGGTGACAGCTTGGTACGTATATGTGATGTGTATGTTATGACAATGAGTGTCTCGGACTCGTATCATGAACTGATTGGCTGAGAAGGCATTGGACCGTCTCCATAAGCAACGCTTCACAGAAGACCCCTCTGAGAATCATTACAGTGTGGTTGCTGTGAGACTTACTGTAAAGTGTTTGTGAACTCAGCTAGCAGTTGTAGGAGGCTCTGGGTGCAGTAGGGTCGGTCGACCTCATCATACTTGAGGAGACTCTGCAGGGCTGAGCTGTACCTCACCAGCTGTTAGACAGAATTCAGTAGACATTGTCAGGTGGGCCCAAAGGACAAGTCACAAGGTCACAGGACACGTCACAAGGCCATCCACGTCATAAGGTCATACACGTCACAAGGTCATACACATCACAAGGTCAGGAAGGTCCACAATGTGGATGGGTCACAATGTCACATGAGTGAAGAGATTAACAATTGGTACAAATGAAGTTGCTCCAAAGCAATGACAGAAAATGGACAAATATTAATTTGAAGACAAACTGGAGTCAAACACAGATGCTCAACAATATCCTTTGGGGACAATCATCAACAACAAACAAGTCGTATGTGACGAGCCACACAGAGCACGCTGCATCAGCGGGTTGACTTGAGGGTCTGCATGGCTGGTGAGTGTATTACGCTGGGCAGCTCTCACCTGACTGTGGGTGGCATGTCTGAAGTAGGAGAGGATGAGAGAATTAGGTGATGCTCCAACCAGCGCCTGCTGCAGCAGCAGATCTGTACACATATCCATCAATGATGATGATGATGTCAAGAAAAAATACCTGACTGGGAGCATTACGTATTTCATTTGAATTCAAAGAGAACTGCAACTTTATATTCTGTAAATTTGCATATTCTATTCAGTTCATGATGAACGGAGGTAAACTGCTATATTTAACAATCTTACTGCTACATTCAAACTTATTCAACCATTAAACTGCTGTTTTAACCTGATTTAACCATTAAACTGATATAATCAACCTGATATCTAACCTCATTTGCCACCATTAACCTGTGATACCTTGTCTATGATTTTCATGATTTACATTTGCTGAACTGTGAAGTTTCTGCCTTTTCCTCAGTGATATGTCCTTCTTCCGTAAACCTGTGATTTAGAGTGGTTTGACAGTGAGCTGGTGCAGTTATTACCCCTTTACGTGTGAGTTGGTGCAGTTGTGACCCCTTTACCTGCGAGTTGGTGCAATTGTGACCCCTTTACCTGCGAGTTGGTGCAGTTGTGACCCCTTTACCTGTGAGTTGGTTCAATTGTGACCCCTTTACGTGTGAGTTGGTGCAGTTGTGCCCCCTTTACCTGTGAGTTGGTTCATTTGTGACCCCTTTACCTGTGAGTTGGTGCAGTTGTGACCCCTTTACCTGTGAGTTAGTGCAATTGTGACCCATTTACCTGAGTTGGTGCAGTTATTACCCCTTTACCTGTGAGTAGGTGCAGTTGTGACCCCTTTACGTGTGAGTTGGTGCATTTGTGACCCCTTTACCTGCGAGTTGGTGCAGTTGTGACCCCTTTACCTGTGAGTTGGTTCAATTGTGACCCCTTTACGTGTGAGTTGGTGCAGTTATTACCCCTTTACCTGTGAGTAGGTGCAGTTGAGACAATTTTACCTGTGAGTTGGTATGGTTCAGCCAGGAAGGTGTTGTGGGGCGGGGGAAGAAGTGCCTTGAGATGCACACTCCATTCTGCCTCACTCCACCTCTGCCTCCAGGCCCTCACGAGCTGTGACTTCAATGCTCCTGTCGTCGACTCGTCTACTACGGCAGACATCCTGACCACACACTGAGTCAGTATCGCTGGAGGAGGAATGACTGGGATGTGGCAACATTATGATAGCATGTATTCTCCACATTTAAAACATTATGATTGACCATGCCAATATGCTGTCATCTATCAATCTATTCAGTAACAATTTACAATTTAATTTCACGAATGTTAAGTTTCCTCTGTACATGTACATGACCCACATTTTGGTTGGGAAATGCATGAAGAGAATCCCCATGTTGTGAATGGGTTACCCAGCATTCATGCCATATCAGACTCTTGTAGAAGCATATACATTCAACAAACTATGGAGAGCTTCACACAGTTAGGTTTCAAATGAGCGCAGGAGACCTAAAATATTGATCAGTTCACATTTAGTCCCTCCATAAAGATTGCATTCTCGTGCATGAACTTACTTGAGGTTCATTGAATAGGGTCGTGTTGAAAGAAGCTGCTTATTACCCCATTTATTGAGATGCATAGAGGCTATAGGTTGACATCCAATGTTGCCATAGCAGCTTATTGACATGTGTGAGACTGTTACACACGTTGCCAAACTGGGAGGACTAGCAGTATTGGTTCTCAGACAGGTTCTCTGCTACCATGGCCTCACAATCGGGCTCGGGTCACACAAGATACCAGAGAATTTTTTTCAGCAGGTGAAACAGGCCCGTTCACTGCATGTTTGAAAATCAACCCGCCCTTAAAGAATCTAAATGCTGCCAATTTGAGCATGGAATGATAAAAACAGAATGAAGAAATTGAAAGGAAACCTGATTTATTGTCAGTAGTAAGTTGATAAGTTGATAATCTCACAAATTCTGGAAATTATTTAGCCTTGCACAAGGGTATCATTTCTATGGAAGTCCTGTAGGCCTAGAAATTATTAAGAGTTCCATGGCAAGGTTGGGCCAGATTTTTAGTAGCTGGAAACTAACCTGTTTCAGCAGCTTCACACAATATTTCAACTGTAGCATATTGAGTAAATCCATGGTTTGATCCCGAGCCTTATAACTTGACCACCAAAGACGGTATTTACCATGAAAATGTGAATGCGGCTGGATAGAACTACAGGTAACTTCTCCCCACAGATGGTCTATGGAGACGTCTTACCATGACTGAATCCATTACAATGCAAGAATACACCATTCAAATCAGATATTAGAGGTTTTATAACCTAGAGACCTATTTAGTTTCATAATGTGTTTGGATGGTAACAATGATCTGACTTCTACAATTGCAGTAACGGTGGCATCATCAGTTAGTACATGCCGCAATGTTTATCTTTTCAGCAAAGCCAGTAGCCAAACTAGTTGCACTATATAAATCAGATGACACTTGCAAGACGACCTACAGACCAGCCAATTGAACCTACACCATGAACACCAACCAGACATAATTGTTTCCAAACTGGTGGTCACCATACGACGCTTTCAACAAAATCTATATTTCATTAGCGATTAGAAAAGAACAGCATTGACAGGGATTATGCCATTGGCTTTGGTATCAGGCATGTAACGTGAGATTAATTCAGTGGCTCGGGATATATGTGTTTCTCTGGATTAATAACACTACATACTAGCTCTTTCGAACCAAGTACGGGAGATGCTGCTGCACAAGGTGATAAAATCTGACGTTGGTCTACTCCGTACCATTCTACCATTTTTCAGCGACATTGCACACGAACCAGGCTACCAAACACCAAGGCATGATAATGAAATGATACGTCCGCGCATAGGCCTGGTCTGACGGTGACGTCCTGCAGGGCTAGTCCGCACAATGCTACGGTAGTACGGAGTACTACTGTAGTACTGGGAACTAGGCTCGTTGAGAATCGAGCGATAATATACAAACAAATTTAAGGAGACACCCAAGAAGTACAGACGGCACTGAAAAGACAATGGATATGAACATTAGCAAAAAGTGTATTTTAAATTACCTTGAGGAACTAAATGCGTCTTCGTCGAAATTACTTATCCAGTTGTTAAGTTAATAGTTGTTTTTGTTTCAAATTAACACAAGAATGGATCATAACGGTACCAGATTGCATCGCTCGGATGCCGGTCTCGCCTACTCGCAGTTTAGACTGTCGTTTTCAGCTGTTTGTTTACAGCTTTACTGCTGAACCTTTGTCCTTTTCTACGACATTTCATCCAGAGAAAGTGAGTTATTTGGGGTGGAATTCTAACAAGTAACTTAACCAATTTGCATAAATGTTAGATAATCCTTGTGTTTAAAAAAACTTTGTATGACTTTCTCTATTATCGCCCGCTGATATGCTGGTAGAAATACCAGTCAACATGACCCACGCCACTATTAACTCGACCCATGAGGGATTCCCTAGATGACGTATTAATGAATGGTCATTAGGCAATGGCCTGTACTAACACCTAGATATGAAAGTAAGCGTCGATTGCACTTCCAAATTATAAAACCATATGAATATTAGCCCTGATTAGTTGTAAGATCAGAATCTCAGTTGAGATGCTTGCAGTGAAGATGGAAAGTTTGCCAGAGAGTTGTCACTCAGCGTCAGCAAGCACTGTTGTGCGAATCTTGCAATAGATGGTAGCACCGTACCTGCAATAAAGGCATCATGCAAACAGACTATCGCTTGGCTATGCGAGATGACCTTGAACTTGACTGGTCATGCAAGGCTTGCTCAAAACAACCTGCTGCTGAGTGCAACCATGAACCAACACAACGGACAGATGATCCAGACTATGTTGACTTTGAGGTCCCTGAACCAGTAGAAGAAACTTCTCTCGTTGATGAGCGGTCCCAGGAGTTTGAAACAGATGAAGGCCCAGTTCCCGCCACATACGAAATGGTCGCTTCATCCTCTTGTCTGGGTACAAAGATGCTGGTTGACTCACATGGATACACATGCACTGTCAAGAAGTCTGTTGGCAAGCATGTATACTTACGATGCCCTCATCAAAACAACTAGCTTTAAATGCAGAGCCACTATAAAGCAACGTCTCAATGAGTTCACCCTGGATGTCCACAACCACGTCCACCGACCCAGAAGTCCCGGTTATGCCACAGCCTTCAAGATCACTTAAGAGGTGAAGAAACAAGCCTCTGAAGACTTCTTCAAATCTGCGGCCACCATTGTCAATGAGGATCTGTGGGAACAGCTTGATGTGAACAAGCCTTGTCCCTCACTGGCTAAACCACAGAACCTGGCACAGCTGTTATGTACTAAGATTGGGGGTAAATAGTACAAGTCCGTTTTTGATTAACAAGTCTCTTTATTTTCGTAATCTCTCTCTCTCTCTCTCTCTCTCTCTCTCGTGCTCCGACTGCCTCGCACCTCAACCGTACCACCATACTTCTCTCCTCCTCCAGCCAATCACATATTGATACATATACATTAAATCACATCCATCCAATCAGAGGATGCGAGGAGTAGGGTCCATCTCGGCTGATTGTGGCAAACCCGCCTCAGCATTTTTACAATGGGTAATCACATCTGACCGGATGTTATAAACATCAAATGCATACAGGCCATGCACAGGACCGGATAGGACAATTACAATTAAGAATACATCAAAGGTACAACGATGGTCATGAATGACGGGATGTGACATAGAACACAGAAGTACAACGATGGCTTATATGCCTGGATACGATAGACAAAAAAACAGACAGCAACAAAGACGCCCAGCCAAGATGAAACACTACATATTCAACCCAGGAATATGACACAGCAGGCAAATCGACTGAGACAGAAAAACCGCCCAGCTGATTGAACTGACCTAGCATTCGATAAAGATGAACTCAACATCCCGAATGACTTTCTACAATGTGATGTGCATTATGGTTAGCAGCGCCATTTACTCTTTGCTTGTCCCCATATGCTGAGCCTGTTCGGGAAGGCTAAGAGGTGGTACGTGGATGCCACATTCAAGCTTGTCCGCCAGCCGTTCACAGAACTCTTCACAATCCTCACATTTATGAAGTCAGATGGGGAATAGAAGCAGGTCTCCTTGCTATTGCCTTGATGTGGCAGAGGTTGTGGTAGACATTGAGAGTGCATTGGGGTGAGCATTGGGGGTGAGCATTCAAGCGGTCCTTGTACGTCAAAAGAAGCGACACCAGCAAGTCAAATATAAGGACCTTCTGGAGATGATTATTGAGTATTGGGAGGAATTTGCTGCAGGTCATCGTTCAACCCAGGTCTACTGAAGGCTTGCTCTCATCTCTGGTCCTGTGTAAACATGTATGGTTTGATTGTGTGGCACTCTAATTCATGTCATGTGTGTGTGTGTGTGTGTGTGTGTGTGTGTGTGTACTATATTTGTGTTGTATATGCGAAGTATGTTAGTTGTGTGTGTTTGCAAGTACATAGACCTGTGTAAATATGTATGGTTTGATTGTGTTTCTTGCTCATGTGTGGGTGTTTATTGTACTTAAGTGTTGTGTGTAGTAGTTTATGTGTGTTTATATATGTAGGAATAATTTTTTGTACATGTACTTTATTAAACATCATATTTATTCTGCTTTGATAGACATTGACAAATAAGTATCTGTGAGTTCAATTTTTATAGTGAAGAAAAGCTATCGATTTACCAGGTGATATATGTATACTTCACCTTCCGCAGTATACTCATACGAGGAGTATAACAGTAGCATTACACAAGCATAAACAATATATAACACAACGCTTATATAATCCAATATAAAATGAAACACATAATCGATACAAGTTTTCAGTGTTGATAATGAAATACGACATGGTGGTATCCACAAACTATTTGCCAAGCAACTCACACTGGCGGAGTGGGGTTCTATTTTCCACCAGCTGACCGACAATTTAATGCTTTAAGTATGCAATTTTATTCTAATAATATATCAATGGGTCAACAGATAATCGATACTAGATTAAATGACTATTAAATTTAAAAGAAACAATAAGTTAAACCTATTTGGCTAGGGGTAGTTCACAATAGGTGCAGTTGTGGACATCGTAATTTGTACAGGGGACGTAGTGGGCTGGGGACATGATAACATTGACATGATATGTTGGTTAACATTGACATCATATGTTGGATAACATTGACATGATATGTTGGATAACATTGACATATGTTGGATAACATTGACATGATATATAGTACAACATCTACATTATGTATAGGACAACATTGACATGATATGTTGGATAACATTGACATGATATGTACATTGACATGATATGTAGGACAACATTGACATGATATGTACATTGACATGATATGTAGGACAACATTGACATGATATGTACATTGACATGATATGTTGGATAACATTGACATGATATGTTGGACAACATTGACATGATATGTACATTGACATGATATGTAGGACAACATTGACATGATATGTACATTGATGATATGTAGGACAACACATTGACATGATGATATGTACAACTTTGACATGATATGTACATTGACATGATATGTTGGACATTGACATGATATGTTGGACAACATTGACATGATATGTTGGATAACATTGACATGATATGTTGGACAACATTGACATATGTTGGATAACATTGACATGATATGTACATTGACATGATATGTTGGACAACATTGACATGATATGTATATTGACATGATATGTTGGACAACATTGACATGATATGTTGGACAACATTGACATGATATATACATTGACATGATATGTTGGATAACATTGACATGATATGCATCTGAGTAGATTCTCCAGCAGGCTCCACCATTCAACTCAATGGTTGGGGAGAATGATATTTTTTTAATTCTCACAGAAAAAGTTGACCTTCAAATGAAGCCGTTTGTATAACCCTGAAATAGTAACTTCTGACTAGCAAGCCCGATAATTCATGCCTGTGTACCCTACATGACGTCTGAGGTATTAATTTATATAACAGTCCGACCGGGGCTGGCCTGTGTGTAGCCTGTCTTGGCTTCCCTCTTACTGACTCGTGACTATAGTGTGGTTTTTGTTGTGGCCTTGGTGTCATTTAGCGAATGGCCGACCGACGACTTGTTGTGCTGTATGGAAGCCAGACAGGCACAGCTCAAGATGTGGCAGAAAGTCTGGTGAGGTTTGCCAGACGGAGGCACTTTGAGGTGCATGTCTCCGCTCTAGATGACTACCCTGTGGTATGATCTCACAATGTTCTCCTCTAAATGTCAATCAGCTCAGATTACTTACCGTGCAATTATTTGTTGGAAGAAACAACGTTCAGAGGATGTTTTAAGGGGACATAAATATATCTTTTCAGGGGCAACTCGTCAAAGAGAAATTGGTGGTGTTTGTTGTGGCTACAACAGGGCAAGGTGACCCTCCTGACAATATGAAGGTGAGTGACTCCCTCCCTCCCCACCCACCATCCCCACCCCATCTCACTCACCAAGAACTAATTTGAGATCCATGTCACTGATACAGACATCACTGTTTATCTATGCCCTAGACATTGTCATTTTATAAACAAATCATCTGATGTTTTCAGAAATTCTGGCGGTTCCTAATGAGGAAGAATTTACCTGTCCATTCGTTGTCTCTTCTCACCTTCACTGTGTTTGGTTTAGGGGACAGCTCCTACCAGAAGTAGGCCAATAAAATAGTGACATATCTCTGTTCCATCTGATGTGTTAAAGATGTCCAAAGAAAATAATGTTTAAAAAGGGAGTTCAAGCTAGGCCTGATTTTCGTGTCAAGACAAAGAGCTGTGTCCTTTTGACCAGGTATAACTTCATTGCTAAGAAGCTTCACAAGCGATTGACTCAACTCGGAGCGAGCACATTACTGACACTCACCCTCGCCGATGATCAACATGAACTTGGGTATTTTCCTGTTGTTTTCTCCACAAACTTCCGCTCCTATGATTGTTAACTGCTGCTGCTATAGTGGACTTCTTTTGTCGTAATTGTTGCATTCTCAACTGGAGCTCCTAAACATTGTATGCTTGTCTGTATCAGAGTGGAGGGAGCTTCTGGAGGTTGGCTGGCTGATGTTTGCAGACAACTTTTGACATTTTCCCCTATCCCCCATGACCTTGAGGTCATTCCTGATAATATTTTGTGAGTTACATCCTCTTATTGGCCCATCTCGACACTCATATCTGATGCGTGGATTTTGTAAAGTTTATCATGGACGTTGCAGGCTTCCGGCTAAACTAACAGTGGAGTTAGTTGACGAAGATGGTGGTGAGCCCAGTACTGAATGCATTGACTCGCGAGCCACCAAAGCTAGTCTCATATCGAACTTGCGAGTCACAGCTGTAGACCACTGGCAGGACGTCAGGCTGGTCAAGCTCAGTGCGCCACAGCTGAGGTCAGTGAACTTGACAGAGGTGGGCAATGTTGCCTTCTCTGAACTGTGCTTACAATCTTTTTCATTTCAAGACAAAAGGCCACTTTCTCCATTACATTATGGGTCTTTGAAGCTTAGGGCTGACGTATTGTAATCATTGCATGAATACGACAAAATAGGATTCGTCTTCTCCCTCTTTCTTGTGGCTGCATTCTAATTTGATGTATCCATGTTTAACAGCTTGATGAAGATTTACTTATACTATTTTTTTTAAATATAGATTATGGTCAGTTTGTATGGTCTGTTGCAGTTATAAAGCGGGTGATGTGCTGATGGTACAGCCAGAGAATAGTGACAAGACCGTGAATGAATTCCTGGCCTTATTCGGCATTGAAAGAAATGCTTTGCTGAAAATATCGCACAACAACAAATGTACTATCTATGTTGTTGTGTTGATGGCTGGCAATAAATAGCTTGTAGCGTTATGCATTATGATTATTACAGTACACAGCGTGCATTATGATTATTACAGTACACAGCGTGCATTATGATTATTACAGTACACAGCGTGCATTATGATTATTACAGTACACAGCGTGCATTATGATTATTACAGTACACAGCGTGCATTAACTTGGCCCTCATTTACTCATTCGATCAGGAATTCTTCATGAATTTCCTTCAGATGTTTGCAGTGCTGATGCTTTGATGGGGACCTACACTGCTGACTATCTTGCCAGACACTATCTCGACCTCTCTGCCCGACCAAAGCCATATTTCTGGGAGTTACTGGCACATTTCACTGATAGCGAACTGGAGTCAGAAAAACTTCTTGAGTTCTTAACACCTGATGGTCAGGTTGGTGTCATACACAGCTCATCAAAACCAGATTCACATTTACATTTTTTGTATCTGCACTTTCCATGAAATTGGACCTATAAAATAATTGTAAATATTTCTATTGTGCAGGAGGAGTTGTTTAGTTATTGTCATCGCCCACGGCGAACCATTCTTGAGGTATGAATCCCTGCGTGTCTCAGTACTAACCCATCATTATTATCATTTGTTACGATCATTATTAACACATTATCATCATCCTTATTGCCGTGTTATAATCATCATTGTTATAAGCATCATTATTTTATCAATTTTGTTTTGACCTTTATTATTACTTTCATGATCATTATTTAAGCCATTATCATCATTCTCTTACCGCCTGGGATGATAACGTATGTTTTCAGGTTTTGGCCGACTTCCCACATGCTGTGGCCAGGTTCCCAGTCACCTACCTACTTGACCTCATTCCTCGTCTTCAGCCACGAGCCTTCAGCATCGCCTCCTCTTGTCGAGTCAGTGGCCAGTTACTATCTCTGATTATAAAAAGCAACACTAAATGACAGGTCACCACAGGGGATCACTTATCAGACAGGTCACCACAGGGGATCACTTATCAGACAGGTCACCACGGGGGATCACCTATCAGACAGGTCACCACGGGGGATCACTTATCAGACAGGTCACCACGGGGGATCACTTATCAGACAGGTCACCACGGGGGATCACTTATCAGACAGGTCACAACGGGGGGATCACTTATCAGACAGGTCACCACGGGATCACTCTTATCAGGCAGATCACTTTAGGGGATCACTTATCAGACAGGTCACCACAGGGGATCACTCTTAACAGACAGGTCACCACAGGGGATCATTCTTATGAGAGGTCACCACAGGGGATCACCCTTATCAGACAGGTGACCACAGGGGATCACCCTTATCAGACAGGTCACCACAGGGGATCACCCTTATCAGACAGGTCACCACAGGAGATTGCCCTTATCAGGCAGGTCACTGAAGGGGATCACTCTTATCAGGCAGGTCACCACAGGGAATCACCCTTATCAGACAGGTCACCACAGGAGATTGCCCTTATCAGGCAGGTCACTGAAGGGGATCACTCTTATCAGGCAGGTCACCACAGGGAATCACTTATCAGGAAGGTCACTGCAGGGGATCATTATTATCAGACAGGTCACTGCAGGGGATCACTCTTATCAGGCAGGTCACTGAAGGGGATCACTCTTATCAGGCAGGTCACCACAGAGAATCACTCTTATCAGGAAGGTCACTGCAGGGGATCATTATTATCAGACAGGTCACTGCAAGGAACATTCTTATCAGGCAGGACACCACAGGGAATCACTCTTATCAGACAGGTCACTGCAGGGGATCATTCTTATCAGGCAGGTCACTGCAGGGGATCATTCTTATCAGGCAGGACACTGCAAGGAACATTCTTATCAGGCAGGTCACTGCAGGGGTCATTGTACTGAATTACTTGTTAAATTGCTGCTCAGCTGTGATTCTGCATGCGTTGCTAGGCTACTGAGGCTGAGATCCATCTCCTGATGGCGGTGGTCAGGTACCGCACCAAGCTCCACACTCCTCGTCTGGGTGTCTGTTCAACCTGGCTCGCCTCGCTACACCCACAACACAAAGGTCAAAGGTCACCACATAATGCCCGTTCAAAATTAACTATTATTTTTAAATGAACCTGGCCCATTTGGGTGTGGTAAGTTGTTGAAACCAGTTCAACACAGATGAAGATTTTACGTGATTTTGCTGTCTTAGTGGCTGTTGCTCAGTGTAACACTGAGGCTTGCTTAACTTCCTCCCATTCCATCATGGTGTGTTTGTAGGTGGAATTCCCGTGTGGGTTCAGCCCGGAACAATTGTGTTTCCATGTGACCCCGCTACCCCTGTAATCATGGTAGGTCCTGGTACAGGCCTTGCACCGTTCCGTTCCTTCATTCAACAGCGCACAGCAAACCTGAGGCAGGAGTCGGCCCCACCTAGAACTTCCCCCGACGATTATGTGGGTCAGTGTATTCAACGCTCCTATCATGATCCCGTAATCATCCATAACGACCATTTTATGCTGATGTTGATAAGCAATTCTTGTGAAGGATTGTGAAGGGCTGGTGCTGTTCTACGGATGATGTTTGATTGGGATTGTGAAGGGCTGGTGCTGTTCTACAGATGATGTTTGATTGTTTGTTCGGGATTGTGAAGGGCTGGTGCTGTTCTACAGATGATGTTTGATTGGGATTGTGAAGGGCTGGTGCTGTTCTACAGATGATGTTTGATTGTTTGTTCGGGATTGTGAAGGGCTGGTGCTGTTCTACGGATGCCGTAACAGAGACAAGGATTACTTGTGTCGAGAGGAATGGAGCGATTTGGAGGAGAAACAGCTTTTGATTGAGAGTTTTCTCTGCCTTTTCTAGAGATCAGGTATTTCTCATTCCAATTGTGTGTTACTAGCTTATCATGTTGGCTTAGAGTCAGACTGTATTACAATAGAGCTTATCATGTTAGCTTAGAGTCAGACTGTATTACAATAGAGCCTATCATGTTAGCTATCATGTTTACAATAGAGGCTTAGAGAGTCAGACTATATTACAATAGAGCTTATCATGTTGGCTTAGAGTCAGACTGTATTACAATAGAGCTTATCATGTTGGCTTAGAGTCAGACTGTATTACAATAGAGCTTATCATGTTGGCTTAGAGTCAGACTGTATTACAATAGAGCTTATCATGTTGGCTTAGAGTCAGACTGTATTACAATAGAGCTTATCATGTAAGCTTAGAGTCAGACTGTATTACAATAGAGCTTATCATGTTGGCTTAGAGTCAGACTGTATTACAATAGAGCTTATCATGTTGGCTTAGAGTCAGACTGTATTACAATAGAGCCTATCATGTTGGCTTAGAGTCAGACTGTATTACAATAGAGCTTATCATGTTGGCTTATAGTCAGACTGTATTACAATAGAGCTTATCATGTTGGCTTAGAGTCAGACTGTATTACAATAGAGCTTATCATGTTAGCTTATAGTCAGACTGTATTACAATAGAGCTGAACAATTTAGCTTAAGAGTTGGACTATGTTACTTTAGAGCTTAACATGTTAGCTTAAGAGTCGGACTTTGTTACTTTAGAGCTTAACATATTAGCTTAAGAGTGGACTATGTTACTTTAGAGCTTATCATATTAGCTTAAGAGTCGGACTATGTTACTTTAAAGCTTAACATGTTACTTTAAGAGTCAGACTATGTTAAAAAGGTGTTTTTGTTGACCAGGAGGAGAAGGTTTACGTTCAACATAAGATCGTCGAGCAGGGCGCTCTCGTGTGGAGACTGATCCATCATCACAAGGCAGTCTTCTGTGTGGCTGGGTCAGTGGAATCCATGGCGTCAGAGATAATGCTTCTCTTCAATGTTACTGAGATTATGTTCCTGACGAGTGGTTACTCTGGCTTATCTTATGAGAACATTCTCTGGTGACTTCTTGGAGCCATGAGACAACCTGCCAATACATGGAATAGCTGTTGACTCTTTCACGATCTCCTGTCTCTGTTGTATGGTAATAACTGCATCATATGTGAATTGTGCAGAAACGCCAAGAGGATGCCTGACGACGTAAGGGAAGCACTTACTCAAGTGATCATTAAAGAGGGAGGCAAGAGCGAGTCCCAGGCCCTCCAGTACATCACTAACATGGATAGGACCAAGCAATATCAGGCGGAAACCTGGTCCTAACACCACAACCAGGCGGAGACCCGGTCCTAACACCACAACCAGGCGGAGACCCGGTCCTAACACCACAACCAGGCGGAGACCCGGTCCTAACACTGCACCCAGCAGCCATTAAGTTCCAACCAGGCTTCCTCTTGTCATTCAAGCTGCAGCAGAATGCCATGTGTGGAGAATGGTTCATAACGAACAGCTTTCCTAGCTTGGCATCAGTTATGAGAGAATTAGGAAGTCATTCCACAGATTTTTAGGTCAATTGAGCTGACATTTACTTTGATTTTATCTGTTTATCCTCGTCTTTGAAATAAATTAATAAATTAAGCTCAAAATTGAACATTGGATATTTTAAAACATTTAATTACATCAAAGAATGAAATTGAGATAATAATGTGGTTCTGATAACTAAGTTACGGTGGCATCTTCGTTGCTAGTTCGTGACACCTTGGCGGGTGTCCCCGTCTCTGTTTCATCCTCACAGAGTTCAGTAGAGTCACAAGGAGACTGTGTTTGCCTTCCTCTTCTTGAGTTCACCTCGTCATGTGACACTTGGCTGAGATGAAAGTCGTTTTCTTGAGGAGATTCCTTACTGTCAGTGGCACTGATGTCATCAGCTCCGTCGCGCTTCCTTCGTTCTCTCTCGTATTGCTCCCTCGACAGCAGACTGTCAATCTGCTTTTTGTGTTCGTTGAGTCCCGTTTGAATGATGGCAATATAACCCCGAGTTGACGGCTGAATCATATGGCAACCAGGCATTAGTCATAATGCTTGGTTTTACAAGGATATGCAATTAAGTGACTTTCATAACAAAGAAAGCCAGTATAAAGAAAGACCAGGAGACTGACCATATTGGTGAGCAAGTCTGGTTGTTTCATCAAGGTCTCGTTAACTTCCACGAGGCTGCCCCGCATACATGGGACCAGGGTGTATACAGTGCCATCTGTACAGGTCACATGACACAAACCTGATCCCTCCTTCATGTACTGCGCCCCCTGTCAACAGATTTAAACAAGAAGTCGATCAGCAATATCAGACCTCAGAGCTTCAAAGAGACATGAATTGTATCAAGAAATTAACCATGCCATACATTAAATTGAGGATCTTTTCCTTCTCCTTGAATCTTATATGTTTACCCCACAAAACAAAATGACAAATCTTGAATTTATGTGCAGAAGAATTTTATTACCCTTTTATTTTTGCCAGACACTTTGTTGTCTAAACGGAAAGTTTTTGAGTCGATCTGAAAGTTTACAGATGAAACAGACTTCTTGAGGCTGAGAATGGGATGTGACTCGGCCAGCGTAACAACACACAGTCTGAGAACAAGCACATCAGATACTCAATGATACACAGACATTATACAAGCAGGTCCAATTATTCTGAACTGAAGTCAGATTTGACAGTTAGCCCTAAACGGTCACAATAAGTAATAGTTGCCTGGGCAACAGTTTCTAAAGATAGGTCGCCCAGTGGCCTAAAGATTGGTCACCCAGTGGCCTAAAGATTGATCGCCCAGTGGCCTAAAGATTGGTCACCCAGTGGCCTAATGGACATACGTGATGGCATTATCTTATTTTACACACTACAATTTCAAAATCACTCTCTAGCTTTGTTTGAAATCACAAATATTTATATTAAGCTCAAACGTTCACGGCTTGGCTTCCCGTAAGCAAAGGGGGCAGTTTGTTCCATGCTGTGATGACATGTGGCTGTTAAGTGCGATCCATAGAAACTAATTACCATATTTACTTGTGTACGAGTTGAACGTGGGTATAATTCACAACAGCCAATCAAGCCTTGGCATTAGGCAGCAGAATGAGTTCAGAAGGGGGATAGTTGAAGAAGGTTAGCATGGCACATGGCCAGCCAGAGTGAGGTGGAGTGGAGAAGGGAAGACTAGCCCTAGCAAGAATTGTGCGATAAAATGGTGCGTGTCAATCTTCAAGCTGAGGCAGTACTCGAACATACCCTGATACTTGGCAGTGCAGGAACCGAGCAGAAACTCACAATAGAGGAGTGTTTTTAGGCGACTTATGAGCATATATCACAATATAATAACGTTCACAGTACGCCCCACACGTACCGGGATCCACATCGCTTGTACATGTTGTGCCCCACTCGTCTGAACTTATGTGACCCGAAGTGAGATGACATTTTATGATGTGACTGCTAGTATCACTGGCAACATCTGACCAAACTTTGATTACAATTGGACAAGTATTATCGATATGACAAGCGATCAAAATTTTTTGAATAATAATGCTAACATTTGTACTGGCACCATGAATATTTGACTTCAGACGCTTGTGAAAACTATTTAATTGTTACAATTACATGTGGTAAGCAAAAGATGGCATTGAATTAAGCTACAAAATGATGTAAATTTGTTGATGATCAAACAATTATCCACGGAGATATTAGGGATTTAAGATTTTCCCATTTCCAATGACATTGACCTTAGTTTGAGGTCAAGGTCAGACCAAAAAACTTGTAAACAAACATACAAAGCCACAAATGGCACTGGTATAGATAACTTGCTGAAAGCATTCACCAACTTAATACCTTGCCGAAGGCAATTCGCCAATTTCACAAAGAGGTTGGCAATGGGTCATAGGTCACGAAGAGCAATCCTACAATACAGGTAATAAACCAATGGCCAAATCATGTGTGAATCTCAACCTAGAGCAAGTTCTAATGATTTTGTAGTATAAATGAATGTGGCAAGTAGATGGAACCATGGAAGAAAGGGGACACACCCACCTGTTAGAATGATGAAGAATACACATGTCTTCTCCTGGACGTTTTTTGCCTCCTTTAAACAGAAAAAAATAGATAATATTGAGTGCAGTTGATTCTTCAATGCATGTATCACATCTGAAGCATCATCTGAAAAGGTAATTTAATCACTGATTCATGTTGCAATGTACAATTTCTATAATTTGACATTGCTCGTCATTGTACACTAGCAGTGACAATGATTCGTTGGTGACAATTTTTTGGGGGGGGGGGGGGCAGAAAGTCACCATTTTAGCTGCAACCTGTGAAAGGCTAAATGTTTGTTCCATTAAACAGTTGATATACACCACTCAAAAGGGGGCATTACATGTTCGTTTGGAACGGAGATATAAGATCCATAAATGCGAGCATATAAATAGGATCTGTTTTTGTTGACATCTCACCCCCACCCCCCATCCCCCAAATGTGGGTCCAGGATAAGAAAAGCCCTCCTGCATATCGTATGAGGCGACTTAAAGGGGGCAACCTGTTGGCCATGGGTTGCCACTCATGTCAGGGGGCCATGAGTTCCAGGTGGTTGACTGGAGCGGTTCTTGTATGAGCCATATAGGCAACACACTACTCTGGATGGATTTCACCTAGACTAGAGGCTGGAATGGCCTGGCCTTGTTAACTTGCTGGTGATGACATGCCCTACGATAATTCTTGCATTTTTATCTTTTTCATATTATCCTCTATTTATCCTACAAGGCGGCTGCTGAAACGGGTCAATCGGATGTTTTCACCTTTGCAGGTTCCATATAACACATTAGTGTTGGTGTGCCGTTAAGCACTTACTTACTTATTGACCTCTTCACCAAGTAGGTCCCGCCTTTGTGGTCCAGTAACTAAAACTTCAACTGAGAACAATAGATTGGCACACAGCTGGAAACTCCCCAATACGTAGTATTCTACCACAAGAAAACATGGTAAAGCCACCAATCACCCACATATTCCTAGGGAAGCCTTTAGTCTCCTCATGGGGGCCACTTTTTACATCCGCCCAAAGCTTAATTAATGGCTTCACCAGGATTTTCTGACAGCCTCGTCTTTATGGAGACCAACATACTGTTTGTTGGCAGCATCCTTGGGAGACGTCAGCCAACATATTTTATTACCTCACATGTCAAGGCCTCCAAGTATCACCAGGTTTATCCCCTACAAATGCATTTTTTGTATATTCTGGATCTGTCTTTTTCTGTTAAGGTCTATGGATACATGTGTTAATTGACATCTTGTAAATTTAAGAACAAAGATAACAGGGTGGTTGTGGTTGTCCAATAGCCTGCAGTTAACTGAACTTTATGTAACGTTTCGCTAGTGACGTATTTTGAGACAGGATACGGGATGTTCCTGGTTATTATATTACAGAAGAAGCCACCCTCTCAACCCGCATCATCAAGAGGCGTATTGGGGATACCATCTACTGATCTAGCATGTTATGCATGGTGCTGACTTGATCGAAGTGGAATCCACTTCAAAACCCTATGGTGATCAAGACCCAACATTGCTAACACTCCGTCTGTTATATGCCCATTCTCATCTGGAACTCCGATGGTAATAAGCCAATCTACAGCATCAGCCTCTACACTAAGACCTATAGCTAAAATCACCTCTTACAGCTAGCTCTTTCGAACTAAGTACGGGAGTGATGCATGCACTCCCTCTTACAAGGTGATAAATAGAACCTGACGTTGGTCTTTTGGGCTACTTACAGCAGGCTTTAGAGTAGCAGTTCCTCCTTTTCCTACAGTTCTTGATGGCCATGCAATGATCTCATTTTTTGTAAGGTAGTACCAGCCCACAGAATACGTGATTGACCTAAGGCCTAGGCATAGATCACCTATTCATTGTTGTCAATATGATTTTGCAGGGACGCAGCCTCTCCGCTTTGAACATTTGTCAGAGTTTGATATATAATCAACAAACAAACATATATTTACATACCTACATATATACATACACATAAACAAATGCGACTGAACCAGATGACTTGTCGAAAGCAATTCGTCAAGTAAACAAGGTAAGCAGCTGAGAAACACTACATACCGTTATATTATCGCTCGCAGCCTCGTGTGCCACACTTCTACCAACAATATTTCAAATCGAATGTTACCTAATTTGTATAGTCTGGTAAAATAACGGTCAACGATCGAGGTCGGTGCTGTATCACTGTTGCCAACAGGGGTAAACTCTCCATTTTTGCACAATTCATCCATTGTTCATTGGTTGCAGACAGAAACAGCCACTATAGTCATAATGTGTAAAACACGTCCCTATCACAACGTTTCTGATTAATGACTTCTGCAATTTGTTATTAACTTGGCTCGCCAAGTTATGGCGATCGTTTGTTTGTTTGTTAACTTGGCGTATTCAGATCGCCAAGTTTTGTTGGTTAGTCGCGTTTGTCATTATGTATGTATATAAACAATTTTTATTTGATCAACGGTACGATTTTTAATTTTTTTTGTTCAATCGCTAGGCGGCAATGATGCGCAGAACAGAGAGGTTTTATTTTGACCTTGACCTGAAACTAAGGTCAAGGTCATCGAATAAGTGAAAAACCAGTATCTCGAATAACTCCGTTAATAATGGTCGGATTGTTATTAACTTGGCGAATTCAGATCGCCAAGTTATGTTGGTTAGTCCGGATTGTGGCTATGTATGTATGTATGTATGTATGTATGTATGTATGTATGTATGTATGTATGTATGTATGTATGTATGTATGTATGTATGTATGTATGTATGTATGTGTGTGTGTGTGTGTGTGTGTGTGTGTGTGTGTGTGTGTGCGTGCGTGCGCGTGCGTGCGTGCGTGCGTGCGCGCGCGCGCGTGCGTGCGTGCGTATGTATGTTAACAATTTTTTGATACACGGTACAGGTCGCAATATTTGAATTTTTTCTTTTAAAGTTGGTTAGCTTCTGGATCAATGTTTGATAACTTTTTTTGGTCTCGCGATGCCTGTCGCAATTTTATATATATTTCCGAAATGGTTTTTTTAAATGAAAGGTGTAATTGATGCGCAAACCCTATATATATATATATATATATATATATATATATATATATATATATATATATATATATATATATATATATATATATATATATATATATATATATTTATATATACATATATATATACATATATATATACACACAAAATTCAGGGATAGAAATTTCACCGGCCAGGCCGGCCGGTAACCTTGAAATTCTACCGGACCTACAAATTTTCTACCGGCCATACATTTTCAGTTATGAATAATAGTCAAAAAAAAAAAAAATTACGCGTTTTTATTGTTTTTTTAATATTTTTTGTTCTTATATTAAATGCAACATTCAAATCAATATTTACAAACTTGTCAAAACATACAAAAAGCATACATTTCTTCAATGAGGTCAATAGCACAATTTTCCAAACGATCTACATGCAGTACAAAACATCACGTCCTTCTCGCTGTCATGCGAAAGCCATTCGCGTTTTTCCCTTCTTTCATTAATTAGCCAGGCAGGATTCCAGCGTCTGTAGCGCTTATCTTTTTCGTACTGTGCTCGCTGGGTTTTTTCGTCCTCTTCAAATTTGCGTTTCTTAGGCGACGGTCGGGGGCGACGGAGGTTTGGAACCGTGAACATAGCGCCACATCGACATCTTCAGAAATTGTGTACTGTTACAAAATCGCATGCCGTTATATAGGCATGCTTACCAACGGCTTGGAAGTCAACTCGCAAGAAACGCTTAAAGAAAATATCCACGCGCGTTATGTAAGTCATACAACTGTTGGTGGGTCTATCGTTAAACATCGCAAAAGAAAAGTCACAGGAGCGCGCGCGTAAACATGGGCGTATGGGTGAAGTTACGTCTTCCCGTCGCGTCACTTCCAAAGGTTACTGGCGCAAGAAGAGTTGACTTGTCTACTTTCACAGTTACATTAAAGAGACTGTTCAGCCCCATATTTGAAACGAGGTTGCCTAGCAAGCTGCTTGGCAACCGCACCTTGGAAACCAAAAATGTTAAGTTTTCAGACTTTCAGTCGCTACGCGGCGCTGCGGTCTCAGAAAAAAGATCCTTACTTCGTCTGTCGCCATTTATGTTGTCGGACATTATCCTTCCTGCTTGTCGGTCTAATGTGTGCACAATTATGCGCAAAACTTGAATGAGTGAAGATTTTATGAAATCTACATTATGTAACTAAAGCGGAAGAATACACATCGTTAGCGAGGTAAATTCAGA
The DNA here is from genome assembly GCA_034190875.2 of Urechis unicinctus. Lineage (NCBI taxonomy): Eukaryota > Metazoa > Annelida > Polychaeta > Xenopneusta > Urechidae > Urechis > Urechis unicinctus. The sequence goes on along the minus strand of CM067349.1, from coordinate 66,171,095 downwards.
GCGCGTTATGATTAACAGCTAACATTCGTGTGGTTCATGGTTTTAGGGAGGCACCGTTATCGATGGAACGACATAACTGAATAAAACAGATTTCCACTAGCCTGCGTCCCAGACTCTAGGGGTTCCGCTACGCTTCTCGCCCTAGAGTCTACGGCCAGACAAGGTCTAAAAGTGGCGCGTCCGAATATTCATTAGACACGTTCGTTGATCTTCGTGACCAATCAACACAAAGGTTGTGACCCGGATTGACCTTAATTGCGCCTGGCTCATGAAACTGGCTTGTGATACGCACCCTTCGGTTCCATGTGACGTCATGGACATTGTAGTGGTCTGCATCCAATGAGAACACATTGAAGGTCTTCTGGAACTATCGGCGTCTCAAAAGTTCAAATTGGAACTACAACCAGCGCTTTTATCGCGTAGCTGCACGATAGTATGTTTACGTGATAGTCAGTTAAAAAGAACCAGCTGTGTGTCTGCTTCCTCGTCGACTGTGTGATAAACGGTGCCACTCAGCGTGAAACAACAAATCGGAGTGTTGTAGAATGTGTGCCCGGCTCATAAAAATCACTCGGCCGGTTGGACAAGTTCTTCGGAACTTGTAGAATAGACCAATGAGAGACAGCGACTCAAAAGTACCGAGAGTGACCGAGAGACACGGCTTGTGATTGGAGCATCCCAAATCTGGGATGCCCGTCCAGTTCAATCTACTATGGTCCCCTAGACCTGAAGGCGAGACTATTGAATATCAGTAACATGTAAACAGCGCCCGCAGCCATCAGGCTAGGGGACATTGACTAGATTTCCACAGTAGATCATGAATATTTCAAGTCAAATAATGTTAAAAATTTATCAACATAATTTCCATCATGTAAACTCTGCGGCACAAATAAGAAGATGTCATGGCTTACGTCTGCGTTAATCGTAGTAATGTAATAACGAAATGATCCCTGATTGCCTTATATGCGGCTGAACAGTCTCTTTAAAGTTGTTTTGTTGTGGCTATTACGATTCTAAATTATCACTGCAAATGTTCTTGTATGCGTGAATCCAGCTTTTCTGCATAACCTGATTCTAATCTCATTTCTTATGAATACCATTCACAGATGATACATGGTAAAATCAAATTATTGAATTAAAATAAAAATGCCTTTATGCGATGGAAAAGCGGTTAAATAAAATTTGTCAACATACAGGAAATGGGGAGTCTGGTTGATTCGTTGTTGCCAAGTAACCGTTCAACTTATTCAGGTCAGTAGGTGCGTGTTGTATTCAAATACGAGAGGCTGCCATTAGATAGCTTAGTGGGGAGTGGGGTGGGCTGTAGACCATGTTCTTGTCTTCACAACAATACGTGATGGGTCAAAATTATACACCGACTGCAGCCAGCTGATCCCTGATCTATGGATTATCGATTATAAAGTCTTCACAAACAATCAAGGCACGGTAGTTATATAACTTTTTCTGTGAGCCTATCTATGCCATCGGTTCATTCATCAGTTACTTTCAGTTCAAATACTTTAGGTCAATAAATTACGCAAGACATGATAGTATACAGCCGGGAAGCTTTCTTATCTCATGTGTTTGTCGGGTTTATGGTTCAAGCGGCGCTTAATCACGCGAGCTCCACTGCTGTTGAATTGAACTGGGCGCGAGGTGTTAGCGCGGAAAAAATCTACCCGCCAGTCGGGCGGGTGGTTGTGATTATTTACCCGCCATTGGCAGGCGGGCGGGTGGTAATTTCGAGCCCTGCACAAACATATAAATATATATATAAATATATATATATATATATATATATATATATATATATATATATATATATATATATATATATATATATATATATATATATATATATATATATATATATATATATATATATATATATATATATATACATATATATGGCGAAAAAAAATGATGTCAATGACGATTTTTGTGATGAAGCTAATTCTGAAGTTAACCTTGATGGTTATAATGGTGATGATAATGATTGTGATAAAAAAAATGTCAACCAAGTTTACAGAGTTACCTCATACACCTATTGGCCTCTTGCTTTACAATTTTTCAGATCTATTCGTTACTGTCTGGTGCGTTCGTCCGTGTAACAAAAATATGTAAGATTTGGCAAGTTCAGCTAAGCGTCGCATATATCGAGTCATGTATTGACATGGTATCTGCAATCAGATACGATGGTAACCATACTGAACCGGGTCGTTTTATCTCTATTATTGATAACTTTATATAATTACTTTCATGAACTGCTTACCTGCAATTATCACATATTTGTGGAACTATTTCATTATGTTGGTATTGCGCGGCTAATATCTTCAACCACATGAGCCAACAACTACCTCACATCACAATCACCCAACATCGACCGCCGTCGAAACAACCACCACCACCACCCATTGACCGTCACCCCACATCGACCATCACAACCCCACATCGGCCACTAACCCACATCGACCACTAACCCACATCGACAATCACCCCACATCGACCACCATCCCACATCGACCTACATTCCACATCGATCACCACCATCCCACATCGACCGCCGTCCAAACATCGACCACCATCCCATAACGACCGCTACTTCACCCAAACCATCATCCCACATCAACCGCCTTCATACATTTACCGAGACCGCACAATGTTTTTTAAACCTTTAAAGAAAATCGTTCCATTCGTTACTGTCTGGTGCGTTCGTCGGTGTAACAAAAATATGTAAGATTTGGCAAGTTCAGCTAAGCGTCGCATATATCAGTCATATTGACATGGTATCTGCGATCAGATACGATGGTAACCATACTGAACCGGGTCGTTTTACCTCTCTTATTGATAACTTTATATAATAACTTTCATGAACTGCTTACCTGCAATTATCACATATTTGTGGAACTATTTCAATATGTTAGTATTGTGCAGCTAATATATTCAACCACATGAACCAACAACTACCTCACATCGACAATCACCAACATCGACCGCCGTCGAAACAACCACCACCACCACCCATTGACCGTCACCCCACATCGACCATCACAACCCCACATCGGCCACTAACCCACATCGACCACTAACCCACATCAACCGCCGTCCAAACATGCACCACCACATCATGATGACCACTACTTCACCTAAACCATCAACCCTCATCAACCGCCTTCGTACATCAACCACGACCGCACAATATCACCAAGGCGGAGTATTCCCTTCAATAATTTGTTTTCCATTCCTTTGAATACTCGCGTTAAAGGGTGTACCGCCTAAAGTTAGTGAGGCCATGGAGCCAGTATTGCCCTCTCGTCCGAGCGCAAGCCGTGTAGACCTTGACACGGTGCCACAAAAATATCATTTAAAAAATAATATTATTGGAGGGCAAGGGTCTTCGTGTCAATATGAAGAAGACAAAGTTCCTGGTCTCTGGTGTTGGTCTTGACGTTCTCAAGAACTCCGGCAAGTTCCCCTGTGCTGTTTGTCGAAGTGGTGTTGGCGTGAACTCCATCATGCGCTCACGGTACAGGCTCTGGGTTCACATGAAGTGTAGCGGCACCTCTGGGCCACTGGCAGCTGACCCAGTCTATGTCTGTCCGAGATGTCAGGGTAAGGCTCGCCCCATCGATGGCAGACCAATGACCCAGGTGGACGTCAAAGCACCATGCTCGATGTGGAGGCCTCTTTCTGCTACCTGGGCGACATGTTGTGTGCCGGTGGGGGCACAGGGATTTGCATTGGCCTGCCGGCCGCTATCTTTTATGTGTTAGTTATCGCATGGTCACGTGGGTGATATGGGGAAAGTCTTTTCCCATATCATTCGCGTGACCATGCGATAACATACTTATCGCAATGGCACCTACACGCGATAATCAAGCACGACGCTGTCTCCTAATAATGATAATTAGCGTGAACTTATGTTATGTAAGGTATCTGCCTGGGACCTGCAAATATGAGAGGTAGTTCCTTAATCACCCATTCGGCCTCAGCTGCCTGTCATGATGGCTTCAACTATAGGAGATCTCGGAGATTTATCTTTTTTCGACTCAATGCTTCGATAATTTGTTGTGTGAGACTTTTCCAAACTCCGGTAATCAGATAGCCGCGCACGACGGTAATATAAATATATACCGTCGTGATTGAGGATATGTGGGTCGTGTGGCAAGTTTTATATTTTGCGTGCATATAGCTTCTCATCAATGTTGTGTACTTACGTAAATATATATGTCGACAAATGAGATGAATATCCGCTGAACCGGACTATTTTGGTTATCCACTGTCTCGTGATTATTTAGCAATTGTCAAATGAACTTTTAGAATCACAACTTTCGTTCACGGCAGCCCCAGTTTTGGAGATATGACGTCACATTACCCAGTTTCATTTTCACTCGCCATGTGGCTGCAGGTCCCGGGGGAGGGGGCACTTAAGTATATAGAGGTAGTATACATGTGTCGGGGTAGGTTTTTTTCGGCCTCCCGACGGGTTTTATTGACCTCATAATTGTAGGATGGGGTATGCTCTTGCCATTTTTACCTTGTATGACGGGTACAGGTTTTTTGAGATGCCGGGGCACACCCCTACGCAGGACAAGGCCAAGTGCCCCCTCCAGACTGCGGGAATCAATAAGTGTTATCTTTTTTTAAATGTCAATGTGATATCGTTGAATACATATCGCCCTTCAAATTAGATATTTCCAAAAGATAATCATTGACAAAATGACACATATACTTAAATAATAAAATTCAGAAAGAAAAAGTTCGCTTGCGAAGAACCTTGTCTGCGCATGCGCGCAGAAGCCGATCTTGTCGTTCAAAATAAACATGAACTTTTCAGAATTTGTGTGGCTGGATTAAATCGCCTTTGACGAAATCTCACACGTAAACTAACTCAACTTGTTAATAAACATTCAATTATGTGAAAAATTATTCTTCATATGTACGTGTCTGTAATAATCGTGTATTATTGGAACTCATGTATTGTCGCGCCGCATTTGGTTACGATCATCGCACGACGTTGATAAACGTCGTGCACGGCTAGTAATCAGAGTTCCGCCGACTTCGCCGTTGTTTGATGTTAGCAACACTGTAGCGCAGTAAAAACGGCTCGGCAGGTGTTACAATTTCGCGCATCAGCATGATTCCGGGGAGATGGGATAATACCGTGACTTCCCGATGAGCGCTACGCAACCAGATTAGCGGCTGGCAAGCAAATGACTTGTAAAGTGTGCGTGATATTAAGAACCTCTGTAGTGTTGCCATGCTAGAACAGCGGTGCTCTGTGAGGGACCATCTCAAGTGAAGTTGTTTCTCGGTGATATATCGACACGGTCACAGCGTCCTGCGCAGCCGGCGCCTCAGATGGTCTGGACATGTACAGCGTACCACGTCCTGTATCAAATCTGTCACAGACTTATCAATCCCCGGCATCAGAGGGCGAGGAAGGCCTAGGAAGACGTGGCTGGTATGTGTCAAGAAAGATGTTAGTGAATGTGGCCTGTCTGGCTTTGACCCGCAAGACAGAGGCGCATGGAAAGCTGGCGTGCGACGTTGTCTGGTGTTGTCAACCCCATTGAATGGGACAAGTGCAGCACCCTAAATACTAATATGGATATGATGATGATTTCCTCTGTATATATCGTGTTGTAAATAATCAATAATTTTCCCTAGCGTCTCTCAGTGTGTGCATGTGTGTATGTGTGTATGTATGTAGTAGTATAGGTAATAGCGGTTCGAGCACACATCTCCAAACGGAGACCCACCCACCGACGATAAGGAATCCCCCCACTTCAGAGTATCATTTACCCACTTCGACTATTTTTTTCGGGGTCTAAGGTCTCAAGAGCTGGCAAGAGCTGGCCAAGGATTAAAGCTGCGACTTGATTTTGTGTCAATTGTACCCCCATTTGAACTAATAAAATAGTAGAGTAATGACGCCCCACCACATACGTGCGAAACAGGCTCAAGCCGACTATGCTGAAATCCACGGCCAGGCCCTACAGCCCTATTCACCGACGAAGGTCGCCCTTGCGGCACTCGAAAAGAAAAACGCCTTCGACAGGACATACAAGGAGATGTACACAAGAATGAGAACCATGGTGGACCGTGACCCAGCCCCTCCGCCAACTCCATCCCCCCGACTCTGGTCTGAAGTGGCAAAAGCACCAGGCCCACACCCTAGGCCCGCCTCCAGGAAACCACTGCCCCGCGTAAGGCCGGTCCCAGTTCCCCGAACAAGCCTCAGACCAGTTCCCACTCCCCGCCTCAAATTCAGGAAAACCAAGCGGGCCATCAGCAACCAACTGCGAGGCTGGGTCAACCACTCAAAGACGGCTCCTACCTCCCTCTACCGCCACCACAAAGAAAGAGGCCATCATAATCGTAAAGAACTGGGACGGCTTCTGCATTCTATGGGCTATTGTAGCCGCACTGTACCCAGCTGCCAAAAACCCCCAGCGGCCATCAAAATACAACATCCAGTGGCTCCTAGATAAGCTAAAGGGCTCAGGTGTGGCGTACCCAACCCCGTCTCCCACACCGAAAAAATCGAAAAGGCACTTGACATAGGCCTGAACATATTTGGCTGGGATGGGAAAGCTGTCATGGTCCACCGGATCAGCAAGCACCCCGGCAACTGTATAAACCTCATGCTGATCGCGAAGGATGGAGTATGCCATTATAGCTGGATCAAAAACCTAGACCGCCTACTCTACGACCAGACAAAATATGAGGGCCGCAAATTCTTCTGTGAACGCTGCCTCCATGCTACACCACCTCGGCCCTCCTCCAGGCCTACAAGCCAGAGTGTGCAGGGGTCGGCCAAACAGCCCTGCGGGTAGACATGCCAGAGGAGGGGAAAAACATCCTATCCTTCCAGAACTGGCAAAAGCAACTCCCGGCCCCCTACGTCATCTAGGCAGACTTCGAGGCGCTCACAGTAAAGCTCCCAAGGCCAGCCCTCAATCCAGAAAAGAGCAACACCCAGAATACCCAAGAACACCAAGGTTGTGGGTTCGGCTACATAGTGGTCCGGTGTGATGGAAAGACCTCATCTCCAGTCATCTACAGGGGAAGCGATGCCATGGAGAAGTTCCTCAAAGCCCTACAGCAAGAGGAGAAAAAGATCAAATCAGTTCTCTCCAAGCCAGTCCCCATGCAGATGACCAGGGACGACCAAAGAGTCCACAAGACCGCAACCCAGTGCCACGTCTGCAGCAAACCGCTCAGAACCGACCGGGTCCATGACCACTGCCACATAACCGGCAAGTACAGAGGACCATCCCACAACGCCTGCAACCTAAAGCTTAGGCTGAGCCCCAAGACAACCCCCATCCCCGCGGTCTTTCACAACCTGAGGGGCTATGACTCCCATCTCCTAATGCAGGGCATAAGCAAGGTAGAGGGAGACATCAACTGTATACCCAACAATATGGAGAAGTACATATCCCTATCCCTGGGAAAGCTCCGCTTCATAGACAGCGCACAGTTGCTCCTGGCCTCCCTCAGCAAGCTGGTCTCAGCCAATAGCCCAGACACCTTCACTGTGACGTCAGAGTATGAACCAGACCAGACAAAGCGAGGGTTACTCCTACGCAAGGGGGTCTTCCCCTACGAGTTCATGGACAGCTAGGATAAGTTTGATCCTCCCCTCCCACCCATCCAAGACTTCTACAGCAAGCTCTCGGAGCAGGGCATATCAGCCACAGACTACGCCCACGCGCAAAAGGTCTGGAGCACGTTTGGCTGCAAGAACACGGGCGACTACCACGACCTCTACCTCCGGACAGACGTCCTCCTCCTGGCCGACATGTTTGAAACCTTCCGGAAGACCAGCCTAATGCAGTACGGCCTGGACCCACCCACTACTATACAGCCCAGGCCTCTCGTGGGACGCTCTACTCAAGAGCACAGGGGTAAAGCTCGAACTCCTCACTGATTATGACAAACACCTCTTCATCGAGAAGGGTCTGCGTGGAGGAATAAGTATTGTCTCGCGGCGCCACACCAAGGCAAACAATCCCTACGTAGGAGACTTCGACCAGGACAAGCCCACGAGCTATATCCAGTACCTCGACGCCAACAACCTCTGTGGATGGGCAATGAGCCAGGCCCTACCTACCTCAAACATTGAGTGGGTGGACCGGCCAGAGTCGCTCTCCAGAATCGTCCGCACCCACCCAGACGATGCCGAGACTGGGTACATATTTGAGGTCGACCAGGAGTATCCAGCTGAGCTTCACAACGACCACAACGACTACCCCCTGGCCCCAGAGCAACTCTTTGTCCAGACCGAGTGGCTCTCAGATTACCAGAGAAACCTCCTTAACGAATACGGCGGCCATGGGGTCGAGAAGCTGGTCCCGAACCTGAGGAATAAGGAGAAGTACGTACTCCACTACAGGAACATCAAACTGTATCTGGCCCTGGGGATGAGGCTGAGCAAGATTCACCGCACCCTATCCTTCACCCAAAGCCCCTGGATAGAACCCTACATACGGAAGAACACAGATCTCCGAAAGGCCGCATCCAGCGACTTTGAGAAGGACCTATACAAACTAATGAACAACTCTGTCTTCGGCAAGACCATGGAGAACCTCCGCAAGTGGGTTGACGTGAAGTTGGTCAGAGTTGAAGAGCTCATCGCCCGCCAGAAAATATTCGACGACGACCTGGCCGCCATTCACATCCACAAGGCCCACCTAGTCCTAGTCCCAGTCTATATGGGGATGTGCATACTCAATCTGTCCAAGCACCTCATGTACGACTTCTACTACAACACCATAAAGCCCCAGTACGGCCGGCCTGGGGGTCAACCTGCTTTACACCGACACCGACTCCCTCCTCCTGGAGATCCACACACCAGACATCTTCGCCAACATGAAAAAGGACAGCGCCCTATTTGACACCAGCAACTACCACACAGCCCATCCTCTACACAGCAACGAGAACAAAAAGGTTCTAGGAAAGATGAAGGACGAGTGCGGCGGTGTCCCCATCAAGGAGTATGTAGGCCTACGCCCCAAGATGTACTCCATCCTGATGTCCACCCAGGAAGAAATCAAGAAAGCAAAGGGTGTAAAAAAGGTAGTGGTCCAGAAACACCTGCGCCACGCCCAATACCTTGAATCGCTGTTCGACCAGAAGCGGTTCCGTCATGGGATGAACATGCTCAGAAGTGACAGCCACAAGATATATTGGCTGCACGTTAATAACGTGTCTCTATCCCCCTTTGATACAAAGCGATGGATACCCCCGGGTGGTGTACACACCCTGGCCTATGGGCATAGCCGCACCCAGCATAGACCGCCGGCAGACGGGGAGTATTGTATTCAACCAAAAGTGTATCCACACTTTCCACCTCCAACTGGCTACTGAGGGGTGATGGGGAACTTCCCGCATCACTGCTGGACACCTCTCCCACACCCTCTGCCCCTTTCGCGATCAGGAGGTCATCCACCTTCTCACATATGCCGGCTATAGTGAAACTGGGGGAGGCCTGGGGAGAGGGTACAGAGCGTAAAGTAGTGGTCTTCCTGGCCTGAGGGGGTTTGGGTGTGGGAGCGGCACCACCCGGCGGACGTGGGGGCTTGGTCTTCCTAGCTCGAGAGTTTATCTAGCACGCCTTCTTCAGTCGTACCAGTCTCAACGTGAGTCGCCATCCAGGCCTTCCTGCCCTCAAGCCTCTTCTTCTTACGAAGGAGGTTGTGGTTAACCCTTTCGTACCCACAATCCATACATAATTTTAGGTTATTTTTAATGCCCTTCTGGCAACCTACACAAAGTCGATTTTCGATCCCCCGCTTAATCTTAAACCTGTGCATTGCGCAAAAGTCAAACTTACAGGGCCTGTCACAAGGGTCTCTCTTCCCGAGTAATATCCAGGGGTACTTTCCAGTTGCTTCCATAACTTCCTATCTGCCTTTTGTTTAATTGGTAATACTGTCTGATGGTAACTGGGTATCGGGTGGCACAACAAGCAGCTCCTCCTTTACAAAGCCACGGAGCAGTCCATCCAACAAATAGTAAAGTACAGGCTCACCAGATTTAGTGACAGAGCGTCCAATCCGATAAACATTGAGTGACCATACAGGGTCAGTGGCCCGTTGGCGCTGATCTTGCTCTGCCTCACCAGGCTGGTAGAGGTAGCGAACGCCAGCACCAGAGATAAGCTTTTGCTCTTTGATTCCCAGGGGGCGACCTGGTACGACTGCAGAGGGCTTTTGTGCAACTTGTTTTGCCTTTATAGCATCTTTAGGTTTTTTTCCAGTCAAGCGGGTCACCTCATTATTTATCTCAGAGACTACAGCCTGCAGCCGAGAAACCCACTCAGTAGATTGTTTTCCAGTGTCCTTTAACTCTACAGCATACTGGTGACCAAAGAGTCGCTCAGCCAGTGTTCGGTTAAAGCGTTCCACTATACCCTGGTCTCGATGGATATTCACACGGTCACGCCTGACTGATACTCTATGTTTTGCTAACAGCTGATTCACTGCTCCCATAAACTCCCGTCCAGGGTCGACCTGAAGTAGTTTAGGCCACCCCAGCGGTCCTCGCTTGTATATCCTCTCCAGTGCACCTGCAACCTCTTTAGCCTCTTTTGTAGTCAATGGCTCAGCCGCTTTGTAGCGTGAGGCCACATCCACCACCGTTATGGCATACTTGTAAGTGCGGCGCTTCACAACGTCATGAGTAAGAAATAAGAGATCAGTTTGGTGCACCTCATTAGGGACAGGGACATCAAACTTTGGTCTGGGAATGTGTTTTGGCACTGGCAGGTAGATTTGCCATATGGCTTGCTTTGTTAGCCACCCCCTGGCAACTTCCTCAGAAACCCTTGCTTCTGTTGCAAGCTTCTTGATAGCTGTTATGCCTTTCCAGTAGCCCTAAGGACTATAGTAGATCTTCTGCATGCGACGATCCATACAAAGTAAAAGGCAAATGACCTACTTGGCAAGCCTGTATGCAACCAGCCCAGTCGCAGCCATACCCAATATAATGAACGCCACCTCACGCCGTTTTTGACCATCTGAGGGCTCGTAGAAGTCTGAAAGCTGCGGCTCAGATCCCAACGGGTCGACGGTTTTACCCGTCAGCATCTGGTACTCATTCATAGCCGCGTCCACATCCTGAAAAGTATGCACCCTACATACGGAAGAACACAGATCTCCGAAAGGCCGCATCCAGCGACTTTGAGAAGGACCTATACAAACTAATGAACAACTCTGTCTTCGGCAAGACCATGGAGAACCTCCGCAAGTGGGTTGACGTGAAGTTGGTCAGAGTTGAAGAGCTCATCGCCCGCCAGAAAATATTCGACGACGACCTGGCCGCCATTCACATCCACAAGGCCCACCTAGTCCTAGTCCCAGTCTATATGGGGATGTGCATACTCAATCTGTCCAAGCACCTCATGTACGACTTCTACTACAACACCATAAAGCCCCAGTACGGCCGGCCTGGGGGTCAACCTGCTTTACACCGACACCGACTCCCTCCTCCTGGAGATCCACACACCAGACATCTTCGCCAACATGAAAAAGGACAGCGCCCTATTTGACACCAGCAACTACCACACAGCCCATCCTCTACACAGCAACGAGAACAAAAAGGTTCTAGGAAAGATGAAGGACGAGTGCGGCGGTGTCCCCATCAAGGAGTATGTAGGCCTACGCCCCAAGATGTACTCCATCCTGATGTCCACCCAGGAAGAAATCAAGAAAGCAAAGGGTGTAAAAAAAGTAGTGGTCCAGAAACACCTGCGCCACGCCCAATACCTTGAATCGCTGTTCGACCAGAAGCGGTTCCGTCATGGGATGAACATGCTCAGAAGTGACAGCCACAAGATATATTGGCTGCACGTTAATAACGTGTCTCTATCCCCCTTTGATACAAAGCGATGGATACCCCCGGGTGGTGTACACACCCTGGCCTATGGGCATAGCCGCACCCAGCATAGACCGCCGGCAGACGGGGAGTATTGTATTCAACCAAAAGTGTATCCACACTTTCCACCTCCAACTGGCTACTGAGGGGTGATGGGGAACTTCCCGCATCACTGCTGGACACCTCTCCCACACCCTCTGCCCCTTTCGCGATCAGGAGGTCATCCACCTTCTCACATATGCCGGCTATAGTGAAACTGGGGGAGGCCTGGGGAGAGGGTACAGAGCGTAAAGTAGTGGTCTTCCTGGCCTGAGGGGGTTTGGGTGTGGGAGCGGCACCACCCGGCGGACGTGGGGGCTTGGTCTTCCTAGCTCGAGAGTTTATCTAGCACGCCTTCTTCAGTCGTACCAGTCTCAACGTGAGTCGCCATCCAGGCCTTCCTGCCCTCAAGCCTCTTCTTCTTACGAAGGAGGTTGTGGTTAACCCTTTCGTACCCACAATCCATACATAATTTTAGGTTATTTTTAATGCCCTTCTGGCAACCTACACAAAGTCGATTTTCGATCCCCCGCTTAATCTTAAACCTGTGCATTGCGCAAAAGTCAAACTTACAGGGCCTGTCACAAGGGTCTCTCTTCCCGAGTAATATCCAGGGGTACTTTCCAGTTGCTTCCATAACTTCCTATCTGCCTTTTGTTTAATTGGTAATACTGTCTGATGGTAACTGGGTATCGGGTGGCACAACAAGCAGCTCCTCCTTTACAAAGCCACGGAGCAGTCCATCCAACAAATAGTAAAGTACAGGCTCACCAGATTTAGTGACAGAGCGTCCAATCCGATAAACATTGAGTGACCATACAGGGTCAGTGGCCCGTTGGCGCTGATCTTGCTCTGCCTCACCAGGCTGGTAGAGGTAGCGAACGCCAGCACCAGAGATAAGCTTTTGCTCTTTGATTCCCAGGGGGCGACCTGGTACGACTGCAGAGGGCTTTTGTGCAACTTGTTTTGCCTTTATAGCATCTTTAGGTTTTTTTCCAGTCAAGCGGGTCACCTCATTATTTATCTCAGAGACTACAGCCTGCAGCCGAGAAACCCACTCAGTAGATTGTTTTCCAGTGTCCTTTAACTCTACAGCATACTGGTGACCAAAGAGTCGCTCAGCCAGTGTTCGGTTAAAGCGTTCCACTATACCCTGGTCTCGATGGATATTCACACGGTCACGCCTGACTGATACTCTATGTTTTGCTAACAGCTGATTCACTGCTCCCATAAACTCCCGTCCAGGGTCGACCTGAAGTAGTTTAGGCCACCCCAGCGGTCCTCGCTTGTATATCCTCTCCAGTGCACCTGCAACCTCTTTAGCCTCTTTTGTAGTCAATGGCTCAGCCGCTTTGTAGCGTGAGGCCACATCCACCACCGTTATGGCATACTTGTAAGTGCGGCGCTTCACAACGTCATGAGTAAGAAATAAGAGATCAGTTTGGTGCACCTCATTAGGGACAGGGACATCAAACTTTGGTCTGGGAATGTGTTTTGGCACTGGCAGGTAGATTTGCCATATGGCTTGCTTTGTTAGCCACCCCCTGGCAACTTCCTCAGAAACCCTTGCTTCTGTTGCAAGCTTCTTGATAGCTGTTATGCCTTTCCAGTAGCCCTTAGGACTATAGTAGATCTTCTGCATGCGACGATCCATACAAAGTAAAAGGCAAATGACCTACTTGGCAAGCCTGTATGCAACCAGCCCAGTCGCAGCCATACCCAATATAATGAACGCCACCTCACGCCGTTTTTGACCATCTGAGGGCTCGTAGAAGTCTGAAAGCTGCGGCTCAGATCCCAACGGGTCGACGGTTTTACCCGTCAGCATCTGGTACTCATTCATAGCCGCGTCCACATCCTGAAAAGTATGCACCCTACATACGGAAGAACACAGATCTCCGAAAGGCCGCATCCAGCGACTTTGAGAAGGACCTATACAAACTAATGAACAACTCTGTCTTCGGCAAGACCATGGAGAACCTCCGCAAGTGGGTTGACGTGAAGTTGGTCAGAGTTGAAGAGCTCATCGCCCGCCAGAAAATATTCGACGACGACCTGGCCGCCATTCACATCCACAAGGCCCACCTAGTCCTAGTCCCAGTCTATATGGGGATGTGCATACTCAATCTGTCCAAGCACCTCATGTACGACTTCTACTACAACACCATAAAGCCCCAGTACGGCCGGCCTGGGGGTCAACCTGCTTTACACCGACACCGACTCCCTCCTCCTGGAGATCCACACACCAGACATCTTCGCCAACATGAAAAAGGACAGCGCCCTATTTGACACCAGCAACTACCACACAGCCCATCCTCTACACAGCAACGAGAACAAAAAGGTTCTAGGAAAGATGAAGGACGAGTGCGGCGGTGTCCCCATCAAGGAGTATGTAGGCCTACGCCCCAAGATGTACTCCATCCTGATGTCCACCCAGGAAGAAATCAAGAAAGCAAAGGGTGTAAAAAAGGTAGTGGTCCAGAAACACCTGCGCCACGCCCTATAACTTGAATCGCTGTTCGACCAGAAGCGGTTCCGTCATGGGATGAACATGCTCAGAAGTGACAGCCACAAGATATATTGGCTGCACGTTAATAACGTGTCTCTATCCCCCTTTGATACAAAGCGATGGATACCCCCGGGTGGTGTACACACCCTGGCCTATGGGCATAGCCGCACCCAGCATAGACCGCCGGCAGACGGGGAGTATTGTATTCAACCAAAAGTGTATCCACACTTTCCACCTCCAACTGGCTACTGAGGGGTGATGGGGAACTTCCCGCATCACTGCTGGACACCTCTCCCACACCCTCTGCCCCTTTCGCGATCAGGAGGTCATCCACCTTCTCACATATGCCGGCTATAGTGAAACTGGGGGAGGCCTGGGGAGAGGGTACAGAGCGTAAAGTAGTGGTCTTCCTGGCCTGAGGGGGTTTGGGTGTGGGAGCGGCACCACCCGGCGGACGTGGGGGCTTGGTCTTCCTAGCTCGAGAGTTTATCTAGCACGCCTTCTTCAGTCGTACCAGTCTCAACGTGAGTCGCCATCCAGGCCTTCCTGCCCTCAAGCCTCTTCTTCTTACGAAGGAGGTTGTGGTTAACCCTTTCGTACCCACAATCCATACATAATTTTAGGTTATTTTTAATGCCCTTCTGGCAACCTACACAAAGTCGATTTTCGATCCCCCGCTTAATCTTAAACCTGTGCATTGCGCAAAAGTCAAACTTACAGGGCCTGTCACAAGGGTCTCTCTTCCCGAGTAATATCCAGGGGTACTTTCCAGTTGCTTCCATAACTTCCTATCTGCCTTTTGTTTAATTGGTAATACTGTCTGATGGTAACTGGGTATCGGGTGGCACAACAAGCAGCTCCTCCTTTACAAAGCCACGGAGCAGTCCATCCAACAAATAGTAAAGTACAGGCTCACCAGATTTAGTGACAGAGCGTCCAATCCGATAAACATTGAGTGACCATACAGGGTCAGTGGCCCGTTGGCGCTGATCTTGCTCTGCCTCACCAGGCTGGTAGAGGTAGCGAACGCCAGCACCAGAGATAAGCTTTTGCTCTTTGATTCCCAGGGGGCGACCTGGTACGACTGCAGAGGGCTTTTGTGCAACTTGTTTTGCCTTTATAGCATCTTTAGGTTTTTTTCCAGTCAAGCGGGTCACCTCATTATTTATCTCAGAGACTACAGCCTGCAGCCGAGAAACCCACTCAGTAGATTGTTTTCCAGTGTCCTTTAACTCTACAGCATACTGGTGACCAAAGAGTCGCTCAGCCAGTGTTCGGTTAAAGCGTTCCACTATACCCTGGTCTCGATGGATATTCACACGGTCACGCCTGACTGATACTCTATGTTTTGCTAACAGCTGATTCACTGCTCCCATAAACTCCCGTCCAGGGTCGACCTGAAGTAGTTTAGGCCACCCCAGCGGTCCTCGCTTGTATATCCTCTCCAGTGCACCTGCAACCTCTTTAGCCTCTTTTGTAGTCAATGGCTCAGCCGCTTTGTAGCGTGAGGCCACATCCACCACCGTTATGGCATACTTGTAAGTGCGGCGCTTCACAACGTCATGAGTAAGAAATAAGAGATCAGTTTGGTGCACCTCATTAGGGACAGGGACATCAAACTTTGGTCTGGGAATGTGTTTTGGCACTGGCAGGTAGATTTGCCATATGGCTTGCTTTGTTAGCCACCCCCTGGCAACTTCCTCAGAAACCCTTGCTTCTGTTGCAAGCTTCTTGATAGCTGTTATGCCTTTCCAGTAGCCCTTAGGACTATAGTAGATCTTCTGCATGCGACGATCCATACAAAGTAAAAGGCAAATGACCTACTTGGCAAGCCTGTATGCAACCAGCCCAGTCGCAGCCATACCCAATATAATGAACGCCACCTCACGCCGTTTTTGACCATCTGAGGGCTCGTAGAAGTCTGAAAGCTGCGGCTCAGATCCCAACGGGTCGACGGTTTTACCCGTCAGCATCTGGTACTCATTCATAGCCGCGTCCACATCCTGAAAAGTATGCACCCTACATACGGAAGAACACAGATCTCCGAAAGGCCGCATCCAGCGACTTTGAGAAGGACCTATACAAACTAATGAACAACTCTGTCTTCGGCAAGACCATGGAGAACCTCCGCAAGTGGGTTGACGTGAAGTTGGTCAGAGTTGAAGAGCTCATCGCCCGCCAGAAAATATTCGACGACGACCTGGCCGCCATTCACATCCACAAGGCCCACCTAGTCCTAGTCCCAGTCTATATGGGGATGTGCATACTCAATCTGTCCAAGCACCTCATGTACGACTTCTACTACAACACCATAAAGCCCCAGTACGGCCGGCCTGGGGGTCAACCTGCTTTACACCGACACCGACTCCCTCCTCCTGGAGATCCACACACCAGACATCTTCGCCAACATGAAAAAGGACAGCGCCCTATTTGACACCAGCAACTACCACACAGCCCATCCTCTACACAGCAACGAGAACAAAAAGGTTCTAGGAAAGATGAAGGACGAGTGCGGCGGTGTCCCCATCAAGGAGTATGTAGGCCTACGCCCCAAGATGTACTCCATCCTGATGTCCACCCAGGAAGAAATCAAGAAAGCAAAGGGTGTAAAAAAGGTAGTGGTCCAGAAACACCTGCGCCACGCCCTATAACTTGAATCGCTGTTCGACCAGAAGCGGTTCCGTCATGGGATGAACATGCTCAGAAGTGACAGCCACAAGATATATTGGCTGCACGTTAATAACGTGTCTCTATCCCCCTTTGATACAAAGCGATGGATACCCCCGGGTGGTGTACACACCCTGGCCTATGGGCATAGCCGCACCCAGCATAGACCGCCGGCAGACGGGGAGTATTGTATTCAACCAAAAGTGTATCCACACTTTCCACCTCCAACTGGCTACTGAGGGGTGATGGGGAACTTCCCGCATCACTGCTGGACACCTCTCCCACACCCTCTGCCCCTTTCGCGATCAGGAGGTCATCCACCTTCTCACATATGCCGGCTATAGTGAAACTGGGGGAGGCCTGGGGAGAGGGTACAGAGCGTAAAGTAGTGGTCTTCCTGGCCTGAGGGGGTTTGGGTGTGGGAGCGGCACCACCCGGCGGACGTGGGGGCTTGGTCTTCCTAGCTCGAGAGTTTATCTAGCACGCCTTCTTCAGTCGTACCAGTCTCAACGTGAGTCGCCATCCAGGCCTTCCTGCCCTCAAGCCTCTTCTTCTTACGAAGGAGGTTGTGGTTAACCCTTTCGTACCCACAATCCATACATAATTTTAGGTTATTTTTAATGCCCTTCTGGCAACCTACACAAAGTCGATTTTCGATCCCCCGCTTAATCTTAAACCTGTGCATTGCGCAAAAGTCAAACTTACAGGGCCTGTCACAAGGGTCTCTCTTCCCGAGTAATATCCAGGGGTACTTTCCAGTTGCTTCCATAACTTCCTATCTGCCTTTTGTTTAATTGGTAATACTGTCTGATGGTAACTGGGTATCGGGTGGCACAACAAGCAGCTCCTCCTTTACAAAGCCACGGAGCAGTCCATCCAACAAATAGTAAAGTACAGGCTCACCAGATTTAGTGACAGAGCGTCCAATCCGATAAACATTGAGTGACCATACAGGGTCAGTGGCCCGTTGGCGCTGATCTTGCTCTGCCTCACCAGGCTGGTAGAGGTAGCGAACGCCAGCACCAGAGATAAGCTTTTGCTCTTTGATTCCCAGGGGGCGACCTGGTACGACTGCAGAGGGCTTTTGTGCAACTTGTTTTGCCTTTATAGCATCTTTAGGTTTTTTTCCAGTCAAGCGGGTCACCTCATTATTTATCTCAGAGACTACAGCCTGCAGCCGAGAAACCCACTCAGTAGATTGTTTTCCAGTGTCCTTTAACTCTACAGCATACTGGTGACCAAAGAGTCGCTCAGCCAGTGTTCGGTTAAAGCGTTCCACTATACCCTGGTCTCGATGGATATTCACACGGTCACGCCTGACTGATACTCTATGTTTTGCTAACAGCTGATTCACTGCTCCCATAAACTCCCGTCCAGGGTCGACCTGAAGTAGTTTAGGCCACCCCAGCGGTCCTCGCTTGTATATCCTCTCCAGTGCACCTGCAACCTCTTTAGCCTCTTTTGTAGTCAATGGCTCAGCCGCTTTGTAGCGTGAGGCCACATCCACCACCGTTATGGCATACTTGTAAGTGCGGCGCTTCACAACGTCATGAGTAAGAAATAAGAGATCAGTTTGGTGCACCTCATTAGGGACAGGGACATCAAACTTTGGTCTGGGAATGTGTTTTGGCACTGGCAGGTAGATTTGCCATATGGCTTGCTTTGTTAGCCACCCCCTGGCAACTTCCTCAGAAACCCTTGCTTCTGTTGCAAGCTTCTTGATAGCTGTTATGCCTTTCCAGTAGCCCTTAGGACTATAGTAGATCTTCTGCATGCGACGATCCATACAAAGTAAAAGGCAAATGACCTACTTGGCAAGCCTGTATGCAACCAGCCCAGTCGCAGCCATACCCAATATAATGAACGCCACCTCACGCCGTTTTTGACCATCTGAGGGCTCGTAGAAGTCTGAAAGCTGCGGCTCAGATCCCAACGGGTCGACGGTTTTACCCGTCAGCATCTGGTACTCATTCATAGCCGCGTCCACATCCTGAAAAGTATGCACCCTACATACGGAAGAACACAGATCTCCGAAAGGCCGCATCCAGCGACTTTGAGAAGGACCTATACAAACTAATGAACAACTCTGTCTTCGGCAAGACCATGGAGAACCTCCGCAAGTGGGTTGACGTGAAGTTGGTCAGAGTTGAAGAGCTCATCGCCCGCCAGAAAATATTCGACGACGACCTGGCCGCCATTCACATCCACAAGGCCCACCTAGTCCTAGTCCCAGTCTATATGGGGATGTGCATACTCAATCTGTCCAAGCACCTCATGTACGACTTCTACTACAACACCATAAAGCCCCAGTACGGCCGGCCTGGGGGTCAACCTGCTTTACACCGACACCGACTCCCTCCTCCTGGAGATCCACACACCAGACATCTTCGCCAACATGAAAAAGGACAGCGCCCTATTTGACACCAGCAACTACCACACAGCCCATCCTCTACACAGCAACGAGAACAAAAAGGTTCTAGGAAAGATGAAGGACGAGTGCGGCGGTGTCCCCATCAAGGAGTATGTAGGCCTACGCCCCAAGATGTACTCCATCCTGATGTCCACCCAGGAAGAAATCAAGAAAGCAAAGGGTGTAAAAAAGGTAGTGGTCCAGAAACACCTGCGCCACGCCCAATACCTTGAATCGCTGTTCGACCAGAAGCGGTTCCGTCATGGGATGAACATGCTCAGAAGTGACAGCCACAAGATATATTGGCTGCACGTTAATAACGTGTCTCTATCCCCCTTTGATACAAAGCGATGGATACCCCCGGGTGGTGTACACACCCTGGCCTATGGGCATAGCCGCACCCAGCATAGACCGCCGGCAGACGGGGAGTATTGTATTCAACCAAAAGTGTATCCACACTTTCCACCTCCAACTGGCTACTGAGGGGTGATGGGGAACTTCCCGCATCACTGCTGGACACCTCTCCCACACCCTCTGCCCCTTTCGCGATCAGGAGGTCATCCACCTTCTCACATATGCCGGCTATAGTGAAACTGGGGGAGGCCTGGGGAGAGGGTACAGAGCGTAAAGTAGTGGTCTTCCTGGCCTGAGGGGGTTTGGGTGTGTGGGAGCGGCACCACCCGGCGGACGTGGGGGCTTGGTCTTCCTAGCTCGAGAGTTTATCTAGCACGCCTTCTTCAGTCGTACCAGTCTCAACGTGAGTCGCCATCCAGGCCTTCCTGCCCTCAAGCCTCTTCTTCTTACGAAGGAGGTTGTGGTTAACCCTTTCGTACCCACAATCCATACATAATTTTAGGTTATTTTTAATGCCCTTCTGGCAACCTACACAAAGTCGATTTTCGATCCCCCGCTTAATCTTAAACCTGTGCATTGCGCAAAAGTCAAACTTACAGGGCCTGTCACAAGGGTCTCTCTTCCCGAGTAATATCCAGGGGTACTTTCCAGTTGCTTCCATAACTTCCTATCTGCCTTTTGTTTAATTGGTAATACTGTCTGATGGTAACTGGGTATCGGGTGGCACAACAAGCAGCTCCTCCTTTACAAAGCCACGGAGCAGTCCATCCAACAAATAGTAAAGTACAGGCTCACCAGATTTAGTGACAGAGCGTCCAATCCGATAAACATTGAGTGACCATACAGGGTCAGTGGCCCGTTGGCGCTGATCTTGCTCTGCCTCACCAGGCTGGTAGAGGTAGCGAACGCCAGCACCAGAGATAAGCTTTTGCTCTTTGATTCCCAGGGGGCGACCTGGTACGACTGCAGAGGGCTTTTGTGCAACTTGTTTTTGCCTTTATAGCATCTTTAGGTTTTTTTCCAGTCAAGCGGGTCACCTCATTATTTATCTCAGAGACTACAGCCTGCAGCCGAGAAACCCACTCAGTAGATTGTTTTCCAGTGTCCTTTAACTCTACAGCATACTGGTGACCAAAGAGTCGCTCAGCCAGTGTTCGGTTAAAGCGTTCCACTATACCCTGGTCTCGATGGATATTCACACGGTCACGCCTGACTGATACTCTATGTTTTGCTAACAGCTGATTCACTGCTCCCATAAACTCCCGTCCAGGGTCGACCTGAAGTAGTTTAGGCCACCCCAGCGGTCCTCGCTTGTATATCCTCTCCAGTGCACCTGCAACCTCTTTAGCCTCTTTTGTAGTCAATGGCTCAGCCGCTTTGTAGCGTGAGGCCACATCCACCACCGTTATGGCATACTTGTAAGTGCGGCGCTTCACAACGTCATGAGTAAGAAATAAGAGATCAGTTTGGTGCACCTCATTAGGGACAGGGACATCAAACTTTGGTCTGGGAATGTGTTTTGGCACTGGCAGGTAGATTTGCCATATGGCTTGCTTTGTTAGCCACCCCCTGGCAACTTCCTCAGAAACCCTTGCTTCTGTTGCAAGCTTCTTGATAGCTGTTATGCCTTTCCAGTAGCCCTTAGGACTATAGTAGATCTTCTGCATGCGACGATCCATACAAAGTAAAAGGCAAATGACCTACTTGGCAAGCCTGTATGCAACCAGCCCAGTCGCAGCCATACCCAATATAATGAACGCCACCTCACGCCGTTTTTGACCATCTGAGGGCTCGTAGAAGTCTGAAAGCTGCGGCTCAGATCCCAACGGGTCGACGGTTTTACCCGTCAGCATCTGGTACTCATTCATAGCTAGTGAAACATCGCAACAGCCATACACGTCGGTTCCTGCTCGGCGCAGTTTGTTCATTGATAAAATCTAAATGCTTAGTTTCGCTTCTTGAGCCCATGCCGCCTGAGCTGACTGAAGTTTCTTGACTCAATCCATTGTAAATCAAAGAATGCAAGGGCGTTGACGTGCATTTTTTCCAACAGTAATTGGTTTGTCATCTGTTCCATATAAAAACCGGATCCTTGTAAAACGCGTCTTTTCCGGAGGCTTTTGTACCACAACCTGAATAGGGTGTGAGGCTACTAGTTTTTGCCTGTAGCAATACAATGCGAGTCCAAACACCCCAACAACCAAAGGCACAGCCCATCTTCCCCACGCCCAGAGGCTTGCTGGTTAATATTGGCTTGACAGCTTCGCCTCTGGCATCTGTAAGCGCGACCTTAGCCTCTCGGAGCTCTCTCAGAAGCTTATTTTGATTGGCTTTCCGAGCTGCAGCTACCTTTCTTCCTGCCGCAAAACTTTTTGCGTTTTTCGTAGTGGTCACTGACGTTATCTCCACCGGTGTTGTCTCTCCTTGATCGTGTTCGTTTCTTCCATGTTTACTTACTAAATTTATTTGTCCAATTGACAGCTCTTAGTAAGCACCTGTTATAGCGGAATTAAGCACAATATGTAGTGTTTCATCTTGGCTGGGCGTCTTTATTGTTATCTGTTTTATTGCCATCGTTGTATGTGTTCTATGTCACATCCCGTCTTTCTGACCATCGTTGTAGCTTTGATGTTTCCTTAATTGTAATTGACCCATCTGGACATGCGTAGTCGCCTGTGTGCATTTGATGTTTATAACATCCGGTCAGTTGGGATTACCCATCGTAAAAATGCTGAGGCGGGTGTGCCACAAACAGCCGAGATGGACCCTACTCCTCGCATCCTCTGATTGGATGTATGTTATTTAATATATATGTATCGATATGTGATTGGCTGGAGGACCAGCAAAGTATTGTGGTACGGTTGAGGTGCGAGGGATTCGAGGCACGAAGAGAGAGAGGAGAGTCGAGATCCTGCACGAAAATGAGAGAGAGATTTTGAGATGATGACCGTCTGTGTTCTAACGTTTCCCCCACACCTCCACCAACAAACTACAATTCGACGTTCTAACCGTCTAAAGCAGAGTCCTTCTAGGTACGGGATACCTATTGGTCTAGATACTGTGTTGTCGAGTTCTCCCTCCAGTGACTCGCGAGGCTACCACAATATTAAGCGTATTTTGGGCCAAAAGGGGAAAGGACGAGACATACAATATCTCGTACAGTTAGTTGGAGAACCGTCCCCAAAATCATTTTGGATACGCCCGTCACAGCTTGATGCTAAAGCCAGGAAAGGCATAGTTGAGAAACCTCCCCCTGTCATCAATACTTCGTGAGCTATTATATTTGATTTCAAGGGTATTGGGATGCGTAGTACCCGATGAAGCGGGATAGTAGACCGCGAAAAGCGACTCGTTTCACACTCCAGTCCCCACTAGTATCAGCCGCTGTGTTTGCGCGTTCGGGAAAGACCACCAAGATTACCAATTGTACGAATCATATCGTTATTATGGCAATGGTAACTCAATTTGATAACTTGTTTGTTGTGTAATCTTTTCGGTTCTCTGTCAAGATTAATTATGTATCACATTATCATTTACAATTGTACAATTACTCGAAATGACACTATGCTTGTATGTGATGTTTACACGGTGTTTTGCTGTATGGCTAACTGTTAAGGGCATGTAAGTGTAAGGCAGATATTTTATGGAATGAGATTGAATATGTAGTGTTTCATCTTGGCTGGGCGTCTTTATTGTTATCTGTTTTATTGCCATCGTTGTATGTGTTCTATGTCACATCCCGTCTTTCTGACCATCGTTGTACCTTTGATGTTTCCTTAATTGTAATTGACCCATCTGGACATGCGTAGTTGCCTGTGTGCATTTGACGTTTATAACATCCGGTCAGTTGGGATTACCCATCGTAAAAATGCTGAGGCGGGTGTGCCACAATCAGCGGAGATGGACCCTACTCCTCGCATCCTCTGATTGGATGTATGTTATTTAATATATATGTATCGATATGTGATTGGTTGGAGGACCAGCAAAGTATTGTGGCAGGCAGGTGTTTATGTGTACATGTTGGACGAGCAGGGAGGCAAGGGTAAAAAGTTAAAGCCCAAGTATTCTGGTCCATATGTTGTAAAGGAAATACCGAGTCCTCAGATGGTTCAACTCGAAAATTTGGAAAGTAGAAGGAAGCTGAGAGATCCTGTCCATATAAATCGTCTCAAAATGGCCTACGTTCGTGTCCCAAACCCCTCTCGGTATTTTGCAGATCGCATTATCACTAATGTCACCCCTGAGCCATTAGATGGCGCTGACACGGAGTATGTTACTGCCCTAGAAGACCACCCGCCCTCAGTTGATGACCGTCTGTGTTCTAACGTTTCCCCCACACCTCCACCAACAACTACAGTTCGACGTTCTAACCGTTCTCCCTCCAGTGACTCGCGAGGCTACCACAAAATTAAGCGTATTTTGGGCCAAAAGGGGAAAGGGCGAGACATACAATATCTCGTACAGCTAGTTGGAGAACCGTCCCAAAAATCATTTTGGATACGCCCGTCACAGCTTGATGCTAAAGCCAGGAAAGGCATAGTTGAGAAACCTCCCCCTGTCATCAATACTTCGTGAGCTATTATATTTGATTTCAAGGGTATTGGGATGCGTAGTACCCGATGAAACGGGATAGTAGACCGCGAAAAGCGACTCGTTTCACACTCCAGTCCCCACTAGTATCAGCCGCTGTGTTTGCGCGTTCGGGAAAGACCACCAAGATTACCAATTGTACGAATCATATCGTTATTATGGCAATGGTAACTCAATTTGATAACTTGTTTGTTGTGTAATCTTTTCGGTTCTCTGTCAAGATTAATTATGTATCACATTATCATTTACAATTGTACAATTACTCGAAATGACACAATGCTTGTATGCGATGTTTACACGGTGTTTTGCTGTATGGCTAACTGTTAAGGGCATGTAAGTGTAAGGCAGATATTTTATGGAATGAGAATTTTGTTTGTTTGTTTGTTGATTAACGTGATATGTTACGGTACACGTTTTTCTTTTATATGTATGTCATAACTACATTGGAACACGATTGAGAGAAGAAAAAAAAAGGGTAACTTTTTTTTGTTTTTGTGGCGGGATGTCATATTCCTGGGTTGAATATGTAGTGTTTCATTTTGGCTGGGCGTCTTTATTGTTATCTGTTTTATTGCCATCGTTGTATGTGTTCTATGTCACATCCCGTCTTTCTAACCATCGTTGTACCTTTGATGTTTCCTTAATTGTAATTGACCCATCTGGACATGCGTAGTTGCCTGTGTGCATTTGACGTTTATAACATCCGGTCAGTTGGAATTACCCATCTTAAAAATGCTGAGGCGGGTGTGCCACAATCAGCCGAGATGGACCCTACTCCTCGCATCCTCTGATTGGATGTATGTTATTTAATATATATGTATCGATATGTGATTGGCTGGAGGACCAGCAAAGTATTGTGGTACGGTTGAGGTGCGAGGCAGTCGAGGCACGATGAGAGAGAGAGAGAGAGAGATATTGGAAATGAGAGACTTGTTACTCAGGGACTATTTACTTATTACTCAAAACGGACTTGTACTATTTGACCTACCCCCAATCGTAGTGACAGCCCTGACCGCCGGCTATGACGGCAGCAAGCCTATCTCTCTTAGAAGACATATCTACACCAAGGGTGCAACTAGGTTCTGCTCCTCCACTAAGCTAGTTGTGTCCTGTTCAAGGAGTTTATCAATAATGGTATCAGGATCCATGAATATACGTATACGCCTTCGAGCTTCAAAATACTGCACCGCTATCCAGATGAAGAAACCTAAATTGGTTACTGAGACAGCAGCTGCTATCAAGGCCAATATCACTTCAATCGACGGCATATGCAGTAGGTTGATCAGTCTTCAGCAGCAGTTTTGCGTGCTTGGTCTTTGCTAGTAGTTGGCGTACTGTGGCACGTTCCTCCTTTGTTGGAATTACATCATTTTCACGTAAGGCGTCTTCAAACGAGTCACGGTCCTTGGTGTGAAAGAGCACCATCCAGCGAGTCTGCTCATGTAAGTCCTTCAGCACAGAGTTGTACTTTTGGCTGAGGACCCAGACACTTTGCTGCGCATGGCAGCTGCTAAAGGCCAGTTCGGATAACATGTCTTTCTTCTT
The DNA here is from genome assembly GCA_034190875.2 of Urechis unicinctus. Lineage (NCBI taxonomy): Eukaryota > Metazoa > Annelida > Polychaeta > Xenopneusta > Urechidae > Urechis > Urechis unicinctus. The sequence continues at coordinate 66,145,098 of CM067349.1, read as the reverse complement.
GGTTAGGGCCTTTGTTGCCCAACAGTCATCAATAATGTAGAGGGTAGGCTCGCCCATGAAGCAGTGGTAGAAAGCCCTCAGGTGGTCATGGAGCCACTCCCCTGGATCAACGACGTAAACCTCTGAATCATCCCACACCCATGACCGCGACTGATAGGCCTCGTTGTAACGTATGGTAGGGCAGAGGATTACAATATGCTCGAAGGCACCCAAAGAAGGGCCCTTTAAGTAGGTCGAGGATGAATGCGGTTTTCCCACATCCTGTCTACTCACAAACAATTGCCGAACAGGGACCATCTGGAAATGTGAACTCAGTTTTTGGTTTCATCAAAACCTTGTTAGTAGACTGCGCTGATGAACCTGCCATATTTAATGTTAAGCTGTGGATCCATTACAATATACATATAAGTGTTCAATGCACCGGCCGCCTCTGTTTTTTTCGTGATTTGTATGGTGATACCCTCAGACGCATTCTCCACGGCCCTGCCACTACCGTGCAGCTGGTCGTCATCACTCGTCCTTAAGTTGAGCCACAGAGCATATACTTGGTGGTTAGGTACTCTCCTACCCACACAACGCAAGCGGCCCGCTGGTGGCTAACGTCGGCAGTTCCCAGCTGACGGTCCACCGGCGGCCCAACGATGGCTTGACGTCGGCTAGATGTCTGCCATCGCGCCATCTAGCTGCATCTTTGCAAATTAGTAACGACCTTAACCTTAGTTCAGTCGCGGAATGTTGGCGGGTATTTGGAAATTCGTAAAAATCGCTCAGTGTTCATCACTTCTACTGTTTTAGGTGAGTGCAGTACTTTAATCCATTTTAAATACGTATTAAGATAATACATGGGATATGAAAACATCTAGTATTCATCGCATTTCTTTGTATTTGGTTGGGTTTTTTTCATGAAATTTACCCGAGTTGGATTTAAGGAGTTAGGTTCAACTCGTACCCATACCAACTCGTACCCAGACCAACTCGTACCCAAGTTTTAAGATTAATACCGGACTTGCACGTTTTTCATTTATGTACAATAACGTTGAGTATAACCATCATCACCATTTTAACAAGGAATGTTGACGCCCTGAATAGCTTAACTACTCTCATTACCGACGCACCATGCCTAGCCCCCTACTCCCTAGCTCGCCCGTCACAAGCGACTAGACTCCAGAGCGCGGCGTCCCATGTGTGGCATACGGTGGTTGCGCTTGGGTAGGGTAAGGTAGGGTAGCGTTGGGTAGGGAAGAGTAGCGGTGGGCAGCTTTGGGTAGCATCGGGCTAGGTCGGGTAGGGCAGCGTCCGGTCGGGTAGGGTAGGGTAGGGTAGGGTAGCCTTGGGTTGGGAAGGGCAGCGTAGGGTCTGGGAGGGAGGTAAGAGGGGAGCGGAGGGGTATTTATAATTATATACATATATATATATATAAATAATAAAAAATATTATTGTTAATAAAAATCTACATGTCTACTTGATTTCAGAAAAAGAACTGAATGAAGAGCTACAGATGACAAGGCTCGCTGCACTTATTGATTATAACGATTTGCCTTCTGAGGAAGAAATTTTGTTTTCTTAATAAACTAATTAAAATATGATGTTGCTGTTCTTTTTTGTATATTATTTTGAGGCATTTTTAAATACTTGATGAGTTATCGGTGGGCCACTGTCGCCGGCGGGTCGACGGCTATCAGCTGGTCACGCCACCAGTGGGCGATCAATGGCTGCCACCTGCTGGCCGACGGCGCAGCCACCGATGGCCCACCGGTGGCCCATCAGCGTTGTACTATCTGGATAGGGACCTGTCCAACAATGCCAAGTCTTTTGCAGCTATTGGTACACTGGGGTCTCGTTTACTCGTTGCTGTAAAGGCCTTCTTCACCTCATCCCACTGCTGGTAGCCACGCATGCCTTGGGCATAGAGTTGGTTGAGGATGCCCTCAATAGTCACCTCAACTTCTTTAATCTTTGGGTTGTAGAACGACTCTGTCCTCCTAGCGTATGAGGCATTGGCTGGGTCTTCAAAGAGCAGTAGGATGCCCTTCACACTGCGAGCAGGCACGTTCAAGTTGATGTTCCACAGTGTATCTCTTTTATTGTATACAAGCTTCGTGTGACGAAGAACACGGTCATCAATTTTATAGCTGGCAGCCACAGGGATTTGCATTGGCCTGCCGGCCGCTATCTTCTATGTATACATAAACCCAGCCGGCAGGCCAATGCAAATCCCTGTGCTGGCAGCGGTGTCGCCTGTTGCGTGAATTACGCGGTTGTAGTCGTTGAACGTGAGCTCGTACTACAGTCTGTCATTAAGCGCACTCTGGTAGAATGGCATGTGGCTCTCGAGGAGTTCAAAGTCAAGCGGAACGTAGAACCTACTACCATACACAACGGCTATGGTCAGGTCCTCTTTCTCGGTCTCATCCTTGTCTCCTGTCCCCATTCGTAACTTAGTTGTGTTTCTGTCATCTGATGTGTCAATGCCCTGATACTGGAGGCCCTGTCTCTCCTGTGCAGTCCGCCACAAGTCGTGGTAACAGTGATACACATCGCTGTCATCAATAGACATGACCTCATTGCCAGAAATCTTGATTGTCATTTTCTTGACCACGGCACGGCCCAGGTTTTGCACAACGCTGAGGTTAAGATCAGTCGAGGTCAGCGTGATTGTATATTGCCATACTGTCCCTGGAACAATGACGTCGTCTGCGTCTAGATTGGGGAAGTGAACCAGCAGTTGTTGGTTCTGGTCAATAGTGCTTGGATTGTTTGTAACGACTACAGACTGTCGCACGCCCTTTACCGCGTATCCGGCGGTGTGGATTAAGTTTGCGTCCGTAAGTACTCGTCATGTTGAATTCTTAATTACACTTATATCTTTAACACACAAACATGGAGTTTGATAACCCAGCATTTGACGACCTAGATGAGGAGGGGCTATGGGAGGGGAGAGGAATGAGACTAACTTTGATGATGAGGAGACTAACCTGGTTGACGAAACTTTAGATACGTTGAGTACGATTAGTCCACCATGGGCTATTACTGGAATGCCTGCTGGGTTAACAGAAGATCAGGTGGGTTCCAAAGAAGAAACTGAAGTCTTAGTTACGAGGTGGGAGAAGGCAGTGTCTAAGCATGGGCTTCAGGCCACTCTGGAGTTTAGATCGTCTCAACAGGGTGACCTTTGGGTTAAGTGGGGCCGAGAATGGAAGCTTCTGACATGGAAGAACGATCCCAACAAATTCCTCTCTCCTAGGAGTATCTTAAATTACGGTGATACACAGCTTGCTCGGGCTCTTGGGGTGACACCTGAATTATCCACAAAGGCAGTAAAAGCCCTACAAGGCATTGACCAAGCTGCTGCTAAAGCGGAAGCTGGAGAGATTGAAATGAGCGCCCTCGACCCTGAAGCCGTGACAGAGCAAGGTGGTATGGAAGAAACAAGATTAATAGAGGACATTCATAACACCATACAAGACCTAGGTACACAAACAGACACGAACTACCACTCAGAGAGCTTATGAGGCTTGACAAGGCTATGCAGACTCAGAGGGGTGAGCTGGTCAACAACCTAGCTAAGATAACCGAGATAGAAAGGGATATAGCCCGACGGGAAGCTAAAATGGCAAGCCTGGAGAAGGAAGGGAGGGGTGATCGTCGAGCATGGAGATTCCAAGCAAATGAGCTTGCAGAGCTGCATGACCTGCGGCGTGTCCGTGTTGAGGCTGCCTCTGTAAACCGTGAACGTCTGCAAACCCAAATTAACCGCATCAGAGAAACGATCAACAGACTTCTTAATGAGGACACAATGGTAGCTGAGCGTGTACGCACTGTTCCGAGAGCAGGGTATAACAATCGCCTCCATACTCACTGCGATTGGATTGGCGATCTCGACCCTGGTAGTTGCTTTGACGGGCGGAGGGAGCACTAGTCCAGTCCCAGCACCAACGCCGACACCAGCTGATAAGCCTGGTTTAAAGGAATGGATTAAAAAACAGCTGAACTCCTTGGCAAACGTCCTGAAGGGCCTAACCGGTAAGGCAGCAGCTGCCCTTCCAGGAATTATTGGCTCCATCGTATCATGGCTGCTTAAGTCAGCTGCAATGGTGGCTGGTTGGATGGCAGAACATGTAAGGGCCGCAGCTGTGGCGGTGGGGGGAGTTATCCTCCTGATACTCCGTGACTTACTACATAGCAAACCAAAGCACAGCTAAGCCTATAGTGATTCCGCCTACAATAAGAGCAGTTTTCTCATCCTCGTGCGCCCCACGCAGACCGGTCTCAGTTATAGGGGCCAGGCCTGAAGAGGGGACTCCCATATCTGTATCTGGCGGAGGGTCAAAGCTTCCTCTATCTGGAACCACCGGAACCAAGTTGACATCAGCATTGCTGCCAATCTGCTGCTCCTCAGTCACGATGGTAATCAGATTGTTGTACCCAACAACGTTTCCATTGGCGAGGCTCATATCAGAAGGAGCCATGTACAGGCCCGGTCCAAACTCATAATCAACCTTTGAGGAGGCATTCTGGAGGACGTTCTGATACCGTTGGATGGATGAAGGAATATCCACTGGGGAGTTGATGGCATCCTCAACGTTGGCCTGAAATTGCTTTTGAGCATCAAAAGACATTCCAACACCTAGTATCTTTGAGCGGGTCTGCGCCTGAGCACCAAGAATGGCCCAGACATAGGTTCTGATGCTGTCGTTAATTTGCTCAATGCCGGTCTGTGTAAATCCCTCAGACGTGTCCAGTATGCTCCAGGCCTCGTCTGCTTCAGGTCCCTGTGCTATATGCAGAACAGCACCCATTTTCTCCTGAAAAGATTGTAGGTTGCGTGGGCAAAACCTGGGTTTGTATCGTTTTCCGCCTCAAAGGTCATCCGTGTAGGGTCATAATGAACGTTTCGACCAGCAACCCTGACGACGCTCCCGTAACCATACGTATCATGTACATATAAGATACCAAGGCCATTATTAGCTACGGTTGCCTTCTGGCGCCAGTCTGTGTTTGGTTGAACACCAAAGTTAGTGCAGAGTCTCTCTCTTGTCATATGGATTGTTATAGGGGTCATAGGCATGATCCTGAGGTAGAGGCGCTTGTAGTTCTGCCAATAGGCGATGCACTGTGAAATAAAGGTGAAAGGTTTAGAGAGCTTTCACGAGTGGGATCCTAGCCTCGAGGTGGTCGTGGGATGACACGCCGCAGTCGGATGTTGCACACCACACTGCAAAATTTAAATGGTTCTGCCAAAAATGCATTGGATTTGTCAACCAGTCTTTTACTACTTTGTCCCCTGTTACCGGTGGCACCTTATAGTTACTGAATAGATCAGGAAAGTTTGCTGTGAATATGCCGCCTCTGTGAACGACTTGAATTGTTTGTCGGGTTAGTTTATCTCCCGCACCATATGGGGCTGGATACACCCCACCCGTTTTATATGTAGCTTTTCTATTGAAACTAAAGGCTTGTTTATTCATAGTGCTATGTATCACACTCTGTCAAATGTTCAAAGCGGCGTCGCAGTGTCCATGCAAAATGCTATTGACAATAATGTAGGTGATCTATGCGTAGGTCTTAGGTCAATCACGTATACTGTGGGTTGGTATAACACTCATATGTGTCTATTAGAACGAGGCAAATTTCTACAGGAGAAGAAGAAGGTGTCGTTTTTTCCCCTGACCTCTGGAACTTCAAACTTGTTCAGGATGAATTTACAGCTCTAGGGCTTACTTTGGAGATTAATGCTCATGATGGGACTATCGCCCTCTCAATTCCTGATGATTGGGCTATACAATGTGGCGACGGTGTGTTCAAAATGTTGGGTCTTGATAAGCCAACTCTGGTTGGAGGATGGTCGTTACGATGCCCAATGGCTGTCAACTTCAGCGTCTTTAACCCACTTTATGTCCACCTCGATCAAGTCACTACCACGCACAACATGCTTGATGGTGCGCCCACCACTTGAAGTTGTGGGCTGTGGGGGGCGGCTCTTTTGGTGATATCATAACCACCCGGGTCCCTAATCCTGTGTCAAAACGTGTTACTGTAGGAGCTGTGAATGAGTTAAAGGATCAGATAAGAGATAATAAGGGACATCTATTGAACAATCACGACCTTCCTATTGGTGTTGTTCTTCAATTTACAAGATGTCAATAAAAGCGAGTATTTATGGACCTAGGCAAAAAACGGCACACTCTGGTGGAGACCTTGAAATGAGAGAGAATAAAATCGTTCAGTTGGGAGACCCAATATCGCGTAACGATGCTGCTGATAAAAAGTATGTTGATGCACAACATTGACGGCAACGCAGAGACCTGAAGCAATACGTAGACTCGCAAACGAAACCCCTCATTACTATTTGGGCAGAAGTAAGTGGCGCCCTTCGCATAGGATATAAATGGTCCTTTGGTGATGGGGGTCAAGACTCACTAGACTTAAGTTTTGGATATACCATGATATTAAATGGTAGGATCATTCGTATGGGGTTGTCTTCTGGTGCGGGCGCTGGTACTGGTGCTATAGCAGTGTTTCCTGTTATAAATGGGACAACTCAATCGGTAGGAATAAGTAAGCCTGCTAACCAACAGGCTGTTGTATTATCTTTTGACAAGCCTTTAGAGTTGGAACAAGGCAACGTTATTAACTTTTACACAGCCGCTCCAAACAGAAGGGCGGCTTGTACAGTAGTATCACTCCTAATTGAACTTGATATATAGACTTATGTATACAACGGTAGTATGAAACAACAACAAACGACTGTACCTCCATGTTGTCTAGGGCAATCCTATCAGCTGAATGAGATCAGCCTTAAGAAGCAATACCTTAAGAAAGAAAACCAGTATTATGGTGCTATGTTGAAAAAATATAGGTGTGCAGTAAACTCAGTGGACGCTGTAGACACTGCTTTAGTTGTTGTAGGTATGTGTCTTTGCGCAAGTGGTGCGGTTCTGATGTCTGGTTGCTGCCCCCATTGCTACAGTCTTGGGTGCTACGGGGGCTGTGTGCAGGCTGGTTGCGATCGCAGGAAAGGTCATCATCTGGCGACTGTCGGCGAAGGTAGAGAAGCACGACTAGATTCAAATTCTGGCACAGAGCAAACTTAACACGGTTACAGATATTATTTCGGCGGCACTTGAAGATGGTTTTATCTCAGGCGATGAGTTTAAGCTCGTTTCGGTCGAGATTGAAAAATATACTCAATGAAAAGCGACATTAAGGCTAAGACGTTGGCTAGGGTATCTCCACCCCCCTCACCGCCTAGGTTGACCACCTTAGTCGCAGGAGGTGATCGTGCCGGTACCGCGGTAAGTGCAGCCGACCGACCAACCATTTAAAGAGTGGTGTTTGTTGGGTATAATGGAGGTGTCGATTAAATCTTTCTGCAACGATCATACTGGATTCAAGCACAATACGGACCAGTGGGAGACCACGAGGAAGGGCTGCGTTGGAGGAAGTGACTACTCCGCCATCATAGGTCAAAACTACTTCAGCAGCTATATCAACAAGCTGACTGATAAAACTAGCAACGAGGGTGCTAGCTTTAGCGTGCCCTGTCTCTGGGGTACGACTTTTGAGGAGGTTGCAATTGCAGTATTGGAGAAGGTGTATGACACTAAGGTCTACGGAAACAATATCTATATTCAGGGCGGCGCAACGGCCTACTCTCCGAATGGCTTTTGTGTGCTCCCGATCCAGCGTGTGGTGGGATGGATGCTGTCTGTTGGGGATATTCTGAGGAGGTTGTGCTGCTCGAGATAAAGTGCCCCCACACTCGGAGTCCTGGGAGGGTGATTCCGAACATGTATAAGCCTCAGGTTCTGTTGGGGTTGCACCACAGTCCGGTGGCGATCATCGGGGTGTTTGTCGACTGCGTTTTCAGGTTGTGCTCTTTTGAGGACCTGGGGAGGGCTGAGGTGTATAACCAGGTGTATCACAAGGATCGGAAAAAGTATAAGGAGATCGTGGCTTGGGGGTGGGCGGGGGTGGAGGGGCTTGAAGACGGAGACTATGGCGCGAACGGGAAGTTTAATAGTTGCCTGGATGTGGAACAGGAGCATCACGGTCCTTGGTTGGGGAGACCAAGTGGGACCACGGAGAGGCCGACGGGGGCTTTCTACTGTTGGAAGCTCTTTACGATGAGATTGATAACCGCTCGTCCCGATCCCGACTCTCTCGAGAAGAACGACGCTAAGGTTGCCCAGTTTATACAGGACCTCGACTGCTTGAAATTTGGAACTTACACGGGTAGACTTGGCTCCGGAATGTTTAAGTTTAAGGACCTCTATGGATAAAAACCCTGGAGGTTGGTAGTATACATGGTAGCGGTTCCCCTGCGATTAGTGGGGATTTCGTTGCGACTAGCGGGCCTCCCCTGTGACTCATGGCTGCCCCTTCCCCTGCGACTCACAGCCTACTGATAGGGTCGCAGCTTTAATCCTTGGCCAGCTCTTGAGACCTTAGACCCCGAAAAGAATAGTTGAAGTGGGTAAATGATACTCTGAAGTTGGGGGATTCCTTATCGTCGGTGGGTGGGTCTCCGTTTGGAGGTGTGTGCTCGAACCGCTATTACCTATACTACTTATGTATGTATGTATGTATATATATCTTCGTCCTTCACATGTGAAGAGGACCATCTTTCAGTCATCATTCATCCTAGCCAGGACGAAGATGTCCTGGTTTTATCCTGTGTTGGCATTGAGGTTGGGGATCGCTGCATGTCTTGATTTCCTGGCTTCCCTTTTTGCAACTGCAGACACGATTCGGTCAACCTCATATGCCTCAGCTCCTTTAATGGTTTTGGAACGCCATACTTGTCTGTCCTGAGCTATTGTCTCCCAGCTTGTGTGGTTGATTTTACAATCCTTTAAAGAAACCTTTAGGGAGTCTTTGAACCTTTTCTTCTGGCCACCACAAGATCTTTTTCCAGTGGTGAGTTCGCCATATAAGAGCTGTTTTGGTATTCTTTCGTCCGACATTCTGAGGACATGGCCAGCCCAGCGGAGTTGGATCCTCTTGAGCATTGCAAAGATGCTTTGCATTTTGGCTCTGGCAAGTACTTCAGTGTCAGGAATCATATCTTGCCATTTGATGTTTAAGAGTTTTCTCAGGCAAGTAAGGTGAAGACGGTTAATCTTCCTGGCATGGCGTTGGTAAACAGTCCAAGACTCGGCACCATAAAGGAGAGAGGTAAGAACTACAGCCCGATAGACCTGGAGTTTGGTTTCTAGGGAGAGTCCTTTCCTATTCCATACTGAGTGTCTAAGTCTGCCAAAAGCTTGGCTAGCCTTGGATATCCTGGAGAGCACTTCGTCATCTATATGGATTGTGTTACAGAGTGTGCTGCCAAGGTATGTGAATTTAGCAGTGTTTGATAGCATTTGGTTGTTTACATTTATTTCTGGTGCAGAACATATTTTTCCTGGTGCTGGTTGGTAAAGCTTTTCAGTCTTTTTTGTACTAATGGTTAGACCAAAATTGTCACAGGATGTTGCAAAACTGTCCATGCAATGTTGCATTGCATTCTCATTTGGTGCAGCAAGGGCACAGTCATCGGCAAACAGGAAGTCTCTTACTTTAGTGATGTTGACCTTTGTTTTAGCTTTGAGACGTTGAAGATTGAAGAGATCTCCATCAGTTCGATATCTGATTTCAAAACCCGGATCTTCTGGTTTGAAAGCTAGGCTTAGCATTGCTGAGAAGATCATGCTGAAGAGTGTAGGTGCAAGTATACACCCTTGTTTCACACTGTTTGAAACATCGAAAGGGTCGGAAAATTCGCCACTATCAAGTACTCTTGCCTGCATGCCATCATGAAACTCCCTAATTATGGAGACAAATTTGTCTGGGCAACCAAATTTGGACATTATCTTCCAAAGACCTTCTCTGCACACTGTATCGAAGGCCTTTGTGAGGTCGATAAATGTGAAGTACAGATCAACATATTGTTCCTGACATTTTTCCTGAAGTTGTCTGGCTGCAAATATCATGTCGATTGTCCCACGGTCTTTCCTAAATCCGCATTGGCTTTCTGGTAAGAGCCCTAGCTCTAGGTGTTTAATGAGCCTGTTCAGAAGAATTCGAGCAAGTATTTTTCCAGCTATTGATAGCAGAGAAATGCCTCTGTGGTTATCACAGGATTTGCTACTGCCTTTCTTTTTGTATAGATGGACTATATATGCATCTTTTAATTCCTGAGGTATTTTAGATTGATTCCACATTTGTTGAATCAATTTTGTGAGCTTTCTATGGAGTTTTGCACCTTCAAATTTGTAGATTTCAGCAGGTATAGCATCTGAACCAGGTGCTTTTCCACTTGATAATTGTTTTATTGCTTTATCGACTTCCGCAATTGTTATGATAATTATCTAGCTCTTTTGACTTTTGAAACGCTCCCCCTCTTTTCCATTTTCAGCACGACATGTTTCACTAGCCCGGGGATACTTCCGCCCTTAAGACGGGGGTGTGACCCTGATAATAGACCTGGCTGGTACCTTTTCCCATTGGCCAATGACCCTTCGAGCCCACGCCCCATGTGAGCAGTTGGGGTTGACCTTTGTGAAGGGGGACCGGCTATACCTGGACCAATGGAAGGCCAGATGTGGGTGTGGTTCCGAGCGTAATCCAATGCCGGAACCCCAATAAAATGGCTGGCCTCGCCGAAGTACAGGGAGAAATACCTAGCGAAGAGACGAAGTATCTGAACAAGATTCTGACCCGAGATTCCAGAGAAAGCTAATAAGCCAAACTCGAATAAACCAACAACAACTCAACTCCTGGACTCGGGTGTTTTCTCTGGCTTGTGTCCCCACTCAAGCAACTACAGGCAGTGAGTAACAGTACGAAAACGAAGGAGCACATAGGCTAAGAAATTCTAGCTTTACATTTGGTGTGAGTACAAAGCGCTCTACATGCTCCTTCGTACAGGAAAATAGCTGACAATTGCTACGCCGAGAATTCGCACGAATCCAAACATGTCGCAGAGCAGCCGCAGCGATAGCGGACACCGCGAGACAACAAACGCAGAGGAGAGACAGGTAAACCCCGATGCGACGGCCGTTACAGACATGGCAGCCGTCATTACCGGAGCCTTCCGCCTTCTTGCTGACAAACCAGGTATCGGCACACGAACCACCTGCAATGCGTCATCCGAAAAGAGCCCCTCCCTGCCCGACCGGATAACCTACAAGGGAAAGCCAACGGAAAACGTCTCTCATAGATCCACGACTTATATGAAGCGAATAAGGTACCTCGAGAGCTTCAGGGCATTGCCCTCAGCACCGGACTCACGGGAAGGGCGTACAACTGGTACCGTTCTTTATCCACAGACGTCGCGGAAGATGTGAGCCGACTGACCACCGCAATGCGCTCACATTTCGTCAAGGATGAACAGCGAAACCATCTCTCTCGATTGTTCGACTTTTCGAACAAGGTAAACGAGAATCCGTTGAGGACTACTCGAAGGACCTCACGGATATCTTATCGCGCACCATTACGGATGAGGCTGTGCGACCCCAAAACCCTCTCGAGGCAGAAATCGGTACATGGGTACCGATTTGACCCCAAAACCCTCGTCGAGGCAGAACAAGTGGCTCGCCGTTTCGAGTCATCGACCCCGTCGGAATCGGACACGCTTACGCGATTAGAGACCATCATGCGAGGCTCATCTCTTCCCCCACCACCTTCTCCACAGGAACGAGATATAAACGACCTCAAAGAACAAATGCGTCTTCTACAGCTTTCCGTGGCCCCGAAACAGGTAAGTTTTGATGATAGAGGACATTCCCCTTCAACAGACCGTAGTGACAAGAGATATCGGCGAAGCCCCTCATGCGACAGCTACCCAGCTTATGACCGATGGGATGAGCGAGGCAGCAGACGCGCGGACGATCGAAGTCACGAAAGCCGTCGTGATTACGGTAACACCTCCTCGTACCGCCGCGACAACCACAGGCATCCGTGCGAAAGGCCGAAATTATGTACGGGATAACTCCCACAATCGCGACCGCCGACAATATTCCCGCGAAAACTGACCAATTGCCACCAAAGAGGGCACTCCGAAAGCAACTGTCGGCAGCAAATCTGCCGCAGGTGCCATAATGTCGGACACCACAAGGAGCAATGCCGCACTAATATCAACCTTTCCTGCTCCATATGCAGAAAGCTAGGGCATGCTAGTTCTACCTGTCGCTTCCAGGGAAACTAGCATCGCCCGTTGCTGACTCTGTGAGCAACGGACCAGACCTTCAAGACGACAACATTGGAACTACAACGGCCACTGGTAAGTACGGCACTCACATTTTAGACAACAATGAGTTGACTATAACGCTATCAAATAAGCGATACAAAGCTAAAGTCGACTCAGGAGCTGATCTGAATTTCTTATCTGTAGACGTATTGGCCAAATTGCCACCAACATTACGGAACAGATTTAAGTCTAAAATTAGCAAATGTGTGTGTGCCAACAACACTCAGGTAACTACTCTAGGTAACATTACCTTACCATTCTATGTACATAACCAAAGGTTATCAGCTGATTTTGTGGTATTGAGCGACTCTCACTCCCCAATGTACTTAGGCATTCCATTTCTAAAGAAACATTCAGCAGTAATGAATTTCGGAACTGGTACCATTTCATTCACAACCAATGTCCCAGTACACTCTGCACAGAATATTACTATTGATCCCTTTTCTGAAATTATATGTGCAGGAAATCTTTTCCATAAAACTGAAAGCAAAACAACAGGGGAATGTTCAGTTTTCCCGCATTTGAATGCCAAAGGTATTTTGTTAGCTCCAATGTACTTAGGCATTCCATTTCTAAAGAAACATTCAGCAGTAATGAATTTCGGAACTGGTACCATTTCATTCACAACCAATGTCCCAGTACACTCTGCACAGAATATTACTATTGATCCCTTTTCTGAAATTATATGTGCAGGAAATCTTTTCCATAAAACTGAAAGCAAAACAACAGGGGAATGTTCAGTTTTCCCGCATTTGAATGCCAAAGGTATTTTGTTAGCCCGCGCAGCAGTAACCGTCAATGACAATTGCGTGCCAGTAAGGTTGTTTAACACTACCCCCGTTGCAAAGTTCATTACCAAGGGTGAGAGAATTGCCACATTTGATCGCTGGGACAATGATGTAGAAACCTTCCAGTACAAAATTGATGACAATATGAATGCTAGTGAAGGTGAGTATGTCAAATTGAATGCATGTCATTTGCCCTCACAAGATACTAGCCACGTACCAAATGTAGACTGGAGCCAGTCTCAGGTAAGTGAAATTGAGCGCCAACAGCTTAAAGACCTGGTAGCAGAATTCGCCGACTGTTTTGTCAATCCAATAACCAAGGAGTTAGGGTTGACCGATAAAACTTCGTGCAAAATTGAGATTCTCCCGGGCTCTACTCCTGTTCATAAGTATCCCTATAGAATGGCTCCCCAGGGCAGACAGGAAATGGACAAAATCATCGATCAACAAATTCAACAAGGACTAATCGAGGAAGCTCACGACGGAGCCTGGGCATCGCCGGCCCTTTTAGTTAAGAAACCCGGTGGTGGTCTAAGACTTGTAATTGATTACAGAGGTCTTAATGCGGTAACCATCCCTCAAGTCCTTCGAATTCCCAGGTTAGATGAAGTGTTAGATTATGTAGGTGAGAACAAACCCAAGTATTTCTCAGTTCTTGATTGCACTCAAGGGTTCCATCAAATCCCCTTAGATCCAGAGTCCAGGGATAAAACTGGGTTTATCACACCTTCCGGGAAATACAGGTATCGAACGATGCCCCGAGGCATACGGAACGCGCCGAGCGTGTTTCAATCCCTCATTGACTCTTTGTTGCGTAATATACAATACAAATACGTCATGGCATACATCGATGATATCTGTTGTTTTTCGCCCACATTTGACTTGCATCTTAAACATCTCCGGGAAATATTTGTACGGTTACGCAATGCCAACCTGAAGCTACACCCCAGAAAATGCTCGTTTGCCGTGAAAAAGGTAAAGTATCTGGGCCATGTATTGCAGCCAGAAGGCATATTACCCAATCCTGACAAATTAGAAGCAATTGATTCTTACCCTACCCCCACAAAACTTAAAGACGTACGTGCTTTCCTGGGATTAACGGGCTTTTTCAGAAGGTTCATCAGTGGCTACGCAATTATTGCGCGCCCTCTATATGCTTTGACCAAGAAGAATCAATCATTCACGTGGTCGCCAGAATGCCAAACCGCATTTGACGCCTTGAAAAAGGCGCTGGTAAGTTCTCAGGTTTTAGCCTTCCCCGATTTCAGCAAACCATTCCTATTGTCGACTGATGCTAGTAAGCTAGGATTAGGCGCATGTCTTAGCCAGGAAATTGACGGCAAGCTGCGACCGATAGGGTTTGCAGGGAGAGGTGTCACTAAATCTGAAGCAAATTATTCCACTACAGAACAGGAACTTCTTGCAGTAGTATGGGGAATTCAACACTTCAGAGTGTATCTTGAGGGACAGAAATTCCAGTTACATACTGATCATTCAGCCCTCAAATGGATATTAGGGTTAAAGCAGCCTCAGGGTAGACTAGCAAGATGGGTCACATTCATACAGCAATTTCAATTTGAAGTGAGTCATGTTAAAGGGAAGGACAACATTGTCCCGGATGCATTAAGTCGACGTCCTTATGACATCACCCGCACTGATGCTGATGACGTCATCGATCGTTTTCCCGATCTTGACACGGTCACCCCTGTTAATCCGCTTCCCCTTACAACAACGCCACCGTTTTGCTCCCCTCAATTGCGACCGGACAAGCCCGACTTGTTAACAGCGATTCACCACCCCGAAATAAGCGACAACGCGGCTAACGGCAAAACTTCAAGTTAAGTTTCATGATGTGCCATACGTGATCCCATCGCTTAACTCTCAACCAGGTGAATCGGATGAGGAATTCGTGCATCAGTCTATATGCACTATTCCCGCCACTGCAGCGGGCAAGTTATCTGCCTTCCCTCGCGATCACGATAAACTTGCCTCGCTATCTCTAGATTCAGAGGACAATTATGAAACAGAAGCCCTATGTGCAGTAACTGATAAGCGGACTCAACGCGCTGAGCTCCGACATCGGCTTACAAACCAAGCGAAAACTAATTGGGATTCAATCACCTTAAGTCGAGAACAGATAAGACGTCAGCAAAGGCTTGATCCCCAATGCAGTATAGTTTTACGACTCCTCAAGTATGGCACTGTTCCCACCAAAAACAAGAGGCAGACGTGCTGCTCAAACGCGAGCAAAACTATTTTATTGCTGACGATCTCCTGTATCACATATTAACATCACAGGGACCGAAACCAAATAAAGCAATGGCACAGTTAGTCATCCCTCAAAACCTCAAGGAACATTTCCTCAAAATGCATCACGATGCACCTCTAGGCGGACATCTGGGCGCTTCGCGAATGATTTCAGTCATGCGGCCGCGTTATACTTGGATCGGGGTGATCAGGGACACAAACGAATATGTTCACACATGTAAGTCCTGCAATGCATCCAAAAGTTCCAATGCCTCTATTCGGCCCCCACTTATCATACGTGAGCCTGCCCCAGGACCGTTCCACACTATGACGATCGACACAGTCGGCCCATTACCGAAAACGCGCTTCGGTAACGAGCACATAGTGTGTGTCACGGACCAATACAGTCGCTATGTCTGGATCCGCTTTCATTAGCTCCCTATTCCAGGAATTGTGCTCCCTTTTCAAAATTAAGCAAAGTTTCAGTTCGGCGTACCATGCTCAAAGTCAAGGTCAAACGGAACGTTGTCAGCGCTCCATACTAAATCTTCTAAGGAATTATGTCAGTCCTAAGCAAACAGACTGGGACCAGCACCTAATGCCATTAGTATTTGCTCTAAACACTTCTGAAAACCAACCACTTGGCTATTCAAGCTATATGTTAGTATTCGGCAGAATGCCTGTGTTACAAGCGGAGATGGATCTTCCAGACCCCCTCAAAACCCCCAACACATACAAGGACCACATTGTCGAAATGATGCAAACACAAGCGGAAATTTCCAAATTTGCCGAACAGCACCTAGTCGAACAACAAATGAAAATGAAGGATCAGTATGATAAAACCACCAAAAACAACCCCATCGAAGCTGGTGACGCAGTATACGTTTACCAACCAAAAATTCGAGTACGTAAAACGAAAAAGAAATTGCAGAAAAATTTTCATGGGCCTTCCTTCGTTGTCGGATATGCAACCCCCACCACGGTTAAATTAAAACGCCTATCAGACGGGAAGCACTTGGACAAAACAGTCAATGTTATGCGTTTGAAGAAGGGACACATAAGGGCAAAGACCAACAAATGGGATCCTTTGAATGTTGAAGATCTCGGAGATCTATTGGAAGAGGATCTTCCCAGCGACAGCTTTAATCAAGCTGCAACAGATAATGACGATTCGGACTCGGACGTGCCTGACGATGCGCCCCACAGAGCAGGGTTACGCCCTAGAGTCGATCGGACTGCTGACAGATTCGCTACCCCCAGCGTTGTCCACGCGACCCCTTCAACACCCTCCATTGCTAATAGACCAAGCCTTCTGCCCCGACGGCGTACATGCAAGCAATCATTCGAAACAACACGTGCAAATGCTCCTTCCCAACAAAATATCCCACCAACAACCGCCTTAACCAAAACTTCCCACAAGCCACAAGCCGTACGTAAGGATGGGAAGACACATGATGTAGTAAAATTGATTGGATCAAAGGTTCCTCGATTTTCAAATAAAGTAAAGTATAACATCATGTTTGCAGGCGGACAATCTGAGTGGATTTT
Source organism: Urechis unicinctus (assembly GCA_034190875.2). Classification (NCBI taxonomy): domain Eukaryota; kingdom Metazoa; phylum Annelida; class Polychaeta; order Xenopneusta; family Urechidae; genus Urechis; species Urechis unicinctus. The sequence goes on along the minus strand of CM067349.1, from coordinate 66,128,280 downwards.
TGAGGACAAAATCAACAGCGCCACCAAGTCTCTGGTGCGAAAGATGCACATGACCGATTTATGACAACATTACCAATTTATGACAACATTTACCGATTTGTGACACTATTTACCAATATATGCACCATCTACCGATTAATATTTAACTATCATCATTTATTCATTTTCAGATTATTCATCTTCCAATTTATGTTTAACTATTCATTGTCAGAGTGTTTTTTCTTTTCAGAAATTATTCCCATTTATGTCATGATATTATTTGTTATACCTATGTACTATTTACCCCCAAACAGGACGTCTACATTCGTATTGTAAGTATGTTCCTTTTTGTACCGTTATTTCACACACCATATATATGTATTTCATCTATTATTCCAATCAGACAACATTTACCTGCCATTAACCCATGCTATTGACACTTTGTTTGTCTCACCCGCATTTCAAACCGTCTGCGACGAACCGTTGAAAATTTTAATTGCAATTCGAGACAACTGACACAGACTTAAATGTTAGGATAACAATCCCTCGCCAATTAAACCCACGTACGCTTTATAAAGGCTTATTGGGACTCCAATTCGAACACTCCAATTAAAGATCGTCTCTAGACATCTAATTACGATCCTGTATACAAAAACTGGGCTATCGAAGTTAACTAAGCCGCTTAAATTACCATCCGACATCCATTCATATGTAAGCTCATTGATCAGATGGTCCACTTATCAACAATCACAGGCTCTATGCAATTACATCAAAGCTACCTCAATATCAATGCGGGCCTAGTAATTAAACACATCACCGCTACAAGGGTACTTATCTCAACGGACGCTTGTCTCGATCCTACGCTATCGCACGAAATTAACTTGCTAGTTTACGTTAAGTTATTAGAAGCCTTTTACATTGTCTTCTTCCAAACAGCGCAAATTAGACACTATAATATTATCAATTATGTTCAACAATTTTTTTGCCTCTAAGCTTGCAGATTATAAGAAGAATCTTTCTATAAGTAACGTAGACTACACTATTATCGCACCGTCTTACATATCATGTGGACACGCGTAAAATTGGTGAACCTTCGTGATACACATTACCCATAACGCAATCTTATATCATTCAAGTATATGCGGGGTATCATTTCATGAAGGAATCTGCAGCTTAAGAGAAGACGTGCTTATTCATCAAAATAATTAACGGAGAAGTATTTTGTATCATTTAATTCTCAACGCATATGTGAGATGTTAATATTTATTTCCTCCGGCACGTACAACAAATACAATCAAAGTGTCACACCGTTGTTCTTCCGTACTTACATGTTATTCAGTAATCGTGTGCGATATGTGTCCATACATTATTTCAGGTGCAAATTATTCTCAACATCTACTGGGACCGTAGGGAAACTGTCCAGAGGACTCTTTAATATGGCAGCGATAGACGACATTTAAAAGGTAAAAACTTGTAAAGTAAATCGCATAATTAATCGTTAAATGCACAGATATCGACCATCGACGCGTAATTTTCACTAATACAGGTCTAGTACCACAACCCCCACAACCGCCTCCGTACGTAAATTCGGAATTATCCACGCCAAAATCTCGCAACGCCCACGTCGCTCAGATTCGCCACCATGCTCCGCAAACAACACTCTCCATCTCGAACCACTTATCGAATCTTGCCACGCATTCAATCTCCATACGCAAAATAATATTAAATAATTTTAAAATTCTCTCCACTGAACACATTGATGTCATGATATTATATACACCCTAGTTACTCACGCACATTAACCACACTGAGCACTCATGCTTCTCGTTTTTGTATAATTCACTTTACATATTATCAAGGCACACTGATCGCTGCCGTAAGTTCATTTGTTCCCAGGTATATTTACGCCATACAAGGGGGAGATAGCGCCTTCACCCGACGTGCCAACGCCTTGCAAGCCAAAGCATACGTCCTCCTGACCATGGATACAGAAGACGTCCAACGGCTCAACCAAGCGTCATAACGCATATCTCCCCTCACCTCAAGCGACACCTGGCGAACCCAATACGGCAGCCCTTCAGAGATCTCATCTCCACGAAACAGCCATACTCATCAACTTAAATAATTTTCCTGGCATTGGACCAGTGTTATTGTAAAGAATAATTTCTGTAACATAAGTTAAATTCTTCCTAATTTCAATTAGCTAAATAATCTATTTTCACCATTCCACCATTGTCTAGTATAGGCTCATCGCTTTTTTCCCACTGGGTTTTAGTGCGGAGTAATACTGTGGAATGTGATTAATGTTAAAAGTTAAATTTCAGTATGTCACCGTTAATAACCATATTGTATAACTATTACACAATTCATATATATAGCTTACGAATTTAGAGAAACACTTTTTCTAAAATTATTATAATCTCATCATCAATAATCCATCTATACTAAATATCTTTCTTATGGACATGTGCCAATGTAAATAATATTGGCGCATGTCCAAGCTACTCTGGAATCATTCTAAATTCAAAATCAAATAATATTGGGCTAATGTCGTGCTGTCCCTTTACCCTTTAACTCATATTCCAAATTTCCTTTAACTTAGTCTATTTTCGAAATGCAAAGGTAAATCAAAATTGATTGAACAGCGTTCCTTCAACTTAACTATGGTTGGGGAGGATGTTATGATATTAATCTAGCTCTTTTGACTTTTGAAACGCTCCCCCTCTTTTCCATTGTCAGCATGACATGTTTCACTAGCCCGGGGATGCCTCTGCCCTTGAGACGGGGGTGTGACCCTGATAATAGACCTGGCTGGTACCTTTTCCCATTGGCCAATGACCCTTCGAGCCCACGCCCCATGTGAGCAGTTGGGGTTGACCTTTGTGAAGGGGGACCGGCTATACCTGGACCAATGGGAGGCCAGCTGTGGGTGTGGTTCCGAGCGTAATCCAATGCCGGAACCCCGATAAAATAGCTGGCCTCGCCGAAGTACAGGGAGATCACCTAGTCAGAGAAACGATTCGGACCGCGAGATTCCAGGGAGCTTCATTGTTGAAATTAAATAAACCAAATAAGCAACTCTACTTCAGGACTCGCGTTAATTTCCTCTGATTAGTCCCCACTCCAGCAACTACAAGCAGTGAGTAACAGTACGAAAACGAAGGAGCACATAAGCTAAGAAATTCTAGCTTTACATTTGGTGGAGAATCCGGGTAGTTGGCAACTTCCACTGTTGTCAACGTACATATTTTCCCGACGCTTACACGCTCTTACGTTAGAGAAGAAAGCTGACAATTGCTACACACGCCGAGAGAAGAGACAGAGGCCGCAAGCTACGACGCGATCATGATCCAGGGCAACGGCAGCGTACATCGGCCTCTTCCACTCGACCTAACTAAGGCGTACTAGCTACCTGGCGCTATCAAGACATCGGAGATGACGACCACATACCCCACTTTCAACTTCTTCCATGGTAAGTACCTCACTCATATAATACATTGAAATAAGTTTACTGTAAAATTATTATTGCTCATTTGGACCTTCCGTCGCGCATAAGTACATCCTCAACACAAAAAAACACCCCTCCCGCTATCGCCTTAATTTTAACCTCCCGCATCCGACAAACCTTATTATGCAAGGACGGGAAAACGAGAATTTTGAAGTCAAAAATCCTCTATATTCAAATTAAGTATTAAATATTATGTTTGTTGGCGAACAATATGAGTGGGTCTTCGAGGACGCAAGGATGTGGCGCGGAAGATGAGCATTAACGATTTTGAAACCAATAACGAATTATGTCTACCTAGTCTTATTGATTCATTTTTCATAGTATTCTTCGTACATATTTCTCTTTTCAGAAATTTTTCCAACCAATGTCATATTATTTTTAGCCATATACTTTCTTCTCAGAACAGGACGCCGATATTCATTTTATATGCATAACCATTTTTACATGCAATTTATTTCACACAATCTTCACACACCCATTTCTTTCACTATTCCAACCATACAACATTTTACCTACGATACTATCTCAGCCACGTGTTATACGCATTCAAACGCATGAACCTGACGGTTAGACAAATTCCAATTTATCAAAGCGATCAACACAAATCAACCTTAGTGTCAAAGATAACAAAGCCGTGAAATTCAAATGTTTATCAGTCCAATTTAAGGTTTTAACAGTCGGCCCGTATACCCAGGGCTGTTTAACTCCTTTTGCAAACATGCTGCACTCAGACATTCACACAGATAAAAGACCCTCATTTGTGCCTCCACCAATTTATCAAGGATTACAGACTCCATTGTAATTCCAACAAACACAGACTGTCTCAGACGGCCCAAGCTGCCACCCTTTAATTGCACCTAATTTAAGTCTCAAGACAGTCTTCAAAGTGACATACACAATTGACGCTAAATTTCACGCATCCTTTGCCGCCACACGAAATCCAGTAAACTGTGAGTCCAGGTTAAATTATAAGAAGACTTTTAAAAATTGTCTTCTTCCACGCAGCGCCAACTTGACACAATGATATCATCAATTATTTTCACAATTATTTTGCCTCTATGTCTGCAGATAATAAGACAAAATCTTACAGTAAGTGAAGTCAAATGCGCTATTATCACACCGTCTGGCATATCATGCGGACACGCGTAAAATTAGCGACCTTCTATGTTACACATTACCCATAACGCTATTCTTATTATATACAAGTATATGCGGGGTATAATCTCATGAAGGAATCTGCAGCTTAGGGAAGACGTGCGTATTTATCAAAATAATTTATGGAGAAGTATCGATAACATTTAATTCTCAATACATATATATGAGTCGTTTATATTGATCTTCTCCCGTGCGTACAACACATACAATTAAAGTGTCACATCGTTGTGTATCCGGACCTTACATGTTAGATAGTGGCCATGTGCAACATATTTATTCTTTAGGCATTATTATTTTAAACAGTCTCTCAGCAGCATAGCTTTCTTAAATACTATCTTTTGCAATAACCGTCAATCATTTACACGCGCTCCAATCACCTTATGCAAAGTATACACAATCCTTCAAACACACCTCACACTTTTCTTTGCATGATACACCAATATTTATTTTGATGTTATAATATTATACATAAGTAACATACTCACGCACACTTACACATTGAACACTCATGTTTTTACTACATCCTACATTACCCATCATCATGACACACTGGTCGCTGCCGTAAGTTCATTTGTTCCCAGGTATATTTACGCCATACAAGAGGGAGATAGCGCCTTCACCCCACGCGCCAACACCTTGTAACCAAAGCTTACGTCTCCCTGACCAAGGATACAGTGGAGACACAACGGCTCAACCAGGCGTCGGATAACGCACACCCCTCCCCTCAGGCGACACCTGACGAACCCAATGCGGCAGCCCTCAAGATATTTCATCTTCAAGAAGCATCCAAAGAAATCCACAAATTTCAATAACTTTAACGGCATTAGTCCATTGTTCTTGTATATTTAATTTTCATGACATTAATTAAATACTTTCAAAATTAATGGTTAAATTAGATACAATAGGTTATATTACTTTTTTCACGATTATTAAGTATAGACTCATCGCTTTTTCCCATGTGGTTTTAGTGCGGAGTAATACTGTGAAAATGTAATTAATATCATAACACAATAGATGGTATAATATCTAGGTCATGGTTCGTTGGGACCTGTGGGAGTTTTTCTAAGGCGTCGGAATTTACCTGAGAGGGTTTGTTTAGGACACTTTCGAAGTGTTCATTGCTATTTGATTTTCCAACCCCATGTATACCAATAACATCTGTCCAGGTGGCATGATCATTTCCTACTCTTGCATTGAAGTCGCCGAGGAGGACTAGTTTGTGACTCTTGGGAGTGTTGGACACAAGTTGGTGTAGGTCCTGGTAAAACTTGTCCTTTGCATCATCAGGGTTTGTCATTGTTGGAGCATAGCAGCTGATTACTGTGGCATACTTATCTCTACCAATTGGAAGGCAAAGAGACATGAGGCGGTCATTTACACCTTTAGGTAAACTTGCAAGTTTCTTGACCAGGTGATTCTTGACTGCGAATCCAACACCTGATTCACGCCGATCATCAATAGCCTTTCCACTCCAAAAGAATGTATAGCCAGCTCCAATCTCAGTTAGTTGCCCTTCTTCAGCAAAACGAGTTTCACTGAGGGCAGCAATGTCTATGTTGTACCGTGCGAGTTCATGGCCGACAAGTGCTGTTCTTCTGCCTGGCCTATTTGGGTTATCAAGAAGTGTACGCACATTCCAAGCCCCAAATACAAGGTTTGTGGTTTTAATTTGTTTCTTATTGTTTCTACCGCTGTATGTATGTATGTATGTATGTATGTATGTATGTATGTATGTATGTATGTATGTATGTATGTATGTATGTATGTATGTATGTATGTATGTATGTATGTATGTATGTATGTATGTATGTATGTATGTATGTATGTATGTATGTATGTGTGTGTGTGTGTGTGTGTGTGTGTGTGTGTGTGTGTGTGTGTGTGTGTGTGTGTGTGTGTGTGTGTGTGTGCGTGCGTGCGTGCGTGCGTGCGTGCGTGCGTGCGTGTGTGCGTGTGTGTGTGTGTGTATGTATGTATGTATGTATGTATGTATGTATGTATGTATGTATGTATGTATGTATGTATGTATGTACGTATGTATGTATGTACGTATGTATGTATGTATGTATGTACGTACGTACGTATGTACGTATGTATGTATGTATTGTATGTATGTATGTATGTATGTATGTATGTATGTATGTATGTATGTATGAATGTACGTATGTACATACGTACGTACGTATGTACGTATGTATGTATGTTTGTATGTATGTATGTATGTATGTATGTATGTATGTATGTATGTATGTATGTATGTATGTATGTATGTATGTATGTATGTATGTATGTATGTATGTATGTATGTATGTGTATGTATGTATGTGTGTGTGTGTGTGTGTATGTATGTGTATGTATGTATGTATGTATGTATGTAGTATGTATGTATGTATGTATGTATGTATGTTGTGTATGTATGTATGTATGTATGTATGTATGTATGTATGTATGTATGTATGTATGTATGTATATGTATAAGTATGTATGTATGTATGTGTATGTATGTATGTATGTATGTATGTATGTATGTATGTATGTATGTATGTATGTATGTATGTATATAAGTATGTATGTATGCAAGCATGCATGTATGCATGTATGTATGTATGCATGCATGTATGTATGTGTGTATGTATGTACATACGTACATACGTATGTATGTATGTATGTTTGTATGTATGTATGTATGTATGTATGTATGTATGTATGTATGTATGTATGTATGTATGTATGTATGTATGTATGTATGTATGTATGTATGTATGTATGTATGTATGTATGTATGTATGTATGTATGTATGTATGTATGTATGTATGTATGTATGTATGTATGTATGTATGTATGTATGTATGTATGTATGTATGTATGTATGTGTATGTATGTTGTGTGTATGTATGTATGTATGTATGTATGTACGTATGTACATGTATGTATGTATGTATGTATGTATGTATGTGTATGTATGTATGTATGTATGTATGTATGTATGTATGTATGTATGTATGTATGTATGTATGTATGTATGTATGTATGTATGTATGTATGTATGTATGTATGTATGTATGTATGTGTATGTATGTATGTATGTATGTATGTATGTATGTATGTATGTATGTATGTATGTATGTATGTATGTATGTATGTATGTATGTATGTATGTATGTATGTAGTATGTATGTATGTGTATGTATGTATGTATGTATGTATGTATGTATGTATGTATGTATGTGTATGTATGTATGTATGTATGTATGTTTGTATGTATGTATGTATGTATGTATGTATGTATGTATGTATGTATGTATGTATGTATGTATGTATGTATGTATGTATGTATGTATGTATGTATGTATGTATGTATGTATGTATGTATGTATGTATGTATGTATGTATGTATGTATGTATGTATGTATGCATGTATGTATGTATGTATTCATGTATGTATGTATGTATGTATGTATGTTATGTATGTATGTATGTATGTATGTATGTATGTATGTATGTATGTATGTATGTATGTATGTATGTATGTATGTATGTATGTATGTATGTATGTATGTATGTATGTATTTGTTGCTCGTCGATTTGGTTGCTCTTTAGGCGGGGCTGTTTGTGCTCCGAATCTAGGGCAGCTCATGTCTATTTCTACGACAGTTCAAGGAGTTATATAACTATAGAAGGAGTGGCAACGCCCTTTGAAGTCGCCGCCGAGGCGCTCGCGCGTGTGGCTCGGCAGCGAGTGTTTTCACAAGCTCGCGCTTGGTGGCGCTAAGCGTACTTCGTATTGCGACATCAAGCGAGCCAGCGAGGAAACCTGAGGCCTTGACCCGAGGTCAAGTTCGGGGGAACATAGGCGAAATGGCATGGATACATTTGCAAGTGTCAATAGACGAGTTAACAACAGGAGGCGGTGTACTCGATTAAACAATGTCATTAACTATGTCCTGTACGTGCCTTATCATCACATTGTCCGAGTCTGACGTAAAATATCAGTACTTGCGCGAGAATTGAAACGCATTGGCATGCCAGGAGTTTCGGTGACACGCGACGCAAATCTGACGCGCGACTTCAGCTCTTGGAGAGTTCATTTTGATTTACTCGGAGCACATCTGGTCCGCATGACAGTGGATATAACTGTTAAAAAAGACGCCATGAAAGGCTGGAGAAAGTGTCCATGAAATCTTCAAAGGGTTTAAGAAAAACACTCGAACCATATTAACTGTGATTTGCGTGCAGGGTTCAAATGAATGTTTCTTCATGCTTAAACAGAAGTAGCTGTAGGTTTATGTAAACAATGAGATAAAGTGAGAACTATTTATTTGCACTTCAATATGACAAACATATAAACAGAATAACATAAATAAAATACAGAACATGGCTACACCAATCTATATCATTTAACAAATAGAGCTCATAAATTCAACTTTTTAGTTAATAAGTGATCCAAAAATCTGATTTTGTTTATCTCAAAAACAACGAAGTCTGGCAACAAACTGTTACTTTTTTTACTCTTCACATTCAGCTGCATAGGCATGTTCAGAAATGGAACACTTTCTGTCAGCTGATATCTTGTAGTGATACTTCTCATATTTAAAAAAACCTTCCTGGACCTTTTCCTGTCAACTGGAAAGGTTTTTGCCTGCAAAACATAATTGAACTGGATATGTAAAGATTAAAAATATGTTCTCAGACACAGATACCAACACCTAATATTTATCCATTAATCATTCAACTAAATAAAATTCACAAAGTACAAATTTGCTGGGACAAGACTAATATTCTAGGATATAGTTAGTTACATAGAAGTATTCTGACATTGCATAAGTGTGCCACCGGTAAGTAATAACACCAAATTATCGCCCACTGTCAGTCATATTGGACTGACAAATATACGTCGTATTTGGATGCGATATGGAGGTAAACTATAAGGGAATTTACAATTATTGATAATGGATGGTGTTTGGTTATTGGTTAAGGCATTTGTGCCGCTATCCGGTCAAACAATACGACATAGTTTTTGATTAATTTGAAAAATTCTGGAAGCTTGAGATTCGACGAATTGTTCGAATTCAAGGTATTATCGCTCACGTATTTAGCTCAATACAATAAAAAGTACGCATTTAATAGCTTAATAAACGTGACCATAAGATTTGTCTTTGTTCACTCAACGAATATCAAGAATAATTGTATGTGAATATTTCACAAATTTCAAGAGATTAAAAAATATATGTCGAAGTTGCAAGCCTAAAATCTGGCGTCTCGATGCGGAATAAACACTTGCAAACTTTAATCGAATAAAATATATTGATTACCCCCAAAAGGAAACTATGATAATCAGCGTGTTTATTGATATATAATTAATTACCTCGTCGGGCAAATCCATCAGGTTTGGTGATGCTGGTGAAAGTTTTCGAAAAAGAAAATGAAGTTTCTCACACAGCTGCTAACGCCTCAACTTGCCGAACTGAAATGTGAGCGAGACACAGATCTCGTGGCGATCTCGCCGAGGCAGGCACTGCGCGCGAGATCTCTTTGATCTCGGCGTCGTTTCTACTCCTGCTATTGGTTATAACTCATTGGACAGTTATACTACTGCACTCAGTGATGGGTCAAAAGAAACTACAATAAGTTGGTTCGCAACACCAACATTAACCATTGGCGCATTGTACTTGTAGGAGAGCGCATGGTGTCGGTCAGCGATGCATTATATATCATCAAAGATCTTTGATCGTCATTAATAAATTCGGTAGCGTTGTTATAGATACGCTCGTTGTAACTTAATTATCTATATACTTTTATCAAAGATCTTGTTATGATCTTTGCTTTTATTGCCTTAGCAGTAAAGTTGACAGTGTCTAATCAGTAAACCTTGAGAAGCTTCTAAAGACTTGCCTGTAAGGCTTATAGTATTTGGTCAGTAAAGTCACACGTGTCGTTTTATTCCTTTCTACTCCGTTAAGTGCAAGATTTGTAATAAAACAGTGTCTGGTCTATGAGGCGTGAAGTTGTGATCGATCGAAATATTGTTATAAGAAAGATGGAATCACGAATTGAGTTGTCCAGCACGGGTCAGCCTAGGCAAGGCACTCGCCCCTGGTGTTTTGATGATATGAGAGATCGAAAGTCTAAAATAGCGCGGGTGTTGGCTACCCATAATATTTAATCAATTTTTCGGTAGGCGGCGCGGCTGTTGCCGTCTCCTGTCACTTGTTGTTAATAAACATGGCGGAAGTTGCCATCAAAATGTCACGCCTCTTAACAATATTACTGAACACTGCTTTGTTGTTCTCTTTATCAACTTCACTCGAGACAGGTAATGATTTTCAATACATCTTATGATTGTTGCTTTTGGTTTTGTGATTCAATTCCATTTGATTACTGAAGCTGCGTAAATGCGTGTGGTGTTCACCTGTTTACTCGGGAGTCCGAGGTTGAATTGAAGTAGGCAAATCTACTTGCATAACACTTCCCGTCAAGGTAATGTACATACCATGTCGTTGTTAAAAATGGACCAATAGGATTGTCAAAGACAGACAAATGTTGTGCACGTAGTATACTTCTGTAAAATTACGTTCATTGTCTTGACCTGGAGCGAAACTGATAGTGATAGGTTATATCAATATTAATGTAGTTAGTTGTGTTCTGTTGTTAGGTGTGTCAGTGATTTTTTTCAAATTCATTGTATCATGTTGAAATTACACCTCTTAAAAATTCTATGGTAAGGGATAACAGTCACTTTTCATGTCTCATATTCATAATCTCTCAGTGAAATTATACCACAAGAATTGTATAATCTAGAGGATTCTAATTCGTTATGTTTCATTTTGTCAAGGCAATTATTAAAAAAGTGATTGAGGTTTAAAATTTCATGGGATAATAGTTTTGTGCCGGAATTCTACAGTTAGCGCGGGTGTTGGCTACCCATAATATTTAATCAATTTTTCGGTAGGCGGCGCGGCTGTTGCCGTCTCCTGTCACTTGTTGTTACGCAAGTAACATTTGTAAGTGATGCGACAGAGAGACGTAACATCACCAATACGCACAATTTCTTTGCGCGCTCCTCGTGACTTTTCTTTCCTTGTGACTTTTCTTCCGCGTCTGCTTTGTGATTGCAGTGCGCATTTAACAATGTGCCCACCAACAGTTGTATGACTTATGTAACGGGCGTGGCATGTTTTCTTAAAGCGTTTCTTGACTTCCAAGCCGTAGGTAAGCAAGCCTATATAAGGGCATGCGATTTTTTAACAGTACACAAAGAGAAGCGCTACAGACGCTGGAATCCTGCCTGGTTAACAGCACCCTTTTTATGTCTCATATTTAGAATATCATAGTGAAATTATACCACAAGAAATGTATTCTAATAAGCTATGTTTAGTACAAAAGTTAACTCCATAGCCAAAGATGCTGCTGCCCCCTCATGACCACACTTGACATGAGAATGTAGTTCAGAACACTGCTTTTGTTCAGAGGGTGGGGCTCAACATGTACTCTGTGAACCCTAATTGCTGAATTCCACATGCAAGCGGCATTTTGCCTTTGAAGTTACTGGCCAGATTGCCGGCCTCTAACGGTTCATTTTATGAATCTACAACCCATAATAGATAAATTAAAGTACCATATTAAGTTCAAGAATCATATGTTTTCTTAAATGACATAATTTCTGATAAGGCAAGCGGGTAGTGTGTGATGTCACTGTGTGTGAAAGAATAATGTCTCCCGGCGCGGGCACGACAAAATGGAACATTTAAAAGTTTAAAATTCGACAAAAGGGGTTCCAATCGATTGGAAAATAAACTTGACCAAAGTTTTCCACTATACTTGAATTAGATTATTTCTGCGCTAACATGACGCGCCCAGTTCAATACAACAGCAGTGGGGCTCGCGTGATTAAGCGCCGCTTGAACCATAAACCTGACAAAAACATGAAATAAGAAACTTTTCGGCTGTATACTATCATGTCTTAAGTAATATATTGACCCATAGTATGTACACTGTTGAATAAACCGATGGCATAGATAGGCCCACACAAAAAGTTATACAACTAGCGGGCCTCGATTGTTTGTGAAGACTTTATAATCCATAGTTCAGTGATCAGCTGGCTGTAGTCGGTGTTAAATTTTGGACCCATCAAGCTATCTAATGGCAGCCTCTCATATTTGAACATTGCAATGATTATCTAGAATCGTGATAACCAAAACAAAACAAAATTTATACGACTGAAATTAGGCAAGTCAACTCTTCTCACGCAAGTAACATTTGTAAGTGATGCGACAGAGAGACGTAACATCACCAATACGCGCAATTTCTTTGCGCGTTCCTCGTGACTTTTCTTTCCTCGTGACTTTTCTTCCGCGTCTGCTTTGTGATTGCAGTGCGCATTTAACGATGTGCCCACCAACAGTTGTATGACTTATGTAACGGGCGTGGCATGTTTTCTTAAAGCGTTTCTTGACTTCCAAGCCGTAGGTAAGCAAGCCTTTATAAGGGCATGCGATTTTTTAACAGTACACAATTTCTGAAGATGACGATGTGGCCTTATGTTCACGGTTCTAAAACGCAAATTTGAAGAGGACGAAAAAGCTCAGAGAGCACTGTATGAAAAAGAGAAGCGCTACAGACGCTGGAATCCTGCCTGGTTAATTAATGGAGGAGATAAACGCGAATGGGTTTAGCATGACAACGAAGGCCAATGTAAAGGACCATATGAATAGATATAGAATAATAGAAACTACAAGTTGGAGAGTGTCAAGGATTATGGAAATTTTTATGTTTTGACAAGTAAGTAAATATTGATTTAAATGTTGCATTTAAAGGTTACCGGCCCGTCTGGCCGGTGAAGAATCTGGCTAATTTCTAGCCCTGAGATATGGTTCATCTTTGGATTTGTTTCACTTAAAAAGTCATTGAGGTTAATCTTTTATTGTCAACCCATTTGCTTATCGCCTGACCTAACAGAAAGTCAATGATATTTAGGTGTGGTTACCGGGCAAGTCTGAACCCTGAAATAGTTTTCCTCTCTGTGAAATAATGTGAGAACACCTGTGCCTTCACCTTCACACCAGAAGCATACCATACCAGCTTTTCAATGTGTGAAAACCCCAGTGCACAGAACAAACACTTCCTGGTTCGTCTCTAGTACAATTCAATGAAGCAATAGAATGTCACTGAAGCATGGAGTATTTGGTTTTCCATAGACAAACATGTGATTTTGAAGTGCCTTGGGTGACTAATGACAGTATGATATTGGCTTTGTGCAATATATATTTATATAGAGTGAGCTCTATATGCATTGATCTAGATTGGCCCTTAACCTAAATGCAGCAGGTGCATTGCCAATTTGGGTACAGATCAGGTATAAAAGAATGAATCTCTGTTGACCTGAGACCAATTGGCTAACAGTTACTATCCACTTAGAAGAGCTATGAAGAACTGGCTTGGAAGGGCTGATGCTGATTTACTTGTCAGTATCTGTTTTGGGAAGGGGGATGAATAGTATTCTGGTTAAATCAAATGTACCAATCTGTTGGATATGATATCAGATTTATTAGTATTTATTTAAAAAGTTTTGAATGGTAGCCAAACAAAAATATTAAATTTTTGCCGTTCTTTGGGAAGCTAAGTTGCACATTCCAAATCGCAAGGGGGAACATGAAGAATCAATAATGTTGTATCGAGCATCATGCAAAAGTGTCCCCAACAGAAATCCAACCACTTCGAAAATTTAACAAATCCAACCTAACTGGAGCTCAAATATGGCATCAGCTGAGCCAATCATGGGCATCCATGGCATCAGCTGCAGCCAATCATGGGCATCCATGGCATCAGCTGCAGCCCATCATGGGCATCCACAGCATCAGCTGCAGCCAATCATGGGCATCCATGGCATCAGCTGCAGCCAATCATGGGCATCCATGGCATCAGCTGCAGCCAATCATGGGCATCCACAGCATCAGCTGCAGCCAATCATGGGCATCCACGGCATCAGCTGCAGCCAATCATGGGCATCCACGGCATCAGCTGCAGCCAATCATGGACATCCATGGCATCAATTAAGCCTCTCCCAAGCCTGAGCTACCCACTACCTTCCTGTATGTATTATGAGTTAGTAAACATTGCCATGTTGCTATCCTCCCCTTAGCTGAACTCAATTAAGGATACCCAATATCTACAAATGTGTATAGGACAACATGACAGCGTATTTACTCGAAACACAAACGGTGATGTGCCGTCCTCATCATAGCATGTGATTGCACGTAATGGAGGCCCTATATAACAGACTGGTATGGACCAGACAAGTTGCTTAGAGCCATTATTGGTGGAGCCTATGGCCACTATGCTAAGCACCTGGCATTCACGGTATCTTATATTCAGATTGTGGGCACGTTTTCAAAAGTCTCGAGTGTATGTCACACCCCAAGTCTCCAGTGTATGTCACACCCCAAGTCTCCAGTGTATGTCACACCCCAAGTCTCCAGTGTATGTCACACCCCATCTTAAGCAACTGATATTTGCTTCTTGTAGATTTTACGGTAGAGTTGCCTTGACATTTAAATGCATCATAGATTATTGGCCACTTGTTTAACCAATTAAGTTAAATTATGCTGTGCCTTTTTGATTGCTTTCTGTTGTTAAGACATCACAGTCCAGTCTCTGGAGGGAGTTGTGGTTAACTCTGTGTACAATGGAGCAAGGTACGACTTCCAGATGGAGGGGAGTGGGCGGGTACGGAGGCAGGTGCTGGAAAATGTGACCACCACCTTGACTAGTACCACGACAACCATGACAACCACATCATCCGAATCATCCACCCCACCATCATCTACAACATCCCCATCTACCTCACCCCCCACCACAGCCCCAGCTCCAACCCCAGCTCCAACCCCAGCTCCAACCCCAGCTCCAACCCCAGCTCCAACCCCAGCTCCAACCCCAGCTCCAACCCCAGCTCCAACCCCAGCTCCAACCCCAGCTCCAACCCCAGCTCCAACCCCAGCTCCAAACACCACCCCGGCCATACAAGAAGAAAACACAATTGTGGAGGTAAGCTCAATCATAATTATAACAGTGTCAATTTTCTATCATGGCAACCTCGGGCATGCCTTTCTCTGATGTCAAACTACCTTGGTCGGCATCATCAGTATATTACACATGATCTAGGTTGGATCGTGGTGATCCAAACTAGGAATCTAGGAAGTGATTGTTAACGTAGCCAGGTTTATTGTCATTGTCAAGAAGTCGTTAAACTTACCTGTCTCATCTTATAGTGATCTGAAGAAGTCATTAAACTAAACTGTCTCATCTTATAGTGATCTGAAGAAGTCGTTAAACTTACCTGACTCATCTTATAGTGATCTCAAGAAGTCGTTAAACTAACCTGTCTCATCTTATAGTGATCTCAAGAAGTCGTTAAACTTACCTGTCTCATCTTATAGTGATCTCAAGAAGTTGTTAAACTTACCTGTCTCATTCAGGATACCCACAGGTACTACAAGCATCACTACATCAATGGTGGTTTCCATGACTACTGGGTGCATCCGTCAAAGCTCAACAAACACGAAGCCCTGTCCGATAACCACAGAACAGCCTCGGTAAATCACAGCTGCCTTTTCTCATGTTTTATCAGAACTTTACATTTTTAAATTGATACCTGTGCATCATGACCTGATCATGGTGTTCTCGCTGACCTCTGTCGCCTTTGTCTCCACCAGCCCATTTCCCTCTCATTCACCTTCCCATTCTACGGCCATGATGTCACAAAGGTCACCATAGCAACAGGAGGTGAGCAATAAATCTGTCATTCACTTGCTGTTTATCAATCTGCTCATACATGTGCATGCTGCCTGGTCCTTTACACACCTATTGTTGGTAGATCCTGGGTGGGGGGAGACAATAGCTTATGTGGGCTCCTGGAAATAATGGGCTTAAAGACTCTTATTGTTCTCGTACATATATGTAGATTTTGTTGTTTTGTTGTCGGGCAGGATTTCTCTACCTGAGTCATTTTCTCCATCAATGGCTGACTGCTACGCAGTATGCAGCCCCCCTGATGGCCAACTTTGACTCCACGCTGGGCAACAACTCCCATATACACTACCTTGACAATGGTAATGTACGACTTACAGTAAAGGGCTACAAGTAAGATGCCTTGAAGCAGAAGCATAATAGCCCAGATATCCCTGACTGGCAGGAATGCCTTAAGAACACAGCCATCTAATTCATCTATCTATATGGTCTCATCAGGTACAGCCATGGTTGTCTACTGGGAAAATCTTCACCTACAAGATAGTGAAGACTGTGAGTATGTTGTGTCCAGTGTTGTCTGTGTCTGTTGACTTGTTATCAGAATCAGATTCTGTTATTTGTAGTTTTTGTTGTTATCATAAAGATGTGTCACAAATCATAACAAGCCATGAACTCTCTTATGTTGCTTGTCAGGCCAACTTTTCAGTTCTCTGACACAAATCATGAAGACACGTAGCATAAAGACATGTTGCATGAAGAGATGTAGCATGGAGACAGCATAAAGACATGTAGCATGGAGACATGTAGTATACAGACATGGAGACATGTAGCATTGAGACATAGCATAAAGACATGTAGCATGGAGACATATAGCATAAAGACACCTAGCATGGAGACATGTAGCATAAAGACGTAACATGGAGACACATAGCATAAAGACATGTAGCATGTAGACACATAGCATAAAACATGTAGCATAAAGAGATGTAGCATGTAGCATAAAGACATGTAGCATGGAGACATGTAGCATGGAGACATGTAGCATGGAGACATGTAGCATTGAGACATAGCATAAAGACACGTAGCATGGAGACATGTAGCATGGAGACATATAGCATAAAGACACCTAGCATGGAGACATGTAGCATAAAGACGTAACATGGAGACACATAGCATAAAGACATGTAGCATGTAGAGACATAGCATAAAAACATGTAGCATAAAGACATGTAGCATGTAGCATAAAGACGTAGCATGGAGACATAGCATAAAGAAATATAGCATTGAGACAGCATGAAGACACGTAACATTGAGACATGTAGCATGGAGACATGTAGCATGGAGACGTAGCATGGAGACACGTAGCATGGAGACACGTAGCATGGAGACATATAGGATAAAGACATGTAGCATTGAGACATGCAGCATAAAGACACTTAGCATGGAGACATGTAGCATAAAGACACATAGCATGGAGACATGTAGCATGGAGACACGTAGCAAGGAGAACATCTTTGACAATGTCTGTAAAACGTTAGGAAAGGCTTGCAAAATACGCTTAGTACGTTCTATGCCGTTATGTGGCAGCTTCACACCATCAATCTGCTTCCTTCTTGCATCCTCAATTGTTTCCCTTTGAAGTTTGAAGTCTTCATAATATACATAAATAATCCTCAAGTGGGGTATGGTATAGTACACAGAAACAAGAAAATCTATACAATTTCAGTTCAGAACTGGCAATGTGCACGATTTCCAACAGTCTACTAGACCTACACTAACTAATTGACTTTCTCCGCTGGAATTTAAAAGGCGCGTCAGTTGCACTCTGGCCTGTTGCACCATTACTTTTTATCAGTGAAAAGTAGTGTGGGAAATTTCAAAAGCTGTCGGAAGTTGATTTTTACTCCTCTTTGACTGTCAGCTGTCAAAGGCCCTTTATTGTTAAATGAAGCTGTAGTTTCTCTTCTAATATGGACTTGATGTCACATAAAAGTTTGGTGTTACTTAATCGGTTTTAAAACCAGTGTTAGACAAAAAGTGATTCTGGAGAAGGTGCTGATTACGGTTGGGGTGTGATCTGCACTTATCATTAGCCCCATCGAACCAAGTACGGGAGGTGCGGTAATAAAACCTGAAGCCTACCTGTCATATATTGACATGCGTGAATTTTATCATAGACAAAAACCAGAGACAAACATCTCAAGCATGCTTTTGATGTTTGACAATGTCATCCGCAAAGTAATATCACCATTATCCTGTGGTTGCTTGTAATATTACCATCTTCCTGTGGTTGCTTGTAATATCACCATTATCCTGTGGTTGCTTGTAATATCACCATTATCCTGTGGTTGCTTGTAATATCACCATCTTCCTGTGGTTGCTTGTAATATCACAATTTTCCTGTAAATTGTTTTCATTTGATGCTTTGGCAACATGACATGGAGTGTGTCTGTAGTAATTCTTTGTCTATGGTGGGCAGTTCTTTTCAGTACCAGCTACTTGTATAAATGCTGGTTGAATAGATGCGTTACATTCATATGAAGCTGACATTCTGGGTTGTGTGTGTGTTCAGCGGGTACTTTCAGTTTCCAGGCCATTCTGCATCGCTCGGGACAGATTATCTTCACGTACAAAGATGTAAGTTGTCTTTACTGCCACCCATCACTAGCACAATATTTCATTTTTTTCCTCATCTTGATCACACCTGATACATTGGCCACTGGATGCTGTGTGTGTGGCAGGTACCTGTGTCTGTCTCCTCCATCTCCACCGCAGCTCACCCCGTCAAAGCCGGTGTCTCCGACGCCTACTATATCGATCAGCCAATAAAAGACAGTCAGTATTCATTAGGCCATGCTTATTGCCATTTCTGCCATTGTGGGTTTGTAATGTGATAGACGTTATGATGTAGTGTATAAATGGAACAGTAGCTGGCCTCGTGGAATTATGAAGGCTTGTTGAGGTAACTCAAGGGAAACAGATGCAAGCAGACAGAATTTCTTGTTTTCGTCAGATGTACAGAGGCGAACCATTTACGAGTATCATCGCGTCGCCCTTGAGCCGTCAAAGATCAAGAACCTGACGGTGATAATCCTGGAACCCCTCATCAGTGAGTGGTTTCTTCTCTTCTGAGGTGATGTGTCATTGGAACGGGGGTGGATGATTCAATAAAGAAAGAGTTTTGTTGTGGGTGATTATCTACAAGGCATGGTAGGCACTCAATGCTGCTCATTATCATAAATATGGTTATTATAACATGATGCGTTATGACGTCGCTGACATTACAATTGTGTGTTGGCAGCATGCACCTCGCTAACTGGAGAAGGATGTCGTAAATGTCTGACGGCCACTATTGACTTTGATTGCTCCTGGTGTCCTGGGGTGAGCAGGTGCTCTGACGGCTTCGACCGACATCGCCAGGAATGGCTGAAGAATGACTGTCAATCTAGGGTAAGTTGGGAACGGGGGGGAGGGGGGGTGGCTAGAGGGTGAGTCGGGGAGGGTGGCTAGAGGGTGAGTCAGGGGAGGGTGGCCAGAGGGTGAGTTGGGGGGAGGGTGGCCAGAGGGTGAGTTGGTGGGCAAGATGGCTGGAGGATGAAATGAAACTATGGAGCCGATACCTGAATGTGACGTCCCAAGTTTTGGGATTTGAATTCTGGTAAACCTTGAAGCAGATGTAAGTCAAGTCCATCTGGTCATCTAGAGTTGATGAGTGTGGTTGTGTGTAGACCATGCTTGTAGGACACCCAGACTTCTGTGGAAACTTTACTCCCCCCACGAACCAACCAGTTACACAGAGTAGAAAGGAGAATTCTGGCACTTACCTTGACTTAACTGACCCCATACGCCCCCAGACCACGTACCGACCTGTTACGTCGACAAAGCTATGCGTGAGTACTACCTGATAACAGGTAAATGCCTTCACTTCAGCTTTCAGGCAACTTTGTGCCCCTCAGATGGCCAATAGGGACGTGAGGTGACGTTCATTATCCTGGGTATGGCTGCGACTGGCCTGGTTGCCTATAGGCTTGCTAAGTAGGCCAATTATATCAGTCCATACAAACTCTGTATGCCCTGGGCAGATAAGCTTGTGATCGTCATCAAATATAACAAAGGATCACACAACTCGCCGCATACAATCCATCTGCTATAGTCCCAAGGGCTTTTGGATAGGCATTACAGCTATCCAGAAGATGGCAGCAGCCGCAAGGCTTTCTGAGGAAGTTGCCAGGGGCTGGCTAACAAAGCAAGCTATACAGCAAATCTACCTGTTAATACTAAAACATTTTCCCAGGCCAAAATTGGAAGAATCTGGGCCTAATGAGGTTCACTAAGCCAATCACTTGTTTCTTCCTCATGACATCATGAAATGCTGGACTTACAAGTATGCTCTCATAGTAGTGGATGTGGCCTAACGCTACAAACAGGGATGCCAATTTTCCGCGGTTTACGTGGCCGCCAGGGTCCATTGGGAGCCATTAATCCGCAGGGGGTCTTTTGCGGCCCTCATGGCTCCAGGCAAATTTTCCTCTTTTTTTTACAAAATCCTGTTGGCATCCCTGTACAAAGCGACTGAGCCATTGACTGCGAAAGATACTAAAGAGGTTGCAGGTGCACTTGAAGGTAAGCCAATAGTCGCATTTATTTACCAGCACGGACTCGCTATGACATGGTGTATGAGCCGTAAAGAGTTAGCCTATGGTTAGTTTTTACCAGCGTGATGTCAGGCACGTTAGGGGACGGGCCAGACCCCCTTGGACAGCCGTATAGAGGGTCACAACAAAAGTGTACTGATCATCACAAAATTCTATTGTGTAAGGGGTGATAGGGCTTTAAGATGCTTCTAAAGTTGCTGTGCTGGTAACCCCATAGTGTATACTAAGGGTGGCTAGAGGGTAGTTGTGGGCAAGATGGCAGGACTGTTGCTATGAGGGCGACTATAATAACAGGGGGACGGCCAAATCCTTGCAATGAGGGTGATCAGGGTTGTCACCTTTGCTTTTTGAAGGCTATTGGCTAGAGGGTTCCCAGGCTAGTTGGTCGTATACTACATGGCTTTCGATGGCAGGAGGAGACTAACCAGCAGAAAATCACCTTTAAACTTTGGTATTTAGGATAAGCAGTATCGAAAATAAGAGTTTCCATTTTCAATAATGCTTCTCGAATTTTTTAAATAACCAGGAACCAAAAATCCTGTCGCCTAATGAGTAACCAAGTTTTGGGATTTGAATTCTGATAAACCTTCAGGGTAACTCAAATTGCATTCTGTCACCTAGAGTAGACCTCCTGGCACTTGAAATGCATATGTCATCTAGAGTTGATGTGTTAGGCTTGTAGGACACCCAGACTTCTGTGCTTACTCCCCCCATACAACCAGTTTACACAGAGTGGAAAGGAGAATTCTGGCAGCAGTTTCCGGTTGGGGGCTACATGCTGTCATTGTTATACTTGTATATGCTCATAGTGGGCTGGTTTGTGTATGCCTACTGCCCCCAAAGTACGGCCTCTGGCTCATTGAGGCTTTCGATTGATTTGTTACTTCATCCTGATTTGATCATCAGACTTTGATCCTACATCAGACTTTGATCCCTATTATCTCTCTCTTCGTTTCTTTACTACTGTCCTTCTATGTTGTTGGGTTGGCTTTCAGCATCGTCCGTCCAATCTTAGACAGCTCAGCAAAGCAATCTGGAGCGGGACGGGGGATATGAGTGCTAAATTCTGGAAGCGGGACGGGGGAGGTCATTTGAGGTGGACAATGCAGGCTGGTAACGACAGCGTGGCCTAGTCTCCACCCCTAGCTGCGAATTGTAGAGACGTTGAGAAATATTCTCCAGGAAATCAATAATGTGATCATACGATCAATCCCAGTGCTCTCTGTCGCCTATACCTGAATGTGACGTACCAAGTTTTGGGATTTGAATTCTGATAAACCTTAAAGCAGATGTAACTCAAATGCATATGGTCATCTAGAGTTGATGCGTGTGGTTGTGTTGTAGACCATGCTTGTAGTGACAGACCAGCGAGGACAACAGTGCTTGGGGACTACCCCAGTGGACTTCTGTGGAAACTTTACTCCCCCCACGAACCAACCAGTTACACAGAGTGGAAAGGAGAATTCTGGCAGCAGTTTCCCGGTTGGGGCTGTGGTTGCTGTCATTGTTATACTAACCATTATAGTGCTCATAGTGGGCTGGTTTGTGTATGCCTACACCCACCCCCAAAGTACCTCCGGCCTCTGGCTCATTGAGGTAAGCTCACATCTGCTCTTCACTGATTTGTGGTCTTCACAATGTCTTCATCCTGATTTGATCATCAGACTTTGATCCTGATTTGATCATCAGACTTTGATCCCTATTATCTCTCTCTTCGTTTCTTTACTACTTCCCTTCTATGTTGTGTTGGTTGGCTTTCAGCATCGTCCGTCCAATCTGAGCTCACAGCTCAGCAAAGTGCGTTTCTGGAAGCGGGACGGGGGAGGTGACAAGTATGAGGTGGACATGCAGGCTGGTAACGACAGCGTGGCCTAGTCTCCACCCCTAGCTGCTCATGCGCTCCTTGCTGTAGAGACGTGTTGAGAAATCATTCTCCCAACACCAAATCATCGTGTGTGCTGTTGTAATTGTATCATAGGGTCCCAGTGCTAGATCACGGGATCTAAGTCGTAGATCATGTGATCTGAGTGTCTAAGTGCTAGATCCTGTGATCTAAGTGCTAGATCCTGTGATCTAAGTGCTAGATCCTGTGATCTTAGTGTGCACAGTGTGATAACTGGCTCTCCAGATCCGCTCCCACCTTGGAATCTCACAGAGGCTACATATCGAATAATTCGTAGATTATTTTTATTCAATCCACCTGTAAAGAACGATTCTAGATTACCTTTGACCCATGTATTAGCAGTTGACAGCTGTGTTTGGAGTGAATGGTGAAGTTTGGTGCAGTGTTGCCCAAACATGCATTCTCAGCGTGCCTTGTCCCTCCTGTCGACCTCATAAGTCCCCCCTCCAGTGGACCTCATAACCACACCACCCCTCCTGTGGACTTCATACCCACACCACCCCTCCTGTCGACCTTATACCTATGTCCCCCCTCCTGTCGACCTCATACCCACATCCCCCAATCCTGCTCGCCACCTCATCTCCTCACCGGTTCACAGGTCTAGTGACTGGCATCTCAACCATCATATGACTTGATCAACATTCTGTGGTTGCCAAAGAGTCCACTTTTCATCTTTAACTTATATTGGATTATATTAGTATTGAGAGACAATACTAAAGATGGTATTAATAATTGAATTGACATCCCTTGACTTTAAGTTTATATACATACATATAATGTATCCTGTATATAATTAGCATTCCAGGTATTGTTATCACAGCTACATATGGCATGGTGTCGATCGCCCCCTGACAGAATCAAATTCTACCTTGGTTGTTTTGTTGAATGTGAGCAGCTTGGTAAACAAGTCAGTTGTCAGTGTATGTGTGATTGTCAACCCTGCTCATACTCCTGTAGACTTGGGAAAGCTAAATCAGAAATCTCGTTTCCAACCCTTATCCTATGCATATGTACACAGTCCTTGTCCTGATCATTTCTCAGATGACCTTTAATCATGGGTATATTTTGTGTCACTCGTAGGGATCAAGATCTGTTTCTTTCTCTCACTCAAGACCTTCTGCAAATAGAGTTATTATCACCTTTTAACACAGCCCCTTTAGTGGGAGAATTGAGCTCTGGTTATCGCTCTACCTATCTTTAAAGAATCTCTCAATATTTCACTCAAAAATATATATTTTGCTATTGCGCATGTTCATCTTTCGTAATATTGTTGATTAATTTGTGTTTAATTTTAATGCTTATTGACATTGGTGGGTCTTTTCCCTGGTCTTTGTTGCATGTGCTCTTTCCTCTCAGCAGATATTGTGGCCCAGGGGCCTCTTGTTTGTTTGCTCACTTGTTCAGAACATTCCACTCGCTACAACATGTGATCATATTTATCGTTTGTTGTTCTCTCCACAACAATGGATCCGTAATTTTATTTTACAGTAATGATAATTGGCGATGTATTTTATCATGTAAATATCTTTTGCCCAGACATAGTGATATGCATTGAATCAAACTAACTTGTATCCATGGAGATTTTGTATTGGTTGAATTGCTGTTACCATGATATTTCTTATTGTTTGTGGATTGCAACTTTTGTTTATCTGTTTTATGTGATTTGTTTGGTCACAATAAGTACCATTTGCAATTTCATGACGGACCAATAAATAGATAGTTTTAATAATATAAACCTAGCTGTGTCTTCATTTGGAAGGATGTTTACGAGGAGGCAGTAGCTTACAGCTTCCACAAATCCATGATAGCCGCAAGAACAAATGGTGCTTCTTGGGTTGCAAGCCCTCTGTATAGACTCATGTATAGGACGCACTCAGACCTTGCTTGAGGTTGTGAAGTGCTTTGGAATGTAACAAAGGACGGGCTCCTGGGGTGTAACGCTCCTGGGGTGTAATGCTCAAGTTGTAATCCATATTCCAAGAGAGTCAAGTCGATGCACTGTGGGGCTGAGCCAACACTTGTGACAGAAGGCATTTCATGTTGAATGGGAGGGCTCAATAAGTTATTATTTCTGTGTACCATTTTTCAATTAAATCATTCCTGGCATGAGCAGACTGTCGACCGAGGTTCTGTCACCCGAGGACAAGATTGTTTGCAAACACCACAACATCATCCAGTGCCTTGCTGATAAATAATTTATTACACTATATCCACGTGATGCACACCACCATCAGACGTGATGCACACCATCATGAGACGTGATGCACACCATCATCAGACGTAATGCACACCATCATCAGACCATCAGACGTGATGCACACCATCATCAGACCATCATCAGACATGATGCACACCATCATCAGACGTGATGCACACCATCATCAGACGTGATGCACACCATCATCAGACATGATGCACACCATCATCAGATGTGATGCACACCATCATCAGACGTGATGCACACCATCATCAGACAGTATGCACACCATCATCAGCCCATCATAAGGCGTGATGCACACCATCATCAGACGTGATGCACACCATCATCAGACAGTATGCACACCATCATCAGCCCATCATAAGGCGTGATGCACACCATCATTAGACGTGATGCACACCATCATCAGACGTGATGCACACCATCATCAGACGTGATGCACACCATCATCAGACGATAACCTGTTTGGAATGTATAACACTATAAAAGAATCATTCGACTTACAGTTTAGATCAAATATATTAAATATCTTTAACAATGAACAACAACAAATCATAACCTACCTACCTACTTCATACAACAGGATACAGAGACTCCTTATCTCTCATATAGAAGGGGGCAACACAAGTCCAACAGTAGATTTAGATATCCCAGGAAATCGATGGATTTCACTCCTGGAGTGGCAGTGACAACTCGACCCGTACCAGAACATTACTCACCTACAATAATCTCATTGCAGTGCAATAACAATCAATTTCAACAAACATAAGGTCTTTTAATGTGGCAATATTCCACGTGCAGATGTGCTGTACAATTTGAATTCCTTTGCGAGATACAAGCTCTGTGTACAAAAAATATCTATGTTATATCTCCATGCCAATATCACAGGGGATATCTCAAAGTTTACAGAGGAAACCTGTCTTTACAGGGGATACCTCAATGTTTACAGGGTATATCTCTAAGTGTATAGGGTATATCTCAAAGTTTACAGGGGATACCTCAATGTTTACCGGGGATATCTCGATGTTTACAGGGGATATCTCAATTGTTTACAGGGTATATCTCAATGTTTACAGGGGTAAAGCAGTCCATTGTTAGAGTAACTTTAGTCATTGAAAAATATAGGGTTTTTCTTGACAACACAAATTGTGTTACTAAGCTAACACATCACAGATCAGATATATGATAGACAAGAGGGTAAAAACTCATCTTAATTCAACACTCATTCTGTTCGTATACATTAGATGTAGAGCAAACACCAACCTAACACAAAATATCAATAAATAAAGAATTGAAAACATACATAAGTTGAAACATGGGCAACAAATGGGACCTAAAAGAAGAACGGTCCAACAAAATGGCAAAGAATGGCATCAGTGACCGACTGCGATTAACATAGCACCCAATGGCATCTACGACTGGCTGCGATTCACATAGCACCCAATGCCTCTGGATACCTTGGGCCAGAAATGGCAATGTTTAGGGCAAATGTCAAATGACTGGAGGGTTAGAATTAAATACACTGGATAAATTATGTATAATTATAAAACAAATTAGAAAATAACATCAAAATTAAACAGTGACTACAATAAATTATGGCATTATTGGAAATTAGTTTGACTAGAAACTACTTTCTTAAAACCGGCAAACATTAAGTCAACAGGGGACCACAGGTGTTAAACTGTAAGAGAATTCCGGGTGAGAAGCAAATCCTTCCATGAAGACAGTGGGCCTCTTGTTGAGTCAGCAGGTCACATGACCCTCCCCTGAAATGAACATCAAGTCATTGATTGGAAGATAGCACCCTGATATCAAACACAAACATCAACAAGCAATCATCTGTCATTCAATGTGTTACCATTCCTACATCACACTGTGAACACCAGCTCTGGCAGACAACTTCACAACAGACCAGTTTACAGGTTTAAAAGTGAAATACAGTAGAAGACCAAATATAGACTGCTTTGGTGCTGACCCCTAGGGAGAAGACTGACCGTTCAGGGCATCACTGAGTCAGCTGCATTTCATCTTCAGGGAGAGGCTGTCGCTGGAAGGTGGAATTAGTTACGATGTAAGAAACGCATAACGCCAGTGTAAGAAGAACCATTCCCAGGAAGTTAGCGAGAATGCCCTCGGAGCTGCGCTTGCTGTAGGTCTGGCTGGAACATGATGAGTCCAGCAACTTGCCAACATTAACAGCTCATAGCATATTAACGTCTTAGAGTACAACAAAAGATCAAAAAGGAATAGAGTGGTGGATTGCAAACCAGTGATGCTGTAAGCACTTACACGTCGAGGAAGAGTTTCTCGGTGATGCCAGCGAGGCAGGTGGCCACCGCCATGAGGAAGACAGCCAGACCCCAGAAGACATGCATGGGTTTGTACATGGCGCGGATGTCTAGGGGCAGCTTTGGGACGAGGAAGGTCACTAGACCGCTGATCCACTGCAGACAAACACGTACCATTTATCAACGGCTCTGTGTGTTAAATAATGTCAATCTGTTATTCAATTCATAACTCGCAAGTCCCTGTCATATATACACAGACATTAAAATATACAAAATCCCACTTACAGATTTAGCACCAATAATCTCCACTCTATGTACAAAATATTTACCCCAAATTTCTCTTTAAAAAAAAAAATTTAAATGAGACTTATAGAGGAGGTTATGAAATCACCAGAATTATAACATCACGACAATGAGAGCGAATTCCACCACATCCATTATGACTCATCTAACATGAATTAAGCCACATCCTTTATGACTCATCTAACATGACATATTTTCAGTTTTTCATCTGATGTGTATGAACAGATTGGATGGGTGGAGCTTGTTTTAAGGTACTCCCATATAGGGAGTATCTTGTCAGAGCATCAGGCTGGCTTTCTTATACACAAACTGGCATGTAGGCATTCAAGTTGGTAGAGCAATCACATTTTATTTGGCCTGCCCCATTTCCCAATGAGAGACAGGCATATAACTCTTGTGGACTGACTTGGGCAGGTGGGGTAGCGCATTACTGACTAGGTGTGGACTGACTTGGGCAGGTGGGGAAGTGTGTTACTGACTAGGTGTGGACTGACTTGGGCAGGTGTGGAAGCGCGTTACTGACTGGGTGTGGACTGACTTGGGCAGGTGGGGAAGTGCGTTACTGACTCATGTGGACTGACTTGGGCAGGTGGGAAAGTGTGTTACTGACTGGGTGTGGACTGACTTGGGCAGGAGGGGAAGCGTGTTACTGACTGCTATAGATGTAAAGCGTGTCATCTGAAGTGACATCATCCATGGTAATAATGATTTAAAAAAAATGGTGACGTGACTTTCATGGCAATTTGTAGAGGGACCTATGCAAGTGTAAATACCGTTATTGCGAACAATAGCCTAGCTCAATAGGACGTCAACACCTCAATAGTCTCCCTAGTTCACTCCATCTGTCAAAACCACAGCTCCAGCATCCCAATGGTGGATAACATATGCCACAGGGACTCCCAATGGTGGATAACATATGCCACAGGGACTCCCAATGGTGGATAACATATGCCACAGGGACTCCCAATGGGATAACATGGGACTCCCATGGTGGATAACATATGCCACAGGGACTCCCAATGGTGGATAACATATGCCACAGGGACTCCCAATGGTGGATAACATATGCCACAGGGACTCCCAATGGTGGATAACATATGATACAGGGACTCCCAATGGTGGATAACATATGCCACAGGGACTCCCATTGGATGACTGACTTCACAGAGATGGCAAGGAATGGCATCAGACATCCCACCCTGTCGCTTCTACAATTGCTCAGACTGCAATTTGTGTAGACATCTAATCCTGCCAATTCTACAATCACTCCAACTGCCAGAAGTTTGAAAGTTTCAAATCGCTAATAGAGCTTGGCTGAATGTTGAAACTGGACAGTATCTGCTGGGTTGATGATTAGATCCTGACAGTATCTGCTTGGTGGATGATTAGATCCTGACAGTATCTGCTATCTGCTTGTGGGATGATTAGATCCTGACAGTATTGCTGGGTGGATGATTAGATCCTGACAGTATCTGCTGGGTGGATGATTAGATCCTGACAGTATCTGCTGGGTGGATGATTAGATCCTGACAGTATCTGCTAGGTGGATGATTAGATCCTGACAGTATCTGCTGGGTGGATGATTAGATCCTGACAGTATCTGCTGGGTTAATTATTAGATCATGAATGATATTTATAAAAGATTCACCATAGTTGTTCCGTGAGGTTGTCTGGTTACACACCATACCACCCGTTAAACATCACACTTGGGTTAAGAAACATGGTCTAGATGTTTGAGTCTAGGTATGTTACATATTGAAGGACAGACATAGTCCTTTTATACAACAACATGAGGTGTGAGATGCAGCATGGCCAAGCAACAGAACAATGTTAGAACTTAACAACTAATTGAAACATGGGTGGCTAACCACAGATGATAAACTGATAGGAAAGGGACATTTTCATACAATCTTTAGTAAGAACAAGAAAAAGTTAGTCAAAGGTGACATGCTCTACAGAGCCAATCAAACTTGCCTCTCAGAGGAATTTGGATTGATGCCATTATTCTATGGG
This sequence comes from Urechis unicinctus, assembly GCA_034190875.2. Lineage (NCBI taxonomy): Eukaryota > Metazoa > Annelida > Polychaeta > Xenopneusta > Urechidae > Urechis > Urechis unicinctus. Next base: position 66,098,515 of record CM067349.1, on the reverse strand, counting down.
CAAAACAGGATAGCAATTTCTCAATTATTTCAATTAAAAAGGGATAAATGAATATTCAAGGCAAGCATTTAAGGGAAAAATATGACGGAAGGCGGTGGAGTGAGGTTGAAGAGAATGACCTGGAGAGTGATGCTGGAGAGACTGACCTGGAGAGTGATGTTGGAGAGACTGACCTGGAGAGTGATGTTGGAGAGACTGACCTGGAGAGTGATGTTGGAGAGACTGACCTGGAGAGTGATGTTGGAGAGACTGACCTGGAGTGATGTTGGAGAGACTGACCTGGAGTGATGTTGGAGAGACTGACCTGGAGTGATGTTGGAGAGACTGACCTGGAGTGATGTTGGAGAGACTGACGGAGAGTGATGTTGGAGAGACTGACCTGGAGTGATGTTGGAGAGACTGACCTGGAGTGATGTTGGAGAGACTGACCTGGAGTGATGTTGGAGAGACTGACGGAGAGTGATGTTGGAGAGACTGACCTGGAGAGTGATGTTGGAGAGACTGACCTGGAGTGATGTTGGAGAGACTGACCTGGAGAGTGATGTTGGAGAGACTGACCTGGAGTGATGTTGGAGAGACTGACCTGGAGTGATGTTGGAGAGACTGACCTGGAGTGATGTTGGAGAGACTGACCTGGAGAGTGAAGAGGATGATGGTGGCTAGGCCCATCCAGCTGTGGAGACTGTAGGCGTTGTTCACAGGGCCTGCTGGGTTCAAGTTGTGAGAGTCAAAGACGGCCTTTAGTCCGACGCCAGCGAAGATGAGAGCAGCCACGTGAAGCGAGAGGTGGATGACCTTCACATGGAGTTTCTTGGTGTTACGGAACACTCGGTACACTAGGATGGCTGCAGCAAGACGTTATGATAGCCGAGTAAGGAACGTAATGATGGTCATTGTGAACTTCAGGCTACTCAAGACATCAGAATAATGAAACTTTCATTGAGGTGGGCATTAACAAAGATACCTTTGGTAAAAGAGTTATTAATAAGACACTGATATACAGGTCACTAATGAAGACACTGATATACAGGTCATCAATGGAGACACTGATATACAGGTCACTAATGAAGACACTGATATACAGGTCACTAATGAAGACACTGATATACAGGTCACTAATGGAGACACTGATATACAGGTCACTAATGAAGACACTGATATACAGGTCACTAATGAAGACACTGATATACAGGTCACTAATGGAGACACTGATATACAGGTCACTAATGAAGACACTGATATACAGGTCACCAATAGAGACACTGATATACAGGTCACTAATGAAGACACTGATATACAGGTCACCAATGGAGACACTGATATACAGGTCACCAATGAAGACACTGATATACAGGTCACCAATGGAGACACTGATATACAGGTCACCAATTGAGACACTGATGTAGAAGTCACGAATGGAGACACTGATATACAGGTCACCAATGGAGACACATAGATTCTCAGCGATATAATACAAAGTGGCCTTGACCAAAGTAACATTACTTGATTAGAAATGAGGAGGCAGAGAGGAAGTGGATTATGAAGTGTGAGTGTTACCGTCAGCGTAGAGGAAAACCATGCCAATGACCATGAAGAGCGGGTGGTAGTTGAATTGTACAGCAGGATTCTCTTGCCATGCAAAGCCACCGTGGTAATGTCCCATCCACACAGCCACCAGGACCACCGCTGCCAGACCCAACATCTGGGCCAACACGATCCACAGCATGAACGACTGATACACAGGAACAAGTACTGCAGTATGAATGACTGATACACAGGAACAAGTACTGCAGTATGAATGACTGATACACAGGAACAAGTACTGCAGTATGAATGACTGATACACAGGAACAATTACTGCAGTATGAACGACTGATACACAGGAACAAGTACTGCAGTATGACCGACTGATACACAGGAACAAGTACTGCAGTATGACCGACTGATACACAGGAACAAGTACTGCAGTATGAATGACTGATACACGGGAACAAGTACTGCAGTATCAACGACTGATACACAGGAACAAGTACTGCAGTATGACCGACTGATACACAGGAACAAGTACTGCAGTATGAACGACTGATACACAGGAACAAGTACTGCAGTATGACCGACTGATACACAGGAACAAGTACTGCAGTATGACCGACTGATACACGGGAACAAGTACTGAAGTATGAATGACTGATACACAGAACAAGTACTGCAGTATGACCGACTGATACACGGGAACAAGTACTGCACAACGACTGATACACAGGAACAAGTACTGCAGTATGAATGACACGAACAAGTACTACACGGGACTGACAAGTACAGTGCAGTACTGCAACGACTGATACACAGGAACAAGTACTGCAGTATGAATGACTGATACACAGGAACAAGTACTACAGTATGATTGACTGACACACAGTGACAAGTACTACAGTATGAACGACTGATACACTGGGACAAGTACTACATTATGAAACGACTGAACACTGGGACAAGTACTGCAGTATGATTAACTGACACACAGGAACAAGTACTACAGTATGACTGACTGATACACAGTGACAAGTACTACATTAAAAACATCTGAAACACTGGTACTGCAGTATGATTATGACACACAGGAACAACTGACTACACAATGGGCTGACACAGTACTGACAGTAGTGAAACGACTGAACGACTGATACACTGAAACAGGGACAAGTACTGCAGTATGATTAACTGACACACAGGACAAGTACTACAGAATGATTGGCTGACACAGTACTACAGTATGACTGACTGATACACAGTGACAAGTACTGCATTAAAAACATCTGAAACAGGGACAAGTACTGCAGTATGATTAACTGACACACAGGAACAAGTACTACAGAATGATTGGCTGACACAGTGACAAGTACTACAGTATGAACGACTGATACACTGGGACAAGTACTGCAGTATGAACGACTGATACACAGGGACAAGTACTACAGTATGACCGACTGATACACAGGAACAAGTACTGCAGTATGACCGACTGATACACAGGAACAAGTACTGCAGTATGAATGACTGATACACGGGAACAAGTACTGCAGTATCAACGACTGATACACAGGAACAAGTACTACAGTATGACTGACTGATACACAGTGACAAGTACTGCATTAAAAACATCTGAAACAGGGACAAGTACTGCAGTATGATTAACTGACACACAGGAACAAGTACTACAGAATGATTGGCTGACACAGTGACAAGTACTACAGTATGAACGACTGATACACTGGGACAAGTACTGCAGTATGAACGACTGATACACATGGACAAGCACTGCAGTATGACCGACTGATACACAGCGACAAGTACTGCAGTATGATATGCATGCCCTGTGCAATACACATATATTCACTGTCATACACATCTGTCTATTGTTATACCAATCATTACTCTGTCTTACACAGACAAGTCTGTTGTCTTAAGCATCCATTAATTGTCATACTCATCTGTTCATTACCGGACACATCTGTCATACACATCACTCAATGTCAGCCACATACCTGTGATTGACCTGCTTCAGATCCATTTGCGGACGGGATGCTATCGTACTTCTCCATCTGTCAAGCAGAGACACAATCAGTCAATGAGAGGGAGGTACTGTCAATTATAGGATTACTCTCAATCAAAGAGAGGTTCTGTCAACCAGAAAGTGGTACTGTCAATCATAGTCTCTATGATTGACAGTACTGCTTTTTGATTGACACTACCTCTCCCTCTGATTGAGAGAGGTACTGTCAATTAGAGAGGTTCTGTCAATCAGAGAGAGGTACTGTCAATCATAGAGAGATACTGGCAATCACATGCGTGAAAGTTGAAAATTTCCAAAATACTGAAAAATATAGCTGGGGGCCCCCTGTGGATCCATGGGTCCAGATGGCCGGAGGCCCCCGGAAGTTCCTGGATTTTAGCAGTTTTAGCGATTTTGCTTTATTTATGTTTTGCCTCCATTTTGCGGTATGTCGTAAAATATAGTAGTAAATTTCGGGTAATTCCGTTTATCTCCGCTTTTCTCTTATGGTGTTTACGGAGGCCGTTTACGAAAGCTGTCGAAGACAGACGTTGAATATCGGAAGATAAATGCATCATTTTACGGAAAAGAACGAGTATTTGGCGAAGATAACGACAATTTTTAGAATGAAACCGGTTTTTCGTCACATGAAATGTATGTGAGACTGGGGTGAATTATCTATCTTCCCAGTTTTAGACCTGCGTTTTTCGACGATGAATAGAAGGGTGTACACCACCCCCCCCCCCCCCCCCCGAAAAAATCACCGGATTTACACGTTTTGGAAAAATGACCCCTGGGAAGGCCGAAAATATGGAATTCCGTCATAATACGGAAAACTTTCACCCATGCAATCATAGAAAGGTACTGGCAATCATAGAGAGGTACTGGCAATCATAGAGAGGTACTGTCAATCATAGAGAGATACTGGCAATCAGAGAGAGGTACTATCAATCAGAGAGAGGTACTGGCAATCAGAGAGACAGGTACTGTCAATCAGAGAGAGGCACTGTCAATCATAGAGGTACTGGCAATCAGAGAGAGAGGTACTGTCAATCAGAGAGAGGCTCTTTCAATCATAGAGGTACTGGCAATCATAGAGAGGTACTGGCAATCAGAGAGAGGTACTGGCAATCATAGAGAGATATTGGCAATCAGAGAGAGGCACTGTCAATCAGATAGAGGTACTGGTGATCAGAGAGAGATACTGGCAATCATAGAGAGATACTGGCAATCAGAGAGAGTTACTTTCAGAGAGAGATACTGTCAATCAGAGAGAGGCACTGGCAATAAGAGAGAGGTACTGTCAATCAGAGAGAAAGGTACTGTCAATCAAAGAGAGGTACTGACAATCATAGAAAGATACTGGCAATCAGAGAGAGGTACTGGCAATCATAGAAAGATATTGGCAATCAGAGATAGGTACTGGCAATCAGAGGGAGGTACTGGCAATCAGAGGGAGGTACTGACAATCAGCGAGAGGTACTGGCAATCAGAGAGAGGTACTGGCAATCAAAGATGGAATGAAATCAATCAGTGTTATCACTATCAGTTGGCAATGAAATGTGACACATTGTGTGACAGAAGTGTGCATTACATCATAATAAGGAGGTCAACAGTGGTTAGTAGAGGTCAACAGGGACCGATAGGGGTCAACAGGGGCCACTAGAGGTCAACAGGGACCGATAGGGGTCAACAGGGGCCACTAGAGGTCAACAGGGACCAATAGGGGTCAGCAAACTCCTTAAGAGGGTGGCACAGTGTTCCTTTCTTTCAGGGAATAAACAATTTTTTCAGCAAATATCTGCATTCATCTCCGTAAGAGATGGCTAACAATAAGGTATGCAGCAGGACCTGAGCATAAAGTATTCATGGAAGCCCCATACATTAACTGTCGTTGACATGACCCGTGCATTCCCATGCAGATACAGCATCTAACTTCTAAGGTGGACATAAGATCGAGTTTCTGCGGTCTCTGGGTTAGGGGGTGGGGATTGAAATAAGTTAACCAAGTGCATATAGCAGGCATCATGTTTGCTGTTGAGGCAGCTCGTCGTAATATAACAAATGTAACTTGCGCTCTCGACCTCGACCTGCATTCACATTTCTATCACTCACTAAAGCTAGTTATCAAAAAGGTATCTTCTATTGTCTCAGACTCCATTTGCTCAAGGAACATAAAATTATAGGGCAACTGAGGGTATATTTCAGGGTCATGATTGTAAGTGTCAAGATCTGTCGAGTTTAAAGCTGAGTTATTGTCGGTAAGTTTATAATCAACAAATTCTGGAAATAACTTATCCATCAAAAGTAGTAGAAGAGTTGCATGCCAAGGTTGAGCATGTTTTTTGCAGGAAACACCAGCTGGAGCACTATGAGCTCTCTCAAACCCATGGTTTGGTTCGAGGTTTGGATACCAGAATAGACTACCTGACTGAGAACCGATGCAAGGGTTTGGCAACTCGAATATGTGCACAAAGTGGAACTAAGCAAGTTGAACGGTAGCCCTACAAGACGTTTGAGTAGAATTCATGTTACCGTTACACCTGAGCTAGTTGAACGGAAACATGTTAACTCTGTATTAAATCTGGGACTGCAGGGATTTACTTCAGAAGGTAGGTACGTTGAAGAGAGAAAGATTTATAATTATATAATCGATCTATGACCTACCCCTGCAACTGTGCAAGGATATCTACAGCCACGGTCGGACGTCTTGCTGACTACTTTGACGTCCTGTAGGGCTAGAATATCTATGACCGGGTACTACTAACAAAAATTAATTAGCCTACATCATGTCTGGGTACATTGACAGATAATACATATCTTTCTTTCTTCAAACCTTCTGATACAAACACCCGTGCCTGTGGAATCGCCCGTTGCGATACTGCCTACATCTAATTACAGGACCCCCGCATTCAACTCCAAATACTCGATAACGAACGTGCTCACTAACTCAGTCAAAGGTAGCCCAACAGACCAACAGTCGGATCGATTGCTTGGTTCAACAGAGCTAGTCTGTGTCGTCCTATCGAACCAAGTACGGGAGCTGCGGCAGTGTTCCCTCAACAAGGTAATAAAACCTGACGTAGTAAACCTGACGTAGCCGTTGGGCTGTCTCAGTTACTCGTTCAGTTTAATAATCAAAAGTCAAAAGCGCTCAACCACAGTGGATATATCGAAGTATCGCGAATCATTCAATGTTATAATTAATACTACAAGTGATCAGAACACGAACGTGGGTCACAAATTCGACTAAATATGGCTAAAAATTGTACTGTACCTTGTTTGTCAACCTGCAGCGTACTGCCGAGCCCAAAAGCGTATGCACTGGACTATGAGGTCATCAGTTGCCGTGCATATGTAATTATGACGCTATGATTTAAACAACGCGTGCCATCATAGCGTTTCTCTTCACGAAAGTATTTTCCTAACCAGAATCGTGTTTCAAGGCCAGATCAGGTCCCACAAATAACCAGAACAGAAGCTGTGATGTCATATATTTCTGATTAAATTTTTTCCTTAACGAAAATATGCCAGCACATTTTTCACCAGAGAAATGCTTCCTTGCATCTGTTAATAAACAGCACCCTCATTCCTCAACAGTGAAAAGCATAACGCCATCAGTATTTCAATACTTTACTGGGAGTCGATGATATCATAAACAGAGGAAGCATTCTGGAACGTTTCTGGCAAGCTGAAATGCGTGTCACATATGCTTTTCAAAGTAAGATATCGTTGAAACATTCAATTCGAAATAAAAAAAATTAAAAAAGACAATGGAAATGATAGCCATACTTTTATTTAGTGACCCCTATCCATGGATTACTTCTGCTGTACATGAATGCACCACAAGATTGAGTTAGTCACCAATATCTTCAATTATAACATATGAGTAATCTACAACACACAATAACAGACAGATGAAGCTGATAAAACAAATCACTTTCCATTCATTACATGCACCACATGTATGTCTGAATTGTGAGGTGAGGTGGTAGGTTTTTTCGTCTGCCCCACACGCTTGTGACATAAGGCACAGTGATTCAGCTTATATTTCACTAGGAATACAAACTTTAAATGTAAACGAGATTTGCCGGTCTGCTCTATGTAATGCTGACCATGACTGTGCGTTCATTAAGTGCAATATCCTATCTACAAAAGTCAATTTTGTGGCAACCAGTAAGGGAACGTAAGACAAGAAGGATTACATAGCAATACTGATTGCCGTGGAATGATAGTCACTGGCAGGTTGATCTGTGCTAGGTAGTATCTCTGGAAATAGAGGATTACAAATGCAAGACGGAGAATAGATGGAAATGTTAGGATATGGCAAAGTTTTCAATAAAGTCTGAAGGTATTGCTGGAATACGAGACAGTTGTGTTGCATATCTATTGCTATGTGAATGGAATATAACAAGCAGAGGAGGACTGTTACAAAAAATGTTTCAGTTCACACTGCCATGAAGAGGGTTCTATAGAAATACACGTTCCACTGACGTCAGTAATGAGGCTGCACTTGTTGCCATAACAACTACTCAAAACAAACCAGATGGTGTTGACATGCTAGGCCTTCACGTGAACACCTACAACATGCAACTTCAAGCATCAATGCTGATATTTACAGTATTTCTATATTTACATAAACAAAGCAGTAGCAGAAACATTCCTCAACAATTCATCACCTAGCATCTAGCTAAATTCTCCCATCTCATAAGTCATATGGAACTCTGTTAAAGACAAGAAACTTAACATAAGAGGAAAACAAGAAACCAACATAACAAATCCTGCCTCAGGGTGATAATAGGTCATCAGAATGATGGTGTTCATTTCATTAACGTAACCAGTCTAGTTTTAATATGCGTCAATGTCACGTTTGACATGTCATTCACTGGGGCAAATTAAAGTTAGTTAACTATTTGAAGTAGGCGCGACCGAGAACAAAAGAGGACACACTCGAGGGATCCAGAAACCAGCATTATTTGCACGAGACTAAAGCAGGACAATAGCACCAAAAAGAGAGCATGACGTCACGTTGGACCAACATGACACATCGACCTGCTCTGATATACAAACATACTCATCATACGTTAAGAGCAACAGCGATTTATGACTCATGATTATGAGTACATGTGATCCCTGCCCCACTATACAACCGCAAACCACCCCCACCCCGAGATGTACAACTCAAAATTCCCATTTGTTTCAACTTTATACAGTATTATGTTCTTGCCCAGCAATAATCATGCCATGCCTAGTATTGAGGGCCATGCCTAGTATTGGGGGTCATGCCTAGTATTGGGGGTCATGCCTAGTATTGGAAGACTAAAATACAATGGAGCACAGATGAGAAAGTAGTCACGGCTCATCAAGTGCAGTAGCTGGAATGTCATTACAGTGAATACAAACTTACAGCCATTTACATCCATTAACGATGCGTAAACATTCTCGGTTAGTAAGACACACAGACAGAATGTGACTTCATTCACTCATCATTACTACACTATACTCTCATCATCTGACATCAACATGTTAAGTTCACAACCAAAGCAACAAAGTCAGAAATCCCAATCTGATTGTCAGTAAATGAATGCTGTAACTGTCAGAACAGGTGCCAACTGGAGGTCAGCACAGGTGCCCACTGGAGGTCAGCACAGGTGCCATCTGCAGGTCAGCACATGTGCCCACTGGAGGTCAGCACAGGTGCCCACTGGAGGTCAGCACATGTGCCCACTGGAGGTCAGCACAGGTGCCCAGCACATGTGTCCACTGGAGGTCAGCACATGTGTCCACTGGAGGTCAGCACATGTGCCCACTGGAGGTCAACACAGGTGCCCACTGGAGGTCAGCACAGGTGCCATCTGGAGGTCAGCACATGTGCCCACTGGAGGTCAGCACAGGTGCCAACTGGAGGTCAGCACATGTGTCCACTGGAGGTCAGCACATATGCCCACTGGAATGTCAGCACTAGTTGAATGAACCAGCACATGTTGAATATGCCAGTGCAAGTTGAATGAACCAGCACATGTTGAATATGTCAGCACTAGTTGAATGAACCAGCACATGTTGAATATGTCAGCACTAGTTGAATGAACCAACACATGTTGAATGTGTTAGCACTAGTTGAATGTACCAGCAAATATTGAATATGTCAGCACTAGTTGAATGTACAGGAATGCACATGTTGATTATGAAGAGGCAGTAATTACACAGTTTGGCACAGCCCAACCAATCCATCCTACACAACCCCATATTGAGTCCTAAATTCCATGTTGAGTTCTGTATCCTGGCAACAGGCATGATGCTGTATCCTGGCAACAGGCATGATGCTGTATCCTGGCAACATGATGCTACATCATCATCAGATGCTGGGATCTGCAGCCATCACCACACCTGAGCTGTCACTCTCTACAGACGGACACACCTCATGCAAATATCTTATTGAAGTCGTAGAGGAGGCTCTCGAGGACCTGGCTCTGATAGACCATGGTGAGAGCGATGTTTTCCTTCTCCTGCGCTGGCCACATGAGCGAGGGACCAAAAACGATGGCCAGGTTCTGTATCTGCATCCGGTTCTCCTTATGATGCATCATCACCCTGGCAACAGCAGCAGCAACAATCTTAAGTTCACAGCATTATCATCATCTATGATGTCAAGAGTCTGTCGACCAATGAGGAGAATGCGTACAGTGTCAATGACATGACTTTGATTGACTGATGAAAATGTAATATCAAATGTGAGGTTCAAGAGTAACCCCATGTCTAGTCCATGCCCATGTCTAGTCCAAGCCCATGTCTAGTCCATGCCCATGTCTAGTCCATGCCCATGTCTAGTCCATGCCCATGTCTAGTCCAACCCAATGTCTAGTCCATGCCCATGTCTAGTCCAACCCAATGTCTAGTCCATGCCCATGTCTAGTCCAACCCAATGTCTAGTCCATGCCTATGTCATCCATTCCTATGTCTAGTCTATGCCCATGTTTACTTCATGCCCATATCTAGGCATTCTCCACAAAGAAAATTTCCAACATTTTAAAATTCTCAGATTTTGCAAAAAGTGCTATCTTCTGAGAGAGATGTCAGCCAGCAGACTAATTGATAAGAGACAAAATGTAGGAGAGAGGTGTTAGAGTTGAGACATAAGACTGAGGGTGGTGAGAGAGATGGAGGAGGCAGGGAGCGTACTTGCGGAGGTGAGAGAGGAGGCTTTTAAGAGTGTCCTTGTTGACCCTCGGCATGAGTTTCACCACTTCCTTCATCATCTTGCTCTTGCTCCATGGGTCACCTACTTCTACAACATTGTAAGGGCAACAATTCAGCACCGACCTTCACAACATGACTTTATTGACAGCTAGTAGGTCACAGTGACCTTATTGACAGCTAGTAGGTCACAGAGACCTTATTGACAGCTAGCAGGTCACAGTGACCTAAATTGGCTCTAATGACAAGTCAGTAGCAGATCAGGAACCAACACTGCATCTGACGGACACAATAAGTGATATCTGATAGACACAATTAGTGATATCTGATGGCCACAATAATTAGTGATGTCGAATCAAAGGCAACCACACAAACATGCACACATACACACAGATAAACACACACACGCATATATATATATGTATATATATATATATATATATATATATATATATATATATATATATATACACATATATATATATATATATATATACATACATGTATATATATACATCTTCATTCATACATATATATATATATATTTAATATATATATAATATATATATATACACAAATATATATACATATATATATACATCTTCATACATACATATATATATATATATATATACATATATATATATATATATATATATATATATATATATATATATATATATATATATATATATATATATATATATATATATATATATATATATATATATATCAGGGGTGGAAACTAATGGTCACCTGCCGAAAACGTTTCCGGGCGAGTTTAACTCGCCTAATCACGTACCCAAGTGGCGAGTCAGTTTTCGTACTCTTTGGTTCATTACTTTCTGGCGACATTGCAAAACATCAAAAGCATGCTTGAGAAGTTTGTCTCGGGTTTTTATCCGTGCATGCTACCATAAAATACGCGTGTGTCAACAAGCTTTAGATCGGGTATTCATAAAGTCAGGTTTTTGGGAGGGTAAGCTGAGTTGGCTCACTCGGCCATATTCATAATAAAGATTAGTCCTTGGGTCGACTGAAATCTCTGTCGTTTTTATGAATATGATGTAAGATCGCGGACTCATGTCGAGACAACTCAAGTTAAGATTCTTTATGAATACCGCCCCAGATAAGCGCAGTTCGTCTACGATAAAATTTACGAATCTCAATATGTGATAGGCAGCCAAACAGACCTACTTCAGATTTTATTACCGCAGCTCCCGTACTTGGTTCGATAGGGCTGGGTAGTTTGAGCTTGCACCGACTGAATCGTATGCTAGAGAAAGAGTGCTGCAATGTTTTGTATTTGTTTGACCTGATTCCAAAAATTTGTTCATCTATGACAGAATATCAGAGAGGCTTCAATGTGATGGGCCAAACCACGAGTAACTGGCCGTCCAGTTTATGCCATTACACATTAGTCAACCTCATGACATTCACGACTTCTATCCTGAGAGTGAGACTGAATCATTAGATACTCTGTGTGTGGGTGCTGACAAACTGCTTGATTTCACAAGCACAGACAAGTGACGAGTGTTTGCAGTTAAGGCGTGCTAAGTGTTAATTTCTATCTGTCTTCGTACATATGTTACCTGTGGATTATATGTATTGTGGTGGGTAATAAATATTTATATTTGGGCATATGGTTATGTTATGATTTGGGGTGGTAAAACCTTGTGTTTGGCCGGTAACTTTTGAGAGTTACCAGCCCTAATGGCTGGTATCTAATTTTGTTAGTTTCCACCCCTACATACATATATATAAACACATATACATTTAGTCACTTTATACATGACTCTGATACAATTCCATTGGAAACAGTGTAGGTTGATTGCTGAATGTAGTCCATCAGGTAACAGAGAGGCTGATGGGATAACTTACTGCAGGCAGCCATGAACTTCTCGAAGAGGTTGAATGGGAAGAGAGGTTCATGCAGCTCACGGAAGAAGAGCTTGAGAGCTCCTGTGATGTCATGGACGTCATACTCATCGGGTGCCAGCAGGTCATAAGGCTCATCTGAAAATGTGCACGAGATTTTAAAGGCTCATCTAAAAATAGCCTGCAAGGCTATAAGGCTCATCAGTTAATATCCAACAATACTTTTAAGGCTCATGAGGCAGTGTTATGTGATGTTAATTTTTGCTCGATGTGAAGCAGATACAGGGTAAGCACAGTCTCTGCAACAGCTGCCTCTGCAAGTAATGCTCATCTTCTCAGGCACATCAACAGGCCATGGAATGACATCACTTACTCTGGTCGACACGGAAACGCAGCTGCTGTATCTGAGCGTTGTTACCGTTGACTCTGTAGATGCCATCCACCGTCAATCCTGAAACAACATCATCATCCCATCAGAACCCGACTCGTTTTAAACAAAGGGACGGTGTACAATCGACAGCGGTAAACATTGATCCCCACCTCGTTTGTCGATTGCTGCAATACAGTTGGTCACAAATCTGGGAACTGATGTTTTCTCTCGTTCGCAGATTGTGGCCAAATGGCTTCCAAAAACAGAATCTGATAGCAAAGAAAATGAAGCCTCATTTCCTGCATTGACATAGATTCTCAGGTTTCTGTCAGACAAAACTCTTCATCATCACAACACACACAGCTACTCCTACTTTTAAAGATGCCTTTCTCTTTCAGGACATCCACAGTGGGTCTGCGTAGCAACCAATTCAACAGGCGAATCTTGATCCTGGTTTTCTCAGCGTTTTCTTGTGTGACTGTGACAACACGTCTCAGGTCAGTGAACAATTTGCTCTCGTTATTAAAGTACATCAAAGGAACCGGGTATTGGCACAGCATTCAAGAAAATGTCACCTCTCTGACTCTCTGTCCGCTGAAGACCACTCTCTGCCTCCTCGGGAATATAATCAAGACCTGGGCCTGTTACGAGGCTGATCTGGTCCTGAAAGAATCAGAAACACCTGGCCTCATGACACTAACATGACACTACATGACACAACCTGGCCTCATGACACAAACATGACACTACAAGACACTACCTGGCCTCATGGCACTAACATAACACTACCTGCCCTCATGACACTAACATGGCACTACAAGACACTATCTGCCCTCGTGACACTACATGACACTTCCTGGCCTCATGACACTAACATGACACTACCTGGCCTCATGGCACTAACATGACACTACAAGACACTACCTGCCCTCATGACACTACATTACACTTTCTGGCCTCATGACACTAACATGACACTACAAGACACTACCTGGCCTCATGACACTAATATGATACTACAAGACACTACCTGGCCTCGTGACACTAACATGACACTACAAGACACTACCTGCCCTCATGACACTACAAGACACTACCTGGCCTCATGACACTAACATGACACTACAAGACACTTCCTGGCCTCATGACACCAACATGATACTATAAGACATTACCTGGCCTCATGACACTAATATGACACTGCCTGCCCTCATGACACTAACATGACACTACCTGCCATCATGACACTAACATGACACTACCTGGCCTCATGGCACTACAGCCACATAGATCAAATCACAGCTATTTACATCAATTTAAATCAGAGCTGTTTACATCAATTATAATCACAGCTGTTTACATCAATTAAGATCATAGCTGTTTACAGCAATTCAGATCACAGCTGTTTACAGCAATTCAGATCACAGCTGCTGATAGCAATTCACATGACAGCATTTTATCAACACACTTGGTCAGACAGGTGGACAACAGATTCTGAGTACAGATAATATAGACTGATATTATGTTTGGAGAATAAGGATGTATTGGAGATGTTTGAGCATGCCGGTTTGTAGGAAGGTGTCTGGTAGACGTGTACTGCTGAGTGAACTCACAAAGAGGGCGATGTTGTGTTGTATGATATTGTACCACTCCTTCATGTATGACTCCTTGTCAGCTTGTAGCAGGTAGCCTGTCCCTTTCTCTGTGTCCAACTGCACAAAACAACAAGCTAGTTACCTTACCAAGATTTTATCACACCAACTTTCCCAGACTACCAAATGTACCACCTGTTTTACCAAACCACATTTGATCTCCCAGAGACTCACCCGACCTTACATTATCTCCCACAATAACATCCGCCTACATTTAGTCTCCTATAATTTCACCCGACCACATCTGAACCCTACAACATTCACCCGACCACATCTGAACCCTACAACATTCACCCAACCACATCTGAACCCTACAACCATTCACCCGACCACATCTGAACCCTACAACATTCACCCGACCACATCTGAACCCTACAACATTCACCCGACCACAACTGATACCTACAACATTCACCCAACCACATCTGATACCTACAACATTCACCCGACCACATCTGATACCTACAACACTCACCCGACCACATCTGATACCTACAACATTCACCCGACCACATATGAACCTTACAACATTCACCCGACCACATCTGATACCTACAACATTCACCCGACCACATCTGATACCTACAATATTCACCCGACCACATCTGAACCTTGTTTAACCCGACTGCTTTTGATCTCAACAAGTTCCCCCCCCCCCGACTCCTTTTGATCTCAGCAAGTTAAACCATCCTTCTTTTGATCTCAACAAGCTTCCCTTGACTACTTTTATCTTAACAGTTCTCATCTGACTACTTTTGATCTCTCTGGCCACCCAGTTTGATCCTTGTGACTTTACTGAGACAACAACTGACCCTGTAGCAGTTCTTTTTGGATGTCGTATCCTGTGCAACTCCTTCTATCTTGGCCGCGCTGAGATCAATGCTGGTGTCTGCTCGCTCTATGGATGGCCAGATCCCTGCTCCGGACTTTGCTTGCTGTAACACACATAGCAAACGAGGATCAGCCAACTACCAAGGGATACTCATTCTTCTAAACACTATAGTTGGGAATTTAAAAACAGGAGGCCAATAAGCAGTGTCAGCTTCTTTTGACATGTTTCATTATGACTAAATCATAACGTTTGTGCCCTACATTGCAATCAATGGCCAAATTGGCCTAGTTATTGACCCTCATTCTAAAATGGATCCATTAGTGCAGTTAACAATTCCACAAGCTATATTGGCAAAGATTCCAACTAAATGTACAATATATTCCACGTTTGAGGATTAACTGTGTAAGGTCAAGGTCATTGATATCCTCTCTAATATAATATCCCTTCAGATAACTGCTTCAAATACTCAGTGGCTAAAAGTGGAACAAGACGCCTCAGGATGAAATGCCACACCAAGTTGATTTTAATGATTCATTAACATAACATGTGCCTTTGTATGATTTAGGGTTGTCGGCTTGCTTCCTGACGAAATGTGTCATTAACAGTTTATGAACAAACAGCTTGATGAAGAGACTGGTCACATTGGTACAGTTATTGAACTAGGTGAGTTGAATACAACAACCTATATTGACAAATTATGCCACCTAAATGTATCAGATTCGCACATTCTTCACTTGGGGGTGTGCCCTCTCAACAGAAGAAATTTCAATAGGTCTCCTAGCATGAACTGTTTCTATTCCCCATAGTAGTAATATGAAGATTTTCAATTATAACTCATGGGTCAAAGGTCTTGCAGAGCAGATTCTTTCTCAACTGATGACAAAGAGATGCACACATCCTAGAGCTGAACAGTGATTTCAGGCAGTTTGTTTTAAATTTTTTGATCTGATGCAACATGCTGACATATATATATATGCATGGGGGTGGTAACAGCATTACAGGGATTGACAGAGCTACATTGTTGAGAGAGCCACATTGTTGAGAGAGCCACATTGTTGACAGAGATACATTGGTTGAGAGAGAGCTACATTGGTGACAGAGCTACATTGTTGACAGAGCCACATTGTTGAGAGCTACATTGAGAGAGCTACATTGTTGACAGAGTCACATTGTTGAGAGCTACATTGTTGACAGAGCCACATTGTTGACAGTCACATTGTTGACAGTCACATTGTTGAGAGAGAGCTACATTGTTGACAGAGCCACAATGTTGAGAGCTACATTTTTGACAGAGCCACGTTGTTGACAGAGTCACGTTAATTAGAGAGCCACATTGTTGATAGAGCCACATTGTTGAGAGAGCTACATTGTTGAGAGCTACATTGTTGACAGAGCTACATTGTTGAGAGAGCTACATTGTTGGCAGAGTCACATTGTTGACAGAGCTACATTGTTGGCAGAGTCACATTGTGGACTGAGTCACACTGTTGAGAGAGCTACATTGTTGGCAGAGTCACATTGTTGAGAGAGAGCTACATTGTTGAGAGAGCTACATTGTTGATAGAGCCACATTGTTGACAGAGTCACATTGTTGACAGTCACATTGTTGAGAGAGAGCTACATTGTTGAGAGAGATACATTGTTGAGAGAGCTACATTGTTGAAAGAGCTACATTGTTGAGAGAGCTACATTGTTGACAGAGAGCTACAATGATGACAGAGCTGCATTGTTGAGAGAGCCACATTGTTGAGTCACATTGTTGAGAGAGCCACATTGTTGAGAGAGCCACATTGTTGAGAGCTACATTGTTGAGAGAGCTACATTGTTGAGAGAGCCACATTGTTGAGAGAGCCACATTGTTGAGAAAGCTACTTTGTTGAGAGCAACATTGTTGAGAGCTACATTGTTGAGAGAGCTACAATGTTGAGAGAGAGCTAAAATGATGACAGAGCTACATTGTTGAGAGCCACATTACTGACAGTCACATTGTTGAGAGAGCCACATTGTTGAGAGAGCCACATTGTTGACAGAGCTTCATTAATAACAGAGCTAAATAGATGACAGAGCAACATTGTTGACAGTCATGTTGTTGACAGAGCGACATTTTTGACAGCCACATTGTTGACAGAGCTACATTGTTGACAGAGCTACGTTGTTGACAGAGCCACATTTGTGACAGAGCCACATTGTTGACAGAGCTACATTGTTGACAGAGCTACATTGTTAACAGAGCCGCATTGGTGACAGAGCCACATTGTTGACAGTTGACAGTGCCATGTTGTTGACAGAGCTACGTTGTTGACAGAGCCACATTGTTGACAGAGCCACATTGTATGCAGAACTACGTTGTTGACAGAGCTACGTTGTTGACAGAGCCACATTTTTGACAGAGCCACATTTTTGACAGAGCCACATTGTTAACAGAGGCATTGGTGACAGAGCCACATTGTTGATAAAGCCACATTGTTGACAGAGCCACATTGTTGACAGAGCTACGTTGTTGACAGAGCCAAATAGATGAAAGAGCTACAAAGGTATGATGATCAGTTTAACGTAAGTGGGGAGCAGTGAAAACAGCATGACACATTGTCTGACCAGGCGGCATAATGAGGACATCTGTCTTACCGGCTGAGCAGACTTGGCATCTTTGAACATGTACAGGAAGTTGCCATGGGCAACCAGGTAACAACTTGTCCAGCTTTTTCTGCAAAATAAACAACACTGGATGTTCACTGCCTTGTGGGGACGATCCTGTCAGCTTCCCGACATTATCCCACCAAGCGCAAATGAAATCAACAATAAGCAGTTACACAACGTAGAATATGCAGCACACGGAGGTCAATAAAGGTACCTGAAGGCTTAAAACAACCACAAATTCCACAATACACAAGTCATCAGTTGTCTTTCCTTGCAATGATGATTGACATTGTGCCATTCAATTAATTAATTGCCGTGGAAACAAAGACGGAAAATCATAGTGCTTACTTTACTTTCTTCCCATTTTCTACAATCTTAGTTTTGTTCAATACACCTGTTTTATCAAGGGGCTGAAAGCAGACAGGCAATGTGAGCAGGTTTGTAAGTCAGAGTTCAATAACAATGATCCTGTTCATGTCATGAGATAGCACCTACCCTTGTTGTCAAGGGGCGGGTCCTTACATCAGACTCCTCCTTCACCTCCACAGGTGCTTCGGAGCTTTCTTCAGCATGGGTACCAAATTTCTATCAAAAACAACATATATCATAGTTAACTAGCAATACTCTCTCAAGAACCTTCAGGGAAAACTTGTCAACCAATTTCTCTTTACTAAAGCAAGAATCTGCAAATGACGAGTCATTAGCTGACATGGCATTGTTGAATCAGCAAATGACAAGAGCCATTAGCTCACATGGCATTGTTGAATCAGCAAATGACAAGTCATTATCTCACATGGCACTGTTGAATCAGCAAATGACAAGAGCCAATAGCTCACATGGCATTGTTGAATCAGCAAATGACAAGAGCCATTAGCTCACATGGCATTGTTGAATCAGCAAATGACAAGAGCCATTAGCTCACATAGCATTGTTGAATCAGCAAATGACAAGAGCCATTAGCTCACTTGAATCAGCAAATGACGAGAGCCATTATCTGACGTGGCATTGTTGAATCAGCAAATGACGAGAGCCATTATCTGACATGGCATTGTTGAAGCAGCTAAATTTAGTTGTGGGTAAGTGATAGTTTCAACCATTCACGGATCTGTCAATTTAAACAATGAAGCAGGCAATAATTGGGTTCACTGCATCCATGTTGATTTGTCCACCACAAACCCTGAATTAAGTAGAGCTGATTAATATTCAAACCAGGTGATCTGATTAACAGGTGATTATGGTGTTGACTGCAGATACTTGTATACAGAGTTGGATTAAATGCAGCAATTTACAAAAGCCACAGCGTCACGCAGAAAGTCACAGTGTCACGCAGAAAGTAACATTGTCATGCAGGAGGCTATAGCATCACACAGAAAGTCACCACATCACGCAGGAAGTCATTACATCACACATGAGTCACTACATCAGGCAGGAAGTCACAACATCACACAGGAAGTCACTACATCACACATGAGTCACTATGTCAGGCAGGAAGTCACAACATCACACCTGAGGCACTACACCATGCACAAAGTCACTGTGTCTTATAGAAACTCATTAAGTCATGCACAAAGTCACTGCGTCTTGTAGAAACTCATTAAGTCATGCACAAAGTCACTGCGTCTTTTAGAAACTCATTAAGTCATGCACAAAGTCACTGCGTCTTTTAGAAACTCATTAAGTCATGCACAAAGTCACTGCGTCTTTTAGAAACTCATTAAGTCATGCACAAAGTCACTGCGTCTTGTAGAAACTCATTAAGTCATGCACAAAGTCACTGCGTCTTGTAGAAACTCATTAAGTCATGCAGGAAATCAGAACGTCATGCAGGAAATCAGAATGTCATGCAGAATGTCACTACACACTCAGGAAGTTGCTATATCATCACTACTTCATGCAGGAGCCATGGTAGACAGGTAGAAGCTACTGCTGGCCATGGAGGGCACTCAAATCACGGCAGAGATTAGCCCAAACCTTATTCTATCATACAGACTCTAAGATGAATCTTACTGTGGGACAACACAAGGACTGAATCCAGCTTCAACCACAGCTTTCAACATGTCTTTGTTTTGATTGGGGGAGTGTCTCAGAAGTGTCTGGGGTGTCTCACAAGTTTTTTAAAATTTAAGTGTCTTAGAAAAAATGAGTGAGGGAGTGTCTCAGAAGAGCTAAGCAGGGAGCATGTCAGAGGTGTGGTACCGGGAGGACATCTGGTGCTATGGGAGGTTGTATGCGTTTCCAGTTGGCCGGGCCCGATCCTGCCGGGATCGGTCCTCCTGCCCAGGAGGCTCGCGAGCTCTGGTGAGTGATTGCACGCAGTATTGGGTTGGCCGCGCTGCTCAGCTCTAGTGAGTTGTGACGGAGTAGAGGCACCTGCAAGCAAACATGGCCATCTTCAGGCGTAGACAAGCTAAAGTGACGCCATCTTCAGAAGTGGACAAGCTAAAGTGACACCATCTACAAACATGGACAAGCTAAAGTGACACCATCTACAAACATGGACAAGCTAAAGTGATGCCATCTACAGACATGGACAAGCTAAAGTGATGCCATCTACAGACATGGACAAGCTAAAGTGACACCATCTACAGACATGGACAAGCTAAAGTGACGCCATCTTCAGAAGTGGACAAGCTAAAGTGACGCCATCTTCAGAAGTTGACAAGCTAAAGTGACGCCATCTTCAGAAGTGGACAAGCTAAAGTGACGCCATCTTCAGAAGTGGACAAGCTAAAGTGATGCCATCTACAGACATGGACAAGCTAAAGTGACGCCATCTACAGACATGGACAAGCTAAAGTGACGCCATCTACAGACATGGACAAGCTAAAGTGACGCCATCTTCAGAAGTGGACAAGCTAAAGTGACGCCATCTTCAGAAGTGGACAAGCTAAAGTTACGCCATCTTCAGAAGTGGACAAGCTAAAGTGACACCATCTACAGACATGGACAAGCTAAAGTGACGCCATCTTCAGAAGTGGACAAGCTAAAGTGACGCCATCTTCAGAAGTGGACAAGCTAAAGTGACGCCATCTTCAGAAGTGGACAAGCTAAAGTGACGCCATCTTCAGAAGTGGACAAGCTAAAGTGACGCCATCTTCAGAAGTGGACAAGCTAAAGTGATGCCATCTACAGACATGGACAAGCTAAAGTGATGCCATCTACAGACATGGACAAGCTAAAGTGATGCCACGTTCAGAAGTGGACAAGCTAAAGTGACACCATCTTCAGAAGTGGACAAGCTTAGTGATTGAGTGAGTATAGGGTTTAACGGCACACCAACACTAACATGTTATATAGCGTCTCGAAAAGTAAACAGACAAGTTTGACCTGATTAAGCAGCCGCCTTCAAGGATAAATGGGGAAAAAGACGGAAAACACAGGGATGACGGTAAAAAGACAAAAATGCAAACGATTATCCTAGGGTAAGTCACCACCAGCCGATTGACTGGACCAGGTCATCCCAGCCTCTCGTCTAGGAGAAATCTGGGCCAAAGGGGTTTGTTGAAGAAAAGTCCCTCGCAAGCACCACTCTTCTCAAACAGCTGGATCCCACTGCCCAGCGACACGAGTCGCAACCCGCAGCCAACAGGTTCTCCCCTTCTAGTCACAGACGTGGACATGTTAAAGTTGCGCTGTTGACAGACATGGACATGTTAAAGTTGCACTGTTGACAGACGTGGACATGTTAAAGTTGCGCTGTTGACAGACGTGGACATGTTAAAGTTGTGCTGTTGACAGACGTGGACATGTTAAAATTGCGCTGTTGACAAACGTGGACATGTTAAAATTGCACTGTTGACAAACGTGGACAAACTAAAGTGAAGCCATCTTCAAGCTTGGACAAGCTATCTACAAACACAGCCAAGCTTAATGAGGCCATCACACATTCACTTATATGAAGCCAATTTCAGGCATGGACAAACTTAAGTGACATCTATCAGACAAGCTTAAGCGATGCCATCGACAGGCATTGACATGCAGTCTGTCAGTCAGACCACACAGCTCAACATCCGATGGGGAGGCAAGAACCAAAGCAACCATTTATCCATCAATAAGCACACTAGTTATGAAATGACAATCCTCCTGTATCGACCTCTCTCAACAGCTCATTTACAGACGCTTCCAAATTCCACTAAAGACCCCAAGGCAGGAAGAGACATGGTCACTACACTCAACATGGTGAGTGGCAATGGTCACTACACTCAACATGGTGAGTGGCAATGGTCACTACACTCAACATGGTGAGTGGCAATGGTCACTACACTCAACAAGCCATACAAAAGAGAGGAAACTTGTTCATGCCTTACAGTGACGTAATCATTCACTCAACTATTGTGTTCCAGCACAAGAAAGAGTCATTTCATATGACTGATTCCAATGTACATAAGACAACCGGCAGCTTAATCAGCTTAATTAGCCTACCATCCCAACCTACCTTGGGCAGACTCCACTGCGTCTCAGCACAACCTTCCTTGTAGAAATACTGCTTTCCTTCTTGGTCAACTGATGAACGCCACTGCAAAAACAGGTCATATCTCAGTCATAGTGAGGCAAAAGGAACACATCAAGCGAGGCAAGAGGAAGAAGATGGTGTACAAATGGCAGCTTGGCAAGTGAAAGAATGCATAAGCGTATGAATGGCAGCATGGCAGTAAAAGAATGAAAAAGTGCATGAATGGCAGCTTGGCTGGTCAAAGAATGAATAAATGTATGAATGGCTGCTTGGCAGGTCAAAGAATGAATAAGTGTATGAATGGCAGCATGACAGGTGAAAGAATGAATAAGAGTATGAATGGCAGCTTGGCAGGTGAAAGAATGGATAAGTGTATGAATAGCAGCATGGCAGGTGAAAGAATGAATAAGTGTATGAATGACAGCTTGGCCGGTGAAAGAATAAATAAGTGTATGAATAGCAGCATGGCAGGTGAAAGAATGAATAAGTGTATGAATGAGAGCTTGGCCGGTGAAAGAATAAATAAGTGTATGAATGTGTGATGAATAAATAAGTGTATGAATAGTAGCATGGCAGGTGAAAGAATGAATAAATGTGTGAAAGAATGTGTATGATGGCAGCATGGCCGGTGAAAGAATAAATAAATGTGTATGATGATGTAGCAGCAGGTGGCAGGTGAAAGATGGCCGGTGATGTGTATGAATGGCAGCATGGCAGGTGAAAGAATGAATAAGTGTATGAATAGCAGCATGGCACTAAGAAGCATAAATTCAAAACAAACAGTAGCACCTTAGTTTAAGGGATATATTCCTTTGGGATGATAGAAAGGCGCGACAGACCAAATATGTGTGAATGAGTTCATGAGATCTAATTTAGCAGCCGAGCAACAAATGTTGAGTATTCAGAGCTGTAACAAATGACCGTGTAGCCATGGCAACCCCATAAAATCTAACCTTTTCCTTGGTGATATCATTCATGTAGAATATAACTCCATGAGCGTCAGTTTCTTCTGTCCAGCCTTTAGGTAGATCAGATGGCGAGCTGGTATCCTAGCAACACAACATGGCATATCAGATGGCAAGCTGGTCTCCTAGCAACACAACATGGCATATCAGATGGCGAGCTGGTATCCTAGCAACACAACATGGCATATTAGATGGCGAGCTGGTATCCTAGCAACACAACATGGCATATCAGATGGCGAGCTGGTATCCTAGCAACACAACATGGTATATCAGATGGCGAGCTGGTATCCTAGCAACACAACATGGTGTATCAGATGGCGAGCTAGTATCCTAGCAGCACAACATGGGCTAAATGTCACATTTAACATACTATGTTTAATCTTTAGAATACTGAAAATGGCTACTTTTCCAAACATTAAAACAAACAGCAAAATGATTTCCTTATAAATGAAATGTTATCCTAACCAAGGTAATTAACCCTTAATTTAATCCACTATGTAGAAAGCAAGCAGCCAGGCAGAGTGATGCACAGAGTTACTAATGATGGTGAGTCGTTGTGAGACCATCAGGGCTGTCAGTAAACAGGTTATACCATATCGGCCTCCCACTGTTGACAATACAGTACTTCAAGATTAGGTCGCCAATAAGCTGTCTCTAATTTCCAGAGGTTTACTGTACCCCAGGTACTAGATTATATCATGCTAGACAAACAACATTCACCACTCAAATGCATTACCATAAACAGCATGGGAGAATCCCTCCTCCAAAAAGTCTTTGAAATATATATTTTGTGTGAAAACTGTTACAAGGCTAAAATTAAAAAAATAACAAAGTATCACCACATTTGCCAAAAATCTTCCCAAAATTAAAAAATCCGGCACGAACATGCTCTTAAAAACAGGAAGAGAAAGCAGCAAGAAGCAGTACCTGTCGACCGGGGTTCAAACGAACCTGGTTACCGAACGAGTTGACTGCACCGACTGACTTGAGCTGCTGCAAGACAAAGATGGCTTGTTCAAAGCGGCCGATTGAATGTTAGTTCATAAGCAAACCATACGGTAAAGTGAAGCAGAGTGCCATGGCTTAGCTATGTGATTGGTTAATTGGATGCGCTATCTTACAAAGACTAATGATTACAGGGGCAGCAACAGAAGGTCATCATGGCCAAATAGAAATGACCTCAGTTCATAAAGAACATTGTAGACAATTAAGTGAAGGTCCATACAAGGAGACTAAGATCCGGAGACGTAGAGCTGCTGCCAATGAGGGTCAATGAAGGATTATAGAACACACACTGTATACCTAGGTTGATCAATAAGGCAAGCATACAGGTATAGGGGGGACCAATGTACAAGATTTAGGAGGTATATCTAGATTGACAGGTGGGGTAGAGGGAAGGTAGGAGGTATATCTAGATTGACAGGTGGGGTAGAGGGAAGGTAGGAGGTATATCTTGATTGGCAGGTGGTCAAGAGGGAAGGTAGGAGGTATATCTAGATTGGCAGGTGGGGTAGAGGGAAGGTAGGAGGTATATCTAGATTGGCAGGTGGGGAAGAGGGAAGGTAGGAGGTATATCTAGATTGGCAGGTGGGGTAGAGGGAAGGTAGGAGGTATATCTAGATTGGCAGGTGGGGTAGAGGGAAGGTAGGAGGTATATCTAGATTGGCAGGTGGGGTAGAGGGAAGGTAGGAGGTATATCTAGATTGGCAGGTGGGGTGGGGAGAGAGGGAAGGTAGGAGGTATATCTAGATTGGCAGGTGGGGTAGAGGGAAGGTAGGAGGTAGGAGGTATATCTAGATTGGCAGGTGGGGTAGAGGGAAGGTAGGAGGTATATCTTGATTGGCAGGTGGGGAAGAGGGAAGGTAGGAGGTATATCTAGATTGGCAGGTGGGGTAGAGGGAAGGTAGGAGGTATATCTTGATTGGCAGGTGGGGTAGATGGAAGGTAGGAGGTATATCTAGATTGGCAGGTGGGGTAGAGGGAAGGTAGGAGGTATATCTAGATTGGCAGGTGGGGTTGAGGGAAGGTACGAGGTATATCTAGACTGGCAGGAAGGGGTATTAGGGTTTCAATTTTTGGATGAACTGGCAGATGGGAAAGTTGCTTTGGAATGATCGATATTATCCAGACCGGCAGGCAATGTTTTGAGATGACCCATGGTGGGATAATGAGATGTCCCCTTTCAGAGATGAAGGACTGTTCCATACTATAGCTTAGTAACAAGCCCATTAACATGGAGTGATACAGGCCGATCAGCTGTATAGTTATGTTGTTGTGTGGATGTTGATAAGACAGCTGGATGTCATTTCTACAGACAGGACAAGGAGCTGGTCTTCTTCGAATCATCGTTACTGGTCACATTCATGTAAGAACTTGTCCTACTTATGACATCCCGTTCCTACGACCTTAACTCATTACGTGTTACTGGGCGTAGCATGCGTTATGATGAGGAGGCCTGTGTACCTGAGCTGGCTGGACAGATCTGGCTGGAGGAAGTGAGTCAGCACTGGGTACAGGCGGTCTGTCATCGTGGGCCGCATGGATGGCCAGCTGGATCCGCTCCAGGTTCATATACTCCACCTCCTCTTCTGGCTAAAGACACCGCACACTATTAGGGTGTGGCATCATGACTAGGGGTCATGACTAGGGGTCATAACCTGGGGTCATGACCCAGCATAGGAGGATCTTGCTATGCAGGAGGCAGTAACAAGGACAGAGGCAACAAAATGAAGTTGTTGTGAGGTGGGGATAAGAGGAAGGGGGAAAGGTTAACATGGAAGCAGGTGCTGTAACATAGAGTGCAACACACACGCAGCTATATTATAGTCGGGGGGTGCAACAATTTGGGAAATGTAACATGGCTAAAATTTACAGCAATATTTAAATAATTTAAGCATCAAGGCAAAAATAGTAATTCAACACAGGCCAAGTTGGGTTTTTGCTTGATATATACATTTTCTTTCAGCTAGATAAGACACAGGGGTTGTGAGGGAGGGCAGGGGGATTCTACCCATAGGTGGAGTGTGTTATTGAGAACAATTCACACAAGCATGATGAAGTGAAAGTGGAGTTGAATTGGCCGGGAATCAGATGTGGCTGGAGGGTACCTGACTGGTGCGTTTGGCTAGGGCTGCGGCCCTCAGCTCCTCCAGGTTACTGTAGAGAGGCATGGCATCCTGCACAGTCAGCAAACACAAGCCATAAACAAACCAATCCTCCCAGTCAGCAGGTCAATGTTAGGCTCATTTTAGGCAACGTGGATTTGTAAATAAATGAATTGCATGCGAGTGCAGCAAGCGCTATAACTATAAGCTTGAATGAATAGGATAGGGTCTTAAACATAGTATACCAGCAAATATAGGATAGCATTACGTCATATGATCGAAAAATAGTTCAGCTGAGCCCACTTTGTACAGGATTACACTATGTGGTTATGTTTATCGAAAGAAGTCTGGTGGTGGGCAAGGGCACTTCCATAATCATTTATGCCTATTTAACAATTCAGAAGAATATCCTTGCTTTCCAAGGCATAGAATCATCAACCTTACTTGGTTGAAGTTACAATAGCGTATTCTGTTCCAGGAGATGTTTTCACGGAATTGGTAGATTTATGTTCGAAGGAAAAGTTCCAAAAGATGCCCGACATGCAAGGACAAGTTGGTGGTAATTGGGTGGTACAGCTCCCAAATGGAAAATAATGTTATAGTTGCATGCTTACAACTATAGCAAACACTAATAGCAGGAATAATAGGAACCCCACCAGCTGCCCCCCCCCCCCCCCCACACACACACACACACCAACCCCTCGGGTTATATGAACTGATGGTTGGTGTTAACCTCCAGGTAGAAACAAGTCTTTATTTATAGACAGCATAATGCCTGAAGCGACGAGGGGGAATGTACAATGACTGATATAAGCTGCTGGCACTATAAGCTGATCACATGACCATGACTGATATAAGCTGATGGCACTATAAGCTGATCACATGACCATGACTGATATAAGCTGCTGGCACGATAAGCTGATCACATGACCATGACTGATATAAGCTGCTGGCACTATAAGCTGATCACATGACCATGACTGATATAAGCTGCTGGCACGATAAGCTGATCACATGACCATGACTGATTTAAGCTGCTGGCACTATAAGCTTATCACATGACCATGACTGATATAAGCTGCTGGCACTATAAGCTGATCACATGACCATGACTGATATAAGCTGCTGGCACGATAAGCTGATCACATGCAGATGGAAACTGACCTCGTCAGGGGGTGGAGGCGGTGGTAAATGGGCTGTGTCCACGTCCAAACTCTCGCGTGAATCCGAGCGGTAGCCACTGGTGACACTGCCCTCCCTGCGCTTGCTCTGGGGGCTGCTGCCGTTAGGACTCTCACATGAACCATAGTCAGGTTCTGGTGTTCCTGACCGCTTGCCGTCGCCTAGACTGGCCCCACAGTCACTAGCATTAATGTATAGTGGTTCATCCTCCTCGCGAATGGCATCGTCTAAAGCACCCAGCGCCTGCTGCTCATCCTCATTCAGAGTGAGTTTAGGTTTGGGTGGAGGCGGTGGGGGGCCTTTCACAGACTTCCTATTATTGGCCAGGGTGCTACTTGGGGAGTGGCTAGGGTTGGTGGGGGTGTGGCCAGGAGATTGGACCTCCTCCAGGTAGTTTGCGGGGAGAAAGAGTTGGGTGTTGTTGGAACATTGCCGCACACTCCACCATTCCTCATTGGCTTTGTCAAGGAGAATAAACTCCTGATTGGTGGTGTAGGTGGCGCTGCGGTCAATCGTCTCCCAGTCGAACATGAGGCGCACATGTTGATCTCCCGCCATGTCTGACCACACAAGGAGCAGCATCCCAAACAAGTCATCAAACAGGAAAGACAACGAAACATGACTCACAAACAAAACACTTTTTAGTATCACATATGGAAATATTGGGTTTACTGTCCAAGATCATGATGTCATGGTGATAGAAGTCGTCATGGTGATAGAAGTTGTCATGGTGATTGTGAGGAATGTTATGACAATCATTATTAAACACAGGTTCCATCATTCACTCACCCTACACCCACAGGTTTCATCATTCACTCACCCTACACCCACAGGTTTCATCATTCACTCACCCTACACCCACAGGTTCCATCATTCACTCACACTACACCCACAGGTTTCATCATTCACACAGGTTTCACATCATTCACTCACCCTACACACCCTACACCTACAGGTCATCATTCACTCACCCTACACCTACAGGTTTCATCATTCACATTCACCCTACACCCACAGGTTCATTCACTCACATACACCCACAGGTTTCATCATTCACCCTACACCCACAGGTTTCCTCACCCTCACCCACAGGTTTCATCATTCACTCACCCTACACCCACAGGTTTCATCATTCACTCACCCTACACCCACAGGTTCCATCATTCACACACTACACCCACAGGTTTCATCATTCACTCACCCTACACCCTGAGATTGTAACATTCACTCGCCCTAAACCCTCAAGTTGAAACATTCACTCACCCTACAATCTCAGATTGAAAGCGAGTTGAACCCACACAGAGTGGCAATCGCTGAATACTATCGCCTGAACACAGAAGAAACGTTTACTCGTAAGCTAACAATTCTATTCCTCTTTGCCACACTAGAATCTGAATAAACAGTAAAATACACAACTCGCGGAAATCTCCATCAGCAGTGGACAGCAGCAAAAGCTTACTGCAAACTTTGCTGAGTATACATCACTCTAAAAGACAGCACGGTAACGACTACACCACCTAACCAAAGTAGGACTCTATCCAGCGCACATACGACTACACAACCTAACCCAAGTAGGACTCTATCCAGCGCACATACGACTACACAACCTAACCCAAGTAGGACTCTATCCAGCGCACGTACGACTACACAACCTAACCAAAGTAGGAATCTATCCAGCGCACATACGACTACACAACCTAACCCAAGTAGGACTCTATCCAACGTACATACGACTACACAACCTAACCAAAGTAGGACTCTATCCAGCGCACATACGACTACACAACCTAACCAAAGTAGGACTCTATCCAGCGTACATACGACTACACAACCTAACCAAAGTAGGACTCTATCCAGCGTACATACGACTACACAACCTAACGAAAGTAGGACTCTATCGAGCGCACATACGACTACACAACCTAACCAAAGTAGGACTCTATCCAGCGACTACATACGACTACACAACCTAACCAAAGTAGGACTCTATCCAGCGTACATACGACTACACAACCTAACCAAAGTAGGACTCTATCCAGCGTACATACGACTACACAACCTAACCGAAGTAGGACTCTATCCAGCGCACATACGACTACACAACCTAACCCAAGTAGGACTCTATCCAGCGCACATACGACTACACAACCTAACCCAAGTAGGACTCTATCCAGCGCACATACGACTACACAACCTAACCAAAGTAGGACTCTATCCAGCGTACATACGACTACACACCTAACCAAAGTAACCAAAGTACTACACAACCTACCAAAGTAGGACTCTATCCAGCGTACATACGACTACACAACCTAACCAAAGTAGGACTCTATCCAGCGTACATACGACTACACAACCTAACCAAAGTAGGACTCTATCCAGCGCACATACGACTACACAACCTAACCAAAGTAGGACTCTATCCAGCGTACATACGACTACACAACCTAACCAAAGTAGGACTCTATCCAGCGCACATACGACTACACAAACCTAACCAAAGTAGGACTCTATCCAGCGCACATACGACTACACAACCTAACCAAAGTAGGACTCTATCCAGCGGACTACACAACCTAACCAAAGTAGGACTCTATCCAGCGCACATACGACTACACAACCTAACCAAAGTAGGACTCTATCCAGCGCACATACGACTACACAACCTAACCAAAGTAGGACTCTATCCAGCGTACATACGACTACACAACCTAACCAAAGTAGGACTCTATCCAGCGCACATACGACTACACAACCTAACCAAAGTAGGACTCTATCCAGCGCACATACGACTACAAACAACCAAAGTAGGACTCAAAGTACATACGACTACACAACCTAACCAAAGTAGGACTCTATCCAGCGCACATACGACTACACAACCTAACCAAAGTAGGACTCTATCCAGCGCACATACGACTACACAACCTAACCAAAGTAGGACTCTATCCAGCGCACTCTATAACCAAAGTAGGACATCCAGCGACATACGACTACACAACCTAACCAAAGTAGGACTCTATCCAGCGTACATACGACTACACAACCTAACCAAAGTAGGACTCTATCCAGCGTACATACGACTACACAACCTAACCAAAGTAGGACTCTATCCAGCGTACATACGACTACACAACCTAACCAAAGTAGGACTCTATCCAGCGCACATACGACTACACAACCTAACCAAGCGTACATACGTAGGACTCTATCCAGCGCCACATACGACTACACAACCTAACCAAAGTAGGACTCTATCCAGCGCACATACGACTACACAACCTAACCAAAGTAGGACTCTATCCAGCGCACATACGACTACACAACCTAACCAAAGTAGGACTCTATCCAGCGCACATACGACTACACAACCTAACCAAAGTAGGACTCTATCCAGCGTACATACGACTACGTCGAAGAGATAGGTCGATACAATGGCATGAGATCCAGGACAATGAAAGATCAGCTCACAGCAATAACCAGGAAGTGTGAGTTACCACCTAACACCCGTACATATCGACACTTTGATACTTGCTGTCGCTAGAACAAGTCACCGTGCTATTGGCCGTGCCCCTGATCAGGTAATCGTTGCATGGGGTAGGCGCGGCGTACAGCGTGCCAGCTGAAACCAGCGCCCCGGAACCAACCTCGCCTATATTCCGATAATTGTCTCACCCATATATGCTACGCCTATAATTGTCTCACCCAGGTATGCCACGGCTATAATTGTAGCACCCAGGTATGCCACGCATATAATTGTCTCACCCAGGTATGCCACGCTTATTCCGAACTACGCTTTCGGGTTAGGTTTTTTACATCAATGCACACGGCCGGGCCTTGGCACATAAAAAATAAGTAATCGGTTTTCGAGGAAACAGAGAGGTGGTTGAAACGGATCACAAGAGAGAGGAGGTTGAAACGGATCACAAGAGAGAGGAGGAAAATGGAGTCACATCAGGTAAGACCAGGTGACAGCGTCAGTCCAGGTAAGACCGAGTGACAGCGTCACCCCTGGTAAGACCAGGTGACAGTGTCAGCCCAGGTAAGATCAGGTGACAGCGTCACCCCATGTAAGACCAGGTGCCAGCGTCACCCCAGGTAAGACATGGTGACAGGCAGCCCAGGTAAGACATGGTGACAGCGTCAGCCCAGGTAAGACCAGGTGATTGTGTTGGTCCAGGTAAGGCCAGGAGACAGTCACACCCATTCACCACGACAATTGACGACACGACAATACCCTCTCATGTCACCCACTAGGGAGTGTCAGCTGGTGGTAGGATACGCTTCGTTTGAGAGTACTCTGTCTGAGGGTAGAGTGGCGATGGTGCAATAAGGAGGCCTTATAGAGAAAACATAAGTGTAAGGTGACAGATATTGCATTCCGACTCGAACAGCTGTGGCATGCGGCTGACGGCGGACAATTACCCTTCCGGCGGCTGACAGCGGACTATTACCCTTCCGGCGGCTGACGGAGGACTATTACCCTTCCGGCGGGTGACGGCGGACTATTACCCTTCCGGCGGCTGACGGAGGACTATTACCCTTCCGGCGGGTGACGGCGGACTATTACCCTTCCGGCGGGTGACGGCGGACTATTACCCTTCCGGCGGCTGACGGCGGACTATTACCCTTCCGGCGGCTGACAGCGGACTATTACCCTTCCGGCGGCTGACGGAGGACTATTACCCTTCCGGCGGGTGACGGCGGACTATTACCTTTCCGGTGGCTGACGGCGGACTATTTCCCTTCCGCAAGAAGATTATGCAGCATAGGGGAGCGTCCCATGAATAACATCAAGACTTAGGAACAACAGGGCTAGAAATTAGCCAAATATTTCACCGGCCAGTCGGGCCGGTAACCTTGAATTTCTACCGGCCCTAAAACATTTCTACCGGCCCTACATTTTCATAGTACCAAATAAAATTATAAGGGTTTTTATTGTTTTTTAATATTTTATTCTTATATTAAATGCAACGTTCATATCAATATTTATAAACTTGTAAAAACATACAAAATGCAGGCATTTATTCAATGAGGTCAACAGCACAAATATCCTATACACACACACTCTTCCTCATCATCACTTCTTATATCTAGTCTGCGACCTCTCAGTCCTGAAGGCACGACATCTTCAGAAATTTTGTACTGTTAAAAAATCGCATGCCGTTATATAGGTATGTTTACTGACGGCTTGCAAGTCAACTCGCAAGAAAATCTTAAAGAAAAAATGCCACGCGCGTTACGTTTATGGGCCTATCGTTAAATGCAATTAGAACACGCTGCAATCACACAGCAGACGCGGAAAAAAAGCCACGAGGAGCGCGCGAAGAAACATCGTGTGCGTATGTTTTTTTTTACGTTTTTCCGTCGCGTCACTTACAACTATTAGTGGCGCAAGAAGAGTTGACTTGTCTACTTTCAGTTGCATTAAGTTTGTTTTGTTGTGGCTATTACGATTCTAAATAATCACTGCAAATGTTCTTGTATGCGTGCATCCAGCTTTTCTGCAAAACCCGGCTTTTATCTCAATTCTAAGGAATACCATTCACGGATGATTTATGGTAAATCAAATTAATGAATTAAAATAAAAATGCCTTTATGCGATGGAAAAGCGGTTACACAAAATTTATCAACAGACAGGAAATGTCTCGTTGATTCGTTGTTGCCAAGTAACCGTTCGACTTATTCAGGTCAGTAGGTGCAGGTTGTATTCAAATACGAGAGGCTGCCATTAGATAGCTTGGGAGGGAGTTGGGTGGGCTGTTGTCCATGTTCTTGTCTTCACACCAGATACCGTAATGGATCAAAATTATACACCGAATGCAGCCAGTTGATCCCTGATCTATGGATTTTAAAGTCTTCACAAACAATCGAGGCACGTTAGTTGTATAACTTTTTGTGTGAGCCTATCTGTGCCTTCGGTTTATTCAACAGTTTACTTTCAGTTTATATACTATATGTCAATAAATTACGCGCAAGACATGATAGTAAACAGCCAAGAAGCTTTCTTATCTCGTGTTTGTCGGGTTTATGGTTCAAGCGGCGCTTTATCACGCGAGCCCCGCTGCTGTTGTATTGAACTGGGCGCGAGGTGTTAGCGCGAAAAAATCTACCCGCCAGCCGAGCGGGTGGTTGTGATTATTTACCCGCCCGACTCAAATGGCGGGTGGTAATTTCGAGCCCAGGAACAACCAACAGGGTCTAGTAACAACCAGCATGACCTAATAACAACCAGCAGGGACTAGTAACAACCAATAGGGACTAGTAACAACCAACCAGTATGATGTAGTAACAACCAGCAGGGCTACATAACAAAATAACCTAGCTGGGGTTTAGCCAGAGCAGACGTGTGTATCATCATGAGATGGGGGTTTACCAACCGCAGAGTATTCCTACTGAATTCATTAATCACACACACAATACCTGCTTAAGTCAATACAATCAAGTTGGTATGATGCTATAATCAGTGATAACTTGATACATGTGAAGGGTACTCGTGGATGTACATCAGTCTTCACTGAACTCACTCTACACAGAATGTCAGGTGAAATACAGCAGACAAGTAAAGCTCATCTCACAGAAACCCTCACCTTACCCAAACATACTTCAACACAAACATGGCTCATATTTTCCTTCATGTATTGTCTGAGATAAAGACAGACTGTTTGGCAGGATGTAGAACATACAGGTTGCTCTCATGAGCAAATCTCATGAAAACTGGCGTTCCAATGGACAGTAACTATACAGGCTTCTCAGGTGCAAGCAAAGTTGCTTAATCATTGGAAACTTTGCACCATGAAGTGCACTGGCTGATAGTGAAACGTGATTCATCAGAGAACACTCCAAGCAACATGGATCAGTCATGTATTGCCTTGAGAACTTATCACACACACAAAGAGTGTCTCAATACACACACACACCACACACCCAATACCACACACCCACACACCCCAGTACACCACCACACACACACACACAGTACACACATATACACACACCACACACCCAGTACACCACACATCCAGTACACCACACATCCAGTACACCACACATTCAGTACACCACACATCAAGTACAGCACACACTCAATACACCATACCAAATACACAACACACCCAATACACAACACACCCAATACACCACACACCTAATACACCACACCCACACCACACACACCCATACACCACACACCCCAATACACCACACACAATACACACACACACCCAATACAACACACACCATATACACACACACAATACACACACACCCAATACACCACACACAGACACCACACACCCAATACACCACACACCCAATACACCACACACCCAATACACCACACACCCAATACACCACACACACCCAATACACCACACACCCAATACACCACACACCCAGTACACCACACACACAGTACACCACACACCCAGTACACCACACCCCAAATACACACACACCCACACCCACCACACACAGTACACCACACATCCAATACACCACACATCCAGTACCACACACCAGTACACACACAATACACCACACACCCAATACACCACACATCCAATACACCACACACACAATACACCACACACACACCACACACCACACACCACACACAATACACCCACACACCACACACACAATACACACACACACCCACACACACCCATACACCACACACCAATACACCACACACCCAAGTACACCACACACACACCCCCAATAATACACACACACCCAGTACACCACACCAACAACACACCACACACACACCAATACACCACACACCCAGTACATACACACACACATCCAGTACACCACACCCACCATCCACACACCACACCCAAGTACACCACACACCCCTACACACACACCAGTACACCACACACCCACACACCACACATCCACCACATACACACACCCAGACACCACCACCAGTACACCACCACACATCCAATACACCACACACCCAATACACCACACACCCAGTACATCACACATCCAGTACACCACATACCCAATACACAACACACCCAGACACCAAGCACCCAATACACCAGTACATAACACACACAATACACCAGACACCCAATACACCAGACACCCAATACTGGACAGCAAATGAACAGTGATTTAAACAGAGTAGCTCTTTTGAACCAAGTGGAGCCTTCGCTCCCTCTTGGTTCTTGAGGATGGCCCCGCAAATGTAGAAAATTTGATCATAAGACCTTACCTTCACGATGTCCACTTGATGTAAATAGTCCAATTTAATAAGCAATCAGTATAATGCATGGTAAATGAGTCTCAGCAAGGGCAATAACTTGTGAATATGCATAATCGCCTAAAATGTGGGAGGCGATTAACTTTTACAACTTTATTCCAATATGGCGGTGAGATTGCACAACGTTAGTCGGTTGTAAACGGACTTGTTATGATGCTGAATAAAGGAGAGGTAAAGTCATTTAGGTCGGAAAGTTATAAGGTATAAATTGAATCACCTGTGAAATGTATTACTACGACATCATGCAAGAGACCCGTTGTTGGCTACTACCAGAATTCGGACATATCAATTAAATTCAGTCAATACTCTCATCGTTGGTGGCTTTAAATTCTTCTCAGTACGTATTTTTAACGTGATAAGTGATGATAAGTTAACTATGTTTGTCAATCTATCGATAAAAGCGGGTTTTCCTGTTGGATCAACAAGGTAGTACCCGTTCGACTGTTGGTCTATTAAAGAGCTGAGCGGACATGTCACTAACACAACCGATCTCTCAACATGTATGCGCTAATCCTTACCGCCAAGGTATGAAGTCACCTGCTCTTTGCCGTTGCATGTCTTAATTTATGAAAGCCTATAGGCTATACCAGTCTACTTGACGTCAAAACAGAAAGCAGTCAACTTAGACACAAAAATTACTTGGCATACCTCGTCTCTATATTCCGAAGTGACAATAATATCCCAAATACACTGTTCTATACTACATAGCTCTATATCATGCGTTGTTAAACAAAAATCAGAGCTACAAGCAATTCCGCAATTGCTTGTTTCGGGAAGTAATGTCTTCTATGAACTTCCGAGTGTTGATGTACTGCCTGAACATAACGTACAATATAGTCTTCTTCCGCCAAACATAGAGCATGATTCGGACAATGTTTTGAGGTATTTAGTGATAAACTGTATTTTCTATATTTTTGGGGATGTATATCGTAATCAATATAAAGCGATTTTATAGATTGCAATAACATTTTCAGAAGGTTAATAAGCAGGTAGATTACTACGCTTCATTGATTGGTAGCGCTTTGGAAACCGCTTTGGGAACAACCGATGTATCATAACGTTCCAGCATTTTGGTAAAGCAATGTCTATAAATTGTGAGACTGATTAATTTATCTATTAAACCACGGCTTGTGACAGGGCCATTAGTAACTATACATTATTATTTCTACATTCTTATAATTATGAAGATAATCCAAACACGTAGACTTAAGATAATGTGTACCAGCTTGAATCGTAGTGGGATCATTTGATTTTCCAGGGAGCATCTGTAATCGGTTTGTTGGTCACCCCATCTGTGTAATATATCGCCCAAAAATGGAAACATCTGGTGATGTTCCTCATGTCCAAGCCAAATTTATCACTAAAATCAAGCAGTGAGATGTGTTTTATGCTATTCTGTGGAAGAAAACACTAACTGTTATATATTGAAGCGTCCTAGCGTTTTTATCATCCAAATTGTATATGTTTGTCTCTAAAATATTCTATTATCGCTCAATCATGAGGCCCAAACGATTCGGACTAACATGCCTAGCTTGAAGGCTACTTTACATGATAATTGTGCACTTAGTTATTCTATAATATAAAATCGTGAGTCAGCAGTAGCCCTCCTAGCGGTATTGTAATAATCGGCTACAGTAAACTGCTACAGGGGCCAGAAGATAATGCCTTGAGGGACGCCTGGAGTTAGCCCTACAAGACGTCTGCGTAGACGTCTTACCGTTTCTCGAAACAACGCAACGCGAATATTTTTAGATCGATTCAGACAACTACCAACACCAAACATACACAAGTGATGGAGTTATAAAATGCAATGATGTTTTACGGACGATTTTATCCCTTTTCGGCGGGGGATTTCATCCATGGTAATTATTTATAGTTTGATCAATTTGGGAAGCGGTAAAAAGTCAGAAACAAGGAACATGTTTGTTTACAAGTTCAAGACCACATGCACTGCGCATGCACAGAAAAACGACGACTCATGCTAAGCCCGGGGGGGGGGCACTTAAGTGTAAAGATATAGTATACATGTGCCGCACGAAGGGGGTGGTCTTTTCAACATCTTGACTTTTACGACGGGTTAGACATTCGCATAATACCTTGTACGATGGAGTATACTCTTTCTCATTCTCAACGAGTACAACGGGTACGGGTTTTCGAGGTCCCGCGGCACACCCCTATCCGAGTTAGGGTAAGTGCCCCCCACTTGGGATACTAAGGCAATGCGGGAAATCGCGAGAATTAATAGTTTCCAAAATGGCAGACTTCGTATCGCGATTTGTTCGGAAACGAACTATCGATGGCATTTATTGAAGAATAGCGTCGAGTGGTGGTAAGTTTTTTGGAGCGAAAGGTCTATTTTTTGTAAAGGCTCTTGATATATGTTATTTTCTAGGTGCGAAATATAGCCCTTCAACCCAAACGAGATCTCGCCGACTTGTGTTTGATGAACTCTTCGTAACGGTATAAATTCATGTTACCGTTACGACCGGAGCTAACCTGGAGTAGGCTTATACGTGAGACAATGTTATTTAGAATACAGTGTCCCGCCTTAAATTTGGCATTACATTGCATGATTGATTATTGATATTTCACATTGTTATGTACAGAGTGTTGGTGAGATAATCTCTTTGAAAATATGATTCCGGAAACAAACCCAAATTTGACTTAAATAGCTCTGACAGTGTTCAGTGCCATTTAGATATCGCTTAGAAAATAGGCAGTCAGAGTGCTCAAACCTGGCGTGTAATCTGAATGGATGCAACTAGGGTTCATTGCTCCAATGAGGCGCTTGCTTTGAGTACCTCAAGCCTCTCAGATTTTTCTGGCCACTTCATTCACGATCTCGCCAGAAGTGATTGCATGAGCTGAAGAAGATGTTGTGACAGTGGCATGCGGTAAAATATGGAAATATAATGTAGTCATGGTGGGAAAAATACTCGGCCAGATGTGCAGTTATGCCCAAACTTTGACCATTCACCAAAAGTGAGGAAGCCATTGCTCACATAGTTATTATCAATTGCTTTTTTCATTTTAAACTAATCAAACTGTGTTACTGTGTGTGTGCAGTTTGTCAGTGCCAAGCTCACCCTTCTCAATCCCAGCTACAGTTGGTGTTCAGGAGTTGGACTCTTTACTGAACAGCTTACTTCTCCAAGGTTCTCTCCATTGAAATGATAATGTTCTCTGCATAGTCAAAAACTTCATAATTGAAAGCAGATTTTAAGTGTTGCTAATTGGCCAACTTATTTTGCAGATGGTCTTGTTCAAAAGGCACTGAATCTTGACTTCCTGGTGGCAGGAGAGTTTCTCAGACAACCGCTTGATCAGCATCTCCAACAGAAAGCCATTTCTACTGTAAGATTCAATCCCATAGCTATCAGGCCTCGCAGCCAAGTCTTTTAATGTATCAAAGACTTCAGTGTGGACATATTTATATATGTATGTATGTTGGGGGAGGGTGGTGGTGCATATTTATACATGTGTGGGGTGGTGGGCTGTGTGTGTGCTGGCATTTTTTTGGGTGTTTTTTTGGTTTGTTTACATCAAACTCACATTTTACTGAAGTTCATGTTCAGCCAAGTAAAATTCATGTTGTGGTTCCGGAAACACTGAAATACATAACAGGGTAGGTAGGTAGGTAGGTAGGAAAATTATTTTGTCATATAGAACTTCGGTGTCATTTCTTTACATGTAAGTTCCTTATTGAATAGAGTTTTTGCACTCTGTTTCCACCCTAATATTGGAATTCATCAATATTCAACTATACACAATTTGCATAATGTTGGATAGAACATGTGTTTCATACGGAATCCTGTTGACTAGACATGAAACTATATGAATGAAATCCTCTAAACTTATATGTTGCTACATTGTCAGAAAGATGCTCGGTCATCGAGCTCACCATTCAACCTTGTACGGTTTACATAGGGCTATGCTTCTCATAGGGACGCATGCACACAGGAGAAAGTCCAGCAGCCAAGCATTCTCCCCACAATTGAAAGACTGTTTTGTATGATACCAAACAAGAAAGTCTCCTTGAAAAGAGGCCTTAGCATCAATTGCCTACTAATTTTATTCTGACTGAGGTGACAAGGGTCAGCAGATTTTTCTAGGGTTGGTCTGGTTACCAGAACCACAACATTCATTTCACTATTAAATATGGTGTTGATGTGTATTGCAGGAGACAGTGGTTGAGATTGAATATGTAGAGAAGCACCCAGCTCCGGAACCAGAAGATTTTATTGTTCACGATGACTGGGTCTCAGCCCTACAAGCCCAACAGGACTGGTACGAGGGATGCTAATGGATTATATATTTCATTTGGAAGTATCAAATTGGGTTTCAGTGGAATATTTTTTGATTTTAACAACATGAATGTCATCTGTTTCAGCATATTAACGGGTTGTTATGACAACACAGTTCGTATTTGGAACACAGAAGGGGAATTGTTGCTCACCATCCCTGGTCACAGTGGACCTGTCAAATGTGTCGCCTGGCTCAGAAACGGTGCTTCTTTCTTTATTATATTAATCCAGGGAGCATTAATTGAAGAATCAAATGTCTACTCAATTGGGATAGCTGTTGTTCACCTTCTCATTTTGGCTGTTGTCCATTTCAGAAGATGGAGAGCCACTCAAGCAATTCATTACCGGGTCACATGATGAGACAGCACTCTTATGGCAATGGAATGAACAGTCAAACTCATTAGAATGTGTCAATTCATGTCGAGGTCATGCTGGCAGTGTGGATTGTATTGCTATTAACCCATCAGCCACCAGGGTAAATGGGAATTATTGCTGTATTCCAATTAAATATTCTACCCATTCCTTGGCCTGACAACATCAGTCTCAAAGATGAATATGCTCCTTTTGCGTAATGGTTCATGGTCATTGCCAGTCTGTTAACATCAGAATTGGACATTTCCCTATTTTGTAAATTTCAACAGCTGATCAAGTTTACTGATATTTTAAATGAATTGCCATTTGTTGATGTGATCACACACAATACTCTTCCTAATCGTATGGAATCTGGTAGTTTTGTAGTGGTTCCTGGGACAAGATGCTGAAAATCTGGTCTGCTGGTGAGTGACAAGTCGTCGATGTTATCACTGTTTTCTTTCCTTATAACTTGAAAGTCAATTTCTATTTGACTGTCTGTGACAGTTCCACAAGCCGACGAGAGCACAGAACAAAATCCTGCAAAGAAAAAACGAACAGAAGACCAAAAAGTTCCTGTCCGGGTTAGCTGAGATTGAATCCATGTTGTTTCAGTCATTGAATCAGCACCACTCTACAATATTGTGTGAAATATTAGTCTTGTTCCAGTTTGGGACTAGTCAAGCTGATTTTGGGAGGAGGGCAGGTCCAACAAATAACCTTGCTGATATCAAGATTTGATGAAATTACAGATCCAAACTTCCCTCCTTCAAATGTGCTTATCTTTCATTGTATGCAACTGTGTTTGACAGGTTCCCCTATTGACATTATCTGGTCATACAGAGGGAGTGTCAGCGGTTACCTGGATCAGCCCACAGGAAGTACTCACAGCATCCTGGGATCACACCTTGCGAATCTGGGACATAGAACAAGCTGCCCAGAAATCCTCTATCGTAAGGAATGATTCGACATTATAAGTATTATATGGCATTTCGATGTCTTGCATTATGTTCAATAATCTTCTATGGTGTTGGCTGTATTTTCTAAGTGGCGTTTTTGGGATTTGTTTCTAGAATGGAAGTAAAGTATTCCTCGATGTGAGTTCATCGCCCCACGAGTCTTTACTAGTCACAGCATCAGCCGACAGACACGTGCGCCTCTACGACCCCAGGGTCACAGGTCACCACCCTCTTTACATGACCTTATCACTGCATTCCTTGCCATGGAATTTGGAGCAATTGGCATATATAATATTCACAGTTCAGTAACAATTTCATTCATGTCTACTTCCACCTCAGCTTCTGCAGCTCTGGTTCCGTGATTTATGTGGGTGGTTCGTGTGATGTTGTATACAGATGGGGCTGTTGTCAAGTGTACCTTCACCTCTCACACTGCCTGGGTCTCTGGTGTCGCTTGGTCCCCTACACAACAACACCAATTCATTTCCGGTTCCTATGATGGTCTCCTTAAATTATGGGATATCCGCAGGTAAACTCAATAGAATATTTATATTCCCAATCGAACTTTCCACCACAACTTGGCCGAACAATCTCCCAGAACAATCTCCCAGAACAGTCTCGCCCTGCTTTTCTACCATACTATCCTATCTGATAGCAGTGGACTTGATAAAATAACACCATCCACCTTGTTGATTTTAGTGTCCTTTTCAATGATGGTTTGCTTTGTTTAGTGCCAGTGCCCCCCTGTATGATATGAGTGGTCACACAGACAAGATTCTGGCTGTTGATTGGTCCATGCCACAATATCTGTTGAGTGGCGGGGCAGATAACCATGTCAAGGTGTTCCGCTCCAGTGAGTACGCCAACACGAGGCCGGCCAACGATTGATGGAGTTCCTTCTCAACTCATCCAGCAACCCAGCATGCGATAAGACTTGTTGACAGACAAGCTGCTTGTGTTGAGCGTATAATGTGAATGACATTGTTTTAGAAGTTTGGACCACAGCCCTACTTAATGAAGAACATACATTAAGTCGACTTAAGTGTAATTTTTTGGCATTAACTGAAGAAGTATGTTTACAGGACTTCTCCTAGGCTTCTGTTACCAGGAGCCAGGCATAAGAACTCATACATAGCATAAAAAATGTGTATTTTGTGTACAGACCCAAGTTGTACCATAATACCATGCACACATATAAATGATATACACAGACAAGCATAAATATAACTTATGATGACCCTTCAGTCAGAACCATTTACAAAGTGGACAACAGCAACATAGAGACCAAGAGAAATGAGACTTTCACCATGACAAGACTAGCTGTTCAATTTGGTACAATCATATCTATAGAATTAAGCTTTAAGAATCAAGGATATCTAAATTATGATGATTTGATGAGATAATTTAG
This sequence comes from Urechis unicinctus, assembly GCA_034190875.2. Lineage (NCBI taxonomy): Eukaryota > Metazoa > Annelida > Polychaeta > Xenopneusta > Urechidae > Urechis > Urechis unicinctus. The sequence goes on along the minus strand of CM067349.1, from coordinate 66,055,392 downwards.
GAAGATTTCCCTAACATTTCTGAGCAATCGAGTTTTGTTAATTCATAAGCGCCGTTTTCGACAGGATCTGTTCTTTTCTTCGCGTTCTCGTTTTTCCCAACTGAACCAGGGTAGGCTGAATTCCCTGTCATATGACACACCAACATAGGATGATTGCAATAACAAGACGGACTTCAATGTGATGCCATGGAAGACAGCCTTAATGTGTGGATTTCATCAGATATCAAACGTCCACCAAGTCAATATCAAACGTCCACCAAGTCAATATATCAAACGTCCACCAAGTCAATATATCAAACGTCCACCAAGTCAATATATCAAACGTCCGCCAAGTCAATATCAAACGTCCGCCAAGTCAATATCAAACGTCCGCCAAGTCAATATATCAAACGTCCACCAAGTCAATATCAAACGTCCACTGAGTCAATATCAAACAAACTTCTTTACTTACTGCCTAGGCAGTCGGGGAATAGGGCGACCAAATGCAGAGACAGAAACTGTGTCCTGTACTTCTATGTATAAAGCTGGGAAGTCATATGAAGAAAACAAGTAGAGTCGCAACAATACACACAATTAGTGACATATTTGTTCACAGTCGAAGTTGATCAATTTATCTAACATCATTAAACATCTCTTCAAGAAAAATTACATTTGTTAACGCCCTCATATTCGGGTTATAGCTGAACAATTTGAGAGAAAAAGAGGTACCGTCATGTGGGTTGGGTAGGAAGGTGGCAATATGTTTGGAGGTGCTTGAGACAGAAGCCTGTTTGGTGAGTTGTAGCTTCTCTCGTTGTCTCTCTTCTCTCATTCGCTGCATGTCCCACCTAAAAAACACATCGGTAAGTTTGTTCAGAGTAATGTAATATATTTGTAGGTTTTCTCTAATGAAGTTAGTGCATAGGATCACACCGTTTGCGCCTCTTTTCTTCTGTCTCTGGTTTTTGGTGGCGCTTGAGATAAATCTCATCATCAAGATTCTGAAACAGAAAATGATATTTATTGTTCCAGGAAACCTTCCATTATTCGGTAGCTTAGGTCAGCTTGTTGATTACCACACACAAACCATACCTCGGTCCCTTCCATCTGATAGCCTCTTGGTATCTGGACAATTTTCCATTTTGGGACTGAAACAATAACAGAACTTCCAATGTGATGCTTCACCAACAGTACACAGAAAAATGGCCTTCCATCTGTTTAGTAATTATACCCAAAATTAATCCATAATTGTGATGAGAAGGCATAAGGAGCTCTAGTCTCAATGCACCTTGAACCCCGGAGTCGGTTACATCCACTGTTTTCTCCAGACCTAATTCACAAGGTTCTGCGCTATCCACGTACATGTGAACTGGATATAAATGTTCTGTCCTCTCAGTTTTTTTATCGTGACTGCCAGCTATACGAATATTCCTAGGTTTGCCAAAATGGAGAGGGACATGGGATCGATTGAGGAGGCGATCTCGCTTAGTTCTCTGGCAAACAGCAGTGATGAATGTCTGTTTGTTGATTTGTTTCAACTGCTGTAGTTTCTCGTCCTGTTCCCGGATCTGCCAACGATGAGATGTCATCTTTGGTTTCGGTAATTGTAGCGAGTCAGATTTTGCAACCATAGATGTTTCATTGTCACTTTCCTCAGCTGGTTTAAACCGTTTGGACAAATTCTGGGGAACTAAGGAACCTCTCCTGAAGCAAAGGGTGAAATCATCAGTTTTAAAGTGATGGTGTATTGCAACAAGAATCATAGAATTCTGCAGTGAAAAAAAACCATGACAAAGACAAAGGTAAACTCATATTTGTATGGGATTTGTATAATTGCTATTTTTTTAGTAGAGTCAACCAAATATATCACAAGGTTGGTGCTATAAGACATGACCTGAAAAAGTACAAATTCACCTTTTGCATGATCTAGATACAGGGCCTTCACTTTTAGGTCTTGCCGGGGACGCAGCTTGATCTCCTGCAGGTGATACCTGTCGAGGGCGAGGTGCTGTCATGCTGTGCCGCATCACTCCCATGCGACGTTCCATGCGCTCCACACGGCATCTCAACTATACCATCAACCATCAAAATTCTTTATGGTTGTTTCAATCTGAGTGCTGTACCCAATGCAATGTCTGGCTGTAAAGTTTGTTCGAGTGTTTATTTTGCTGTTTTTCCGAAAGTTTTGTATCAGTCTTCTTTGTGTGTAGAATTATCTGTGTGAATTATTGGTTTATATCCTTCTACATGCATACAAGTATAAAAATTGGACGAATATTTCATGATCGTGTCAATATTGTTGGTTTTCTTTCCCCAGTCACAATAACAAAGGAAGGCAGGTCAAAACGAAACCATCAAATACGCAGGTCAGCAGTCAGTAGCTAGACAGTAAAATGGCCATGTGCAGCTGATACAATGTGGGTCCTAAAAAGGAGAGAAATAAAGCTGTTCAACAGCAAATAGACGTTACTCACGACCAGAGAAAACACATTTCGGCCATTTCTAGCGATTTGTTCCTATCTTAATTCTAAGTGGAGTTTGAATTCATATTGCTGAAAATGTTCATAACGAACCTTATCTTTCCAAATATTTGGGGAATTTGCAACCCAGGTCGACGGACGTAAAGCTCTCGTCATGAAGGATAATAAGGAGGGTATAATGGCGGATCTTCCTTGGGGATTCAAACCGCAAACGCTGAGCAGACGAAAAACGGCGTCATGTTGATGTGACCTAGTTACTAAACATAGCTACCACGTGCTCACAACACGTCACGTGACCAAGCACATGCTCAAAAGCCAATCACACCGCGGGAAAGACGTCATGTCAAACCTGAGCTAGCAATAGTTGTTGATCTCAAATGTTTTGCTGATGAATTAAGGACATGGATTGACAAGAAATCATGGCCGCCCTCAAAATCAAGTTAAAATAATTCAAAGCCAATGCGATACAGAAATAAGAACGCAAATTCGTTGTGAGTTTGTAAAACCGATTCAAACATTGGTTTGGTCAACATCGACTATGTCAGCCATTTTGTCAAAATCTTTCAGGAGGCAGATTATCATGAGTCTTTTGAAAATCACGTCATTCAAAATGTCAGTCAGAAAAATGCAAGGCATACTTTCATTTAACTTATACTGTTACTGATACACCAACATAAAAGCAAAACTCACAGCATTTTTCTCTTGCGTAAGTGCTTTCAGCTGAACATCTTTAGCGATAATACTCTCTTGCTGTTGTTGAATGAGGTCTAAATGCAATAGCAGCAATTCTTTGAGGTGTCGCGTTTCCTGGCAGTCGTCACGATGGGGCTTGGGCTGGACACAAGTGAAATCTGACAATACCTTTTCCGGGATGACAGAATTAACATCCATCATCACTATGAAAAGATCGGTGTTCTAGACATTCGTCCGAGTCCGTTGCCGATGGTTGTTAATTATTGCCAAGTTCAGGGACAAGTCATTATTTCAGAGAAATTGCGGCACGAATAAGGCGCGATAGGAACAGACTTACACCCGTTCTGATTACCTTAACGGATCACTAATTATCTGTGATAATTTAAGAGGACAGATCGATAACTGCAATGTAAGTGTTCAATTTAAGCAGTTCCTAACATCAACGTCATGCTTTCGTAAGTTTGCGGGGGTGACGCAAGTAAAATATGGAGCGACACTTTTTTGACCCTGCTAGTATCCTACGATCGAGTCACACGTCATTAGACGAAGTTTCATGTTCATTCTTAAATTATCTCATATAAAGGTAAGTAAGCTATTTTGACACGTGGCTTGATATGTTGTTGTTTGATGAGCGGAGGATGCGCGGTGGGGGCAGCTATCTTGGATTATGATAACGACTTGAAAAAAGTTTCCTGACAAAGATGTCTCTGCAAATTGTCACATGGTGTCAGAAGGGCTCAGAACATGCAGATTGAAGGCCGAAGGGGGTTGTGTGTGTGCGTGTGTGTGGGAGGGGAGGGTGTGTGAGTTGTGGGGGGGGGGGGTAAGTCAACTTCCCATCCTGCTCTCGCAAAAGTAGGAGCTAGTCAGAGGTGTTGCGCGAAACTGGCGGCAGTTGAGAGCTACGTATCTTGACCGCTCAATCGCACTCTCCATGGCAGACATGTTTGACGCAATGCTAACATAACGAATCCCAGCCTGCGCAGAAGCCGATGCGCAGGTGATCGCGATCAATCGGTGACATCGGTTTCAGAGCGTCGTAGTTCCTCTCCTGTTTGGGGAGGGATTGATTACACGGGCTGCATTACGACATGACAATGCCGAGATAGACATTTCGGCGATCATAATGTTTTTCGTGCTGTTCGGTCTTAGGGGAGTGAAAGAAACATCCCAGTCGTTCATGTCTAACAAGCGGAAATAAACCGATGTGAGCCGAACAGAGCTGTTGACAAAGACTTTGTTTGATATCAGCGAATCAGCTGTTCTCGGAGTTAGAGATTACATACTTTATATATATCCAAGGTGCTTGAAGCTACTGCTATGTCCCCACCCCCACCACACATACACATACTCTTACACAACACACACACACTCACACACACACATAGGAGTGTACTGCGTTTGGAAAGTCATGTCCTTCCTTTTTAGGTTTTACAAACTTAATCCATCATGATGCCGATCAAGGATTTCCGCACGTTCAGTTCGATAATGTTGTAGTGCTGAGGCAACCCTGCCTTGTGAGGCGTTGGAGTTTTGGCTGGGCGATGGTCATATGAAGGAGGCCGTTCTGCGCAGTGTGCCGCGCATGCCCTAACAGAAACCGGACGGCGCTACGACCGAACTGAAAAGAAGTGCTTGCAATTGGCCTCAGTCTAGAACGTGTTGAAACTCTCTGTATATGTGCTGCTGTATATAGCTGAGGCGGAAACACATCATAAGCCATCGGAGATCACCCACGAGAGAAGTCCGCTGGCTGCAGGTAAAAGACTACCAGGTACACTCAGCAGGGCAGTGGGACAAAACTGAACGACAACTTTACACGGAGAACGCGAAGAGAGTAGCACCAACCGGGACCTGGACTTCTCAAAAGAGCGGCTAGATCTGTCCCATAAATACACCCAGAATGTATTCTGACCTGTGTCCACTTATGAACATTAGTTTACATAACAAGGGTGGCCTGATGAGAAGAAACATGTCCATCTGCATCGTCACGACCTCCTCTTCGGGAGAGGCCGTGAATGAAATGACCCGAAAATCCTGAGCGACTCACAGTACTCAAAGTGAGCCGCTCATTGGAGCAATCAACCCTAGTCGCATTCAATCAGAACGCGTGTTACGTTTTGAACACGGAACACGAATTCGTTTACTCTTATCCGTTTTTCGTAGAAGCATGTGAAAAATGTTGTTAATTTTTGGAGCCTGGCGGTCAGAGGCAGGAGGTGATAAAAAAAAAGCTGCACTTCAGTCGTTGTGACACCCAGAGGATGTCAGGCAGGTGCATGTCTTTATGGCACACAGAGGATGTCAGGCAGGTGCATTTCTTTATGGCACACAGAGGATGTCAGGCAGGTGCATGTCATTGTGGCACACAGAGGATGTCAGGCAGGTGCATGTCATTGTGACATCCAGAGGTTGTCAGGCAGGTGCATGTCATTGTGGCACATAGAGGATGTCAGGCACGTACATGAAATGTTAAATTGGCCTAAGATCCAAGCAGACACAGAGTACAATGTTAGCTGATGTGACACATGCCACGCAGCAGCAAGCAGCCCTCATCGGCGGCTCCTCTCAAGATCTACCGCTTGCGACTTGATGTTAGTAGAAGGAGTTCACAAGTATGGCATCCATGTGTGGCGATACCGTCCCGCCAAGGAAGTTTTAACTTTTTGACGACCGATTTCTTGTTCGAGGATGTCAGCTATCATTGGTTGGTTTTGGTCTTGTCATTGTCTTAAGCTATGGCATAACACCGGTTGCAGCAGCTGCAGTACTTTGTTTTTTTATTTCTGATCTTTACAAGGTTTGTTGATGATGTTCACCCCAAATACTGGTGCAATCTTGATTCTGCTTTCTATTGTTATAATTTGTGATGATTTCCCGTTTGGGTAGAATTTGTGAGGCTGTATTGAGGAATTCTAAGGAATTTAGAATGAATTGCTCTCTATCTCAAAACTGTGTGTCTGCTGACGTCTTTATATTTAGGGATTAGGGGGGAAACAATGGAGCGGGTCTGTCGAGTGTTCTCGATCACACCAAAACATGGGATATTTCGACGTTTGAATATGGATTATAAACTTATCTAAGGGAAATCCGGAATACCACAACAAAAGTTTATATCATTTTGTTTTTGCCCACAAAAATCAACAAGTCTCTTTGATCGTTGGAAATGGTCGATTTCGACGCTTGGAATTTTCAAGCGTCATTCACTCTAAATTTGTCGAGTTTTCGATAGTGTTGGTGCTTTTTATCATTATGTACGTAGATAAACAAAACTAGTACGATGGTTAAAACAGTTTATTGCTGATATTTTTATAATATTAACATAAATTCTAACCTTAATTAATATGCTACGCAAGCCTTACGTCACCAACCGGAGGTAACTTAAAAATCTTACTCAGCTAAAGCAACCGTTATTTCCATATGAAGTTTCGCGCAGCGCGATTTATTGAAACTAAGGGCTTAAGAAAAATTGTCCCCAAAAAAAAGTCCCATAAGTTTTTCCTAGAAGTTTCATGGAATCGGGCCCGGATCAAATTACTAGCCTGGGGCAATTTTATCATTTTGTGTATTGTAGCCCAGATAAAGGTGTTCAATTTAGGAGGATAGGGCAATTTCAGATGATCCAAAACTGTCGCCGAATGGACACCAATACCTAAACTTGCGCTTAATATGTTAATCATTCACAACAGCTCAACGTCATATGATGCCTATAATCCACGTGACAGAAACTCACCACCTTATTGGTTAGTGCGGTTTTGCCGCGTTTGTCACAGGATGGCCTCCAATATCTAGCGCTTATATATCGATGACCATCGGCTTATCTTAACCTTTGTAAATTAGACCTGTATTCTGCAAACCTTTTTAAGTGGTTCAAGATTGTTTTTGCTACGTATTATACCTTACAATATAGTATTTTTTGATAAATAACTGAATATTAACTATTTATTCAAGCATCCGAATCCTCCATGGTCGGGAAATTCGGACGCTCGAATCCAGCTGATTATGTCCACCGCTTTGTATGAGATAGATTGTTCATGATCACCTTATTTACCAAACACTTATCAATATACCCACTAGCACGCATGGATTGTTAATGTTAATGATTGTTAATGTTAATTATGTGAATAATAAAACACGCGCATTCTGACAATTCTTACTATTCATTAAACCCCATGCATTGCCAGGTCCGTAAGTACTTAAAGTTCTCCCGAGATTGATTGTATTTTTTTGAGTTTTTTTATGTCCAATGCGCTATGGTCACAATATGTGTTTTTTTATGAGTAAAGCACCATCGAACTTTTGGTTGTGACTAGGTAATATATCATGCATCAATGTTTAAGATGGAAGACCAATATTGTCCAGATGTCCATGTACACTGCACTGAAGGGCGTTTACTGGGGATGTAGCCGCGCACGACGGTAATATAAATAAACGTCGAGGGCGTTTACTGGGGATGATGCATTTGCCAAAAACCAATCTTACCTTTTCGAGGAGGGTGACTTAATTAAAATGATTTTCGAATAAAGGTGCATTATATTGTTACTAAATTTTATGTCATTACAAAGAAGCAATACTTGTCAATTTACATCATACGTTCAAAGATTAGAACGATCATCAACGTATATCACATGATGTAGGCATATACTCATCACGTAAAATAATCATAGTGCTTTCTGACATAAAATGCTCTTTAATTCAGTTCACGTATATGTATAGATATATATATATAGATATATATATATATATATAGAGAGAGATATATAGATATAGAGATAGATAGATAGAGAGATAGAGATAGAGATAGATAGATATCAGATATATATATATATAGATATATATATATAGAGACATACATGATATATACAGACATACATACATATATATACATATACATACATACATACATACATACATACATACATACATACACATACATACATACATATATATATATATATATATATATATATATATATATATATATATATATATATATATATATATATATATATATATATTATACTTAAATTTTTGCTCATGTGCGCTCCTTCGTTATAGGAACATGTTGCTGCTTTTAGTTGCTTGAGTGGGGAGTAGAGTCCAGGAGTACAGTTCTGTTGTTATTGAGGTTTAGGTTATAGCTATTTAAACTCTCGTCTCTTTGCTAGTCAGATGAGCTAGATTTCCGCATATCATAACATCCTCCCAAACCATAGTTAAGTTGAACTTCCCACTGTTCAATCAATTTTGAATGAGCTAGATTAATATCATAACATCCTCCCCAACCATAGTTTTGAACTTCCACTGCTCAATCAATTTTAAACTTTACCTTTGCATTAGGAAAATTGATTAAGTTTAAACTTTTTGAATTGAAGATGGGAAAAAGCGATTATACTTGAATATGGTGACATGGTGAAATAACCTATTTGAAAGGACAGAAATTACTTGAATGCCATGAAAATTTTTGGTGAATCTGTTTGGTTGTTTCATGGAAATGAGCTGCCGTATTGGGTTCGCCAGGTGTCGCTTGAGGTTGAGGGGAGATATGTGTCATCCGACGCAAGCCGCTTGGTGTCTCCACTGTATCCCTGGTCAGGAAGACGTAAGCTTTGTCTTACAAGGCGTTGGCGCGTCGGGTGAAGGCGCTATCTCCCTCTTGTATGGCGTAAATATACCTGGGAACAAATGAACTAACGGCAGCGATCAGTGTGTCTTGATAATGTGTGACATAAATTATATAAAAGCAAAGAAATATACTTAGTGCTTAATGTGGTTAATGTGTGTGAGTAACTTGTTTGTAATATCATGACATCAAACTAAATATAGGTGTGTTAAGTGAAGATACATTTTAAAATGATTTAATGTTAATTTGCGTAGGGAGATTGAATGCGTAGTAAGGAGTTAAGTAGTGGTTCAAGATGGAGAGTGTTGTTTGTGGAGCGTGGTGTCGAATCTGAGCGACGTGGGGGTGGACGAGATTTTTGCGTGGATACTTCCGAATTTAAGTAACGAGGCGGCTGGTGGGGAGCGTTGGTCGACGGAACTAGCTCTGCAAGTGGTGTTGTGTGAGGTGGGTGTGTATAAGTGGATATTGCGAGTCGATGGCCGATCCCTGTGCGTTTACGCATTAATTACGCGATTTACTAGAGTCGTTACCTTTTGGACGTAGTCCACCGTGGGCGCACCAAAGAGTCCTCTGGACATTTTCCCTACAAATCCCAGTAGAGCCCTCCTGAGACTGGCTCGGTCGTTGGTGGGAAGGGGGCGTCCAGAAGAGCATCTATGGTGTGCTCCTTAGAGTGCATGATGTTGAGAATAATCGAGAACTGAAAAGTACTGAGGTTTGTTCTCATCTACACAATCTAACATTTCATCTAACCTGGGAATTCTAAGGACTTGAGGGATGGTTATCGCATTAAGACCTCTGTAATCAATTACATGTCTTGGACCACTAAAAGGGCCGGCGATGCCCAGGCACCATCATGAGCTTCCGCGATTAATCCTTGTTGGATTTGTTGTTCAAGGATTTTGTCTATTTCCTGTCTGCCCAGAGGAGCCATTATGTAGGGATACTTATGAACAAGAGTAGAGTCCGGGAGAATCTCAACTTTGCACGAGGTTTTATTGGTCATCCCTAATTCCTTGGTTATTAGATCGACAAAACAGTCGGAGAATTCTGCAACCAGGTCTTTAAGCTGCTGGCGCTCAATCTCACTAAGCTGAGACTGGCTCCAGTCCTACATTTGGTACATGGCTAGTAGTATCTTGTGAGGGCAAATGGCATGCATTCAATTTAACATCCTCACTTTCACCAGCATTCACAGTGTCATCAATTTTGTACTGGAAGGTTTCTACATCATGTTCCCAGCGATCAAATGTGGCAATTCTCTCACCCTTGTTAATGAATTTTGCAACAGGGGTTGTGTTAAACAATCTTACTGGCACGCAGTTGTCATTAACGGTTACTGCTGTGCGGGCCAACAGAATACCTTTAGCATTTAAATGCGGGAAAACTGAATATTCTGTTCTTTCGTTCTCGGTATTAAGAAAAGATTTCCTGCACATATAATTTCAGAAACATCCACAAGCGTCCACGCTCCCCATCCACAAGCGTCCACGCTCCCCATCCACAAGCGTCCACGCTCCCCATCCACAAGCGTCCACGCTCCCCATCCACAAGCGTCCACGCTCCCCATCCACAAGCGTCCACGCTCCCCATCCACAAGCGTCCACCCTCCCTATCCACAAGCGTCCACGCTCCCCATCCACTAGCGTCCACCCTTGACATGCTTGGCACATGTATTAGTAGATCATGTGATTTTCATAGGGCCTGGATTGCTCTGCCCGTAACCTGGTAACGTGGCGTTTTTAGCTTTTGACCACGAGTCGATGCTGTAATTTGGAGTGATCCATCATGGCGTCCAGACCCGTCCGAAGTATAACACCTATACTACCGCCCATTTCAAGTTTTGGATACCATGTTTGGATCCCTAGTAGCGGCTGCCATGTTTGGATCCCTAGTAGCTGCTGCCATGTTTGGATCCTTAGTAGCGGCTGCCATGTTTGGATCCCTAGTAGCGGCTGCCATGTTTGGATCCCTAGTAGCGGCTGCCATGTTTGGATCCCTAGTAGCGGCTGCCATGTTTGGATCCCTAGTAGCGGCTGCCATGTTTGGATCCCAAGAAGCGGTGGCCATATTTGGATTCCCAGTAGCGGCTGCCATGTTTGGATCCCTAGTAGCGGCTGCCATGTTTGGATCCCTAGTAGCGGCTGCCATATTTGGATCCCTAGTAGCGGCTGCCATATTTGGTTTATAATTCACGTTCCGCCCAAAATAAGCATTGGGACTAAACAAATGCCTGAGAAATAGCAGAACCGAGTGGATTTTACGGGTATCACGACAGAATTTAGATTATTTTTTTGATTTAATGTACCTTAAGATACATTAGTGCAATCGGTATCAGGAAATGCTTTACACGACAAAACAAACGAGGTAAGCTGTACAATATTTATTCAGATTGACCATCTTGGATATGACGTCACAAACCATTCGCGACATCACACGAGCAAATCTACTTGATTGTGGTGAGCGGGACAAATGCTACAGGTCCAAGTCATCAATGAAAGTCATCAATGATATCACAGACGTGAGTGGGGGTGGGGGGGGGGGGGGTCATGTTTGATGCTACATCATAATAAATACACGTGGATGTCGACAGGAAATGTAACAGAGCGATGCACTGAACTACGGCCCAAGAATACAACATCTAACCTCCCCTGACCTCAAACAAGGTCACTTTAGATAAGTGTTTGCAACTGTTACCATGAATTCGAAGGTTCAGATCGTATGAAAAATTTGCGCGAGGGAAAACCCCACAAAATCTGAAGCTGGTGAACAACGTTAGTAAAAACAATGATCTTAGAAGAAGTTGGAGCATCCGGGGTATGTGTAGCCAAATTAGCGACGTTTATATCCTAGTTAAGTGTCGATATACGAGCCTACAAGGCAAAATGAGCCGGCATTAATGAAGAACACATCAGGGTGAAATACAGTGCAACAGAAATATATCAGCAATATTAACTACAGAGGCGATCCAGAATATAGTTAGAAAAGGAATCGACTTGATTTGCTTCAGTTATATGCACGACATGGTTCGAAGTTGAAGCCATTTCATAAAGTTCTGTCATGTCTACAATCTGCCCAATAGCCGCCACGTACACCTCGGCCCCGCCGTACGCGGGCAGCACACTGGCTTTAAGACGGGTAGCTGCGGGTACAGTGTTGTTGGCGTTCACATTACTCCCCCCATCCGTTGCCAAGATGACGACGTTCGGCACGGTCGGTCTTTCTCCGGCTGCAGACGGCAGTAATTGGTCGCGCGCCAGCAGCAGGGCCTCCGCTGTGTTGGTCGAGCCGCCGTACTGTCTGCAGACCAACTCTTCGAGGATAGCAGCTTTGCTTTGGTACCGATTCAAGCGGAATCTCACCTGCGCGCGCGTAGAGTATTCGATGAGCGCCACTTGCACGTTTCGGAACCTCAACTCAAGACCTTCCACAACTTTCCTGAAGAATTCCAAGCTAATGCCACAAACGCTGTCTATACTACCGGATGTGTCAAGGATCAGAACGAGGTCGAGCAGTCTGGGACAATCTGAGGACAAACAAGTCAGGAAGTGGATCTAAAATCCAATACTGGACTGTAATAGCCCTCCCATTCCAAATAAAATTAACAATAACAAACGGTCCCTTCACAAGCTAGTCAATCTTTTATCGAATAAGACCACATTAATTAAAACTTTGGTGAAGGTTATCCACACAGCCCCGAAGGTCACATTACTTACAGCGGTCACAGACAGAGCCTGTATAGAAAATATCACATGCCGCGCACCGGAATGACTTGAAGCCATCCACACATCTGCCGCCATGGCCACAAGTGATGCCGCGACACTCGTCCACATCTGAAACAGCCACATCCAGCCTGAGCTTACAAGGGAGCTGGCAACAGCGGCCAGACGCGTGGCCGGCAGATTCAGCATCGCTCATCTAGCGATAGTCAATGTTGTTCGGTTGCTCCACAAATCCTACAAGACTTTATACGGCATGTAACGATTTGGATTTGAAACGAAAATAAATGAGACAATACCGTTACATGTGGCCTCGATGGCTCTGTGGACCATGGATGGGAGAAGATGGAAACGGGCAACGTGGATGACGTTGGCGGACGCGGGTGGGGACGCTATGCTCTCCATTTGAAAGCGATTGTAGCTGTCTCCTACTGACATCGTGATGATGTGAACACCCAGAGCTCTCAGAGCCGACGCTTCGGCAATAGTGGCTGGCACTTTGGACATGACCCCTTCCCCATCAGTGTAGAGGAGGACCACGTTGACGGCGTCAGATCGGTCGCCACAAGATCGGACGAAGACGTTTTGGCGGACAGTTCGTAGCGCGTTAGCTATGACCGGGGGATTGCTACTAACACCGATTTTCTTGATGGCCACAGCGATGTCGACAAACGAACTGTGGCGGTCCAGACAGAACTCGACGTTTGATGTGTTCGAGAAAGAAACCGCAGCAAAGCGCACATCGCCCTCGTAAGAGACGCTGAAATTGCCGACGATTTGCAGAAGGTGGTCAGTGATGTCTCCGAGCCGTGAGTGGGGCATGGCTCCTGAAATGTCCAGAACAATGGCGAGGTCTAACTTGCCGTCACATCCTGAAAACAAACAGAGGTTATGTAGAGTTTGATGAGCTTAATTGTCCCATTAGGAGTTATATATGCTACATTTCGGTAATTAACTGAAATGCTTCGACCAACTGACCTCTTTCGCAGTTCACACCAGAGTAACCATTGGTACACACACACCGATAGCCGTTGATTTCGTCATAACACGTGGCGCCATTCTGACACGGGTCAGGGTCACAGTTGTCCCTCACTGAACCGTCATATATACGTCATATATACGTCACAACAATCACTCAGCAACCTTTAAGAGCTTTGTATAGACGTATGTAACTGGCACTGTAAATGACATATAAGATGAGGAAGTAAGGCGTGGTTTTACCGTTACACATGGCACGGCAGATGTCCATGGTCAGAGAATCGAGCTCTTCAATTCTATTGACGATGTAGACGTTGTTAACATCGGATGCGATGGCAGTCAGTTCCGTTACGTCTTTGCTAGAGGTAACTCCAATGACAATGGTGTCCATGCCAGCTAGCCTGTTTAACTCGGCTTGTTTCCAGGTTTCCGTGAAGTTATTCGACTTTCCGTCCGTTATGATGACGATGATGTGCGGTACATTGTCACGGGAGCCTGTATGACACAGCCGTAGGCAGAACGCGTGCAGCAATAGACAATAGTTCGTTCCATAGATTATGTTAATTCATTAACGGTTACTGACAAATATATAGGTTTGTAAGACACCGGAGCTAATTATAAAGTTAGTTAGAATTAACTACCAATTTGGGTTGTCGTGCCTCAACAAGCCCTATGTACAACTCACATTTAAGATTTGATGCGATGTAATTCCGGTATTGCACTCACCTCCAGCGGGTGTGAACATGCTGTTCCGAACGTAGCGTAAAGCGTCGTCAGTGTTCGTGCTTCGACCGTCAAATGAGGGCATCGTGAGGTCGTTCAATATGTCATTAGTGTTGTCCCGCGAAGCCAGGTCCACGTGGGTCTACACCAGCACAACCAACCTCGTCCATATACTGACAGCCATTTTTATACGTCATTGAACCCTCGGTATTTATAAACCGGAAGTTGAAACAGTTTACTATTGGTCTGACCTTCAGCGACCACTGACCTTGACGGCATCGCTGTACGATATCATTCCCACACGACCTTCACCAACGTCGTTACCGAGGGGAAGACATTTGGCGACTGCTTTGGCGAACTTGTTGGACGCCCGGAAGTTGTCCTTCATAATGCTTCCAGAAGAGTCCAGGACGAATATGACATCCGCAGGAAATGTGCAAACTAGCAAACAACAGAGAATGGTAATGAACTGCAATGATTAGTGGTCATTGTTGCGTGTTTCCCATCCAAGTCTAAAGCTCAGTCAGCCGTTTGAGGATCAGTACTTACCGAATGTACAAGTCGGACCTCCGTAGGGCGTAGGGCATTCACACACGTAACCTACAATTTTGTCGGTGCAGGTACCTCCATTGTCACACGGGGAATCTCTACAATCATCATCACCTGGAAAATGACGAGAGGCATTATTAAGGAGCTGAAGTGAGCTCACTTAGGAGTTGAGACGCTGCACGTCAGATAATTAAGAGTTGATGGAAGTGAATTAAAAACGGAGTTGATACGCTGAAAGTGAGATTATTAAGCACTAGGGGCACAGGAAGTGAGATAATTAAGGACTTGAGACTCTCGAAGTGAGCTAATTAAGAACTCGAGGCGTTGGAAGTGAGCTATTTGAAGACTAGAGGCGTTGAAAGTAAGCTATTTGAAGACTAGAGGCGTTGGAAGTGAGATAATTAAGGAGCGGAGGCGTTGGAAGTGAGCTAATTAAGGAGTGGAGGCGGTGGATGTGAGCTAATTAAGGAGTGGAGGCGGTGGATGTGAGCTAATTAAGGAGTGGAGGCGGTGGATGTGAGCTAATTAAGGAGTGGAGGCGGTGGATGGGAGCTAATTAAGGAGTGGAGGCGGTGGATGTGAGCTAATTAAGGAGTGGAGGCGTTGGATGGGAGCTAATTAAGGAGTGGAGGCGTTGGATGTGAGCTAATTAAGGAGAGGAGGCGGTGGATGGGAGCTAATTAAGGAGTGGAGGCGTTGGATGTGAGCTAATTAAGGAGTGGAGGCGTTGGATGCGATGGGGAGTGGAGGCTAATGTAAGGAGTGGAGGCGTTGGATGCGAGCTAATTAAGGAGTGGAGGCGTTGGATGTGGGCTAATTAAGGAGTGGAGGCGGTGGATGTGAGCTAATTAAGGAGTGGAGGCGGTGGATGTGAGATAATTAAGGAGTGGAGGCGTTGGATGTGAGGTAATTAAGGAGTGGAGGCGGTGGATGCGAGGTAAGTGAGGAGTGGAGGCGGTGGATGTGAGCTAGGGAGTGGAGGCGGTGGATGCGAGGTAAGCTAATTAAGGAAGTGAGGAGGGGAGGCGGGGATGTAAGCTAATTAAGGAGTGGAGGCGGTGGATGTGAGGTGGAGTGGAGGCGGTGGATGCGAGGTAAGTGAGGAGTGGAGGCGGTGAATGTGGGGTAATTAAGGAGTGGAGGCGGTGGATGTGAGCTAATTAAGGAGTGGAGGCGGTGGATGCGAGGTAAGTGAGGAGTGGAGGCGGTGGATGTGAGCTAATTAAGGAGTGGAGGCGGTGGATGTGAGCTAATTAAGGAGTGGAGGCGGTGGATGCGAGGTAAGTGAGGAGTGGAGGCGGTGGATGTGAGGTAATTAAGGAGTGGAGGCGGTGGATGTGAGGTAAGGAGTGGAGGCGCTGGATGTGAGGTAAGCAGTGGAGGCACGACGAATCTAGATAATTGAGCAGTTCTAACCTTCGCAGAGTAGTCTTTTAAGCTTAGCGACATTACGCATCAGGTCTCCGAAGCTGCCGACTTCCACGTATGGCACATTAGTGGAAGAGATTCCCATCAGCTCTTCCCCGTCAGCATCGTTGCCAATGCCAACCGCGATAATCTCCATGTTCATCCGGGCTTTTCTCGCCGCTCTGTCATCAACGTACAGTTATTTCCTGCTTGACATTCATCGAGTGTGTATAGGCGGTTGTATTTCCTGTGTTTGTTTAGATAGACTTGGTAAAGATAGCGCGCTTCTTACATGTATGTGGCCGTTCTGTTCGTGGACCTCCCGTCCGTTATGATGACAGCGATGTTTATGGCCTCGGGTCGGTCGTTGACCCCGCTGAATACCTGCTCCGAACACATTGTAATGGCGGCGCCAGTGTTGGTCGTCTGTCCCATGAAAGGCATACGCATCGTGGGCAATCTGCCGAAACATTCACCATTTTGATGACATAACACGTATCTACATATCAATATCTAGTATCGAGAGAGAAGGGCAAATTATTTTTTTACACAGAACTTAAACGTAGCATTCACTGTGGAAGGATTTGGGTAGCAAATGCAATTTTACGAATATCAGAAAATTATATTAAAATGTTTGAGCGCCTATAAGGTAGCTCGTAGTTGGCCGAATACCTGCAGGAAGTAGAGTTCAACCCACAGACCAGCTGTGCGTTGTCAGAGTACTGCACGACAGCTGAGCGGGTCTTGCCGCCCTGTTCCAGCCCGAGCAGTAATTCATCCAAGAACTTTTTCGTCTTTTCATGGTCGGCATTGCCAATGGAACCGGACGAGTCCACTATGAAACACACGTCGGTTGACCTGGTACACCCTGTGTGGATAAAAACACAGCCACATGAAAACAGGGATCAAGCTAATGTCTGATGGAAGCCGAACGACCGCCTGAAGGTCAGACGGAAGCGACGACCGCCTGATGGTCAGACTGGATGTCTGACCGCCTGATGGTCAGACCGAAGCGGACGACCGCCTGATGGTCAGACCGGAAGCCGGACGACCGCCTGATGGTCAGACTGGATGTCGGACAACGCCTGATGGTCAGACCGGAAGCCGGACGACCGCCTGATGGTCAGACCGGAAGCCGGACGACCGCCTGATGGTCAGACTGGATGTCGGACAACGCCTGATGGTCAGACCGGAAGCCGGACGACCGCCTGATGGTCACACTGGATGTCGGACGACCGCCTGATGGTCAGACCGGAAGCCGGACGACCGCCTGATGGTCAGACCGGAAGCACCGTGATCACATAGGATATCTTCCAAGACAACCTACTTAATTCACTCCAGCCGTCGGCATGGAAACATTCAAATCAACTAATTCAATTGCTTATTATGCAAGCTGTATCCGAATAAAATAAATTTACCAAGCCGTTGAGAACATGTGAATCTTACCGCCACACGTCTCATTGACCACCCTGTCCCGAATGGTGTCCAAGTCGGAGAACTCTAACGCCGTGAAGAAGTTGACACCCTCCACTTGGCCAGGGGACGACAAAGATCTCAGTATTTCTCGATCCACTTGTTCAGTGACGCCGATAACGATCATCTCCGTGCCGTTATTTTGAAGGCGACGCGCTTCTTCAATCGCCAACTACAAATCAACAAATATGACCTAATAAACGATAAATCTACAAGTACTGAGTTTGGATTTCCTTAATAAGATACTTCTGATAATGAGCGCTGCCGATGGATTATTTAATATAAAACAATATGAGTCATTGTCCATTCTGTTAATAAAATGACCACGTTTCGTATTCCGCTTCGCCAGATTTCTTTGTGGGCCGTTCTGCGTTGAGTTTCGTCGAACCAGAGGCTCATCCCTCAAACAACCTCCAAGCATCTCACCGCTGTCATTGTCGGGCACTCGTTGTTGCAATGAAAAGTGGCCACTAGTTTCTGTATTCAAATTTTTCCTTTGTTGCGAGTTGAAGCACAGGATGTCTGGCCGTTCTGATACCGCCTGACAACCGTCCACCCTGGTAGCTCCTCCCTCAACCGCCTCCCTGGGAACTCACCCTGCTCATTACCGTTGCCATCTGCAATGAAAAGTCTCAGAAGCTAGTTTCTGCTAATCAAATTTTTCCTTTGTTGTCTCCATTAACTCAAATACAGGATGAGCTGTTCGTCGACCGCTCCCTCTCAACCGGCCACCCTGGGAGCTCCCTCTCAACCAGCCTCCCTGGGAGCTCCCTCCAACCGGCCACCCTGGGAGCTCCCTCTCAACCGGCCTCCCTGGGAGCTCCCTCTCAACCGGCCACCCTGGGAGCTCCCTCTCAAACGGCCACCCTGGGAGCTCCCTCTCAACCGGCCTCCCTGGGAGCTCCCTCTCAAACGGCCACCCTGGGAGCTCCCTCTCAAACGGCCACCCTGGGAGCTCCCTCTCAACCGGCCTCCCTGGGAGCTCCCTCTCAACCGGCCTCCCTGGGAGCTCCTTCTCAAACGGCCACCCTGGGAGCTCCCTCTCGACCGGCCTCCCTGGGAGCACAGCACAGCAAGACTAAATACCGGGGTTTGGACGACAGTAAATGTGTTTCGAAAATGCATCTAATCAAATATTTTTCAACAGTTCCAAGTCCTTGGCTTCCTCTAATAAGGCAATGGAAACGAGGCTCCGGGGTCGTCGTCTTGGCTTCGGTTTTGTGTTTAGCAAACACGGTTTGTCGCTCGGAAGCTAGTAAACGCGGTCCGAGCGAGCATGACTGCTCGAATGACATGTACTTACTCGTGGAGGCCGAAGGTGAGATTGGCTGCGTCTGAAAACAAGACGAGTCCCACGTGGGTTCGGTTTGGTGCCACAGGAATGGCACTAATGAGTCTGGAGACAAACTGCTTCATTTGATCCCAGCAGTCATCGCACTCGGCGTCGATGGACCCAGATCCATCCATGATGAAACAAAGATCAACAGGGCAATCCTCTGAAAACACCCCCCAATCGTCAACATAATAACAGACCACGTAACAGTGGTCACAGGCGGACTACTTCCGGTGATATGAGATATAGAAATGATGTATATCGGCAGAGTGATGAGACACTAACCTGTGAGGTCGCCGGCAGGGGTCGTTGTTGTTGGAGTTGTCGTGGTCATGGTGGTCGTTGTTGTTGGAGTTGTCGTGGTCATGGTGGTCGGAGTGACTGTAGGATTACTTATGTTACATGTTAAATTCCGAATGGCGGTGGCTATTGTGGCCAGGTTGCTGAAGTCAGGCGAGGTGAAGTAGTTCCGGTTCAGCTCTCTCGGCTCGCTAGACAGGTTCTTCAGTAAATCCACGTTGATTTTGGCTGAGATGCCAACGGTGAAAACATTGAGAGGAATATTTCTCCCGTGGATCTTATCCGACTCGGCCATCACCATGGATACCGCGGACGTATCATTTGGAACGTTCGGATAGCCATCCGTAAGGAAAATTAAAACGTCGGGAATATTTCGTCGGTTGTCGGATCCATTAAAGATTTCTTGCGTCTGTCGAAGTGCCCCAACAGCGTCGGTGGTTCCTCCCAGGTACCGGGGATCGAAGTTTTCATCTGACCACTTTGTAGCGCTGAATCATATGTTAGAAAAAGGCGCTAATGTGAAGGGGGCGAGGGAGAAAGTGCGGTGAAGGGACAGAATGTCCATGTCCCTTACCAATGCACTTGTTTGGGTTGAACAATTGAAAAAAAGCTTGACTTACTCCATCAAAGTGAACTCGATCGTGCTGGTGGAAGCGAAGTTGATGAGACAGAAACGTGAGCCGTTTCTAACGTGTTGACTGAATATCTGGTGCACGAATGCCTTAGTGTCATTCCAGTTCTTGCACGTCACTTTGTTGTTGTTCGTTGTCTTAGTGCCATCATTGTCACAGATAGAACCTGACGAATCGACGGCCACGCACAGGTCGATCGGCTTACATACTGAAACAATACAATTCCCTTCGCTCTATCGTATGAAAAATTGGGTTTGAAGCAGAATTGAATCAAATAATAAAAAATGAATATGTCTTTTTATATATTGCCCGATCAATTAATCTTTTATCTTTTTTATTTAATGCAATACTTAATTGACAGCATTGGTCGACATTAACCTTCCATCTGTGAGTTCGCAACACTGCTCCAAAACAGGATCACCAACGCTATCTCGAGATAGGTTGACTTCATCATAGCGTAACTTGAGCTCGCTGCAACCTGTCACCGGCGTAAAGGAAAAAAAGAAATTGCTTCGCGCTTTAACTTTTTTTCGGGCAGCTTTAATATTAAAAGCCAGTGAGGACAATTAAGGCAGGAACATGCACTTGTCAACTACAATCCACGTAATTGATCCATGGTGAAGGTTCGGCGTTTTGTACCCAGTCACATTAGGTTTTTTTTTCCTAAAATTGAGACATTTGTGACTTTCTCTCTCTTTAGGAATGAGTGATGGATGAGTTGAGATTGATCCCCTTGATTCCTGATACGTCACGCACGCCCACGAGAAAACCCGCGGAACACCACGCCGTCATGCCACGATCAACATCATAAACGCTAAGGTCGGGTCTAACTTACGGCATATGACGCTAATCTTCGTATTTACTCCATGTTTGCAAAGTCGCGAGCCAGGCGCCCTCTGGTGGCTAAGCCAAAGGTAATAGTACATGTAGCACCTACTGGGTGTTTATTTAGTTTTCTTTTATCGGTCGGCAGAATAACACTTTGTCGATTGTTACCTGACTTGCCTCTGCCTAATGAACTCATAGACACGAAACCTGCTTGATTGTCGCCATAGACACTAATGTATGTAAAACGGAAATTCAATCGATTATCCGGATATCGCTCACTTTAAGGCAGCTTTTGTGTCATTATTTTACAGAGACAGCGCAGCGCAAATAATAAGGTGGCGGACGCGGGAATTTATCATTCAAATCTCCGAGTTGACCACATTCACGATAACTGCGCCTCATCACCCTCTACCACTCCCGCCCAACACGCCCCACCCACCAACACGCCCCACCCAACCCTCTCATAGCCTACACACACGATCCTCATCAATTAAGATTATTTAAGCAATATCTTCTATTCAATGTTGCTCATATATTCATTTCCCTTGATTTATTCGATGTTTTTTTTGGTTATATCTCTTTTAAGACAAAAGCGACGATAAGAAGTAAACTGTTTGAATTGACAAACCCGCGCTATGTGAGAAGAGAGTGCTGCCCAGCGGAAGTCTGCGCCAACTTGGAATAATTATCAGAATAAATGATGAAGTGTTGCGCCGATTGGCTCACCAACTCGATAGGATGCAGTAGCCTGAGTCGCGCCCCCTTTTATAACAACCCGTATGAACGCCTGACGAAGCAAACATCTGAGATGCTGCCGCCCTGTGAGTGCATTCAAAGAATGCTGG